>JAMJFZ010002087.1:3087500-3745591 GCA_026225945.1 Cricetomys ansorgei | reverse complement strand
ACACACACACACAGACACACACACACACACACACACACACACACACACACACACACACACACGTATATATCTTCCGTTCCTGGAGGTCTCTGGCTTTCGTAGGCACGTGCACACACATTCATATAATTTAAGAAAGAAAATCTTAAGTATGACTCAACATTTTGAACCGAGCCTTATCTATCACTTGTTATTTTATGTGCATTTGAAACTGCATGCATTTTTGTTGGACAGTGTTCCTGAAAAGTCAACAAGGGAAAAGGGGGTGACCTGTGTTCATCTTTGCGTGGTTAGTGACATTTTTGTGTACAACTAAGTCCATTACCAAGTGTATGGCGGTTCCAACTATGACTATCTGTCTACTCCTTCAGTTCTATCAGCTCTTCATCTACGTTTGAAGAGCCAATTATAGCATCTGAAGGAAAACAGCATGTACAAGGGTGAAAAACGTAATCGAAAATAAATTCCAAGCCAGGCATGACAATGCCTTGGTTATAATCCTAGTACTTGTGAAGCTGAGGCAGGAGGATTGCCGTAACTTCAAGGGAAGCCTGGGGTTCATAATGAGAGCTAGTCTTAAAGAGAAACAAGATTTCGGGTGACGGGGAGATAGCTCGGTCAGTAAGTGCTCCCACTGAGGCAGGAGGACCCGAGCGAGGACCTCCAGCTGCCATATACACACCAGGGCTGTGTGGCCCGGTGCTGAGCAGGGAAGGGAGGGGAGGGAAAGAGGTGAGCTGGGCGTGGTAGCACAATCTTTAATCCCAGTTCTTTGGAGGGAAAAGCAGGTGGATCGCTTAGTTCCAGGTCAGCCAGGGCTACATAGGAGACCACATCCCAAAACAAAACAAATAAATAAATGGTTATCAATATCATTTCTTCTTGGAAGAACAATAATTTTTCAAGTGCTCTACAAATCACATCAGTACTATTCTGACTCAATTACTAACATCATTTAGGCAGGATATAGTAGGGTGTAGGTGAAGTGAGACCCCAGATGGAAGATAATCTACTAGCATATAGACTGCATATAAATGCCCGGGACTACGGGCATCGCAACAGAAAAACCGAAGGGCAGATGGTCCCCTAGGCGGGAAGTGGTGACGTCACACACTGGGAATCCACACAGTGCAGAGGCTGAGGCAGGGGGTCAAGGCTAGTCTCACCCCAAAATAAATATAACACCGAAGATATTTAATGTTTACTTCTAGAAACTGAGAAGTCTAGACATGATTAGAAACCCAACGAGAGGACAGAAGAATTCAGACTCACCGACCACAGAAATCTAATTCCATAGCAGAACACAAATAAATAAAAAGTGAATCTCCACCTGGTGGGCAAAGAGTAGAGGTGGTTAGACAGCGTCCACTCAAACCCTCAAGCTAGGGTCACGGTGGCGCACTAGGGCAAACTCCACACAGCGGGGTCAGCTTCGACCCCACAAGAAAAGACTGGCTTTGATTTTCTTTTCCTGCCCAACCCCTCCATAGCACCCAGCTTTTAAAGCGCACGACAGCCACTACTGTCCATTTCTAGAGAGTTAACTCTGTGATTTCAAGTATAGTATTCTTGCCAGGTGTGATGGCGCACGCCTTTAGTCCCAGCGCTTGGGAGGCAGAGGCAGGCAGATCTCTGTGAGTTCGAGGCCAGTCTGGTCTACAGAGTGAGTTCCAGGACAGCCAGGGCTACAACAAAGAATCCCAGTCTTCAAAAACAAAACAAACAACAACAAAAACCCCTTAAGTACAGTTTCTCAGAAAAGGAAAATGACCCACAAAAATGTAAATACAGAGCAAGCGGGTACTGTCTCTACCACAATGGGCAGCGGTGCACACAGCCTGCCTGAACAAGGGCAGTTATGGGATTCACGGCCAGCCTTCTCTGCTGGGACTAAAGGTGTGCACACATCACTGCCCAGCCCAATCTTTTAAAAGAGACTTTATCATTAACCTTTCAACTGTGTGTGCCTGTGTGTGCATGAGGGTATGTGTAGCTGAAGCCATGTGCTCAAGGAGACCAGAGGTTCAGAGCTCCTGGATCTGGTTTACAGAGGGTGACAAGCTTCCCTGTTGTGGGTTCTGGGAAACAAGCTTGGGTCCTCTGGGAGAGTATCAAGTGCTCTTAACTATTGAGCCATCTCTCCAGCCCACATGTAACCATGGCTGGCCTGGAACTCAGATATATAGACCAGGCTGGCCTTGAACTGGAGATCCACCTGCTTGTCTTTCAAATGCTGAAGATTAAAGGTGTCTGTCACCATGCCTGGCTCAATCTATTTGAAGAGGAACAAAATGGAATCTTGCTGCTGTTAAGTATGACCAGGGAAATGTGGCCGGTTTTCCAGTTCTCCCTATTCCTACTGCTATGAAGGCTCTGCTGCATACTCACTTAAGAGGCCTGGTTGAGAAGCATCAGGACATAAGCTCGGTTTCCACTCCCTCTTGGCTTTTCAAGTTTTATCTTGAGCAGCAGAGTCAGACATACTTAGTCAAATGACTTTTATTATCCTAATGGTGAACTAACTTCCCCAAAGAAAACTCAACCCAGCCGTGCCCCCCCTTCTGTACCCCCCCTGCACACATACATGCTTTCACAGAACTTAGTGAGTGTTGGAGGCTTGTCCTGATTCCTCCGATGGCGAAACCAGCACTGGATTTTTCGGATGTCCCAGTCCAGCTGCTTGGACAGGCCCTCCAGCCTTTTCTCATCAGGATACTGTAGATGTATGAACAGAGTTAGAACACCCCTTCCCCAAACCCCAGTTGAAATTCCTTTTTGCTGACTGGCAAAGGGGTGATGACTACGGTGGCTCAACCAGTAGCTACCTTTCCCAGGCTTCCTTCCCAAATCATTCTTTAAATAAAGCCATTTTATTCTAATTAACTTACAAATACAAACATCACACAGCCCCTCAAGGGAGTAAGCTCTACACACCTCAGTGGACTTCTGCACAGTTGAGAATGGCCGTTCTGAAGCAACCAGGCTTTACTCAGCTCTGTATATTTACCCTGGATTACATTTTTATATAGCCAAAACACACACAAATAAAAGGAAAATTACAATGTTTCCCCCTAATTTCAACTCCAAAATCACCTTTTAGTAATAAATAAATAAATATCCCTATCTTACACATTCTTGCTTGAACTTCTCTCTTCAGTTGAAGCTGAGTTTTAAAAGGGTATTCAAAATTCAAACTGAAGCTCTAGAGATAGCTCACCAGAGGACCAGGGTTCAATTCCCAGCACCCACATGGCAGCTCACAACCACCTCCAATAACTCCAGTTTCAGGGCTCTGATGCCATCTTCTGGCCTCTAAGGGCACATGTACATGTGTAGTGCACATTACATGCAAGCAAAATACCCATACGTATTAATAAAAAATAAAATAAAAACAAACTGCAGCCAAGCCTGAAGACTTGAGTTTGGTCCCTAGGTCTCAGTGGTGGAAGGGAGAACAGACTTCCAAAAGTTGTCTTTGACCTTCACACAGGTGCCATGGTGTGCGAGCACACACACACAAATTACAAAACAGAAAACAAGAAAACTGAGGCTGGCGAGATGCTCAGTGGTTAAGAGTATTTGTTGCTCTTGCAGAGGCCCCAAGTTCAATTCCCAGCACCCACAGGGCAGCTCACAACCACCTGTAACTCAGATCCCCTCTCCTGGGCTCCACCAGCACCAGGCATGTTTGTGGTACACGTTACATACATTCAGGCAAAACATTCATATGTACATGAAAAAACAAAAACGAAGTCACAAAGGCCACTAGACCCACACTCACCTTGATTCGAGCTGGAGCAAGAGAACCGGGAAACAAGACATGATGTGTGAAGGCAGAGGAGCAGAGAAGATGGACTTACAGGTGGTGAGTGTGGGGATTCTGGGTGAAGGCTTCCCCACGGAGGCACAGAGCAGACCCCCACATGAAGAACCATCTCTTCCTGTCCTTCCTTTTCTTACATGCTACTTCCCACCTCGAGAGCCTTCCTATGGCCTTCCGTGTCTTGTCCTCTGCTCACTCACCTTAGTAATGGATGTGAACACCTTTTCAAGGGTGTCATTGGACTCAACCCGATAGAGAACACTGTCTTCGATGCCAACATGGAGTGCACAGGGCTTGGCAATAAACCTGTAACAGAGGAAATCCACAGCCAACTCTAAATGTGGACTGCTTTATAAACACGCAGGTTCCTGATTAGTGGAGTAATGTGAGGAAAATGGAAACACAAGACTAGGAACCAGAAATGTTATTTGGTTTCATATTCTGCCACTTACTCGCTTAAAGAGACTGATTTTAAAATGGTGGACTGGGCCTGGCCTGGTGGATCTATGAGCTCCAGGTCAGCCAAGACTACAAAGAGAGATCCTGTCTCAAAAAAAACAACCAACCTAACCAAACAAACAAACAAAACAACAAAAAAAAAATATATAAAAAACAGGAGTAGGATTGCCAGACATGGTGGCGCATGCCTTTAGTCCCAGCACTTGGGAGGCAATCAGATCTCTGCAAATTCCAGGCCAGCTATGGCTACACAGACCCTTCCGCCCCCAACATAAACAATAGCAATAAAGAAAAAAGAAAATCTATTATTTTTTTCCATAAAGAATCCTTGTAGCATCTATGAAAACTTCAGGCAAACACTCAGAGTAGACTCAGCCACAGCCATAACTGGCTTTCTCAACATACGTGGTAAAGGCCCATTTCCAAGAGAGTGCTGCTCTATTACTGTTTGCTAATATTTTAACCTCCCACTATGTGTTCAAAGTCCTTTTAAACATATAGAATAGACATTTACTAAGGTTCTGTAAGCAGTAAGCAGCACTCCTCCACGGCCTCTGATCAGCTCTGGCCTGAGCTCCCGCCTGCCTCCCTCAGGACAGGGAAGTGCGACCTAGTCATTCTTTCCACGGAGCTGCCATCGGTTACAGTGTTATCACAGCATAGAAACCTAACAGGGACATCCAGTGACCATCGGGTGACTGCTCTAGAGAAATCTGTTCCTGCTCAACTAGATCTCAGTTTGGATCTGGGGTTAAGCAGCATTCAAAAGCATAATCAAAGTAGTCATTTTGCTGTTCTTGAAGCCATGCTATATCAGAGACTAAGAAGTTCCCTATTACCCTCTTACCTACATGATTGTACCTACATGATTTCCAAAAGCAGAAAACTCCCTCTGTGGCTCCTACTCTCAGCCCTTACCCAAGTCCCTTCCTTCCTCAACCCAGAGACACTCGAAGGTGAAGAAAGCTCAGACTTGGAGTTAGACAGTTTCTCAGTATGTCCCTGACTGACCTGAAATTAGGCAGACCAGGCGGCCTCAAAATCAGATTTGCCTGCCTCTGTCTCCCAAGTGCTAACATAAAGTCGTTTCCCCCCACAGCCAGCTCCAAGGGTTTAGAATATATATATATTTTACATTTACTTAGTGTGCATGTTCCTGTGTGTGTTGTTGGAGGCTATGGCACACATATGAAGGTATGTTCTGGGGACTGAACTCTGGAGGGCTGTCAAGCTTGGCAGCAAGTACCCTTTCCTTCTGAGTCACCTTACATGGATATTTTAAAGATGAAATAAATGTCAAGATGCATACCTAGTCTGGTACCATAAACATTCATTAAAAATAGCCTTTAATAAACTTGGGATACGGCTGGAGAGACGGCTCAGCAGTACAGAGCGCTAGCTGCACTTCCTGAGGACCTGGCTGTGATTCTCAGCACCCACATGGCAGCTCACAACTATCTTTAGCTTAAGTTTCTGAGGATCCAACACCCTCACACAAACATACACACAGGCAAAACACCAAATGCACAAAAAATAAAAATTATAAATCGGTAAAAATAAACTCGGGATAGTTCAGTCGGTAGAGTAATGTGCCAACAAGCACAAAACCCCGCACTTGATACTGCCTGCAATCCCGGGACACGGGAGCAGGAGGATCAGGGCTTCAAGGCTCATCCTTAGCTAGTGAGGAGGTTTGAGGGCAGACGGTGGCACGTGCCTGCAATCCCACGACGACCCTCATGCCAGGTATAACTATTTTTTTCTCACTAGACACAGATTATCTCAGTCCTGGTGCTAACGCTCAGCAGGGCTAGGCAAGTGTACCTCACTCTTAGGTAAAGCTCAGATCTTATCACTGTCATCTGACCTTGGAAAGGACTCAATATCCTAGAGCTGACACAGCTCATTGCTTGCCCTCATTAGCTCAGAGTTCAGTGAAAACCTACATAACAAGTTCCAGGCCAACCAGGGTCACACAGTGAGACCCCGTATGTAAGGGGAAAAAGAAGAGAAAAGAAAGAAAAAGTAAAATCTGTGGCTGGGGAGATCGTTCAGTCAGTAGAGTGTTTGCCTTGTAAGCGTGAGGATCCTCTGACCCCACAGCAGGCACGGTGGTGCATACCTGCAATCTCAGCACTGGGAGGTGGAGACAGGTCTCCAGGGCTTTCTGGCCAGCCAGCCTAGCCTACTGGTCAAAGCCCAAGTCAGTGAGACCCTGTATCAAAATGCACGGAGGGAGGAAACCCCCAGAACAATACCTGAGGTTGTCCTCTGGCACACGCATGAACACACACAAGAATTGTGAGAGGCCACAGAGATGGCCCGGTGGTTAAGAGCACTTGTTTGCTCTTCCAGAGGACCCACGTTCATTTCCTAGCACCCATACTGAGCAGCTTACAGACACCTGGGACTGCAGCTCCAGGGGATCTGACATACTCTTTTGGTCTCCATGCGCACGCGGGCGCACACACACACACACACACACACACACATATATATATACATACACCCAAATATATAATATACATATAATTTTTTCCAAGCCAGTTGTGGTACATGCCTTTAATCCTAGTATTCAGTAGGCAGAAGCAGGTAGATCTGAGTTTGGGGCTAGCCAGGGCTACATAGAAAGACCTTGTCTCAAAAAAACAAAACAAAAACTTTAAAAAAGTGATAAAGTACCTTTATCTGATGGGTTCCATCTTACTCGCACCCTTTCAGAAGGTCTATAAAGCTAAAATTACCTTCATAATGCTTCCATGATTTTGTAAGAATTCTTTCTCCCATAAACATACAATGGCTATACAGCTACAAGGCATATCCATATCGAGACAGACTGAATGCAGAGCCAACATGCAAACAGATGCCAGAGAGCAGCAGACTACATACAACTACCAAGTATAGTACTCTTCTTTCTTTTTATTCTGGATTTTTTTACAAGATGTTAAATTACTATGTAACAAGATCATTATTATTATAAATTAATAAATTTATACATTTAAAATTTTTCTTTGGTAATATATATTAACAGATCTTATTCACATAAATAAAATCTCATGTGAGATCCTTAATGATTTTTTGCTGTATCTAGCTCAAATTGGACCAACTTGTTCCCAAGTACTAAAATAATTTGTTAGAGATGCCCTTGCTGACGGATCTAAGCAGGCAGTCAGCAGTCTATGGAAGCTACTTCTTGTGTGAGTGGACATCAGACATGGCCTCAGGGGGCAGTCCTGCCGCTCGCCCCGCTTGACACAGTTCCTTTTGTTCACTAGTGTGTAAGGCAGGCTGGCTGGCCAGCTTCCTGTGACCCTCTGGTCTCTACCTCCCATCTTCTCTACCACGTGACGGGGGCAGGGGGTGGACTACAGACACCGGCATTACTGGGTCTAGTCTGGGCGACCCTAACTCAGGCTGCTAGGCTTATGCAAGTGCTTTACCTACTGAGCTATCTTCCTCCTCAACCTGAAAATTACATCAAGGAGCAGGAGTGAGGTGGCTGCTGGCCCGGAGCTCACAGCCGTCCTCTGCTGGTCTCCTGAGTGCTGGGACTCCAGCTATGAGCCCACACCCGGCCTGAAAGCTACTCTTCTCAGTTCAAGATAAAGACTAGTGGGCCACCCAGAAGGTGACATGCATCTATGCTGAGGTGCCTCCTTTCTGCTTTTTCTGTTCTCTTAATAACCAGCCTAGGTTAGTCAATACAAAACCACCTACTTTGCTTTTTAATACTAGTAATTCTATTGTGTCTGTGATCTGCTCCACCATCAGTGGTGGGTGTGAACTATTCACAGACATTCAAGGTCTAGACTGTGCTTCCTAATGGATGTTTCGTGGCAATTAATGCCAATAGGATAGCTAAGTCGAGATGTTTGCCTTGGCTCCCAGGATGGTCCACGGGGCCAGGATAACATAGGGTCACTAGGTTAATTACGCTACTCAACCAAACAGGGAGAGGAAGGGTGCATGTGAACATGAGGATCCAAGTGATAGCTAAGTCTGCAAGGGTGAATATGGCTGTATAAAAGGGGAACAGGGGCGCGTAGTGGTGCACACCTTTAATCCCAGCACTCCAGGACAGATAGGAGGACCTGAGTTCAAGGCCAGCCAGAGCTACACAATGAGACTCTCTGAAACCACAACAAAGGAATGTGCACTGAAGAGCCACAGACAGCTAACGATGGCTGAAGGAGGGCGTTGCTCTCTTTAGTGGTGTAAGTAAGGACAGTTGTCCACACTCATTCGAGCAGCCCTAATTAAATTCAGTGGCCGTAAGATGACAAGGAGTAGGAAAACAGAAGGGGAGAAGAGGCTACGCTACGCAGGACGAGAAGGGGATGAGAACCAAGGGCAAAAATGGCCTGATGCCTTCACAGGCTAAGCCATCCTTCCTCAAACTGTCACTGGCCACAAAACCTAGACAGAAGTAAAAAGGTACACTGGTATAGACGTTTCTCTCAAGGAATGTTTATAGAAAAGGGCATCGGATTCACTGGTACTGGAGTTACAGATGGCCACAAGGTTACTGGGAGTGTGTGTGTGTGTGTGTGTGGGCGGGCATGCGCAAGAGAGACAGAAAGAGAGAGCCCGAGTATGTTGCTTTGGCTGGCCTTGGACTCTCTATGTAGGCCAGGTTGGCCTTGAGATCAGAGTTCTGGGGTTAAAGGTGTGAATCACCATAGGGCTGGAGAGATGGCTCAGAGCACTTGCTGCTATTGCAAAGGACCCAGGTTCAGTTCCCAGGACCCACATGGTGGTTCACAACCACCTGTAACTCCATTTCCAGAGAATTATAATTCCCTTTTCTGGTCTCCAAAATACTCATACACACAAAAATGAAATAAATCTTAAGAAAAAGATGTGCATCACTGGCCCCAGCTGGGATTTAAGCTAGGTCATCTGAAGGATCTGCCAGCTCCTAACTACTGAGTTATCTCTCCAGCCCTACTTACCTTATCTTTTTGTGATTACACAACATTTGCTTCTACCCAAATAAGTAGATTATAGAGAAGGGTAACAAAAGTTTTCAAGAATTTCTCAGCCAGGTGGTGGTGATGCACACTTTTAATCCCAGCGCTTGGGAGGCAGAGGCAGGTGAGTTTGAGGCCAGCCTGATCTACAGAGTGAGTTCTAGGACAGCCAGAATTACAACAGAGAAACTCTATCTCAAAAAACAAAAAAACAAAATGTCTTACCACCCTTCATATTCTAAGTCCAGATCCCTTAACAATCTCCCACACATCACAGCTTCCTCCAGACCCCACAGCCCAAGTAGCTGTAGACAGCCTCTCGTTCTGGGTCTTCAGCCTGCCCTCCTGGTGCTATTACAGGAGCACCACCGTGCTGGGCTCACCCACCCTGACCACACTGTAACTTTTAGCTTTCTGGCTGTTCTCCTAAAGACTGAAAGCATGGTTATTCATGGTTTAGGGTCTGGTTTTGGTTTTGGTGGTGCTGAGATTAAATTCAGACCTTTTTGGGATGCTAGGCCAAAATTCTAAAGCCAGATTACGAACCTTTTTATCCTTGGGACATACATCATAGCTGTTAACCTCTTAATAAATAGCTGACGAATAAACAACGTTGGACAAAGCATGGTAGTACAGGCTTGCAATCTTACCTACTTGGAGACTAAGGCAGAATGGTCACAAGTTCAAGGCCCACCTCAACTACAGAGTGAGATCAAAGCCAACCTGGGCAACTTAATGAGATCTGTCTCAAAATAAAAAGTGAAAAAAGACGCAGCTCAGTGGCAGAGAGCATTGCTGTGGGTATTCTATAGCGATGGGGTCACACTGCTGCTCATGGGAGGGCGCTTCCTGATGCCTTGCAGCTTGTGAAGGACTTGCTTCCTACACCTGTTAACACCGCTGTGCTAAAAACAATAGAGTAGCCCCCCAGATCTCCATACAGGCCATTTGTTTACCTTAGTGCAGATGAAGGTTCCCTGTCACCCTCAAGGTTCTGCAGCCGGTGATCAGAGAAGACTCTGACTCACCCCCAGCTTGGACACCCACCTTGAGAAGTGTTAGGTTCCATTCATTTGTATAATGAAGGCTGGTGTGTAGAGAGGGAGTTTTGAATGGATAAAGTACCCAGGGGCTGGGGCAGAGAGAGGAGCAGATGAGCAGAGATGAGCAGGGCAGAACCAGGAGGAGAGCGGTGGCAGCCACCGGCCACTGAGAGGACATGGCGAGAGCTCTCTGCCTAAGCCACCTGGGTATTGCATCCCTGAGAGTTGTTATGGCTCGTTATTAACATACTGACGATGTATCAACAAATAATACTTTAACAGAGTGTGCCTAGGATATCTGAGGCCCTAGGTTCAATGTCCAACACTGGCAATCCAAGCGCGGTGGCACACTCCTCTAATCCACGCAGTGAGGTACAGGCAGCTTGAATTACAACAGTTCCAGCTGCTTGGTCTGTACAGTGGGACCCTGGTTCAGGGAATGAATAGTGAATAAATAAATTCCTTTCATAAACCCCCGGTAGAATATGAAGTGCCACCTTTAAAGACAAAATACACCTGGGTCAGCCTGTAAGCTGACCACGTTTTTATTTCATGTGTATGCATGTTTTGCCTCCATGTATGTCTGTGCATGGGCATGCCTGCTAACGAAGGAGGTGAGGGTGTGTTGGGTCCCCTGGAAATGGACTTAGGGATGTTTGAGACATCATGTGAATGCTGGGAACTGAACCCAGGACCTCTGCAAGAGCAACACATGCTCTTATCAGATCTGTCTGGCCTCAAATTAACCAATCTTAATCTATGATCAGAGAATACCTAAGAAGAATTCACCGCTACCACAACAACCTGATTTAAGTGGAGACAGTCTGTGCCTATGACGGAGACTTTAAGAAGGCAGATGCCACCGAACAGCTAAATCTACATGGAATATTCTCTTCAAACCTCCCCCCCACCTTTGGTAGACACGGACTCTCTCTAGCCCAGGCTGGCCTCAAACTTGTGATCTTGCTTCAGCCCTGTGCGTCCTGGGGTTATAGGCTTGTGTTACCACACTCAGTCAGGAACCCTGGATTTACAAAGTAACACAAGATGTGTTCTCTCTCACTGTCGTCTTCAGCTGTGCACACAGCTCCCTGTGTTCATATGACTACTTGACAAACTTGTTTGTTTACAGGTCATTAACTACGGAGCGGATTTAGACAGAAAGTAAAAACACAGAATAATGGTTAGCTAGAAGTTACTGTCCATCCAATATTACTAAAAATAGAATATCTGGGTGCTTAAATCATTCAAGGACTACTTAACATCTTAAAATCCCCTAGCTCGAGTCCCCTCATTCATCCCACTGTCAAGATTTTGATCTTGTTGCCAGGCAATGGTGACTTACACTTTTAATCCCAGCACTCGGGAGGCAGAGGCAGGCAGATCCAAGTTTGAGGCCAGCCTGGTCTAAACAGAAAAACCCTGTCTTGAAAAAGATGGGGGGAAGGATGAGATATTTATTTTGATCTTGTCAACTTTTTGATCTGTTCTCCTGCGTGGCATTGAATAAAATTTCCTTGGAGGAGGGGCAGTGGTAGCAGAGTCCCTCTTCTGATCCTCCCGCCTTCTTCTTGAATGATGGCTTATAAATGTATGCATCTTACCTAGTTTAATCTTTTTATTTTGTTTGAAACAGGGTCTCTCTATATAGCCCCGGCTATTCTGGAACTCACTATGTAGATCAGACTGGCCTCGCCCCTGCCTCCCAAATACTGGAATTAAAAGTGTGTGTCACTGCACCCAGCCTGTGAGAATCTACTCCTAAACGTTATTCCGTGGGCTAGAGAGATGGCAAAGCAGTAAGGAGTACTGCTGCTCCTGGGGAAGACCCATTTTTGGCTCCCAGAGCCCACAAAGTAGCTCACAACCTTCTATTAACTCCAGTTCCAGGGGATCTGATACCCTCTTCTGGCCTCTGGGACACCAGGTCCACACAGAGTACACAGACATATATGCAGACATGACACTCATGCACATAAAATAGAAATACTTTTTTAAAAGTGTTGTCCGCGCCAGGCAGTGGTGGTGCACGCCTTTAATCTCAGGACTCAGGAGGCAGAGGCAGGCAGATCTCTGTGAGTTCGAGGCCAGCCTGGTCTACAGAGTGAGTTCCAGGACAGCCAGGGCTACCTAGAGACTGTTTCAAAACAAACAAAAAGCTGTTCTCTGATCTCTGAGTGCACACACCCCAGACGTAACAGACAAATACAGAGGGTAACAATAAAGCACAGGAGGACGATGACCAGAGCTACGAGCCACAGGCCGAGCTTTTACAGCCGCACTCTGCTGCTACTATGTTAATTATGTATGTGTGCACTGAGCGTAGGCGCCTGTGGAGGCCAGGGGTGAGCCACCTGACGTGGGTGCTGGGCACCCAGCTTGGGTCCTCTGCAAGAGCAGTATGTCCTTTTAACCAGTCAGCCATCTCTCCAGCCTTCCTAGCCACATTTTAAGAGATCTTAATAGAGATCAAAACAGAGCAATGTATAGTAGCACAAGCTTGCATTACAGCATTCAGGAGACAGAAGCAGTAAAATTGTGCGTCCTAGAACAAAGTAAGACCTTGTCTCAAACCACCAACCACAGTCACCGCCACCACCAAAACAAACAAACTGAGGTAAAATTAATTTTACATTATTGATTTTATTTGACAAATCCCAAATACTAAACCTGTTACAGTAGTGTATACCCGTAATCCTGGCACTCTGGAAGTGGAAGCAGGAGGGAGCTCAAGATCCGCCATCTTCAGCTACGTGAAGGGTTCGAGGCCAGCTACAGGGTCTCCTAAGCTACAGGAGACCCTGTCTCAAGCAAAACAAAACCAAAGTTGTACAAAGTATCAGCATGCCAGTATGTAAACAATGCAGAAATGGTAAGCTAGGAATTAGTTCACTTGTTGGAGTGCGAACCAAAGAAGCCTTCGGCTTTATAAACCAGACAGGCTGGTAATCTGAAGCCAGCCTAGAATACATGATACCTCAATAAAAGTAAAAATGGAGATGTTGTGTTTTAATGGAGATGTTGTGCACTGTGTATTTACTTCATAGCTCAACTCTGAGTCTTCACTTTGAAACCCTAACAGCCACGCGCAGAAGTGGCTGTTATACTGGACAACATAATTCTACTTATTCTATCTAGGAAACTGGTTTTATCATATGATTTTGGAAATTGTTGTGACTAATTCCTTTTGCAGTAATATCTCAATTAACTTCCCTAATGATAAAATTGGAATAAATTCAAGTACAAATGGTCAAAACTTGGTAAATACTTTAGAAGTAAGATTTTATTTGTTTGAAAATACCTCTGGAGAGGAATTCAAAATAGGCAGATCTCCCCTTCAGGCTCTATACGGAAGGTACAGATAATTATTCTGAATCAGGAAGTGGTACCAGCAAAAAAGTAGCACGTTTCTTTTCGGTGTCAGACACTGTCTCCAGGATAAGTCAGGAGCCTGATCTCACTCAGGACAACTGAGTCTGCAGAGCAGAAAGAGCTGTGGAGGGTTTTCCCAGGGTGAGGAGGGACACAGAAGGCTTCTGACCATCTGGAACCTACTGAGGGATGAGTTTTAGATAAGATAGGGAGAGTGGGTGCCATGCAGAGAGGTGGCAAGGTCATAAGAGGAAGATGAAAGACAGGTTAGGAGCTGGTCACAGTGGCACAGCCATTAATCCCAGCACTGCAGGAGGCACAGGCAGGCGGATCTCTGTCAGTTCGAGGCCAGCCTGGTATATGCAGTGAGTTCCAGGACAGCCAGAGTTACATCATGAACCTTGTCTTGGGTGGGGGTTAAGAAATGTGCCCAGACAGGTGTGGTGGTGCATGCTTTTAACCCCAGCACATGGGAAGCAGAGGTAAATCTCTCTGAGTTTGAGGTCAGCCTGTTCATTCTACTTAACAAGTTCCAACCCCATCTCAAAGAACAAATAAATACCTAATAGGCCACCAAGTGAATCTTTCAGTTCCCAGCGATAGAAAGTGCTATCAGGAAGCATAGCGAAGGGTCCCTAACGTGATGAGAAAGAGAAAGCTGAAATAATGAATATGAAACCACAGTGAAAGTGCTCACCCAGGTCCTGCGTGATTCACAAAATGATTGTCTTCTGGCAACATGAAGCTCCTACTGCAATAATAAATCCCAAATTAGCCTACATAGATCTAGCGACACCAGTGTTTAGTCATGGGCTCCCACTTGACTCCAAGGAACAAATTCTCAAGGAGTTGAGTATCAAGTTTCAAATAATTTTATATTAAAAATTTAGCTTAAATGTCCAGAGTAGTTGCTCATACCTGTAAGCCCAACAATCAGGAGAGAGAGGAAAGGCAGCTGGCAAGAGAGAGATCCTGTCTGTCTCAGAAACAAAACAACAAAAATCATATACAACAGTTCCAGCTTAGACCATGCTGTCAGGTCCCAATCAGCAGTACAATATTAAAGACAAGAACAGACTTGGAAGAGTTGCCGCCTTTGCAACAGGGCATGCTGGTCAACACAAGCGTTTGAGGGAGCAAAGACAGGCTGCAGAAAACTAAGCATGCATATACAATATGGAGAGATTTAACACAGAGACTCCTCTCACCTCTCTGGTTCAATCTCTGTCTACTTCATACTGAACAGCTCTGTATTCCTGGCTATTCCCGAGTATCTGTGTCGATGAGAGGATCATGCACTAATTATTTATTGATCACATGCTACACTGTACCCTGGACTATCCCACTTTCCTAGTTTAATAGGTAGTAACTTCTGGAGATTTGTTCGTTTTGCCTGTGCTGGAGATTGAGCCCAGGGCATGCCCTCTAAGTTACATTCTCAGGTGCACACTATAGTTCTTGAGCGAAACACAAAATGGTGCTGAGAGCAACCCTAGCACCAGGGCAGTGGGGCAGGAAGACCATCAGGACTCGATGGCCAGGCCGTGCAGAGCGGCACAGTGAGTTGGAGCCAGTGTGGACTGCAGGAGTTATATTTTATTTATGGTCAGATAGTTTTCCAAGTACTCTATTAGAGGAGGCCGCAGGGCTCCAGGGAATACGGAGAGAAAAGCCCTGCCGTTTATGAGGAGGAAAACAAGCAAACTCTATTTTTTGGGAGACCCCTGAGATAATACAATCAGGCTGGGCCTAATGGCACCTACCTGTGACACTTGGGAGGCTAAGGAAACAGGACATGGTAAGACCTTGTCTGGGGGAGGAAGCTTTTTATCAAGTAGGGTAGGGTTAAGACTCCTTAAAACATAAAACATAACCCTTAACCCCAGTACTTGGGAGGCAGAGATAGGTGGATCTCTGTGAGTTGGAGGCTAGCCTGGTCTACATAGCAAGTTCCAGACTGTCAGGGCTACACAGAGACCGTATATATATATATATATATTCAAGCTTCCTTCCCATATATAGATCCCTCCCCCTGCAGAAGGTTAAATCTTTTTTTTCCCTTTTGGTAGACAGTCTCAATACATAGTCCTGGCTGGCCTGGAACTCATTTATAGCCCAGATTGGGTCTCAAGTTCCAGATCTTTCTGCCTGAACCTCCCAAGCACTGGGTAGAGGTTAAATCTTATAGCTGGGTGTAAGGGTGCACATTTGTAACCACAGGACTTGTGGCTGAGAGAGGATTCCTACGAGTTAAAGGCCACCTGGGCTATAAAGTATCAGGCCAGCTAGCAGCAGAATTAAGCCCCTGTCTCAAGCAAATAAACAAAACACCTGGAAGGTGGCTTAAGGAAAACACTGTGGTATCATATACTATAAAGAACTCCAGTGTGGGGAAATGAGCTGAACGGGTGCCCAGGATCAAACTCAGTGCTCTGCCACTGAGCAAAGCTCCAGGTCTTGTTAAGACTTAGTTTATTGTCAGCAAAAGGGGGTTGACATCTACCACTTATCAGTTTCTGATAGCTAATAATTTGTTTCTAGAAACTAAATAGGTGGGATTTGAGATACGAGAAAATACAGGAAAAGCTATTCCCAATCTGGATAGGCTTTTTTTTTTTTTTTTTTTTTTGGTATTTTCAAGACAGAGTTTTTCTATGTAGCCTTGGCTGTCCTGTAACTCACTATGTAGATCAGGCTGTCCCTGAACTCAGAGATCTGCCTGCCTCAGCCTCCCAAGTGCTGGGATTAAGGTGTGTGCCACTACTCCTAGCAAAGTTCTTATTTTCTTATTTTACATATGTGGCTGTTTTAACTGTATTTAAGTCTATGTGCATTCGGAGCGGAGGCCAATGGACCTGGAGCTGCAGACGGCCGTGAGCTGCTGTGCCCGTGCTGGGAATCAAACCCGGTCCTCTGGAAGGCGCTCAAGGCAGTCACAGCTGAGCCAACTCCCCCTCTAGCCCCTTGGATAGGATGCTGTACTTTAAGAGTACTGTACATTAAGTGCAGCTTTTGTTCCCTTTTTGGAAAACCAGCACCAAAAGAGTAGCAGTCAATTCTAAGCATTTCTGAAAGAATGGGTCTGAAAGGGATCAAAATAGAAAGACTGTTTCTAGGATCAACTTTCCCTGAGATCACGTATGAACAAACAAGGTGCTCTGCTGACTAGAGGAGAAACACAGCACTAGAGTGGTGTTCATCCCCTGACACTGAGAAACCACAGAAACATTCGGTAGAATTCCCACAGGGAAAGGATCCTGCCTAGTGACTCCTCCAGGGAACAGCCCCCAGCCATCTGGGGGAACCCTTTAGACTCTGAATGCCTATCTTTATGTACAATGTTTTTAATAAGCAACAAGGTGTTTTTATCACTAGCAGAGGGAGGCCCCAAAAGTGGAATACATCTGTACAAAAAGCAAAGAGTATTTCTATGACGATGAAAACAAAGTTGCCTTGGACTGTCTGTTTTCCTTGGTAGTCATTACAGCTCGTTTTCAGACCTCACAAATCAAGGAAAAGAATATCTAAATCTAGTTTACTCCTGAGAGAGTGGTTTGTGCCAGCACCTCCAGCTCAGGGACAAATAAAATAGTGATTACCTTGAAAAGCTCTAAGTTCCTGGGAGCCCAGAAAAGGCCTTTAGACTTGAGTCGCATTTACTTCATCTGAAAAAGCACATTTATTTATTACCTATTTACTTTTGCACCTGTGTGTCTGGCACAGCAGTTTTACAAGAGAAACAGTATTAATAAATACAGATAAGTGACTACATATAAGAAAGAAGAAGTCAGACAGGCAAATTGAAGAAGTAATCCAAAACAGGTATTTCTGAGTGATGGATTATTTTGTTGAAACCACATCTCCCCACTAGAAAAGGGCGATCTTGCGTTACAGCCCAGCTCGCGCTAGATAAAGGCTTGTACGGGACGCCTCTGCCTGTGCAGAAAGTACATTCTCGGAATCCGAGTAAGCTTTATCAGAAACACACACTGCGACAGTAAATCCACATTATAAAATCACTCCCAATCCTCAGCGAGGAACTGTTTAGCAGCTGATACGACCCACCATTCAAAGAAAGTTGGAAACCGTAGCCCAGAGCACATGGTTAGACAAAATATGTTGTGAACGCTACAACTGTAGGCGCTGGTTCGCAAAGCCGTACTCCAGGAAACCGCAGCTCCACGGCCTCCGGAGTGCCCACCCTCCGGTACCAGGCCTCCGGGGCCTCGCGGCAGTTCCTCTCGACACCTTCCCCAAACTTTGGCAGCCCCAGGCTTCACCACGCCCTGCCCCAGCCAGACGTCGACTGTCACACCAACAGACGTCCACGCGCTAACAAATCAGGGCTTGGGGCCTAACCCGTCGTTTCCTCCGACTTCAGGAAGCTCTGCATCTCGCGCATCCCCTGCACCGAGCCCGGCGGCCTCCGCGACCCCGGCTAATTCCGGTTCTCCTGGGCCCTCGGTAGTCCCCGCGCGGGGCTCGGCGGGAGCACGCCTCACTCCCGGATTCTCGGCGCCTGGGAAGCAGCCTTTAAGATCCCCACGCGGCTCGGGCTCTGCACTCGGGGGCCCGGCGCTCCCTCGACCCTCTCGCTTGCCCACACCCCAGCCCCAGCGGTCCGCACGCAGGCTCCGGGAGCGGGCGCCCGGCTCCGAGCATCCCCGGCCCGGGCTCGCCCCGCGGCCCCGGCCCGCCCCCAGGCTCCCCGGCTGCCCCCGTCCTCCGGCCCCGGCCCGCCCCTCAGCCTGCCCCGGTCCCCGGCCCCGGCCCAGGCCCCCGACCCCGGCTCGCCCCGCGGCCCTGGCCCCGGCTCGCGCCTCAGCCCGCCCCGGTCCCCGGTCCCCGGCCCCCGGCCCCGCGGCGCTCACCGCTCGAACAGCAGCCTCACGGAGAAGACGCCCGCCGCCAGCGGGAACACCGACAGCATGTGCCGGGCGCGCGGGTAGCCGTAGCCGTCGCCCGGGCCCTCCAGGTCGGCCCAGCTCACGTTGTGCGGCAGCCAGAAGCGCTCGCTCCACAGCCAGCCCCACAGGAGGCCCAGGGCTCCCGCCGCCGCAGTCGCCATCTTACGCCCGCCCGGCGGCCGCCGCCGCCACAGCCTCCGCGGCAGCCACGGCCAACGGAACCCGCTGGGAGGCGGCCCCGGGGCGGGACCCGGCCGGCGGCCACCCTCTTCCGTCCCCGGGCCCTCCCAGCCGCCCGGCCCGCCTCCGCGGCAGGCCTGGCCTCCTCCCCGCCCATCTGCCTTCCCGCTCGCCGCTTCCCCGCAGCCGAGCGCGGGCGCCCTCCGCTGGGGCCTCCGCGGGGTCCGGCCGCTCGCTCGGCCACGCCCCCAGCCTGGCCACGCCCCTCACCTGCGGCCCGAGCCCCGCCCAGCTTCTCGCTGCAGGTTCCGCGCCGCCGTGGCCACACCCCTACTTGAGGCTAGTTTCTCCCTTCTGGGAGCGGCCGTGGCGTCGGCAGATTCTCGTCCTTTCTGGCTCCCAGCCGGGCTCTCGTCCCGATCTTGACTCGCGGCCTCTGGTCCCGGCCACTCTGCCGTCGGTTCTGCCCTCCGCTCATCCCACCAAAGGCGCATTCGTTAATCCCAGTCTCTTCTCCGCCCCTCTTGGCTGCAGGCCTTAAAAATTATCTTCACTTTTTCTCAGGGAAAACGGTGGGAACTTAAAATACCCTAAAATTACAAGCCTGAAATTCCAGCACTTGGAGGGTGGAGGCTGGAGGATCAGGAGTTCAGGGTCATCCTCTGCTACATAGCAAGTTCAAGACCGACCTGAGCTACATGAGACACACGCGCACCCGTCACCCACCCACCCCCACACTCACACTCACATAAGTCCCTTTCGAGTAGGATGGTGGTGGGGTGTTTCACAACTGTAATCTCAACACTTGGGTGGTTGAAGCAAGAGAATTGTCATGAGTTTAAGACCAGTTTGAGTATGGTATACGACAGAAAAGTTCCTTTTTTCCCTCTCTGTGGGAGAAACGGAATGAAAAAAGAAAAAAGAGCAACAAGGTAAAAAGAAAGATAAATGACCGCCAGTTTTTAAATGAGGTCTGTCATGGAGCAGAGACTGGCAAGAACATTTTCCACAAGTTACTTCACCCCTGCTTCCGATGAAATCAATATCACTATGCCCACTATTTTATGGAGGAATAAACTGAAGTCCACAGAGGCCGGCGAGCTTGCCCAAAGTCATATAGATAAGAAAATGTAACTAGAAACTCTTTAGACTCCGGAACCCAGGTTTCTTATCCTACAAACCACCTCCACTGAAAGTGCTCAGAGTGAACATTGGACCTTTGGGAGTCTACACAAACAAGGAAGCGAGCCATAGAGCCATAGACCAGGCAGGCACTTTCAGAAGACGAGACTGTCCTTCAACTGCCGGAGAACCCTGAACCCTATCAGTTAAAGCCTAGCTACAAGGTTAATTGCCAGAAACTAACTCGGGATGGCGGTGGTGGGAATTCCAAGCAGTAAATCAACGATGGTCTGAGGACGATGGGTAAAGTAACTTTATAACTAGTGAGGTGTGCTTAAGTTCAAGGTGAGGGAGGCGTCATGCAAGAGCCACCCCAGGAGTGCACTGAAAGCTTTCCCTCAGCTCAGTGCTTCCCAAACATCAGTTTACCCCACGCCCCGAGTGGAGTGTGTTACACGTTTTCGGGGCTCAACCAGAGACACTCTGGCTGAGAGGGCTTCAGAACAGAACCTATGGAGATGGATTTTTTTTTTTTTTTTTTTGGTGTTGGGAATTGAACCCTGGACTTTGCACGTCAAAGCATATGCTCTACAGCTGAGCTACACCTTCAGCATTTCTCATTTCTAACATAAGTAACACCTGAACCACTGCTTGACCCGTGCCCATCTAAACTCAGCACTGGTGTTACTGTGGGGGAGGGGTTAGACTCGTTATATGTATGTTTGGCTTGCATGCATGTGTACCACAGATGTGCCCTGTGCCTGTGGGCGTTAGGAGGGGCATCAGACCCCCTGGAGCTGGAGTTACAGAAGGCCGAGAGCCACCAGGTGGGTGCTGGGAAACAAACTGGGTCCTCTGCAAGAGCAGCCAGTGTTCTTGTTTTGTTTTGTCTTTGTTTTTCAAGACAGGGTTTCTCTGTTGTAACTCTGGCTGTCTTGGAACTCACTCTGTAGACCAGGCTGGCCTCGAACTCACAGAGACCCTCCTGCCTGGGCATCCTGAGTGCTGGGATTAGCTTGAGCCATTAGCCCAGTTACCTAGTAAGACTTTTATGCAAATCTTTTTATCTCCCCACCCCACACCCTGTAAAAGCTTTATGCAAATATTTTAACACCCAGCTTCCCAACCTGAAACTTGTTTACACAATGGTCCTGCTGCATTCTTGGAATGTAAGTGACTTAATGGGGGGGAGGGGGACAACACACACCATTTCCACTTTCCCTTATTTCCTTATTCCTAAAGGCTGACTCTTTAAAAAACTAGTCAGTCTCCCAGCCTGGTGGGGTGGGAGGCAAGTGCCTTTAATCCTAGCGTTTGGGAGACAGAGGCAGGTGGGATCTCTGAGTTCAAGGCTAGCCTGGTCTACAGAGCAAATTCTGGGACAGAGGAATTTTCCTGTCTTGAAAAACAAAACAAAAAAAACCCCTAATTAATCTTGAAGGACTATGAGGTCAGACAGAGCCAGCCAATGGGGAAAAGACACAGTCACCACCTGCATTAGAATAAAAACCAAGTGAAATATCTTGCTTGCTAGGCCTGTCTGGGTTCCTGTGCGCCCGTTTTTACAAAAAGAAATTGCCTTGCCAAGCTATTTCTCTTTGTTCCCATGAACCACTGTGTGACATCAACATTATTCGAACAGCTTTAAAAGGAAGGAAACAAACCCCCATTCTGTGTCCATGGCACTTTAAATTAGAGCACCAAGAAACAGAAGACACACCAGCTGAGCACGGCAGAGCTGGATACAATGGTGCTGTTCAAAATTCCCCAAATGTGAGTGTGCCAGTTCTCAACATGTTTGTTGCAAAACATATGTGAAATGTGTGATGAAAGAGAGCCTCCTTTCCCTAGGAGCATTTGGCTAGGGATCAAACGCTGTCAGATAGCTTGGATGACAGGCCTTCAGATACGCTGAACTCTTGAGGACCAGCCGATTTTACCTTTGCATGGACAGCTGGCAGGCCCTCCACCTGCGCCTAACTGCCTTCACTTAGCCAAGAGCTGTTAGCCAAGCTCAAGATAGCCGAGCTACTTTGAACACTTCATAGATACCTTGAGGGAAATACACTCCAGCTCCCAAGACCATTGCAACCGCGGTTGGTAATGGCCATGACACTTGCTTCAGGAGACCTTACTCCAGTCAGGACCGTTCCAAGCAGCTTTATTGGCTTTGGAGAACTCCCTTCTAAATAAGATAACCTTCTAAATTCTAGATGACTCTATTACCTCACAGCAATTCTCTCTCAGCACAGGGTGGGTGTGAGGAGGGACAGAATCTCTCCAGTGATTCGGTGAAAAGCCTGAACTTGGTGAACCGTCAGGCTCGTGCCTGGCAGCACTGCAGGCCCTGCACACGAAGACTGTAATTGGTACTATAACCTGACAAAGCATGCCACACCCTTCTTCAAGATATACGAGCAGGCTGCCTGGCATTCTTTTCTTTGTGTTAGTGTGGGAGGCTGCTCTCCTGTTTACTGAATCTCCAGCTTACAACATAGAGCCAAAATAAAGGCTTCTTATGAATAGCCTTTATCACTAATAGAGTAGGCTGAACCGGTGGAACAGAAACAGAGCCCTAACTGTCCTGGCAGTGTCAGCAAGCAGGCTAGCGAAGAGTTCCAGAGGAGCTCTGGGGAGACGGTTCAGTGGGTGAGAGGGCTTATGCAAATAAGAGGATCTGAGTGGTTGTGGAAGTTTATTTTTAGTTGTATTTAAAATAATTGTTTTTGTGCACTGTTGGAAAAAGGGATGCACAGACCTTGGCCTTTTGTACTGTCTGAAGGTGTTGGGTTTCTGTGGGGATGTTTAATCGCTAATGATCTGCACGTGCTCTCAGTAGAACACCTGAGGAGTTCTGAAAGAATAAAACACCTGCGCTCAGCTGCCATGGGATCCACTGTCGATGGAGTATGGCACGCGCTGGCCAGGATGGTGGTTCCCTCCGCTGAGGTCTGGCAGAGTTTGCATGAATGAGAATGCCTCTTGTCCCTCTTGGTGAGGCACCACAGTGCTGTAGATGATAATGGTCTACCAGCGTGAGGCAGGCAGGACGTCATGCCAGCTCATCCAACATGGAGACACGAAGAGAAAGAAATTCCAGACCTCACAGAGTCCAGTAAAGTACACGCAGGGAAGCTACCAGAGGACAGAGATTAAGGTATTAAAAAATTGAAGGCTCCTGAAGAAAGAGGAGAGAGGGAAAGGAAATAAGCCTTTTTGAAGAGAAAAGGCTGTGAAACTAATAAATAAATGAGGGAAAAAGCTCTGAGGCGAGAGCCACAGAACGGAGGTCCTTAGAGAGAAAGAATTCAGCTGGGAGTGGGGAAAAGCAAGGTTCTTACTGCTCTTCCTGATCATGGAGCCAACGCTCCCTCCTGCCGCTGGTGGTAGCATGTTGTTTCATAAACTGAGTTTTCTGATAGCTGTGTTGTATGTGTGTGAAGCTCAAGATCTTGTGTTTGAGGTCTATGGAGAGGGTTGTATGTTTGCCCATAGAGGTGGTGAGAACGAACGCCAAACCGCCAGAATGTTTCAGAGATTCTTCCCACTGGCCCAGGACCCCCTGCTGTTGGGAAAGTGGAGACCTAGAGCCACAAAGTCACTTAATTAAACTGAACATTGTTTTTCTCTTAGTCTGGTTTGAAGAAAAAAAAAAAATCAGTCCAGGCACTGGTGATGGTGATGAGAACTCTGCTCAGGATGGGGGCCCTTACTGCAGACAAGGTGACCAGTTATTTTTCCGGCAAACCAGACTCTATCTTAAAATCTGGAAAGTGTTTCCTCAGGGTCAGCACACAGAAACTGTCTTCCAGAACTGGGCAAGGTTGTATCTCATGCTAGTAGCCAAACTTGGTACTGTAAGAGTCACCCAGCTGGTGCTGGTTTTGAAGGCAGGAAGGGGTCTTTGGAGAGCAACTGAGGCTTGGCACTGTGAGAAGCCAGGAGAGGCCACTGGTAAAACTGTAGCGTCAGTAGTAGTTGAAGGCCCATATTGAAGGGGTCACGTAAAGAAGCTGAGGCTTGGCACCATGAACAAAGCCCAGGAGAGGCTGTTGGTGAAAGTGCAGCCCAGCTGCAGCAAGGGGCCCCAGCATTCTGAAGATGCCAGTATCATGGCACAACCACCAAGAACAGCAGCAGCAGTGGAGTGGAGCCAGCCAGAGCTTGGAGAACAAGCTGTGTGTGCTGCAGAGGGCAGAGCGATCCAAGCCCTGTGGAGGAGCCCAGAGAGCATGAGTGAATACCAGATAATTGGACATTGGTAATGTTTTTCTGTTGTCCAGAGACATTGTGAAAAGCTTGAGATACTTAGTTTCATTTGGTCCTGGGCATTAGCAACTAGTGATTTTCCTCTTGTAAATAGTTTTTCTGATGTAGTGTTGAATTGTGTTGTAAAGGTAAAGCAAATTTTTTTTTATACAAAAAAATGGGAAATGTGGAAGTTTATTTTTAGTTGTGTTTAAAATAACTGTTGAAAAAAGGGATGCGTAGGCCTTGGCTGTTTTGTATTGTCTGCAGGTGTTGGATTTCTGGGGGTGGGGGGGCATAATTGGTTGCTTATATCTGCACCTGAGGAGTTCTGAATGAATAAAATCACCTGAGCTCAGATGCTTGGGGTTCCACTGTGAGGATGGCACTGGCCAGGATGGTGGTTCCCTCTGCTGAGGTCTAGTGTGGTTTGTACCTATGAGAATGCTTCCTTGTCTTCCTTGCTGAGCCGCCCCAGCAGCAGCATACTGCTAGACTGGAATTCAAATCCCCAACATCTACACACACAAAATAACCAGGCATCTCATAAGTACTTAAAACCCCAGTGCTGGGGGCAGAGGCAGGCCTGTTGGAAAGTTTTTTTTATTTTATTAAAAAGGTGGATCAGATGGAAAGAGATAGAAAAGAGAGAGAAGATAGATGGAGAAGGGAAGCTCTTTTGTGATGGTCTGGGGACCACACAACGCCAAAGGGAGAAACCTCCCTGTAGAGGTGGTGCAGTCCTGAAGGGAGAACATCCCAACAGGACTGATGAGTTGCTCAGCCCAGCGGAGCTGAGGTGAAGTGTCCAGCTCTGCCTCGCCTCGCCTCGCCTCGCCTCCTGGAGATGATGCAGTTCTGAAGGGAGAGTATCCAACAGGACAGAGGAGCTTCTGGCCAGGTGTCCCAAGGCTGCAGCTCTGTAGGGAAATATCCCAGGAGAGCTGTTCTTTCTTCTGTCCGATGATCTCAGCAGGCCAGTGACTGCTTCTGTTCTGAGGAGAAACAACGAAAACTGAGGGTTGCTCAATCCTTTTTAAAGGGTTCTGGAGGGTGGAGCTATCAACATGGCGTGCAATTGGTGGAGTTTCTTTGGCCTGTGATTGGTGGAATTCTCAGTCCAAAGAGGGTTGGGGGGGCCCAGCTCAGGGTCATTTGTGTTAATTGGGACCCTTCTGTGCTGTTCTATCAGGTTGGGAACCCCACAGCCATCTGGGAATGGGGTCCCTGATAGTCCCGGGGGGAGATTTCTTATGAGGGGTTTCAAGTCCCAGAGCTCCCCAGCCTTGCAGAGCTAGATTCCCCCAAAAAGGGAAATATGCTGGCTCCTCAGTGGTCTTTGGCACCATTTGGGGTTCTTGGTGGGCATAAGGAATGGTGGCTGGGCCCCCGAGTCCCCAGCAGGGTAGCAAGGGAAGCAAGCATTAGTCTTGAATAACAGTTGGACAGCAGGAGAGGCTAGGTTTGCTGGTAAGGTCAACTTTGCTTCCTGGAAGAAACACAGATGGCTGTGAGGGTCCATCTTGGAGGGGGGGGTGTCAGCCAGGAGTGCTGATGGCCGTGATGTTCCATCTGTGAGGGGAGGGGTCATCCAGGAGCGAGCACAGTCCTCAATCAGGTCCTCCTTCTGCTTGACAGTTAGCCAGCTGGGGGGTTGGGCCTGGCGAGGGGGCGGAGCTAAGGCAGAGCTTCCTTCACAGGGCTGTGGAGGCTGACCACAGATGAATGTGGAAAGGCGTGTCAGAGCTCCCCAGGGGGAACCCACAGGGGAGGGTTGAAGCTAACTCTCCACAGAAGTGGGAGCCCCATGCTGTAGAATGGGGAGGGGAGCAGAACCCCCCAGAGGGAGCCCTGGGCTGTGGGCTATGTCTGTGGTCAGAGGTAGGGGTCAGAGCTCTCCAGCACAGAGCCGTGCTGTGGACTCTGCTTGTTGCAGAACCCTAACAAGGCCTATTAAAACGACAGTGAGGAACTGTCTAAAAATAAAGTGGGAGGCTGGAGTTAGGGCTTGGAGTAAAGGCTCCTGCCCCCGAGCCTGACGACCTGATTTTAACCCCTGAGACACACAGGGTGAGGGAGAAAGTTGACTTGGGGAGTTGTCTTCAGATGTCCACACAAGCTCTAGCACCCCCAACACCGAATTTAAGTTTTAAAACTTGGGGCTGGAGAATAGTTGAGCGTACTTGTTGGTCTTGTAGAGTGGACTGGGGTCCATTCCTAGCCCCAACATGGTGGCTCACACTCATTTGTAACTTCCACTCCAGTGGATCCAATGCCTTCTTCTGCTTCAGCTGGCAGCATGCATGCACGTGATATACATACACACACGCACGTGATATTCATACACACACGCATGCAAACATGTACAAAAAATCCAAACAAATGTGAACAAAGTGAAAGGAGCAGAGAAAGATACATTGGCTTCCACATGCAAGTGCTCTCACTAATGTGTGCATGGGACACACACAGCCTTCATGCTAAAGTTCCAGAGCTCTCACTAATGTGTGCATGGGACACACGCAGCCTTCATGCTAGAGTTCCAGAGCTCTCACTAATGTGCGCAGGGGACACAGGCAGCCTTCATGCTAGAGTTCCAGAGCTCTCACTAATGTGTGCAGGGGACACAGGCAGCCTTCATGCTAGAGTTCCAGAGCTCTCACTAATGTGTGCAGGGGACACATGCAGCCTTCATGCTAAAGTTCCAGAGCTCGCTCTAATGTATGCATGGGAAACACACACAGTCTTCACACAAAAGTTCCAGAGACTGCCAGGTGTAGAGGTACACACTTAATCTCAGAACTCAGATTGACATAAGTTCCAGGCCAGCCAGGCTTACATCGTGAGACCCCATCCGGGGGTTGGGGGGAGGGTTGAAGATGCTCATGGTGGCCTACAACCACGCATGACTCCGGTTCCAGGGGATCAGACGCCCTCTTCTGACCTCTGGGACATAAGGCACTCATGTGTGCGTATATGTATAAATGCAGGCAAAACACTCATATGTGTAAAGAAATAAATCTAAAGATTTAATGTGCAGATATTCAGGATTTAATTCTTTATGTAAAAATAAACAAGCAATCCATCTGATTAGTGTGCAAAGTTACCGCTTTAATAAATGGCAAAACTATATGTGTAACCAAAGGATAGTTTCAAATTAATATTTTGGGCTGGAGAGATGGTTCCGCGGAGCACTGGCTGCTGTTCCAGAGGACTCAAATTCAATTTCCAGCATCCACATAGCAGATTACAAACATCTGAAATTTCAGTTGGAGGGGACCAATGCTTTCTGGCCTCCATGGGTACCTGCTATGCATGTGGTGCACAGACACACATACAGGCAAAATACTCATGCCCATAAAAATAAAAATGTATAAAAAATTTCCTCATGCTTTATCATCAGTTGTTTTATGTGTGTATGCCAGCTGTGTACTTAAAGTCACATAAAAGCTTATTGGGAGAAAAGGGCTCATAACTGGAAAGTAAAAAGCTCTGATCTAGGGGAGATGGCAGGAAGCCAAGAACAGAGGCAGAAGTATCTAGAAGCAGAGCAGCCAAGATTGCAACTGAGAGGCTGTGAAGGGCCAAAGGCAGGAGCTGAGACTTCAAAAATTATAACCCTGGCGGATGGGAGAGCTTCAGAGTTGGCAGTCCAAAGTGTACGCAATAGCCTCTGGCTCCTTGCGCTCGGAGCTGACAGTTCATGGATCTCTGCAACGCCGAGCCCAGCGCTGAGGGAGGGGCCTCTTGCCTATCTGTGACTTCTGTCCTGAACAGGTTGCTCAGCTAGCCATGTGTGACAGAGAGCACACTTTCTGAAGTTTTCACTTTGGCCTGGTATGGTCTGAACAGCGAGCTGCTGGTTGGACCTGTAGCTGATGTGAACCGCATGAAGTCCAAAGGCGGCCTTTTTTCTGTGTTCTCCACAAAGAAATCAAATCTCTTTTTGTTTGGCTGTAGGACTGCTTTGCTGTTTTTTAAGATGTCTGTGTCATTGGCCCACCCTCATGACATTATTATGTCAAACCCAGAGTGCCTTTGCTCCTATCTCCTCCACCTTCATAGCAAGGATGTCTCTCACCCCTGACACATGGTGACGTTGAATAACGGTGTGCACAGGCACTCAGACTGCTTTGCTCAAGGCCGGCATGTGCAATGTGGGCAGGCCAAAAGGGCAGGTACACAGTGTGGGAAGTGCAGCTCACGGCAGGATTGGATATTGATGTCAGTGAGGCTGGTGGGTTCATGCTTCGTTGGACACTGATTCCTGATAGATTTCAGCAAGGGACGGGGGGAAGAGCAGAGGAATATTCTGCCACACGTTTGTTAAGACTAGAGACGAAGCCGGATGACATAATCCATGTCCCCAGAGCACGCCTGTCTCCAAAGAATCCACTCATAGAGTTTCTAAAATTAATTTCTTTTAGACAAGTTCTCCCTTGTAGTTCAGGCTGGCCTTGAACTTGAACTGGCCACGTACTTGCTTCAGCCTCCTGCATGCTGGGACTACAGACATAAGCCACCTTTTTAAATAGATAATATTCGTGTTGCTTGTACGCTTTGCCTACTGTGGATGTCGGTGGAGGGTGCCGGGCTCTCCGGAAGTGGAATTAGGGTGGTAGTGTGGAAACAAACCTCCGTCCTTTGCAAGAGCAGCAAGTGCTCTAGAACATCCCTCCTGCCTCTTGCTTGTTTGTTTTTGTTTTATTTTTGAGATAGGATCCACTCTGTGGCTCAGGCTGGCCTCCGACTCACAGTGACCCCCCTGCCTCAGCCTCCTGAGTCCTGGGGTTACAGGCACGGGCCACCACACCTGGCTTTCCAGGCTATTATTAAAACAGCAAACCAACAACAGGAAATGCTTGGAGCAGTTGATTCTACAGAAGAAATCAACAACCAAACATGTTCAAACCCAGAGTGAGAAACACATTTCAGCAGAGACGGTTGGAAATCCTATGTTGTATGTTAGGCATAACTGTAAGGTGAGTTACTAAATGTTGAGTACAGTAAACAGCAAAAACCGCCACTAGAATTTGAGTTGGTAGAGCAAACAGCTCATTTTGAATGCACACACTAATTCACTTGCCAGATTACTTGCAATTTTCCAGAAAAATTTTTACTTTCTTCTGGGCCCACAAACAATTTAGCTCAACATCGCCATCTAGTGGTGAAATGAATTCATAGCGCCTTCCCCCTCAAGGTCGGGAGAGACCTTAACAATGTAAAGAAACAATGGGAAAAGAACAGCGGGAAGCTGGAATGTAAATTTAAAGCTTTATTGAATAAAAATGTTTTAGGCTAAACAAGACTATAAGAAATAGATTATTTTACATCTCTAAAACAGAGCTAAATCTCTATAAATGCAAAAAGCTTAAAACACCCCTCTCTGCCATACACATAATTTGGGATATCAGTTATGTACAACAAGTGTACTCAAGTTGATAATGTCCTTAATTAAAAGCCTTAATACTAGAGAGAACCGCCGCGTTGGTTAGCTCCCGCCTACTGGACACATGGAATCACTCGGGGAGTGGGACTTTCAACCGAGGAACCACCTCTAGCAGATTTGTCTGTGGGCTTCTTTTTAAATTGCTGTGAGCAGTGCCAGCCCTGGGCAGGTCCCTGGGCTGTATAAGAAAGCAGGGTGAGCAAGCCATGGAGAGCAAGCTAGTGGGCAGTGTTCTTCCGAGGCCACTGCAGCTCCCGCCTCCCCTGTGATGGCGGTGGACACTCTCCCTCCTCTAAGTTGCTTCTGCCCGGTGCTTCATCACAGCAACAGAGAATCAAACTAGGACACCACCCAAGAAGACCTATATTTAACCCTGGAAATGTTATCTGCCATAAAAATCGATACATCTCTGAGCTGATGGGTATCAACAAGGTCAGTGCCTCAGGAGGCTTAGGCCTGAGCTCAGGTGGACCCTCGTGTTCTCTCTCCTTTGGCATCCTCATCTTGTTATACAGGGAGCCTGGCGACCCGCGAGCTATGAAACATGGCAGTGTTGAGTATGAGAAGCCGCAGGGGAGGGAGCAGTCCTGGGGTGCGGGTAAGCAAAGGTCACGGTTTATTTGGTACTGTGGGTCTCTCCAAGCGCCAAAGCACACAGGTTGGTTGTCTTCCAGGTATTTCGGAAGAGTGGCTGTATTTTTAAAAATTGTTTATTATGGTTGTTGATGGGCATGTGTGCCACAGGGAGCATTTGTCAGGGGACGATTCTGCAGAGTCGGTTCGCTCCCCTAACGTGGGTTCTGGGGCTCAAACGCAGGTGGTGGGGCTAGTGAAGCACGGGCCTTTACCCATGAGCCATCTCACTGGACCAACGGTTGCTGTGTCATACATACCTCAATAATCAAAAACGCAGAGAGTAGGATGCAGAGTAGTAAGTTCCCATGTCTACCAGAGGAAGAAAATGCATAAAAACATTCGAAAGACTAAATACTTGATTTTAACAGTTGAGTATTAAAAAATGAAATTGATATTCATTAAAAAATATCTACCCTGTGCCCTTTATACTAAAGTCTTTCTGTTCAAATATGTAGGCTTCTAAATCTGCTCTGTGTGTCTAACTCCACATGGGATTGTAGTGTGAGATGTGCCGCTAAGTGTCTAGCCGCTTCAGTATTGGCTTCCGGGGACGGAGTGGAGCTGGGCCGCATCAGCTAGAGAATCGCCCGCCTAGCCTCCGCCTATCTTCACCGCTAAAGTGGAGTTTCAATAACGCACTTAGAACTGGTTCTCTTTTGCTGGGCTTTGCTCTGTCTCGGTTGGCGGAACTCATTTCCGAAGTTGCTCCTACATAAATGACAGTGTCCGTGGACCACTCGATAAAGGGCGGGACCCGCCTGCACTAGCGGGAGGTCAAGGCCAGCGCCAGCAGGCATCATTCCTCCTCCTCGTCTTCGTCATAGTAGCGGTTCCTCTTTATCTGCTCCTCCACAGAGAGCTCTCTGGCCACCTCCTCCTCCTCCCAGAAGTCATCTTGGGACTTTTGATTCTGGGTAGTGAATTCTTTAGTAGGTGTGGCGTCTACAAAGCCGGACCATCGTGGAGACGCGGGTTCTAGCGGAGACCGCTGTTCCAGGACACTGCTGTCATCTTCATCTACGCTGGCACCGTTTTCTATGAAATTCTCGCTCTCCAGCTCAGCACCGCGCAGGTCCTTGCTTCTCTCTGCTTCCTCCCCTGCAGACCCCTTGCTTTGCCAGCCTGTTTCCTCCTCGTTCCCATTCTTCCCAGAGCCTTTGGCTGCCTCCATTTGTTCCCTTTCTGTTACCATCCCTCCTCCAAACGCCTCATTCTGCTCGGACGTGCTTTTTCCTTTCCTGATGGGTGGGGACAAAGTCTTGGGGCTCTTGACAGAAGAGGTTCGAAATGAAGCCGCTACAGTGAACGGGCGGCTCCTCTCCTTCAGCGAAGAAGATCGCCTTAGCTTCTTCAGGTCCAGGTCCACATCCTCGGGGGCCTCCGACCTGCTGGCTTCATCCTCGGGAGGCCACTTTGGCTTAGACACTTTGAACCCTTCCTCCAAGGCACTTCCAGAACCGCCGAGCTCAGCCGGGGGCGGCCAGGCGATTCTCAGTTTCTTGGTCTCTGCTGGCTTATCTTCCTTCTCCCTCTGAGAGGAGGCCTTGGCTTCCATAGTTGCAGCCAGGACGCCCACCTTAGCGATGGGGGCGTCTTCTACCCCTGGGCTGTGGGGGGTCTCCCCGGCATTTGGAGGCTGGGCTGGTCTCTCCAGCGTCTCCTCGTTTTCACTTTTGCTTGCCCACAGATCCTTATGTGGTCTGTGCCCAAAGCCTTCATCATAGTTGCCTTTGGACTTAAAGAGTTGATTGAAGTGAGGTTTACAATAGATTCTTCCGTGTAAAGACGCATAGGTTCCTAGACTATCGTCAGAAGAGAGACAAAGTTAGTGAATCTTCCTTTACACTCTCATTTACACCAGCAGGCTTCATCTGACAGTGCCAGTATTTCTCAGGGATGGTGAGAAACCCTCCTCCTCTTTTTGGGGGGTTGGTGAACAGGGTCTTGAACACGCCAGGCAAACACTGTACTAACCGAGCTATATCCCAAGGAAATACAAATGACCTATCATGATGCCTTACTCTCTAGTAAGAACCTTTTTTGGGGGGGGGGGGTGAGGGAGGAGCCTGAACTCATACATTGCCCAGCCTGGCCTTGAACTTGAAATCCCTCTGCTCCAGTCCTGAGTGTGTACCGCTATTTGTCATCTTCATCTTTATATCGACAGCTCACTCTCTGGGCTAAACCTCCACTGGCTGCTCTCCTAACTGATATGCAAGTCCTCATTTTCAAGTGATTTCATTCTTCTCTGTCAAAATGTTGAGAAATTACTTTTGCTGTAAGTCTTCCCTATCCAGGCTCCACTTAGCTCTGACCACTCAGGGCTTATAACCCAGGGTTAGTGACTTTCCTTCCTAGTTTTTCATCTGTGCTAAATTAAAAGCATAACGCTACAGAATGAATACAACGTGCTGCAAATATTCGGCACTTAGTCTACTCCTGACTGGGTAAAAGCAAGCCGTGGCTGACAGGAGAACCAGGAGATATGTCTTACCCATTTTAACAAGATAGAATCTCACTATGTAGTTCTGGCTGGCCTAGAACTTACTATGTAGAATGTAAATCAGGCTAGACTTGAAGTCACAGAGGTCCACCTGCCTCTGCCTCTTGAGTGCTGGAATTAAAGGTGTGTACCACCATGTCCAGCCCACTTTAATGGCTTTTAAAGGATCATAACAGGGGCTGGAGAGATGGCTCAGAGGTTAAGAGCACTGGCTGCTCTTCCAGAGGACTCAGGTTTGATTCTCAGCACCCACATGGCAGCTCACAACCATCTGTACCTCCAGTTCCCGGGGATCTGATGCCCTCTTGTAGCCTTTGCAGACGCTAAGCATAAATACAATATAGACATAGATGCAGACAAAACACCGAATTCATTTAAAAAAAATTAAAGGGTCATAACAATGATAGCATTTCCCCAAAAGAGATTTATGTGTTGTTGAAAAAATTAATTCAAAGCTAGGTGGTGGTGGTATACATCTTTGATTCCAGCACTTGGGAGGCAGAGGCAGGCCAGACTGATCTGCAGAGTGAGTTCCAGGGCAACACAGAGAAACGCCGTCTTGGAAAACAAAGACAAAATTAGTTTCATTGGGCAGAGAAAGAACTAGCGGAGACCACAGAGGCAGATTCTGGTGCGATGTAAGAGAGTGTCATCTGGGTCTAGAGCTACCACTGGGTCTAGCTGTGCTGAGTACAAACCCCATGGTATCCGGTAATACCAGGCACCTGTAAAGAGTGTTCGAGAAGGATACTTTCTTGGGAAGGAAAGATGGAGAATGTGACACCCTGGGTACTTCCTTCTCTGAAATTACACAATTAAAATTAAGTAATGTGAACTATTTCCCAATCTGCCATGTTGATGAGCTAGCTTTACTGAGTCCCTTCCTCCTCCTGACCTCTCTTTCTCCACTGTAAAGACTGAACCCAGGGATTTATGGAGGAAGTCATTCTCCCACCAGGCTTATCCTTGGCTCCCTTTTCATTTTTTATTGGGTTTCACGAAGTTGCCCAGGCAGACCCTGAGTTTGAGATCTCCCCGCCTCAGCTTCCCACTAGAGCTGGGATTCCAGGCCCACGTCACTGGGCCTGGCACGCCTTGGGATTTAAGTTTGTGGTTCTGTGATACCACAGGAAGACATTCTTCTAAATTTGGCCATGGGTGGGGACTTCATTAGCTGTTCACAGCGTTTTCGGTTTCAGTTCTGACACACCAGTGGATCAAGACATCGCCAACACCATCTTCATTCTGTATGAAGTCTTCTCACTAAACAGTACTTTTTCCTTTACCAGGCGCTCAGAACCATCAGTAGCTCTGAGTACCAGCGTTCTAAACGCCAGAGTCCCTCTGGAACTCCCACTGTGTGGAAAGAGGTCTGTTTGGGTCTGGCTTACCTAAGTTTGTTGTTGCAGTAGGAGCAGCGGAAACAGCTGATGTGGAACACCTGCTGGTTGGCTAGGAGCCGCTCCATGGGGTACACTGTCTTCCGACACTCCACACAGCTCTCCCTCGCAGGTGCCTGAAACTTCTAGAGAAAGCAGCAGACAGTTTCAGCATCCACAGTGATGGCTTGGCACTCTGCTGAGACAGGCCCGGGGTTTAATTCCTCTATGGGCAATTCTCATAGGAACTATGCCTGCTCGTTAGTTGGGAGGCTCTCCTGAACTTCTGTACCAAACTGTGGCTGCCCTGTGTGTGCCTTTGAGGTCAGGTGGGCTTGGACTGAGTAGCAGAGCAAGGTGTAGACAAGCTGACACACACACATGCACACCACACACACACACACACACACACACACACACACACACACCATTAAGGGTGGAGAGCTGTAGTTGGAAGGGCAGAGAGCAGGAGAGAAGGAAACCACAACCCAGAAGAAAGACATTCTGTACAAGCACTATTGAAAGCAGAGGATCATAACAGCCTGGTGGGGGGGGGGGTCAATGCTCATGCAGAGGAAGGGCATCAAGCTTTGGGAATTAGGTAAAGGATGAGTTTTATCCTACTTTATTCTCGTTTTTTTTAAGACAGATTCACATGTAGCCCAAGCTGCCCTCAAACTCATCATATTTCCAGAAATGACCTGATCTTCCTGCGTTGATTTCCCAAGTGCCAAGGTTATGGATATCTAAATTCAGCATATTGAATTTTTTTCACATTTGTTATTTTATTTTATTAGTGCACACACCCAGGCGCATATGTGGAGGTCAGGGGAATTTGGTCTTTTCCTTCTGCCATATGGGTCTGGGGATCGAACTCAGGTCCTTAGGCTTGGCAGTGTGTGCCTTTACCAGCTACACCACATTGCCAGTCCCAAGTTAGGCATATTTTTAAACAGTCTAAACTGAAACACAAATGAAACAATTTGCAGGAGAAACAAACTCCATTTCAGGCTCCCAGAAGGAAGCACAGCCTGCTAGAGCCGATTGCCTACAGCGTGTCTGGAAACTGAGAGTAACCCGGCGCCCTGGAATGCGCTGGCTAACCACCACTTGCAAACTGTGGAATAAGAGCTGTCACACTGTTCGACACAATAATTCAATTCTAAAAATATGAGCGTGGGGGGCGGGGGCTGCTGCTCAGTTGGCCGGGAGTTTGCCTCACTTGTGCAAAGCTCTGGGCTCGTTGCTCACACGTATGTGATATGTATGTGTACATCTACATATGTGTCATAGATATAATTTACAAGATGAAAAGTGCTACGTGGCCACTGAAGGTGGCGGGTGGAAGCCTCTCCTCAGTGTGAAAGCCCTGGTTTGCTCCCTCACAATCGCCTCAGCCGGGAGACTCTCCCAGCACTAGGGTGCCCCCCCCCCAGGGCCTAGATGAAAACATAAGATGGTAATAATGCAAATTAATCCCTAGGCCCAGGACCTGAATCTAGTTAAGCCTAAAAGGACCAGGTAACGGAGAAAACAGACTAGATTTACGCCTATCATCCTAGGGCTTGCCAGGCGCCAGCCAGAGGGCTGCTGCAAGTTCAAAGCTACTCTGTCCTCCACAGAGAGCTCCAGCCAGGCCAGAGTGGGCCCTACGGAAAATAAAAACCCACTGCAACCAAACAGCCAACCAAAAGATGGGGACTGTCTTCCAAGCAGATTTGGTGAGGAATGGAGGTAGAAAACAAACGTAAGGAGCTACACAATGAAGTTTAATAAAATGAGTGCAAACTCTCAAAGAGCATCCGAAGCTGAGCAGAAGTGGCTGGCTTAACGGCAGTCCCCTTCACTGCAGGGGAGAGTCCTAAAGAGGAAAACGGTTGAACAAGCAGAGACCGGAGGCTAACTCAGTTTACCAGCCATGAGGGAAGGGTTTGAGGGCGACCTGCGCTCGGCAGTGCCGCCGGCAGTCACCGAGGCAGTCTCTGGAGAACAGACTGTTTTCTTTTACACACGTTCTAACAGCGCTGGATTTAAGGGGAGATGTTGTTGCCTCCCTTTGATACGGTTTTCTCTGAAAGGACCAAGCAGTTCCTCGCCTAGTAAGCAGGAGCTAGATTAAAGGCAGAATAAAAACTGAGAATAATGGTACAGTTGAAGCTACTGGCGAGAGCCTGTCCAGATCACAGCTCAAATTGTGTCCGTAATAGGATAAATGTGCTTCTCACATTGAGAATCTTTTTCAACTGCAAACAGGAGGGTGCTACATTTTTAACAGTTAAAATAGATTTGGGAGAACAAGGTGAAGGGATGCAGAGCATGCTTAGACACACACTCTCTGTCTCACTCGCTCACACACACACACTCTCTCACACACATACTCTGTCACACACACACTCTCACACACACACTCTCTCTCACACACATACTCTCACACACACTCTGACACACGCGTGCACACACTCTCTCTGACACACACACACACACACACACTCTTTCTCACATACAGACTCTGTCACACACACACACACACACATACTCTCTGATACACACACACTCTTTCGCTCTGTCACACACATACACACTCTCTCTCTTACACATATACTCTCTCGCTGTCACAGACACACTCTCTCTCACTCTGTCACACATAAACACACACACTCCCTCTGTCACACACACACTCTCTCGCTGTCACACACACACATACACTCTCTCTGTCACACACACACTCGCTGTCACACACATACACACACATACACTCACATATATACTGTCACACACACACACACTCTGTCACACACACACACTCTGATATACACACACACACACTCTCTCTGTCACACACACACACTCTGATACACACACACACACTCTGATACACACACACTCTGTCACACACACACACACACACACACACACACACACGGAAGGCACACACCATAGCAGGGTGCAGCCCAAGGAACGGAAAGGAGAACCTGGACAGAGTTGTGCTCACATTAGAAGGAAAGTGGAAGGCAGGAGCAGAGTTAGGAGCCAGGAGCAGGACGCAGAGGCTGGAAGAGAGAGAGGAACTGCGGTGAATACACAGCATTTGGGGCGCTCTGGGTGCTCGGCGGCAGCGGAGCCGAAACGCAGACTTGGTTCCAAGAACAAGGCCACATTCTCTTTCAAGTAACTTTGCTAAGGGAGGCAGAAGCCAGCCTCTCAGGTCTACCTGGAACACGCTGAGCCTGGGGAAGTCTTTCGTGAACCTTCACACACGAGGCGTGTCTCGCTAATAATTCCTCAGGGTTTATTACCTCCCACCCTGACCCGCATCGCTCTCTTCAATGAAGCCTCCCCACACAAGGCAAAAGCCTCCTTGACATCAGCCTAACAGACTACTCAATCAGCCGACTGACCATGAGTTCTGATTGGCCAGACCCACCAGGCTCCTTCAAGTCTCATGGAGGCTTTTGCTGTTATTTAAGGCTGCGCAGCGGCTGCCCAAGGGACCTTACACCGTCATAAACACAACAGCCGAGGCTGGCAGCACAGCAGTGAGCCGAGTCAGGGACTGTGCTGTGCCTCCCTCTAATTCTCTGTTCTGGGCTCGCAGCCACTTTTCTGTAATTTCCCCCGTGTCTATTCAGGCAACAGGAAGCACAGTCAGTGCCTAAAACGCTCTCCCATTATCGGAGGCCTGGCACGCATCCTGCCCACGCCTCCGTGATAGGCTCAGTCTTGGCACGGCCATGCGGAGAACTACCGACACGGAAATGTCCGGCATGCTTCATCCTTACGATGCGTTCTCTCATTTAGTAGGCCAAGATTTTCTTCATTCCTCGTCCTCCACCGCCTTTCTCCCGTGTAGACGCCAAAGCGTCCGGGTGTGAGGTGCCTGACCCAGGCTACAAACTCAGCCAGAAGCAGACTTAGAATCAGAGCACAGAGCTCCCAACTCACAGACAACAGAGTGTTTCCTCCCTCCCTCCCTCCCTCCCTCCCTCCTCCCCCTCTCTCCCTCTTCTCCTCCCTCCCTCCCTCCCTCCCTCCCTCCTTCCCTCTCTCCCTCCCTCCCTCCTTCCCCCTCTCCCTCTTCCTCCCTCTCCACCTCTCTTTCTTTTTCGGTGTTTTGAGACAGGGTTTCTCTGCTGTAACTCTGGCTGTCCTGGAACTCACTCTGTAGACCAGGCTGGCCTCGAACTCACAGGGATCCGCTTGCTTCTGCCTCCTGAGTGCTGGGATTAAAGGCGTGCGCCACCACTGCCCCGAAATAGAGTGTTTTCTAAACTGTCCTGAGCTGTTCTGTTTCTGTAACTAAAGGAAACTCTTTGGGGAGGAGAACGGATGCTAACCTAGGGAAAGTAACCTCACCCTCACACATTCGACAAGCCATGTCGTCTTTACTTGGTTTCAAATTAAAATGTGTAGATGTTATCCTCAGGATATTCTGGAATGAACAGCGTAACGTGAATAATTCACATTCATCAACATGGTCTTTCCCATGTGAGGAGTATCACAGACCTTCTGTCCATGGGCATCTATCTCCTTAAAGCTATTTTCCAATAAATCTACATGGCTTCATCTATAGTCTCTCAACATCTGTCTCATGTTTATTTTTCAGTCTACTGAAGGCCCTGGCAGTGGTGTATCTGAATGAGGGAGAAGGGGAAGCAGCTGGCGCCCGGCGCTGAAACCAGGCCTTTAGACACAATGACATTGGAAAGGAATTCTGCACTGATGTCAGACCTCCATTCATCAGATGAATACCACAAATGCTGTTCATTCCTTCCTTCCAGTTTGTGCAAAATAGCGAGGTAATAAAACTGAATTTCTTTACCACGCAGTAAATGGTTGAGCCAGCTCTGTGTAGCCTGCGGCTGCTCTGAGTGAAACTCTCTGTGAAATCATTCTCAGGACCATTTGTACCCCGAATAGACGGCTTCTAATAGACTGTCTCCATGAAGGAGAACGTAGTGTGCTGGGAAGCAGTAACAAGATTCTAGCGACCTTCAATCAGAACAGCTTTGGGGGGAGGTGGAAAGTGACTGCTTATCGTGCACGAGGCTCTGGATTCCCTGTGCCCTACAGTACAACAGAGCCTCTTATCCCCGCCCACGGAGGGCAGCCAGACAGCGGGCAGGGGTGCTTCGAAGCGTGTCATTCTAGGCGACATCTTGTGCTTTCCTTCCACATCCATCAGCAGCACCATCCAAGGGGGTCTGGGCACAGTGGGAACAAGCAGGTGACACTGAGGACTTTCACACCCTCCTGCCTTTTCCTCCCTTCTGGGCCTTGCCCCCCTCCCCATTCATAAGTGAAAACCCTGAAAGCAGGCATGGTGGTAAATGCCTGTAATCCTTGTACTTGGGAGGCAGACAGGAGGACCACAAGTTTGATGCCAGCCTGGGCTGAATAGTGAAACCCTGTCTCAGACAGTTTTTGAAAAGTTGTTAAAAAGTCCCCAGGGTTGGGGCAGGAGAGATGGCCCGTGGTTAAGAGCATGCTCTTGCAGAGGGCTCAGGTTTGCTTCCCAGCACCACACAGTGGCTCACAGCCACCTGTAGCTCCTGTTCCAGGGGATCTGATGCCCCTTCTGATCTCCATAGGGACCAAGCACGCACACGGCAAACATATATGCAGGCAAAAGATTTCCACAAATAAAAATAAGTTTAAAAAAACCCCAAAAAACCCAGAGTTTCTTATAGTAGAATAGGCCTGATCTTTGTCCCAGCCCACCAAGCTCTGATGTCAGAACTGTATCTTCTTTGAGAATGAACTTGAAACTTCAACTTCATCAGCACCATACCTCACCAAATGAGCTACGTGGCCAGCGTTTGAAATACATAGCATTGGTACTTTTTCCACACATACGTTCCAAAAATAGTTATCTAATTATTTTGAGATAGGATCTCTCTATGTAACTAGGGCTGTCCTGGAACTCACCATGTAGACCAGGCTGGCCTCAGACTCACAGAGATCCACCGTCCTCTGCCTCAGGGGTGCTGAGATTAAAGGAGTGTACACCATGCCTGACAATGTTTCTGAGTGTTTTGATTACACGTATGTATGTGCACTGGATTTGTGTCTGGTGCTCAGGGAGGACAGAGGTCAGCACTGGATCTCCTGGGACTGGAGTTACTGATGCTTGTGGGCCACCATGTGGGTGCTGGGAATCGAACCCGGTCCTCTGCAAGAGCAGCCAGCACTCTGACCCACTGAGCCATCTCTCCAGCCGCCGGCAGTTCTTACTTTAAGAAACTAAAATTTGAAATGATTGGAGTCCCCTCCCAGGATGCCTATTCTTCAGTAACATACAGACACCAAGAACAGACACCCCCTCCCCTTAGGATGTGTGACTCAAAAATCTATTCTGAGTGAACGAATGTATTCTTAGCTGCATGCAATTTCCCAAAGTAGAGAAATAGCTTCTGTTGCAAAGTCTAAGGCCACGAGAGCAGCTCTGCCAGCAGGTCTTTCTGTACACATTTACTAGAGTATTTCTCTTGCCTGCAGACTGTAAGGGGGACTTTGAGCATAAGAAAACAAACAGCCCTTAAATAAAGTGAACTCGGGTCCCAAGCCAGGCTTTCCCTCCAGGATCTTGTGACCTTTGGACTACTGACACACACAGGGAGCTGGGCGGCCATGCTTAGCCTTCACACAGGGTTCCAACCCTGCAAAGCAGGCTGAGAATGCTACTGCTGAGTGTTCAGGGACAGAGGAGCCCGCACAGGCCCGAGGTAAGCCAAGGAGACCTGCACCCATGCAGTTTCTCTCTGACCAACCCAGAAGACCTGTGCGAGGTGTGTCTTTCTACACTGGCTCAGGCCTGGAGTCTGATGAGGAGGGACCTCAATCCAGCACTGAGCCAGCACGACCAAGCCCTAAGTCATCAGGCCAGACAGGCCAGGAGGGTAGAAAGGCCATGCTGAGAATTCAAATGCTCTCAAGAACAGGTATTAGTTCTTGGATTAGCTGGAGCTCACACTCCAGTTATACAGAATCCATAACCAGGTCAGAGTTACTAGTTGTTGTTTTATAGATAGGGTCAGTCTCAATGCATAGCCCAGGCTAGCCTAGAGTTTGTTATCTTCCTGCTTCAGTGCTGGAATTACAAGCATGTGCCATTATGCCTGGCTTTGCTATTCTTTTGATTCAGTTTTAGTTTTTTGGGGGCACACAGCTCAGGAATTCAGAGGATGGCTTGCAGGAGCTGGTTCTCTTCACGTGGGCTCAAACTGCTTATCAAGCGAGCCATTTCACTGGCTGTGCTAGCTAGTTTTATGTCAGCTTGATACAGGCTAGAGTCATCAGAGAGGAGGGGACCTCAATTGAGAAAATGTCTCCTATAAGGTACTTTCTTAATTAGTGATTGATGGGGGAGGGCCTAGCCCATTGTGGGTGGTTCCCTTCCTGGGCTGGTGGTCCTGGGTTCTACAAAAAAGCAGGCTGAGCAAGCCATGAGGAGCAAGGCAGTAAGCAGCACCCCTCCATGGCCTCGGCATCAGCTCCTGCCTCCAGGTTCCTGCTGGAGTTCCTGTCCTGACTTCCTTCGATGGTGAACAGTGCTGTGGAAGTATAATCCTGACAAACCCTGCCCTTCCCTGCTTGCTTCCGGTCTTGGAGTCTCACCATGGCAACAGTGACCCCGACTAGGAGTCTCACCACGGCAACGGTGACCCCGACTAGGATACTGACCCTCTAACCCATGTTCTCCCCTGCTTTTTCCAGCAGAGCTCAAGAACAGAATTCAGGGTTTCACACACAGGAAAGCTTCTACCACTGAACGAGGGCCCAGCCCCTCTACCCTTCTTCTTCTAAGATTTATTCTTATTATTTTTAGAGCGCTCTGTCTGTGTGGAGGTATGTGTATGCAGGTGCAGATGCCCAAGGAAGCCAGAGGAGTTTATCTCCTTGGAAACGGAGTTCAAGGCAACTGTGGATGCTGGGGATCAAACTCAGGCCCTCTGCAGGAAAGGCCTACACTCTTACCCATCTCTCTAGCCACCGCCCCCTTTTAAAATTGATTCTTGATGCAGAACCACAACCCAAACATCATGCCTGGGCAGCGTGTGGAGAGGAAGCAATCCTGGCTGCTTTGTGGGACTATGTATAATGTCTTGTGTATGAGGGCTCTGCCTGCATGTATACATGTACACCACGGGCACTCCTGGAGCCCCAGGAGGCCAGAACAGGGTAAAGGACCTCCTGGAACTGGAGATACACATGGTCGTGAGGTACCATGTGGGTGCTAGGAATTGAACCTGGGTCCTCTAGAAGATCAGAAGGTGTTTTAACCAGTGAGCCACCTCTCTGAAAGTGACTTGGCACTATGTCTCGGAAAGCACAAACAGGTAATGCTGAACGGACGATAAAAACTGCAACTCGGGGAAATGAAGTGACACCATACCTTCATGGTTCTGGAAGAACTTTCCGGAAGACTTCCAGTTCTGGCTTCGGGACCCAGAAGCTTGGGGTGCATAGGCTGCCGCGCCTCACTCTTCTCCTGGGAGTCACCTGAAGGAGTCACAGAAGGCAGGCATTTTAGAGTAGCTCATGGCAAGCCTCAGGAAGGGTTCTTTTGAAAAAGCAAAGCATGGGTACTTTCTACCAGGGACCCATCCTGCTAGCCTCGGGAAAAACACTGCTTTCCTGTTGAAGAGGGGTCTACACTGAGTGTCCTGGCTTCCCTCTGGTTGTCACTCTCACACTTGCCGTTTCTTTTTTCTTTTCTTTCCTTTTCTGTTTGTTTTCCAGACAGGGTTTCTCTGTGTAGCCCTGGCTGTCCTGGAACTCACTCTGTAGACCAGGCTGGCCTTGAACTCATAGAGATCTGCCTGCTTCTGCCTCCCAAGTGCTGGGATTAAGAGCGTGCGCCACCACCGCCTGGTGAGTTTGCCATGTCTTAAGGGTGTGTACAGAGTTTGATGTGTTTGGTAGCTGGCACTCCCAATAACTTCCAGGGCGCTTCAGCTGAAGCTGAGAAAATGAGGAGATGTGTGTGAGTCTTTGTGGGTCATTCCTTTCAAAAAATACTTGACACAGGTTCTCACTGTACAGCACTGCACAGCCAGCCCTGGCTGCCTGGAACTGGTTATGTAGATCAGGCTGGCCTCAGACTCACAGAGATCCACCTGCCTCTTCGGAGTGCTGGGATTGAAGGTGTGCACCACCATGGCCAACTTGCTTTAGAAACAAAAACAAAAATTATTATTCTTAAAGCAGATACCGATGGATGGGTGAAGAGCATGGGGCAGGTGAAGAGCATGGGGCAGGTGAAGAGCATGGGGCGGGTGAAGAGCGTGGGAAAATGCCGCATACAGGCTCTCCTCATAAGTATTTAAGTGGCAGCGTATGAATTAACTTCTCGCCACTGTAGTTACCTCATGATAAAACTCAGAAGATGCAGAAAAGCCACCAAAGGATCATTTAAACAACATTCCCGGGTCTAGAGCCGGGCCAGGAAGACGGCTCTGCAGGCAAAAGCACTTTCCGAGCCGAGGGCCTGACTTCAATCCCAGACCCCACAGAGAAGGAGCGAGAGCACAGACTCCTGCAAGCCGTCCCGAGTCTGCATGAAAATAGAGTAAAAATGTAACTAAGGGCCGGACAGACGGCTCAGCGGTTAGCAGCACTGGCTGCTTGTCCAGAGGTCCTGAGTCCGGTTCCCAGCACCCACGTGGTGGCTCACACCCATCTGTAATGGGATCTGATCCCTCTTCTGGCGTGTAGATAGAACACTCACATAAATAAAATAAATCTTTTTTAAAAATGTAATTAAAATGTTTTTAAAGTCTATAGTCAAGAAAGCAACAAAGCTCTAAAAGATTATGGTTTGTTTCCGGAGGAAAGAAAAGGGAGAAGTATATTGCAAACCTAGTCAAAGGAATCTCTAGTTCAAGCAAAACAATGGGGGTGTGCTTTGATGAGCTTTTCTGGGCAATCTGAGGGTTGTTTACCAGTGATTGGCTTGGCTTATGCTTTGATCTCAGTGTCGAGGGTTTCTGTGTCCAGTAAACGTGTTTGTTGCGGGGAAATTAAAAATCTATACACATTTAAAATCAATTCACTGAGCTGGCAAAATGGTGCACGCCGTTAATCCCCCACTTGGAGGCAAAGGCAGGTGGATCTCTGTGAGTTCAAGGCTAGCCAGTTTAATAGGGAGTTCCAGGACAGCAGGGCTACCAGAGACCCTGTCTAAAAAAACAAAACAGAAACAACAACAACATCAAAAAACCAAACAACAAAAAACAAAACAAAAACAAACAACAACAAAAAGGAGAAACAAAAATTAACAGACAAAACAATGGTACGGAAATTAGAATCGTAAGTGTCGCAGGGCTACCAGTACCGTGGATCGCATCTGTCTCTAACTGCAGCAGCTGGGAGGCAGAGGCAGACCAGCCTCCGCTACACAGCAAGTTCCAGGCCGGTCAGGAGTGCATAGTGAGACCGTGTCCAAAAGTAAGAGTAGTAAAATAAAACCCAAATCTTTTGTCTTTGAGAAACCAGGCTTAAAATCACTCCAAAACAGGATGAAATTATGTCAAAATTTAGGACTTAACAGGAAAATCCTTAGGCCTTTACAATGTTGTCCAAATATTAACAAAATCAGTCTTGAATACCCTCTATTAAAGTAACAGTTCTAGATTAGTTTCATATAGCTTCAGACCTAGACAGTACAAAAGGCAGGATAAGTTCAACGAGAGAATTGTTGTTAAAAGTGTTCTTTAGTAAGGGCTGGAGAGATGGCTCGGTGGCCAAGAGCACTGGCTGCTCTTCCTGGGGGCTGTGTTCCATTCCCCGAACCCATATGCTAACTCATTACTGTCTGTAACTCCAGTCCCAGGCGTTCTGACGCCCTCTTCTGGCCCCAACAGGCACTACAGGCACATGGTACACAGACAACATTGAGGCAAACACCCATATGCATAAAATTAAAAATCTCAAAAATTTAAAAAAAAAAAAATTCTCTTTTGTTTCATGTTACCCACTTTTAATTTAGTTTCCCCCTAAGCTACGAGATGTGTGAGGGGTATTCAAGCACCAGTCCTTAAACCCAAAGGGCGCTCTGATGAACTTGGTTGCTGAAGGGAACCTCAGAACGAGGACCCCACCACCCAGAGCAAGCGCTTACAGGAGCCATCGTCAGCAGGGCTAGGAGGGGCCACCAGAGTGTTCTCAGCTGCAGATACCTACAAGGAAAAACAGAAGCGATTAAGGGGGATTAAGAAGCACATTAAAAATAAAGGAGCGGACTGCTGCCAAGGCCATAAAAACCCGCTGACTCCGGTTAGTCACTGGCTGCCTGAGGGGCAATAACGGGCACCAGAACAGCTGAGCATTTACACAAGAGCAGCAAAACGTCTTTTACGAGGATATTAACGTGGCTCTCAATTACAGAGGAACGGCGGAAACAGAAGGCAGGCAGCTGCCAACAGTGAGCACCATCTCCACACGACAAACTTCCGAGCTGTATCTTAGGACGCAGAGCCAAACAGAACCCCATCCCACGCCGCTGCGCACATGCCACAGCGAGCTGAAGGACAGTTTAAACACAGGAATTACTCTTACGCTTTTTTCCTGGTTTTCTGTTTGTGTGATTTTGGTGGGGAAGTTGAGACTTGAGAGGTGAAGGCAGGAGGGTCAGGAGTTGAAGCATCCCCGGCTACACTTGAGTTTGCTGCGAGCCTGGGCTACAGCATACTCCGTCTCAAAGAAATAAAGTAAAATAAAAAATTTTAAAAGAGGAAAAAAAAACAACAAAAAAAACCAGGGTGGAGAGTTGGCTCAGGGGTTAAGGGCGGTCCTTGCTCTTTAGAAGGACCGGGATTTGATCCCCAGCGCCCACGTGGTGGCTCACAGTCATCTATAACTCTAGTCTAACCCAACATCTTTTTTGACCATTTCAGGTACCAGACACAAACATGGTACATAGACATACATGCAGGCAAAACCCTCAGCCACATAAAATAATAATTTATATATATATATATATATATATATGAAAAAACTCCACTCTGCCACACCTGGGGAGGCAGTGGGGGAGAACAAAACCAACAAAAAATTTCAATATCAAAAAGGCAGTTTTTTAAAAAAAGATTATTTTATGTACAAGTGCTCTATCTGCATGCACACCTGCAGGCCAGAAGGGGGCATCAGACCCCATTATAGATGGTTGTGAGTCACCATGCTGGGAATTGAACTCAGGACCTCTGTAAGAGCAGTCAGTGCTCTTACCTGCTATGCTACGCCATCTCTCCAGCCCCAAAATGGCACTTATTTACAAGAAACAGACCTTATGCAAAGGTATGTATCCTCTCCTTGGAAGCCATCAAGTTTAAATAAAAGAACTAGCTCTCTCCCTCCTTTATTCGGGTCCCAGCCGATCACCATGGCGGATTTAGGAGGTGACGCCAAGTGTGCATATCCACATGTGTAACGCACCGAAGACATTTGCAGCGGAGACGCCATTGTTGGCTGAGCACACCTGATGCCAGCCTTTCCTCCTGTTCCCTTTCACTACGCAATTCTACCTTAGCAAAGAGCAAACGACACGGAATGTACTGAGAGTTTGCTACATGCTAGGTATTGGACTGATGGCCTCATAAGCAGTAGTTAATGAAATGAAATGAACTTCCTGAAAGTTGCTTGGTCATAAGAAGACCTTCACTGCTGGTGGGTTGGCACAAGTCTGCAAGTTCAGCACTCCAGAAACAGATGCAGGAGGGACCAGTGGTTCGGGGTCAACCTTGCCTACGTGGTAAGCTAGAGGCCAGCCTGTGCTACATGAGACCCTATCACCAAAATCCAAAACCAAACAAAAAGAGCCCCATCCCTCATGAATCTGCAGGTACACCATCTATCCTGAGATGCTCGCCTCCCTCCTTTAACCTGGTCTCCTTGAACCTAAGGGCACGCTTAAAGATGACATCGTGACTGCACGCGGGCAGACAGATGACGCCACTGCAGGCCCTACCAGGCAGGAGCACAGAGACCATGCGGGGCCTCTCATTAAAGGACAGCACAGATCCACGCACAAGAGAAAGGGAGGGCAACAGCTTGGCAAAGTGTGGCACTGCAAGAACGTTTTGTGTACATTTGTTTTGCCTTTTCTGCTGCGTTAACGTCCTCTGTGGCAGACTGAAGCTCCAGCCGTGCTTAGGCACTGGTTAACAGACGGCAGTCAGGCAGCCGAAGGGAGAGCGGAGGCTCCGAAAGCACAACCCTTAAGGCAGCCGGGGGTTCACACCCTCGCGGGATGGGCTTGGGGGGTTTCTTCTATCTTTACCCCTCTTCCCCGCCCTCTCCCTGATTTGTGATTCACGTGCAACTCTGTAATTAAAATGTTCTGATCTTCAGTTCAGCCCAGACTTCTAATCTCAAATCAAATCAGCATGAAGACGATCAAAAATAAAGCATAAAAATAGAATTAAGGGCCCCAGGAGTGGTTTTCCAGGTAAGTATCTCTCCAGTTATGCTCTTTAGGTAAAGATGCGGGGGTTCAATGCTGGGATTTTTTTTTTTAATTTACAGAATATAAGAAAAATTCCAAACATACTTGCTTGTATGTGTGAGAAACAATTCTCACTAACTAGGCACAAGGATCCACACCTGCACTCAGGCAGAAGAGGCAGACCTTCAAGTTGAGGCCAGCCTGGTCTGCAGAGTGAGTTCCAGGACAGCCAGGACTGCAGGGTGAGACCCTGTCTAAAAGGAGATTTATTTTTTACTCTCTTTGTGTGAGTGTTTTGCCTGCATGTATGTATGTGACCACATGCACGCCTGGTGCCCATGGAGGTCAGAAGACGGTGTTGGAGGACTGCCTGAACATGCAAGTTCAAAATGTGCATGAGCAACAAAGTGAGACAAAACAAGCACACAAAAGAAATCTTTACAAATGCATTAAGTGCGTATGTAAGAAGACTGTGTGACAGTCTCAGCCTGGAGAGGCGGCTGGGGGCTCAGAGCATGTACTGTTCTTCAGAGGAGCACCAGCAGAGTGGCTTAAAGCTACCCAGTTCCAGGGGACCCAGTGCCCTCTTCTGACTCCGAGGGCACCAGTCACGCACGTGGTGCACATACATGCACACAGGCAAAACACACATATACGCTAAAAGAAAAAAATACATATCTTTTTTTGCGGGGGGGTTAAAGACAGGGTTGCTGTTGTAACTCTGGCTGTCCTGGAACTCACTCTGTAGACCAGGCTGGCCTCGGACTCACAGTCATCTCCCTGGCTCTACCTCCCAAGTGCTGGGGTTAAAGAAGTGTACCACCACCCTCTGGTTAAAATAAATCTTAAAAAGTTTCAAAATTATATCTCTGACCAAACAGATTTTTACAAACGACCTTAGCTTTATGCCTTCCGAGCATCTGCTGAACAAAAGAATTTTCCAGTGAAGGCTCATTACTCGGTCAGCTGTGAACTGCAGAGCTTCCTAACGGATTGTGTGACCTGCAAAAATGACAATCTGTCCTGGCAGCTGCCACCAAATTCCCAGACACTGCAGCCTCGAGTCAGTCCTTTCTAATTTTAGCACCTAATTTAGAGCACATGCTTCCTCGGCAACTGGACATGGACTTTGCAACCCACCTTTTTCCCTTCCTTGTGGGAGCTGTGGACTTCAGGAACTGGGGGCACATTCTCCTTCTGTTCCAATTTATGAGTTTTGATTTCACCACCACTGGCTTTCAGATCATTCTACAAAATAAATATAACCCAACTTAGAATGCTTACCATTCCATTCTCCACAGCACATCTCCAAATAAACTTGGAATGTTAAAAAAATTATTCTCAGAACTCTTGGAAGTCAACCCCGTCACAAGCAAAACCCATTGACTAGTGGGATGAGAGAAGCAGCCGTGAGATACACACCTCCTTGGTGAACGTGTGTATGTGTGTACCGTGTGGATATACACCTCCTTGGTGTAGGTGTGCATGTGTGTACCGTGTGGATACACACCTCCGCGGTGAACGTGTGTATGCGTGTACCGTGTGGATACACACCTCCTTGGTGAACGTGTGTATGTGTGTACCGTGTGGATACACACCTCCTTGGTGTATGTGTGTATGTGTGTACCGTGTGGATACACACCTCCTTGGTGTAGGTGTGCATGTGTGTACCGTGTGGATACACACCTCCGCGGTGAATGTGTGTATGCGTGTACCGTGTGGATACACACCTCCTTGGTGTAGGTGTGCATGTGTGTACCGTGTGGATACACACCTCCGCGGTGAACGTGTGTATGCGTGTACCGTGTGGATACACACCTCCTTGGTGGACGTGTGTATGTGTGTACCATGTGGATACACACCTCCTCGGTGTATGTGTGTATGGTGTGGATACACACCTTCATGGTGAATGTGTGTATGCTGTGATACACACCTCCTCGGTGTATGTGTGTATGTGTGTACGGTGTGGATACACAGCTCCGCAGTGAACGTGTATATGTGTGTATGCTGTGATACACACCTCCGAGGTAAGCATTTGCACGCCTGTCTCAAAGTGGACCCCATCAGCACACAGACACATCGGCATGGCAAGACCCCCGGCCACCCCAGCACGCCACTCCCTGTGACCCCTCTTCTAGCAGCACAGCTTGTGGGAGTGCAAAGCTTGTGAGTTTCATCGGAAAAGACCGTTCCGGAGCAGGGAAAGGGGGTGCCAAGTGCCAATAATTAAGAAAATATACTGACCATAGGTAAAAACGCCCAGCCTGGAAAGAAGACGGGTGACGGACACATATAAAAACTGAAAATAGACTGAGTGATGCCATAAACAATCTTTTTCGGAACTTCAAAAACAGGCTTTTCACATAAAAATTCATAAAGATATACTTTAATCTCTACATAACTGAGCCTCAACATTAAAAAGCATGCATTAGTCCTGCCTTTAAGGACTAAGAATAATCATATCCTTTTTTCTTGTAAAGGGCACTGGGAGTAGAAATTAAAATTAAGTTAAAATTAGTAGAAACGAGTCTACTAGATCTAAAACCACCGAAGAGGGAGATGAAGATGGTCATTTCCCATCCTCCCTGTGCTGTCTCTCCTATGACCCCCTCCTCCCTCCCTCTGACAGGCTCGCATTAGTCCAGGCTGGCCCCAAACTCACTATGTAGCCAAGGATAACCTTGAACTTTTGGCCCCCTGCCTCCACCTCTCACGGGCTGGGTCTGCGGAGTCTGTCCCCACGCTCAGTTTAATATTTAATACTGGTGATTCAACCCAAGACTGCGCATAGAAAGGCCTCTAACTGAGCTGCGTTCCCAGCCTCGCTGTGATTCTTTAGGTTTGGGAAGAAACAAGCCACCTCAGGCCACGGGTTTGCTCAGCTCAGCTGCTCCTGGGCCGTGCTGTCCTGACAGGGCCGCTATGAGGTGGGGATGGCCGCCAGCACTGTGCAACACCCATGACACCCATTAATTTAGTGTCTGTCTGTCTCTGAGCTCCCCTCTCAGCTGTGCCCACGGTGTGTAAGGAATGTGAGGCATTCTTTGAGGATGAGATAAAACGTACTGTTCACAGGAATGTCTAATAACTTCTCAACTCCCGAAATCTCCAACTCTACTGGGGCGTTTATTCAGAGATAGGATCTCTGCAGCCTGGCTGCCCTGGAACTGGCTTCACACTCTCAGTCATCAGCATCACCTCATCCTTTGAGGTTTGGTTTTGTTTTTAAGGGGGAGCTAAGGCTGTAGCTCAATGGATACAGCGCTTGCCAGCATGCAAAGCCCAGGGTTCTAACCCCAGCACCAAAGCAAACCTGTAAAGGCCTGTAATTCCAGCTCCTGGGAGCTGGGGGCAGAAGGATCAGTTCAAGACCAGCCTTGGCTACACAGACAGCTTGAGGTCAGCCCGGGATACACGAGACTATTTCAAAATGAAGGGAAAAAAAAAAGTGGCCAGGAGGAGTGTGCTTTGTCTCTGCCAGGCCTGCCGCTCTTTGCAGTGTGCTAAAAAACAAAAAAACCAGGTCACTGAACAGGTCTTTCCATCCGAGGAGTCACCTGGGTGGAATGTTTGCAGTAGGAAGTACAGAGACCTCCAGTAAGAGGCAGGAGGTGAGCGCGGTGCCTCTCCTGCCTTGGCAGGATCTCCTGATCTGTTCTAAGGGAAGTCTAACTCTGCTCATTTTCACATTCAGTAAACTCTGGGAGTTGCACTTCATTCATTTGTACACATTATTTCTTATTAAAGCTACCGTGAAAAACCAGAGTGAGGGGTAAGGCTGTGCTCAGTGGTCGAGAACTTGTCTTGTATGTGTGAAGCCCTGACTCAGTCCCCAGTACTTGGGAATGCAGAAAAAAAGAAAGAGAGAAAGAGAGAGAGAGAAAGAAGAGAAAATACACAGAGAGTTAGTCCCTCAGAACTATGGGAGAATGCATAATTTTGGGGGGAAATGTCTCAACTTCTGGAAAACACATTATGATCTAGAATCTGAGTTTCAATCTGTCTAGAAACAAATAAAACTCAATATTATTCTGCCAACTGCGTTAAGATCCTTGGCCATTAATGGATCTTGTATTCTGAAATTATAGAAGAAACAAACACGTATCGTTTAAAAACGAAAAGTTGGGCCAGGGATGCGGCCTAGTGCAAACCAACAAACGAGCAGACTTAAGAGGGACAAAACGTGACAGCACTGTGCTTCTGTAACCTCAGCACTTGGGAGAGAGGCAGAGGCAGAGGAGCTTTGAGTTCAAGGCCAGCCTGGGCTACAGAGAAAAACCTATCTCGAGCTGGCCGTGGTGGAGCACGCCTTTAATCCCAGCACCACGCAGATGGATCTCTGTGAGCTCCAGGCCAGCCAGAACACTTCGTGGTGAAATCCTACCTCAGAACAACAACAGAGAATACAGGCTCCGGGGCTGGGGCGTGGCATACGTGCCGATCTGGTTTGACTGGCAGCACTGCGTGGGCATGCGTAGAACACCAGATCTCTTCCTTCATCAGGCTCACCACCTTGCTGTCAGTCCCCACTGCTCTTCTCTAGTGCGCCAGTCTTCCTCCGCAGGAAGTCATTGCGCCACAAGGGTTCAGGACTGAAGAGCACACATCCCCTCGCACGGGGAATTAAATCCTGAGCCTCACGCGTGCCAGGCGGCTGCTGTACTGGGAGCCACATTCCCACTCTCACAGAATGTCTCCTAATGGAGTGTCCAGGACTAGATTCTCCAAGATGGGGAGCAGATTAGCGGCTCAGCGGTCACTGTACAAGTTCGGAATTTCTCCAGGGATTGACAGAAAGGCTGGAGTTAGGACAGCAGTGATGGTTGTGTAACCTTGTGAATATACTTAAACAAATCACGAAAGTGTGGATTTGGTCTATTTTTCCCTGTGGAGCCGATCAGACCCAGGGCCTCAAGCAAGCTAAGGAAAGGTTCTACCACCGAGATCCATCCAGTGTGGGTGTCAACAAAACGGTGATTTTGTTATGTGAACAATATTTCAATGAAAATATTCCACATTAATGTTCAATGCACTTACTGTTTTTATATTTCCCATGATTCTCCTGAAAAAGGAAGTAAGAGCTGGAGACGTAACTCTGTGACACGCTTGCCTCGCGTGTGTGAAGGCCTGAGTCGACTCAAGCATCCGCCACAAAGCGGAAAGAGACTCAGGAGATGCTCCTATAGTACAGCTAATAAGACACCGCATCTTCACCAAGACGCTCAGGAAAAGCCTTGGTGTCACTGCTGGTGACATCACAGGAACTGAGTGAGGGGTGAACGCGCATGAGCTGAAGGGCAGAACCACACCAGAAAATGTACGCTTACAAAGGGGAGGTTGGACTTATGAAGTGGGGGACTGGCCAGGGTCCGAGGTCAGGGCCCAGGAGACTTTTCCTAGTTGCAGTGCCTGGCAGCTGGAGAGAGAGGAAGAACTCGCAGGACACATACCGCGTAGCTGGCTGAGCTACTCTGCTTGGACACGGCGGCCTGGTACTTGGCCATGCGATCCTTTATGGAGGTTTCCGAGAGGCGTGGCAGCTCCAGATTCCGCTTACTCTCGCTCGTGTCCAAGTTGAACGGAGAGGACGACAGGTGTCCTGAAAGTGGGCAATGATGCTTTATTAGAGGGTTCTAAACCTCGGGCGGCTGCGGGCTAACGGGGGCAGGGTGTGTGTGTGACTCCTATCTATAACTGTAGCACTGGGGAGGCTGAGGCAGGAGGGCCAACCTGGGCTACAGAGTGAGGCCTGGTTTCAAATCAAACAAACAAAAAACAAAACCAACAACCAAAAGCACGCAAAAAGAGAAAATCACCACACCTTCAATCCAGCACTCCAGAAGCTGAAGCAGGGGAACCGGGCCAGCCTGGTGTACAGAGCGAGTTCTATGACGGCCAGGGCTGCACAGGGGAACCCTGTCTTGGAACACCCCTCCCCCCACTTTTTTTATTCACTTATTTTCTGTGGTGCTGAGACTCAAACTCAAGACTTTGTGCATTCTGAGCACCTGGTCTATCACTAAACTACATGGCCAGCTACAGGATAACCCATCTTGGTCAGGGATTCAGTCCACCTATTGAAGTCTTCCAGTTCCGGATAACTACGGAGTGTGGCACTTCACCTGTCACCCCTCAGAGGTAGCCAAGGATGGGTTTAAAATGCAAAGGAAGAGCCATGGTGCCCTCGTGTCTGTAACCCCAGGACTGGGGAATCAGAAACTGGAGAATCAGAAGTTCAAGGTCAACATGGCTACATAGGAGGTTCTAGGCCAGGCCTGGGCTAGAGACCCCGCCTCAGACAATCAGCAAAAACAGAAATCAGAAAAGCTAATAGAGAGAAGGGTTGGGAATTGTACCTAGTACGCAGACTTCTCTCTAACGAGAGCCACGCTTCCTTTAGAAGCACGGGGTTCTGCTACACCTGGGCTACGACTGGGTTACTTCTCTGAGGACGTCATGCGCTCACTCACCTGTTTCCAGGTCATCTAGGGCATAGCTGTTTTCAGAGACCCTCCTTCCACCTGGATTCCGACCCTGGGTCCAGAGAGTCTGTTCAGAAGACAGGAAGTCTGACGTTAGGTTCACAGCTCTTTCACCCAGATCAGAGTGCTTTAGAACGCAGGTCTGCCTCCCACTCCCACTCCGAGACAAAGCCCGCTATGCAGCTAGGGACCTCGAGCTCCCCTCTCCCGCCTCAGCCTTCCAACTGCTGGGATTCCAATTATGCACCATCAAGCCTTGCTCAGTCTGCAGAGTTTTTAAATTTATAAATATCAAGCAGTATATATTCACAGGTGCTCATGGAGAAACAAATAACCCTGTATAGACAATGCTCTTCATTACTGACCACTGGGACCAACTCACACAGCGGGCATTGAAGTGCAAACACTGGAGGGTCCTGGGATCTCTTAAACTGCTGAGGCAGGCGGCAGCTGCCGCTCTCCAGATCCGTCCTCAGCCCCTGCTGTTGCTGCCTTGGCTGGGTCTCCATCACCGCTCTCCCTAACAGCCCCATTATCTTCTTAATTGGTCCCTCTCCCCTTCCAATCCAGTGTTTTCGAGGCTGCCATTATCCCAACTAATAAAAAGTAATTATCTAAAATCTACATCTCCCTTGTACTCCCCTGTTGAAAATTCTTTCAGACTTCCCAATCAGCCCTTGAGCAACACCGCAAGTGCAAGGATTCCAGATGACCCTCCTGGCTGGTCAGTGCCGACCCAGCCTTCTCTCCGCGCAGTCTCTGTCACATCCTTTTATCCTTCAAGGAACTCAAACTGCTCTGAGGACCATGACATAGGAAGTGAGGCTCCCTGCACCCAGATCATATGCTTGCCCTTCTGTCTAGCAAACGCCATTCCTTTGAGACGTAGTGTCACCTGCACATACGTTTAGCTACCCCTCCTGTCATCTGAAGGTGTTACAATGCTCGGCAGACTGCTGTAACTGTCCTTCCACTGGCTGCAAACCCACTCACACACTTCCGGGATTTGTAGACTATAGCATCATTTGTTTCTTCAGTGCTGGGGACTGAACGTGGGGTCCCCCACATGCCGGGCAAGTCTGTACACCAAGCTACGCTGCAGACACCGAGCTACACTGCAGACACGGAGCACAGGTTTTTTTGAGTAAAGTATTTTGTGATTCCTGAAAGCCCAACACTGTGTGTCTCCTATTTCGGATAGACCTTTAGTTATAGTTACAAATTAGGCCGAGAGTGGTGGTGCACACCTATAATTAATCCTAGGGCGGAGGCAGGGGCAGGGGGTCAGGAGTTCAAGGACACATTGCAGATGTGTGAGCTATAGGAGATTCTGCCTTATAAAAACCAAAATGAATAAATGAGGTTTTAAATGATAACTTTAGGACTAGAAATATACTCAAGAAAAAGCCACTTAGTTCCCAGACCTTTCCAAACACAGTAGACAGTTGTATCACATCCTGTAATAACATCCTTCAGCCAGATCCTGCCGTTCGAACCCAGACAACTTGAAGTAGGAATTAGGGGAAATGTGTCAGGAGGTAAGAAACACTTCCCAACATCCTTCCTTCTCGCGCCCCCCTCCCCCAAATCCTGCTGCCTTTTAGGTTGAGGATCAAACACAGGGTCTCAAATATCCTGGGTAATCAAAGGTCGTGAGCCAGGCAAAGGCAATTAGCCAATCCCTTCAGACTGTGAAGCTGAGCTCCCACTGGTGCAATGAGATGCGGTCACCATCTACAACAGGGATAAAAGATGGGAGCCATTTTGGCCTGGGTGTTGCTAGCCTGCTCTGGGGTACCCTATACCCCTTTTTACAAAAAGCATCGACTAGCTGAGCTACTTTTGATTTCTTTGAGTGTTCCTTTGTATGAATGGAGATTTTATTATTTGCTTCTTAATAAACACTAATAAATGTTATTAAGCCTTTAAATACGATGAGCTAACTGACTTAAAATTTTATTATGTATTTAAAACAATTTATTCCTTGTGAGGTCTAATTATCCTGTAATAACGTACTTCAAATAAAAACCAAACTAAAGCTGGGTGTGGTGACTCACGCCTGTAATCCCAGCACCTGGGAGACTGAGGCAGGAGGACTGTCATGGGTTCCTGGTCAGAATGGGCTATAAAGAAAGACCTTGTCTCATAAAACCACAACCAATAAAACTCTAACTTTGCTGCATCATACAGGTCATGTCCACTCACAACTAACTACTTCTATGTGAGTTATCTGGCTCCGTTTCTGGCTCCGGGACTGCTCCCATCTAAAGAGGGAAAACAGCAGCCGAGGTGGAGATCAGGCCTGGCAGGACACCTCCTCCCACGTTGCTAGTTTTGCAAAGGCCACTGGGTGGAGGGGGGAGCCTTTGCAGGGATAGGTAGGAGAGCCAAAACAGACTTTTCCCTTATAAAATGACTACCAGTTATTTGGTACAGTGACAGAAAATTAATAGCCATCGCTCAAATCCCGAAAGTTCATCTGCAAGCGTTACTGTGCCAAAAGACAATCAGAGAAAAATTTTCAGAAATTAGTATTTTTAGGACTCAAAAAAGGAGAAACCCTGGAAATTGCAAATATATTCAAGCTAAAGGAAAATGAGTTTTGCAGCCTTTCTCCTCTCTCCCTTTATGTTAGGAAGGGTGGAAAATGAGAGAGTGTCTTCCTATAGAGGCCAGGCTGGGCATGCTCTTCCTTGAATCGTGGGTTATACATTCTTCTTTAAAAATAACAACAACAAACCATTTTAGTGTGTGTGTGTGTGAGAGAGCCCATGCATGTCGGGAGCTGTATCAGAGGAGATGCAGCCAGCGCTGGGGCTGGTGGAGTACAGCCCACCGTTTTGGGGACTGTCTCCTGAATAACCCCTTCTGCTGAACAACAGAGGTGATTTTCTAAAAAGGCAATGCCACTCAGTTAAATTGGTTCAATTGAAACTCCAGAAAGAAAAACTTAAAAACCATGTACAGTTAAAAAGACTATGTTTTGCCAGCTGCTATGGAGAAAGTTATTCTTGGTTGCTGAAGATTTGCTAGATCAGGAAGGGAACACAAAGGAAGAGCAGTTGCGAGGGCCCACGGGTCCGTGATGAACAGACGGCAGGTGGTTTCAGTGCCCACTGTTAAGTGTGATCAAATTTGATTTTCCTTGTTTTACAATTGTTATGAATTTGCTGATGCACCTTGAGAACACAAAGACAACGTGACAGATTTTCTTCTCTATATGGTAAAGTAAAACTTCTCTTACTTGGGATCCTTTGATTAACTCTAACAGAAAAATAGGACGATTGATTATTGTTTGGTTACCGTAAGCTACAGCCTAACAAGGAAACTGGCTAAGAGAAAACACTCAGTTTGTACAACGTAACTATGGGAGCAGAACATACGAGCGATGTTTTGTTTATGTACAGGTATTTTCATGGTAACCTGCTTAAGGGCTTTGTTCAAAGGGTACGTAAGCTGTAGGTATGAGTGAGGGGTGTGTGTGTGTGCGTGCGTGCGCGTGTGTTGAGGCTTTGCATCTTGCTTCCACAAGATGCATGGCTGTGTGAATGAGTGTGTGGTTATGGGACATGAAAGGAATAAGATCGGTGAAGTTTGCCTTCTCCCACAAGAGGTGTATGGATGTGTGTAAAATTAAATTGTCTAGAGAGGAAAAGCCTGAACTGTACAGAGAGAAAGGAGAAGGAAAAAGTCTGAATAAAGAGAAAAGTCTGATGCTGTATGAAGAAGTATGAATGAAGAGAGCCGAGCTTTTCTTTCAAGAGGTGCGTGTGCACGAGTGATTTTTTGCTGACTCCACACCCATCTCCTCAGAGCCCTGACCTGCCAGGGCGGGACCCCAGTGTGTGTGTGTGTGCGTGCACAAGTGTACACATGTCCCACAGTGAGCATGTGGAGATCGAGGACAACTCTCAGAAGCTGTTTCTCAATGCAGAAATGTATTTCTGGGTTCTCCTGCCGCCCTGGGTTCCAGGGATTTGAACCCAGGTCATCAGGCTAGCAGAGCAAGTGCTTTTACCTGCTGCCCGTCATTCCTGTCCTGAAAAGACTTCCTAATGTATTTATTCTGACAGTCGCATACATATATAAAATGCACTGTGATGGGGCTCTACTTTCTTTCCTTCTTTTTATTTTTGAGACAGGTCTCACTAGGTAGTCGCAACTGGCTTGGAGCTCACTATAAAGACCAGGGTGGCTTTGAACTCAGAGATCCTCCTGCTTCTGCCTCCTGAATGCTGGGGTTAAAGGCCTGAACTGCCATGTCTGACTAGGTTCCACATTCTTCACAGAGGAATTTACAGTCTGCCACAGGTAAAATTCAAGTACAAATCCAAGAGGAGGTGTTACAAGTTGCAACCAGAAAACCTCAGTTTGGTCCTAGTTTTTGCCCTGTGCCGGGTTCTAGGTTTCACAACTCTGGCCCATGCTGGTTCTGGTCTGAGCTCCTCAGCTCTGCCCCGTGCTGGGTTCTGGTCCGAGCTCCTCAGCTCTGGCCCATGCCGGGTAACACCCAAGGAACTGGAACAAGCTGTGTGTGTAGCAGCTTCCTTTTCCTTCAGAGGAATGAGGTTCCTATCTTCACTAGCTTGGGTTAGAAGTTGGGTGCACTGTATCTGGAATCAGCCCTCTGTCACTGTAATCTTAGCTCCTGGAGGCAGGAGGATCACCAAAGTTTGAGGCCATCCTGGTGTACAGAGCCAGTTCCCAGCCAGCCAGGGCAACAGTGAGACCCAAAACTGTGGGTGATGCAGCACAGGCCTCTAATGTCAGTGAAGGCGGAGGACTGGGAGTTCGAGGCCATCCGCAGCTACAGCGGAGTAGACTGGGTTAGTGGACCCTGTCTTAAAACAAGAGTATTAGGTGCTAGCTCAGCTGATAAAGTACTTGCCTTAGAAACATGAAGATCTGAGTTTGGTCCCCAGAATCCACTTTTTAAAAGCCATACATGGGGGTATACACTTATAATCTCATTCTGGGGAAGTGGGGACAGCCACGAGAGCCGGTGAGATGGCTCAGTAGATAAAGGCACTTGATGTCAGACCTAATGACTTGGGTTCAATCCCCAAGGCCAACAGGTAGAAGGGGAGAACTGGCTCTTTTGAGCTCCGCTGACTTCCGTACAGGTGATGTACGTGCCCCTCCCCCAGTGACTATGAAACCTGTCTGCTGAGGCAGGAGGATCCAGCTAGAGGCCAGGCTGGGAGAGAAGATCTTGTCTCACAACAGAACCAAAACCAAACCAAACAGCCCCCCAAACAACACCCAGAACAACCCCCAAAGAGAGCAGAAAAACTCTAGGTCACACAGGGGCCTTAGAAAGACTTTCTGGCTGTATCTGTGGAATAGGGCGAGGAGCCAGACCTCTGGGAAGTTAAGGCAGGAACTGGTGGGGAGAGGGGCAGACACCTGGTCATCCAGGAGACTTGGAAGATTCTGAGGAGGGATGTGGCTGGCCCAGTCAGCTGCCATGGGCCCAGGTGGGGCTCTGGGCTATTGCTGTCAGTGTTTCACCTTCAGACCAGAGGCTCTAAGAACGCAAGCTCTCAAGTGCATTCAAGATCACACATGGGTTCCACTCAGTGTACAAGCGATGTGAAGTGCAGGAAGGAGTATTAAGGATACAAGGAAAAAAACTAACAGAACAAAAAGCCTGTGTGTCATGCACACATACACACATACACACACACATACACACACACACACACACATTCACACATACATACACACACATACACACATACACGCACATATACACATACATACACACACACATACACACATATGCACACACACACATGCACACACACATACACACATACACACACACATACACACATATGCACACACACACATGCACACACACTCACACACATGCACGCACACACATGCACACACACACATACCCACACATATGAACACACACATACACATATGCACGCGCACACACACCCCTCTCCAGTGTATTTATATATCATTCCAGCCCTTTGTACTCGGAAGCTACCGAGGAGAGAAAAGATGTTTAAGGCTCTGGAATTCCCTGGGGCTTGGCTCACCCACCCTGTGAGACCTCTTCCCTGCCTGCTGACGGCAACTCCAGTAAGAATGCCTCCTAAATATCAAATACACTAACACATGCCAATAAGAATAAGCACTTGGGGCTTTGCATGGCAGTGTGTGTAACCCCAGTGCTGGCACGGGCTGATGTGGGTCACCCGGGCCAGCCAGCCTGTCAGCTGGTGAACTCCAGGTCCACTGAGGTCAGTGAGAGACCTGGTCAAAAAAAAAAAGGTTGATACTCTCTCTCTCTCTCTCTATCTCTCTCTCTCTGTCACCCCTCCTCCGGATTTTTGTTTTGGTTTATTTTGTTTCTTTCAGGAGAGGGTCTCACTATGTAGCCCTGGCTGTCCTGGAACTCACCATGTGGACCAGGCTGGCTTCACAGTCACAAAGACAGGCCTACCTCCGCCTCCCCAGTGAGAGGGTCAAAGGCTGTGACCTTGTGCCTGGTGATGTTGATTCTCAAGCCAGGTGCTATGGTGCATGCCTGCACCCCAGCTTCTGGGAGGAGGTGGAGGAAGGAGGGTCTGCACCCCAGCTTCTGGGAGGAGGTGGAGGAAGGAGGGTCAGGAGTTCAGGGACTGTTTGAGGCCAGCCTGGGCTACATGAGACCCTGCCTGCTACCCCCAAAGAAGTGACACTCAGCACCTCACCTCACCCCTACCCTCTCACTTGGGTCTTCCTTCAGACTCAGAGGAAGGGTGGGCTTTAGGGGAAAATGGGATTTTTCTGAACTTTGTATAGAAACTGTGAGGTACAAATGAAATTTCTTAACTTCTCAAAGTATTAAGTAATAGAAATGTTCTTCAGCCGGTGGCGGCGGTGGTGGTGGTGGTGGTGGACACCTTTAAATCCCAGCACTGGGGAGGCAGAGGCAGGTTGAACTCTGTGAGTTAGAGGCCAGCCTGATCTACAGAGTGAGTTCCAGGACAGCCAGGACCACACAGAGAAACCTCATTTCCACCCCCCACAAAATAAATAAATAAAAATAAATAAATAAAAATGCACATAGAATATGTCGGCCAGTTTTGTGTCAACTTGACACAGACTTGACACAAACTGGAGTCATTTGAGAAAAGGAACTCTCCACTGAGAAAATGCTCCCCCCACCAGACTGACCTGTGGTAAAGTCTGTGATGTATTTCCTGACCTAATAATTAATGTGGGAGGGCCCAGCTCACTGTGGGTGGTGCCATGGCTGCGCTGGTGGTTCTGGATTCTGGGTTCTGTAAGAAAACAGGCTGAGCAAGCCACGGGGAGCAAGGCAGTAAGCAGCACCCCTGCATGGCCTCTGCATCAGCTCCTGCCTCCAGGTTCTTGCCCTGACTTCCCTCAGTGATGGACTGTTACCTGAAAGCCAAGGTGAAAAGAACCCTTTCCTCCCCAAGTTACTTTTGGTCCTGGTGTTTCGCCACAGTGAAACCCTGACAAAGACACAGAAGCACTTGTCTTCAGATACAGAACGACTCTACACTTTTTGTATTTCCAAGAGTTACACAAAAATTGTGTTAAGTCTTATAATAAGCCAAAAAAAGTGATATTTAATTCCTAGTAAGCTAATTAAGTAGTTAAAAATCTGGGGCTGGAGAGATGGCTCCGCAGTGAAGAGCACTTGGTGCTCTTCCAGAGGACCCGGGTTCTGCTGCTAGCACACCACATGGTGTGCTTAAACTATCCATAACTCCAGTCCCAGGGATTTTGATGCCCTTTTCTGCCCTTCATGAGCACCAAGCACCCATGTGGTGACAGACATTCACGCAGTGAAAACATGCACACATTGAATAAAATATAGGAGTCCTACAAAACCAGCAGCTGGTGCAGCTTTGGGGATTACGGCCCAGGCTGGGATAGTCATGTTTTGAAGCAGTACAATTTTTTTTTTAAATATTGCATTTATTTTTATTTTATGTATGTTGGTGTTTTTCCTGCACGCATATCTGTGTGAGGGTGTTGGACCTGGAACAGGAGTTACAGACAGTTACGAGCTGCCATGTGGGTGCTGGGAACTGAACCCGGGTCCTAACCTCTGAGCCATCTCTCCATCTCTCCGAAGTAATACAATCTTTAAAAAGCTGAAAATATGTAAGAAAAATGTCCAAAAAAGTGTATCTTCTAAATGTGGTATATATTACACTAGTGCAGCCCAAAGAAATTACTTAAAACATTTCTGCCAGATGCTCAGAGAGAGAGATGATCTAATTATTGGGAGTGATTACACGGCATACTGAAACTCATTCCCATAAAAGGGGAAGCCCATAAACCAGGAAGGTGCATTCTTAGGCCTGCGGAACAAAGATGAAACAAAGATAAAGTAAAATAAGATAAAGACCTCAAAACAGGCAGCTATGTAGTGGCTAAAGAAACGCGAAACCCAGCCATGCAATGCTAAGGGTCAAAGGGAACAGGAGTCGCATGCGGCTGGCAAGGGTACTGTGTGGGCCACGTTGCGCACGCCCTGGCACCCTAACCCTCCACTTACCCAGAGCAGAGTCAGGGGCCTTCTGTGGCTCACTTTGCCATACGGCTTCTGGGGCTGCACCTCAGCTCCCCACGCTGTCTGGCAAACACTTTGCCAGCCCCAGGCTACTGTTTATCTCGGCTCACCTCACTCTTTTTTCTGGTTCAGCCAGTGTGTATGCTATTGTTTGCTTGTTTTCCCTGAGACAGGGTTTCTCTGTTGTAGCCCTGGCTGTCCTGGAACTCACTCTGTAGACCAGGCTGTCCTGGAACTCACTCTGTAGACCAGGCTGTCCTGGAGCTCACTCTGTAGACCAGGCTGTCCTGGAGCTCACTCTGTAGACCAGGCTGTCCTGGAGCTCACTCTGTAGACCGGGCTGTCCTGGGAGACCGGGCTGGCCTGAACTCACAGAGACCCCCTGCCTCTGCCTCCCGGGAGCTGGGATGAAAGGCGAGCGCCACCACCGCCTGGCCGTGTGTGTTCTTGTTTGGGCGGCTACTCACAGACTTCTCTGGGTTTTAGTACATTTGTTTTGTTTTCTGCTTTGGTGTATTTAAGAGTTCATTATTCTGAGGCTTTCCATCGTTAAATATAAAATGCAGGGAACTGGAGAGATCGGTCAGCGGCTAAGAGCACTTCCTGCTCTTCCAGAGGCCCCGCTGGTCCCCAGCACCCACACTAGGTGGGTCACCACCACCTGTGAAGCGCGGCTCCCCGGAGACCTGGCGCCCGGCCCCTTTGGAGCGGCCTGCACTGGTCTACGCATAGCCGCCTCACCTGCACGTAAAACTAGAAGTCGCAAAAATTAATCTTTAAAATGCGGGAAAATAGCTTGGTTGTGGTGGTGCACAGGAGGCAGAGGCAGGGGGATGACTGTGAGTTCAGGCCAGCCTGGTCTACAGAGTGAGTTCCAGGACGGCCGGGGCTACACAGAGAAACCCTGTCTCGAGAAAACAACAAAGCAGTTGTAAAATGGGGTGCTCGCGTGTGAGGACAGCACCGTGTAAGATCGCAGTTCACCCGACTCCACAGATGCCAAAGGCCAGCTCTAACACCCGCGGGACTCGTGTACGTGGTAGAAGCCCACGGTACGAATCCAGCCCTTGTTCTGACAACAACTAGTCACATGACATTAGGCATAGCCCACAAACTCCTCTAACTTCAGCTGTTCCCATGTTCAAAACCGGGGTTATAATACCCCAGCTAAGAGCAGGAAACTGGACACAATAACCTCAGAGGTTCCTGAGTAGTTCTGCGGCTCACATGGCACCATCTGAGGGGATTCCTCACCGGCTCTGAGTCCAGAGGAGAGGAATATGCCTTCGGTGTCCAGTCAGGGGTGGGCCATTCAGCAGGAAGCAGGCCTGGCCCCTGGCCTGCAGAAGGTGCTGTCTCAGCCCCATGAATGCCTACGTAACGCTCCGGACTTGACACTGCATTTCAACATGTCTGACTGAAATCAAACTGGCTGGAAGCCGGAAGCCGTTAGTTGGCACGAAACAGACTATAAGAGATGACTGCTCTCTGGCTGATACAGCAGCAACAGCCATTTAGGGGAAGAAACAGTGGAAAACATCAGAATTCCTCAAGTAGCATCTGTGCATCTGGATCCATTATTACCTCACCACTAAAGACTGAAGGATTACACGAAGCCATTAATTATAAAATGTATGCGATGTGTCTTACAAATGTTCAGCTGCAGTGAGAAATCGGTTACAACAGTCTTACGCTTCAAACTATATGAGCTGTAAGCTGTAGGTGACGCAGAAACTGGATGGAAAGCTAAGTTAATAAGACATATGAACGCAGGTGTGCTGACACACGCCAATACCCAGCCCTCGGGGGGGGCGTAGGGACAAAGAGCCGAAGGCCAGCCTGGGCTACACGAGACCCTCCCGCAAAACAACACAAAAAACCCTAGGTTTGGGTCCCAGCACCCACACAGTGGTTCACCGCCACCCATAACTCCAGTTCCAGGGGATCTGGGTCCGCTGCCCTCTTCTGACCTCTGTGGGCACGCACACAGTACACAGACACACACGCAGACAACACACTCTCCACACGAGGTAAATAAATCCAACAGACCCACTGTAGCCAACAAGATGTATGTAAGCTGTTTCTTTGATGCAGACTGCAGAGCTGTTACAGAGGAGGTCAGACTTCAGTCTGGTGCCCTGTCCTCTCAAGGGGCTCACTCCACTGCAGCAACACACACGCTCTGATGTGTCACTGTTATGTAAACTAAGAGAACACGTCATCATTTCTAGGATTTGGCTTGTTTTCAGACTGGGTCTCACTATATACTCCAAGCTCCAGGCTGGCCCGACACTCCTGTAGCCCAGGCTGGCCTGACACTCCTGTACCCAGGCTGGCCCGACACTCCTGTACCCAGGCTGGCCCGACACTCCTGAAGCCCAGGCTGGCCCGACACTCCTGTACCCAGGCTGGCCTGACACTCCTGTAGCCCAGGCTGGCCTGACACTCCTGTACCCAGGCTGGCCTCCTGAAGCCCAGGCTGGCCCGACACTCCTGTACCCAGGCTGGCCTGACACTCCTGAAGCCCAGGCTGGCCCAACATCCTGGGTGCTGGGACTGCAGGATGTACCACCTTCCCATGGCTTCAGTTCTTTGAAAGTCTCACAATTTCACTGGTCACTGATTTCCACTAACTGACGGGTTCTGAGCTACACTTCCTGCCTCTTACTCCTGAAGGTGTAGTGTTCCGAACTTCTCAGAACTCTTCCAAATACCAAATGTGTAGCTTTCAGGTCAGAGCCTTATCTGGGAGTTAGGGATGAGCCTGTGCGGGTAATAACCACAATCTGATTGCAAACAGACGAGTTGTTCTTCAACCTAAAGTAGACGAACTTTCCTAACAGCTGGATTGAAATATTGAACTAAACAGCCAGGCATAACGGTGCATGCCTTGAATCATAGCGGTAGGGAGGCGGAGGCAGGAGGATCTCTGTGAGTTAGAGGCCAGCTTGGCGTACGAAGTCACTTCCAGAGCACAGCAGAGCACAGCTAGGGCTTCACAATGAGACTCTCAAATACACAAGCACGCATACATCGAAACATACGTATTGGACAAAGCATTGTGTGTGTGTGTGCGCACACGCTTGTGAGTGTGCGTGTGTATGTGTGTGTGTGCACGCGTGTGTGTGCGCGTGTGTGTGCATGTGTGAGTGCGTGTGTGTGCATGTGTGTGTGCATGTGTGAGTGCGTGAGTGCGTGTGTATGTGCGCGTGTGTGTGTGAGTGTGTGCGTGTGTGCGTGTGCGTGTGTGTAGGAGAGTGGATCTAGAGATGGAACCCTGGGTCTTTGCTAATGCTAGGCAAACATCACTGGGCTATAGTGTCCGCCCTGGATAAAACTTTTTAAAGTATTTACTTTAATGTTTCCGACATGATAATTATGCTTGTTCTGAAACAGCTGTAAAACCAAGGGACAAAGACTATTTAATTCAGGAAACAAGAAAAGTGCACACACAAAATCTCAGGCCTAAATCGGCCCAGGTGAACCTCAGAACCTACCCATTTCCTAAAGAGTTGGCCCTGAGGTGCCCAGGCCAACACTGATCTAGCAGGCTCACCCTCCCTCCCTCCCTTCCTTTCTTATGCAGGTCAGGTGACCCGACTAGGGGAGCACACTGCAATACAGTTGGCCTCAAAGTCACAGCCATCGCTTGCCTCAGCCTCCCAAGTGCTAAGATTTCAGTCATGAGCCACAGGCCTAGCTAAGGATTGTTCTTACATGGTCCCGCCCTCCACTATTTCTTTAAATAGGCTTGTCCTGACCCATCTCTCACCAGACATTTACGAGAAAAAAGAGCCTCTCCAGAGTCTTACGCACAGTCAGCATCTCTGTGTGCTGCTGTCCCAGTCATTTCCTCCGTGGGCCCGTTCGGACATGCATGCACGAGCCCTTCACACTGAATCCACAGTGTGCTGTATGACATCAGCGGTCCCACCCGCCAGGGCTTCTGAAGACGCACAATGGTGCTCTGAGTCCCAACAAAGCCCCTTCCTCTGTATTTAGGATCTCTTACATTTTTTCCTTCCATTTAAAATTCTTCTGCCCATTTAAATAAAAAACTTTTTTTTTTTTTTTTTACTCAGACCATAAAGCAGAAAGAGGGAGTTGGAGTTGGCAGGCCCGGGGAACTAAGAAAGTTGAGAGGGCAGTTTAAGACAAGACCTGAGACTGTTCTGTGGTCACAGCTCCTGCCAGTTGGTCCCAGTGTTAAATCAGAGCTTCAGCACATACACAAAAAAGGGTGCTAGCTAAAAAAAAACAAAAAAAAAAAAAAAAAAAAAAACTTAAAAATTCTCCCTAGGCACTCAAAGACAGTTTCTAGTCCAGACCCCTGGCAGGAAGGCAGGACGCAGACGGAGGACCAGCAGTACCACCCCAAACAGCCCACAGTTAGAGGGTGAGTTATCTCTTCTTACCTCAGAAGGCGTGCCTCTCACCATTACTTCATCAATACAGGGATTTGGGCCATATATTTAGCTTAAGAAAAAAACAGCCCCCTCATTAGCTGAAATCTAGAGTAAATCATGGCTTTGCAACCCGTCAGATCTGTTTATTTCATTATGAGGGCTGTTGTAACGAACCACGCCGTATAGAACGCCAGATACTAGGAATGTATGAGAAAACTGGAAAAACTGACCGGCTCTGCGGCCCCTGGAGTGTGCTGCGAGGTACCAGCATATGCAACTCATTTTCTAGTTAAGTAATTCCCTCTGGGGACTGGTGTGCAATCCACATGAAGGATCAGATTTCATTAGCAGATGCAGGAAAATGCAATCCTGTGCATTTGCAAGTCAAAACTCCTGAAAACTACGCCTGATTTTTCCTGGGAGAGGAGTTTAGCTGATAAAAAACATTTGTTGGGAAGAGGAGGGTTCAGCTAGCACAGAGACAACTGAGCCTCAGTCTTAATGCTAACTCTGGCCTTAACTCTCGGTCTGCAGCTGTGTCCGAGCAGATAGCACTCAGGCAGGAATCTCTCCCCCAAGGCTACAAATGACAAAAGACACAGGAAGACGTATTAAAAGGGTAAGTGTACCAGAGCACACAATCCTGCCAGTGTCCAGCTCTCCTCCCAGAAGGAGCTAGATTTAACACAAAACTGGACTGGGGACTCCCAAGTCTTAGCATCCGTGTAACTAGTTCCTTTGAGACTTTCATGAGCTCGACTGGAATCAGGCAGGAGGCATACTGGCCACACATCCGACCCCAGCTCCAGCTGACCGCTCGGAGAACAGCCTCTGGGGACAGGTCAGTACTCAACAGGCTTTCCGCGTGAGCTTTAACCCGCCCGGCTCTTACCTTGGTTTGAGTCGGCTCTCCTTTCTCAAACATCATCTTAAGTCTGTTCAGCGGAACATTGTATTTTTCTATTTTGCCCGAAGCTTCTGTGTTTTCACTCATTTCGGATTTCTCTACTTCATGCCTGGAGTCTCCCAGACAGTTTTCCATTTTTTGACTTTCTGCGGCCTGGGCTTGAAGATCCTGGTGGTCCTCCGAGTGCGGATACTGACTCTGAATAACGGCTTCCGGACGAGATCCAAACCTAGGTTTGGGCTGGGTCTGCTCTTCCTGGTCAGGTCTGGCTCCAGAAGCAGAGCTGTCCGTCACTCTGGCAGGAGGGTGGCCCCCTGTGCGCCCACCCTCACGGCTGCTGTTTGGCAGTGTGTCTGTGCGGGACTCCCCTCCGGTCGCTGGCTTCTCCCACCTCTTCTTTAACACAGACAGGGTTCCTCTTCTAAAGTGCTGGGGGAGATTTTCAGTGTTCTAGAAGAACAAGAAGTAAGAACCAGTTATAACTTGCCTGCTGCAACAGCCAAACGTGCTTCTTTGTAAAATGAAAGTTAGAACTCCACGCTGCGCCTGGTCAGCCACTGGTTCAGACAGCTGTGAGCAGTTATGGGAGCGAGCATCCACCCAGGGCCGGGAGAAGGGAAGAGGGAAAAGTCAGGAGCTAAAGCAGGAAGTGATAAAACAGGATAGCCTTATAAGGACAAAGAGCAGCATGGACAACTGAGACCTCATGGTATTGGAAAGCAGGAAGAAAAAGCAGATCGCCGGGTGCCTTCACCATTTTAACCACACTTAAGACAAGTTCACCCAGGAATGCCACAAAAGTATGCAGGAAGCATGGTAGGGATTTTTTTCTTACAGAAAACAAGACACAGATGTGGCAACTGTGCAGTCCTGATTAGAATCAGGGAGAGCAACGTGGAGGGCTGAACCTATGCACAAAATCTAGGGATTTACAGATTTTACATGTTGGCGCTGGTGTACAGCTGCCAGAACTTACACGCACATGAACGTTTTTCCCTGGCTAGCAGGTCCAGCAGGGACCTTGTGCGCGCTGGCAGACGCTCTCCCACAGAGCCCTGGGGTTTTACTTCTCCATGACGTCTCATCTTTGCCCCATCCTCTTCCCTATAGTATTAACTATATCTAATTTGTAGCCACCTTGGAAAATTCACTATTTTACAGATGCTTTAGTTGAAAAACACGCAGGCTTCCTAAGAAAGGAGAACCACCCCCGTTGGTGATGTTCAAAGGATACACATTCACATACACACCTAAGAGAGCCGCTTCCACTGGGGCCAAAAATGATAGGGCAGATTGAAAAACAACCTGCCAACTGTCAGCGGTGCTGCAGAGCAGCGGTGGCAACGTGTCTGTCGGAGTGAAAAGTGTCCTGTGCTTTGCAAGTCCTAAATGGACTGCCACCAGCTCACTCTGCTGCCTGTGACTCCTCAGGGCTTCAAGGAGGAAAGAAAAGGCAAAGGACCTCGGGCTGAAAGAGTCAGGGAGCCAGTGGGATTAGCAGCTATATTGGGAATTAGGCCTCTCTTCAGAACACACTGGGAGCCACTTCACGGAGGAGCAGCAAGGCTCAGACAAACCTCTGGGTACTCCCGTCTCAAGGGCGGCCACAGGCTGCACCCGTGCTGCATCCAGGCATCAGAGACAGAAGGGACACAAAACTGCTCTTGCCAGGCATGAAACCAGGCAGGAAACCCAGTTTCCCGGTTACTTGTTTGGGAGGCTGAGGCAGGGGAATTGCTTGAACCCAGGAGTTTCAGATTCCTCACCTACACAACAGAGACCCTGTGCCAAAAAATAAAAATAAATGAAAAACATCCCCCAAAGCTAGTGCTTCAGGGCCAGCAGCTTTCTCGGTGGATTAGCACCTGCCGCAGGCGAGTCTCCAGGCCTCGGCCTTCACCTGGCCTGCCCGGCCGGCACAGGACACCTGAGGGGTACAGCCACATCTGTTTTGGTGACTGGACACAACTTTTTTTCAGATACATACCATGGATCAGTGTGTTTTTACTGACATAGAAAGATGCTTTTCAGTTAAAACAAAAAAGCCAATTGTAAGTCAGCAGGATCCCATTTACATATGAGTGTGCACTTACGAGAGGAGAACAGGTCTAGAAGACGTCGGGAAGTTAACAGGCATGTGCATCTATGCGCATGTACGCTGTGCGTGTGCAAACAGGCATGTGCACCTATGCGCATGCGCGCTGTGCGTGTGCAGACAGCCTCAAGTGCCAGCCCTCAGATAATGGCTGACTTTTTTCCTAGGGACAGGCTCTTCCTGCTCTGGAGCTCAGCAAGTAGAGCAGGCTGGCTGGACGGAGCCCCAGGGGCCTCTGGTCTCCAGCCTCCACAGAGAGGGCTACCACATCCAGTGGTTTCCAAACGTGGGCTCTGGGGATTGAACTCGGGTCCTCACGGCTGCAGGGCAAGCACCTTATTAAGCTCCCTCCCCAGCCCAACAAGTTGTTTTGGGGAACAGTTTATGGCGTTTGTACTCTCCTCTTATGACAAACACATGTTTAGAACACGACAGCGTGAGAACAGGACTGAGCCACACATCCCCTTCGTGTCACAGCAAAAGCTTTCCCAGATAGTTACCGTCAGCGGTGTGAAAACTCTCATTTCTAGTACGATGAGCAGGCAGAACGGGTTTGCGTGGTGGAATAGCAGTGTCTCAGACAAGGCTGGATGAAGGACATCCCTGCCTTCAGAGAGTATGTCCTTTGTCCCCGCCTCCAAAGCTCACGCCCACCCCCTGCGTTCAGACTCCCCGCCCCTGATATTTACTGATAATATGAAGTTAACTGTTCTTCTAGTCTAACGCTACATGACTTTTCTTTTCTGGTGGTAGTTAAGTGCATGAAAATGTAATTCAACGGTTAGGAGTGTAAAATCCACTGGGAAGCTCCACGGCTCCAGAATGGTTATTCTTGCTGCCCAGCATTTCGTTGAAATGTACAGACTCTGGGTCTAGTTACCTTCAGTGTGTGTTATTTTCTATCTGCAAGTTTTGCTTGTTTGCTTGTTTTAGGTTTCTCCAGACAGAGTTTCTCTGTGTAGCCTTGGGCTGTCCTGGAACTCACTCTGTAGATCAAGTTGGTCTCGAACTTAAGAAAGCTGCCTGTCTCAGCCTACCAAGTGCTAGGATTGAAGGCGTGCGCCACCACCACCCTGCTATTTCCAAGTTTCTTTGTTGTTTTCTGAGATAGGGTATTTCCAAGTTTTAGAAAAATAAATTTTATTAAACAAAAAGGCACTCCTGCCAAACAAGGAAGCAAGGACTGCCATCCCAGCACTGGAGAAGAGGAAGACGGAGCACAGCGAGTGTTAAGCCAGAGTGTGAGACCGGATCAAACAAGACAACAGAAAGCCCAGGACACTGATGTATACTTGTGAGCCCGGTGCTGGGGGGGCAGGAACAGGGGGGTCCCCGGGCTGCTGGCCAGCCAGGACGGCCTAGCTGGTGAGTGCCAGGCCAGGGAGAGAGACCTCAAAAGACAAGGTGGGTGGTGCCTCAGGAGGACCAACACCTAAGGTTGCTCTCAGCTTCACATACATGTACACACATGTGTGCCCACATACAAACATACACGTACACACACATGCCCACCCTCACCCGAGATCAGAATATATAAAGGAAAATGGGCTCTTAAAGGTGCGATTTCAAGGGAGCCGAGGCGTGGTGGAGACACAGGGGAAGCACAGGCAGAGGACTGACGTCATTAATGATCTCACACCCTTAAATTGTTTCTGGAGGTGCAACCCAGGCCGTGGCAATATTCCACGTCTTCAGGACTAGAGGCAAGCTAAGATAGGGAAGAGAAAGAATTACACATAGAAGCAATCCCTAAAACCAGAAATGAACAGATCACCTAAAACGTTTTTCTTTCTCTGTATTCTCTACGATTGACAGGTGTCAACCGCACAGCGTTCCCCAGCCAGGTGACTTTGGACAAGTTTTCCAGTCCCTATAAACCACTATAAGGGCTCCTGTGGAGAACACCCGAGCCCTACTCACACATGCACTATAGCGTCTGACATCACGTAAGGGATGAGGGTGTTGTTACATGAGCACTGCCTGGGGGCGCGGGCCTATAATCCCAGCTACCCAGGAGGCAGACTCAAGGATTACAAGTTAAAGGCCTTGGTGGGCCGCAGAGTGACTGCAAGACTAGCTTAGGTAACTCACATAAGAAGAAGGATAGAAGGGCTGGTGTTTCAGCTAAGTGGAACAGTCTTTCGTAGTGTGTGAGCCCTGGGCCAATCCCCAGGATACACACGGAAACACACAGTAACAATGAAAAAACAAAAAACTGCCATGGTCCCCACGCTATGATGAGCCACAGCCACCCGCCACCCTGAGTCCTGAGCCTGGGCTCAGTATTATTCTCTGTACTCAGTGTCTGAGGCTGGGGTGTGAGTGGCCCAGATGATGGTGACGTCCTAGCTGCCACCATTTGGAAGGCACTGGAAGGTCACAATGGCTCCCAGTTTTCAGGAGCCACCGAGGCTGCTACGCTACTGGCCTCCTTTCTCCAAGCAGCACTGCATCAGCTCCTTCCACTCAGCAAGCCGGGAAGGGGCAGATATTGCTCTGGAGAGTGACTGGCTGCTCGAACCCAGACCACAGGGGGACGACACAGGGTTCCTCTTGTGTGACCATCTGGTGAGCCAGATCTCAGTCACTCCCAAATACAAGGCCGTGGATAAACCTCTTTTCCTCTCCTACCTGTAAAACGAGGAGATTGGGTCAATGAGCTACCATGTAAGTCCTGTCAGGGGGGTCTTCATTTAAAAAGGCTGAGCGTATCAGCACACCTGTAATACCAGCACTTGGCAAGGCGGAGGCAGGAGGATTAGGAGGGTTTAAGACCCTCTTCAGCTGCATAGGGAGTTTAAGGCTAGCCTTGGCTACATGCAGCATTGTTTCAAAAACAAACAAACCAACAGAAGCTGGGCATGGTGGCTACAGCCTGTAATCCCAGCGTGTGGGAAACTGAGGAGGGGTACAATGAGCTTGTGAGTCAGAGCCAGCCAGGAACCTAGAGAGAGCATGTCTCAGAAGTAAATAAATGAAGGAGGGAGGGAAGGAGGGAGGGAAAGAAGGAAGGAGGGAGGGAAGGAAAGGAGGGAGGGAAGGAAGGAAGGAGAGAAGGAGGAAAGGAGGGAAGGAAGGAGGGAAGGAGGGAGGGAAGGAGGGAGGGAAGGAGGGAGGGCAGGAGGGAGGGAAGGAGGGAGGGAAAGAAAGCAAACCAAGGAGATAATGAGTGGAGCCAGAGCAGGAACCGGCATAGTGCTTACAAGGCTTAGCAAGGCCCTGTCTCGAACAATACAAAGCCCGCCAGGACTGTATAGCAAATCTCCTTGTCAAGGAGAAAGAGATAAAGCAGATGTTTGGTAGGATGAAGGTGCAGCAGTGAGGCGGGACACGCGGGGGCACAGACTCCAGAGAAGGGAAGTTAGCAAGGCAGACCGGTGCAGAGGAGCAGGAACTAGGACCATAGGCCCGGTGCCCCACGACGCACATCTCAAGAAGGTGTGGTCAGAGCTTGAGGAGGACATGAGACTGTAGGTGGGGTGTTAGACTGCGCTCCCATGTCTTGGGCAGACGAACAGTAAGTGCATTTCTGGGAACACAGGCTATCGTGCACCCAATCCCACTATTGTTACGGGGAGGGGTGTGTGCATATGAAACAGGTAACAGGCGCTCCCTGCTGTAGCTCTGGCTGTCCTGGGACTCACTCTGTAGCCCAGGCTGCCTCTGCCTCCCGAGTGCTGGGATTAAAGGTGGGTGGCACCACCGTTTATCATTTCTTTTCTACATCATTGCAGCTGTTTCTTTTTTTGAGAGTCTCAGCACACAGCCCAGGCTGGCCTGGAACTCATCACATGGCTGAGGATGCACTTGAGTTCCCCTTCTCAGCTCCCAGCTCCCAGCGCTGGGCCGGCACAGCGCAGCTGGGTCACTCCGCACTGGACCTGAGGGGGCTCCAGGACGCCGGGGTGTGTGTGTGGGGGGGACACACGACTCCACCACCGAGCTGAGTCTGTGCCCCGGAACTGCTCCCTACTGCTCCCGTGCTCCCACCTTCGCTCAGCATGGGTCACACCGGTCCCTTGCACACTTCTCTAAGCTGGGTCACACCGGTCCTTTGCACACTTCTCTAAGCTGTGTCACACTGTCCCTTGCACACTTCTCTAAGCTGGGTTACATCTGTCCCTTGCACACTTCGCTAAGCTGGGTCACATCTGTCCTTTGCACACTTCTCTAAGCTGGGTCACATCTGTCCCTTGCACACTTCTCTAAGATGGGTTATATCTGTCCTTTGCACACTTCTCTAAGCTGGGTCACACTGTCCCTTGCAGACTTCTCTAAGCTGGGTCACACTGTCCCTTGCACACTTCTCTAAGCTGGGTCACACTGTCCCTTGCACACTTCTCTAAGCTGGGTCACACCGGTCCCTTGCACACTTCTCTAAGCTGGGTCACACCGGTCCCTTGCACACTTCTCTAAGCTGGGTCACACTGTCCCTTGCACACTTCTCTAAGATGGGTCACACTGTCCCTTGCACACGTCTCTAAGCTGGGTCACACTGTCCCTTGCACACTTCTCTAAGATGGGTCACACTGTCCCTTGCACACGTCTCTAAGCTGGGTCACACTGTCCCTTGCACACTTCTCTAAGCTGGGTCACATCTGTCCCTTGCACACTTCTCTAAGCTGGGTCACACTGTCCCTTGCACACTTCTCTAAGGTGGGTCACACTGTCCTTTGCACACTTCTCTAAGCTGGGTCACACTGTCCCTTGTACACTTCTCTAAGCTGGGTCACACTGTCCCTTGCAGACTTCTCTAAGCTGGGTCACACTGTCCCTTGCACACTTCTCTAAGCTGGGCCACACTGTCCCTTGCACACTTCTCCAAAGCCCTCTTTCTCTTCAGAGCAGAAGCCCAAATCTTTCCCAAGGACTCTGCGGAACCCTTTCTTTCTCAAGCGTGCCAGCACCGCGTTCCCTCAGGACATTTGCATAGACTTTTCTCTCTGAATCTCCTTGGCTGAAGACCACAGATCTGGGCTACGCAGCGGGAGACTCACACCCTCTGCTCGTTTGTCTTCCTGACGTTTTACGCCAATAGCTGCGACCTGACATTCTTTATTTGCTATTTCCTCCACTAGAATGAAAATGTCCAGGAAGATGTAGTTCATATTCTTAGCGGTTAAAACAGTGCTTAGCACATAGTAGGTGCCCTACAAAAACTTGTTAATGGGTAAAAGGGGAAAGGAGGAAGTAGCGGCTGAGGGGACAATGGCAGCTTTTCCCCTCCCTTGCTTTTGTTTGGCACTGCAGGCGAGGCTGGTCTAGAACCCAAGTGTCAGGCGTGCTCCAAGAATGAGCCTGTAAGGGGATTCTGAGTGCTGTGAGAGGAAGCTCCACGACAGCAACACCTCAGTTTCCTCAGAAACACGGAGCTTTTGCGCCCCTCCCAGGTGCAGCAGGTAAGACTGAGTTGCTCCTGTTTACCCATCACAGCTGACTGTTATTTGTTTAGTGGTTAGCCGCTATGGGAGAACATGTTTTTGCCACCAGTGGCTGGTCCTTGAGATTGGACACTTGACCTAGGTGACGCCGTAAACCAGAGTATAAACTGTCTGAAGCTCTGAATAAAGCCGGCTACTGCATGAGACTTTAGTCTGCTTCTTTTTTAGGCCTGCTCTCCCGAGTTCGCACCTCCAACTAGAGAGGTTAACAACTGTGTAGCTCAGGACAGCCTCAAACTTGCAGCAACCCTGCTGCTTCAGCTTTCTGAGCACTAGGGTTACTGGCATGAATCACCACAAGCAGAAGCTTTTCTGTCAATGTACCAGGGAGCTTAAATTTCAAATCATGGGAAAATAAAGCTGGAGACCCAGTTAATACCATCTCACTCCCTAAAGAGAACAAACCAACAGGTAAATGTTATGTACCTATATAAGCTATTCTCCTTATAACGTTTAACCCTTCAGAAGCTAAAGCAGGCAGATTTCTCTAGCCTGTGAGTTCAAAGTCAGCCGGGGCAGTACAGTGAGACTCCACCCTAAGGATAAAAAAGGCCTGGCCCAGCTGCTGGATGTTAAAGCAGGGAGAGTTGAGAGTAGGCACTGGCAGGGAGCTTGAGGGACCGGCTAATTAGAAACTTGCTAATTAGACTGGTCTAGGAGTCAGCTCCAAGCAAAGAACCCAGCGGATGGGCACAGCTGCGGAGCTTCCTTTTAAATGCAGATCGGTCCATTTGGAGAAAGGACGGCTGGCCAGGAAACCAGCTCTCATTGGAGCTGATGGGGCATTCATTTCACCAGCCTTAGCAAAGCATTTGGCCTTCTATCCTTTACTCGGTACAGGAAAGAGAAAAGGGGGTTCAAAAAGAGAAAAAACTGAAAACAGGATTCCCTGCACCTAAGCCAACTTCCCCAGCAAAAGGCTCGCCCAGCAGACCAGCTGGCAGAGCCCCGCTCAGCTGCCACGGAGCCCCACAGAGGGCAGGTGGCTTGGCCACACAGACTGCGAAGTTCCACCCACCCTGGGCCGCTAGGTACTTACATTTTTCTTCTTTTCCATGTTTGCCTCTTCAGCTGCTTTCTGGTACCTTCAGAGAAAGGAGAAAAACGATGTCTTCAAGTTAAACTTTTACTCTTGCCGTTCTCAGAGAACGATTTTGCACACCTATTTCTGCATTTGCCTTTAACCAAGTCTCTCTGAAGAGGCAGAGACCCACAGCCACACTTCATGGGCCCTGCAGTCACATGCTCTCATATAACACCGTGGTCAAGTGTGAGGCAGTTGCACAGGGGCTGTGGGTGGATCCCACGTGGTGGAGTGCACAGGGGCGGGGGCTGTGGGTGGATCCCACATGGTGGAGTGCACAGGAGCTGTGGGTGGATCCCACATGGTGGAGTGCACAGGGGCTGTGGGTGGATTCCACGTGGTGGAGTGCACAGGGGCGGGGGCTATGGGTGGATCCCACGGGATAGAGTGGGAGGATGCCACCCTAGCACTGTATAAACCAGATATAAACTGCATGTGGTGGCAGGAGGATCTGGTATTCGAGGTCAGCCTCAGCTACATTATGAGTTTGAAGCCAACCTGTACTACATGAGACCTCGTCTCAAAAAATAAGCAAACAACAAAACAGAACAGAACACCAGAGAACCCTTTGGAATATAGTCAACTGAAAATACGTCATGAGTTCTAAGATGGATTCTAAGATGCACAGACCCCGGCCTTCCACACACAGACAGCATCTCTGAGGAGGGAGAGACAGAAATCATTATTGGTGTCTACGGCATCCCAAACACTAGGGGAGAAGAACAGAGCTGCGCATGGCGGCACAAATCTGCACTCCCAGCACTTGGGAGGCTGAGGCAGAGGAGTACACTCGGGGTCTCCCACTTACTAGGCAAACAACCTACTACTGAGCTAAAATCCCCAACCGTGAGAGGACAGTCTTGAGTTCAAAGCCAGCACGGGTAGTGCGAGGTCCTGTCTAAAGGGAGGTGGGGTAGGTGGAGGAGGGAGACAGGACACGGAAGGAAGAAGACAGACAGAAAGAAAAGAGCCAAAGCTGACACAATTCCTGATTCAGAGAGCTTGCAATTTACACATAAAAGCACCCACAACTGGGCCGGAGAAGGGCCCTGTAGGTAAAGGTGCTTCCTGCCCAGCCTGACAATGTAAATTGCTCAGTTTCACACTGTAGAAGGAAAGCGTACCCCCAAAGGTTGTCCTCTGGCCTCCACATGCATGCTGTGGTAGGTACACCACAGGACACATGCCCCAAATATAGACAGACACAAATTAGCTAGTTAATGTAACAAAATTCTGTAAAATAGCTCTGACAACCCACCACAAAGGGCCGTGATCCGGCTCAGTGTTAGAGCTCTTACCTACCACTTGTAAATACCTAGGTTTGATCTCTAAGATAGGAAAATCTAAACCACACGCATACCCACAGTGACACTGGAGGAGAGCGCGGGCTGAACGCCTGCAGGCGACCCTCCCTCCCCTCGCCGCCCCATTCACAGTGTACTCAACAAACCTGCTTGCTTTTCTCCTTTCTTTCTTAAAAAAACAATAATAAAAACTCTTTGCTGGGAGTGAGCTCAGGGGGCAGAATGCTCGACTAACCCGCTTGAGACCCAGGGTTGTGTTTTCAAGGGCCAGCCTGGTCTACATTGTGAGTTCCAGGACAGCAAGGGCTATGTAAAGAGACCTCTGTCTCAAAACAAAACAAAATAAACAAACAAAAATTCCATATTTCTACAACAAATGATGGAAATAATGTTTACTGGCGAATTCTGAAGGGAGCTACTTTGGGAACAGTGCTGGATAATTTTATGTCAACTTGACACAAGCTAGGGTTATCTGAGAGGAGGGAATCCCAAGAGAGAAAATGTCTCTGTAAGCCCAGGCAGTAGGCAAGCCCACAGGCATTTTCTTAGTGACTGATGGGGGAGGGCCCAGCCCATCCGTGGAGCTGGGTGCTGTAACAAACAGGCTGTAACAGGCTGAGTAAGCCATGGGGAACAAGCCGGTAGGCCGCACCCTCCGTGGCATGCATCAGCTCTGCCTCCAGGCTCCTGCCTGTTTGAGGTCCTGTCCTGACTTCCTTCAGTGACGGACCACGGGTGGACTTCAGATAGACTATGGATAAACCCTTTCCTCACCAACTTACTCTTAGTCATGGTGTTTCATCGCAGCAATAATAACCCTAGCTGAAATTGGGAAAGCCAGAGTTCAGTGTCAGCCATGTTACTGCCCAGTGGGTAGTGGCGGTAATTAATCACACTTAGTGCGTGTGCATCTTGTGGAGGTCACATGACAATTTGCAGGGTTGGTTTTCTCAATCCACGATGTGGACTCTGGGGGTGAAACTCAGATCCTTGGCTGGGCAGCAGTGCCTTCATCTGCTGAACCCTCTGGCTGGTCCAGAGAGGAGCGATCAGACGCAGACACTCAGAGGAGGGGCACGGGCTACTGACACTTAGGCCTTGTCTACCGCACAGGACCACAGAATCTCAGGAGTCTGATACTTACAGAGTGGGTAGTGCAGGAGACGTCCAGGACTCGGAGCCGGAGACTCAACACTTAGCAGTTTGAAGAAGAAGTTGTTAGAATGGCAAGAAACAGACAGAGAGGTAGGGAAACCAGGAGAGTGCCAGAGATGCCGAGGGAAGAAATATCTGGGAAGGAAGAAATTGCAGGTCACAGGACGATAAAGGGGGAGAAACATTTCCTCAACTCAATAACACAGGGGTCTTTGCTGATCTCGGTGCTTGTCTTCCTTGATAAACAGATTCCAGCCATGCTGCCCTGAGCACCCCCACCCCACCCCACGCCAACGTTGTTCTTATTTTTGTTTTGTTGAGACGAGGTCTCATGTAGCCCAGGCTAGCTTGAAGCTTGGGATGTACTGGAAGCTGGTCTTAAACTCTTATCTTCCTGCCTCTGTCACTCAAGGGTAGGATCATAGGCATGCAGTCACTTAAAGGTCTTGAGACTGCCTTAAGCGGGAACTGAGAAACACAGTGGGCTGTAGTTAAACTTAGTCCTCAAACTTCTGTTTCATACTCTGAACAACCATCTACTGTTGCCGATGGCGATAATACAGTACGGAGAGCCAGAAACAACCAGCACACGGGCTGGTGGTTGGTAGAGTGTTCTTACGTTGATCTTGGTTGCAGAAATAAACGCAGAGGTCCCCATCCCTCTACTGTCCTGAGACATACAAATCTCTGTTTTTATTTCATGTGCATTGGTGTTTTGCCTACATGTGTGTCTGTGTGAGGGTGTCCGATCCCCTGGACCTGGAGTCATAGGCAGTTGTGAGCTGCCGTGTGGTTTCTGAGAACTGAACACGGGCCCTCCAGAAGAGCGGCTGATGCTCTTTACTGCTGAGCTCTCTCTCCAGCCTGAGAAGTACAAATCTTAAATACAAATGCTTTGATTGTTTGCTTGGTGCGTTTTTTTGTTTTTTGGGTTTTTGTTTGTTTGTTTTGTTTTGTAAGACAGGTTTTCACGGCCTTGAACTTGCTCTGTAGCCCAGGCTGGTACCTTCCTATCTTCACGTCCCAGTGCTGAGCATACATTATTATGCCTAGCTTTTGTCCTTTAAATGCTATCCATCATTTACGATGCCTGGTATCCATGGAGACCAGAAAGGGCATCAGAGGCCTGGGCTGGAGTTACAGATGGCTGCGAGCTGCCAACTGGATGCTGTGACCTCTGGAAGAGCCACTGGTGCTCTTAGTCATTGAGCCACCTCTCTACCCCACTCCTCCTCCTTCTTGAGATGGGCTCCCTCTGTGTTACTCAAGCTAGCCTCCACTTCCTGGGCTCAGCTGACCCTCCCAAGCACAGGCCACCATGTAGGCTGGTGAAGCTCAGCACACCCAACCCCTGCAGTGTTGAGAATTCAACCTGGGTAAGTGCTCTACCCCCGGGCTTTCTTACCAGCTCTGGAGTGTAGCACCAGAATTCAGGCCTCAGACTTCATTGGGGAGGTGGGGGGCACTTTGAAAACTCAAGTTAGGAAAAGAAAGATTTGCAATGACATTTCTCTAAGCAAGACCAAGTGTGTAATACTTGCTGTAATCTCAGCACTCAGGAGCATTTGTGTTCAGGGGCAACCTGGGCTAGAGATTAAAACCTTGTCTCAAACAGGATTTCTATAATTAACATCTCTTCCCCCGTCCCTCCCAGATTTCCCGGGGTCTGGTCTGTCCCTCGCATGTGGGTTCACTCTTGCAAGTGTTCACTCACGCACAGCTGTGGGGCAGGCAGCTGGGAGGACACTAGAATTCTCTGGGGAGTAACAACAGGGTCTCAAGGGTTTCTAAGGCCAGGAAACAGAGCTCCTGAGTTATGACCCTTGCTTGTATGCTTTCAAATAGAGCAAAGGGAACTCGGAGCCAAAAGAGGAAAAAGTGGAAACTCCCAAGTTTTAGGCAGCGTATCTTCTCCTGGAACAATTTCACCACTAAAATGTTAAAGAGAAGCAAGAGAAGGGGGTTCTCCAGGGGAATCCGAAGCGTCTGCATTGTTATTATGAAAGAACACACACCTCACACTCACACACCAACGCACTCTGTACCCTCTTTAGAAGTAAAGGCACACCAGGTTCAGCGGGAGCACGAGAAGGAGAGACAACGCTGAGGGCTGAGGGATCAGTGAGCTGGGCTGACCAATCCCACATCCTGGTGAGTGACCTTTAATCACGACTGCTGAGCCCTCAAGTTCCTCATCTGCCAGAGTGAGACAAAGGTTAGGCAGGTGTGGTTTCAAACTCAGCTGCAGGACTCTTATTCCAATGCTATCTCACTTAAAACCTACAACACAGAGCAACCAGTGCAAGGCCTGGGCTCAGCCCTTAAATCTTTCCAGAACTGGCTCCCAGGGCTCTTCTGAAGACCTCAGTGAACATGGCTTGAAACCCTTTAACTTAAAAAATATTGAGTCAAACAGGAAGCTTGGGCGAAGAAACCAAACCCTACCAGTTAACCTTTATCAAGAAAAAGATCATGTGATGCCAAAGCCACAGGGAAGAGAAACCAAAGATAGCTCCTCAAACTGCCCATAAGGAGACTTTTCTACGTCAGGGTCAATGATTTATCAAGCAGGGATTTAAAGAGGTAAGTGGAGCTATAAAGGACACGGGACACAGGTTCTGTTGCCAGAAAACTACTCTTGTACATATAACTTTAAGATGGAGTCTCCTTCCCGCACACAGTGTCTTTGTATAGCCCTGGACTCACTCTGTACACCAGGCTGGCCTGATCCGCCTGCCTCTGCCTCCCAAGTGCTGGAAATTAAAGGTGTGCATTACCATGCCTGGCCCACTATAAGATTTAATAACATTAGAAAGTAAAGCCCAACTAATCAACAAACACTGGACAGATTAGGCTACTCTTTAAAACATCATTTTAAATGTACCTACTTATGTTAATTATATGCATTTGTATGGGTTTGTACATGTGAGCTAGTGCCCACAGGGGCCAGGAGAAGTCATTGGATCCCCCAGAGCTGGAGAAACACAGGCAGCTGTGAGCTGCTGAATGGGGGTGATGAGAACTTAACTTGGTCCTCTTCAAGACGGGATGGGAAACTTTTAACCACTGAGTTGTGTCTCCAGTCCCCAAATACAATTTTTAAGGAGAGGGATTGAACCCAGGACCTCAAAAATGTTAAGCTAAACCCCCATCCTTGTGCATTTCTTTTATATTTACCTACAATCTGAATCCTCACATTCCTATGTCCTTTCGGTGAGGCTTGTATAGGACTTAGTATTTCCAAACTCCGTACTAGAAAGCATCTCACAGGAAAGCAGGTCACTACCACTGAGGATGAGCACTCGGGGCTCAGTCGTAGAGTGCTTGCCTAGCATTTGCAAGTCTCTCCACTCAGGGTCAATCCCCAGCACCAGACCCCCGCACCAAGAAAATAAATAAAAGATTAAAAAATAATAATAAAGGCACATGCCTGGAGCCAGGCCTCCAGCCCAGCTGTCCCATCTCCATGCCTTCATTTTCTGCTCCCCTGGAATGTCCCCTCCATGTTCTCAGTGCACCAAATAAAGCTCTATTTATCTTTCAAATCCAGTTCAACACGTTAAGAGAAATGTCCCAGGGAAAAACACTAAACAGAAAGACAAACTCAAATGTTAGCTTGGCAGGTTTCTCAGCTACAGAACATGATAGTGCCCCTCCCGAGCAGCTCCTGTTAGGGTTAGAAATACTGTATATTTCTACCAAGAGGCTAGCAGCTGGCAACAGCTCTGTGCAAGAGTGTGCTTAGCATCAGACATTAGGTTCAATCCCCAGAATCCCTCCCTGCTCCCCAAAACACACAAAAGCCTGGTAAGCTGATTATGACTACATGGGGTCAGGGCTTACAACTTTGTATCTGTGCAATTTGTTTTTATTACCTTCACATAGAAAAGATAGTTTACCTACTATGTTATGGAGAAGGTGACCTCTAAGGTGCTTTCTGCAAAATTAAGAGGGCCACCAATTCTGATCCTAGAGGCGGAGGCAGAGGAGGCAGGGGTTGGAGCCATTACTGCCCCACAGGGGTTAGAGTCCTTACTGCCCCGCAGGGGTTAGAGTCCTTACTGCCCCGCAGGGGTTAGAGTCCTTACTGCCCCGCAGGGGTTAGAGTCCTTACTGCCCCGCAGGGGTTAGAGTCCTTACTGCCCCGCAGGGGTTAGAGTCCTTACTGCCCCACAGGGGTTAGAGTCCTTACTGCCCCACAGGGGTTAGAGTCCTTACTGCCCCGCAGGGGTTAGGAACCAAGATGAATAGCCTTCTCCAACTTTCTAATGAGCGCCACATGCTCTTGAGAGCTGGCTAGGCAGGAGAGGGACAGGGTCAGGGGTGCTGAGAAGAGACAAGAGCTTGCAGATCCCTAGGTAGAGATAAACGGAGCCACAAGGCAGCCCACAGGAAGAGGACATCTTCAGACACAGACTGGGGACAGGAAGGACAGAGGGACTCAGCCTCACAACCCGAGGCGCTGAGGCCAGCTTTCCAGATTAGCGTGGTGTAGATCCTCCCTCAGTCAAGGAAAGCTCTGTGACCCCAGTGTTACCCCAAGACCCCAGGAATGGCTCTGATGGATCTTCCTTTCAAATACTTACTTATACCTTTCCTTCCTTTCCCTCCACTGCTGGGCTGAGGTTTTGATTTTCAAAGGGGAATCCCAGAAGAATAAACTTTGTTTTGTGTTTTGGGGTTCTTGTTTGTTTGTTTTTCGAGGGTTTCTCTGTGTAGCCACGGCTGTCCTGGAACTCACTCGGTAGACCAGGCTGAACTCGGAGAGATCCGCCTGCCTCTGACGTCCGAGTGCTGGGGTTAAAGGCGTGCTCCACCACTGCCTGGCTAAATAAAAATTTTAAAATGCTCAAAAACAAATAAAAAAGGACAGAGTGTCACAGAGGTGGCTAACCAGGTTGGGCAGGGTGTCCTGGCGAGGTCCAACTGTGAAGTCACCGGAACCGGAGCACGGAGCAAGCAATCAGCAGGAGGGGCTCTCACTAGAGAACACGTCTCCTGGGAAGGCCTTTGGATAACAATAGCTGGAAGATGGAGGCCGGGGTGCAGAGACAGGTTTGAGAGTAGAGGAGTTCAAAAAGTCATGAAGAAGCCCAGTGGTGTCACTAGAGGCACCATTGGCACCAGGGGCCGCTAGAGAAGCATGGGGGCCTTACTGTTGTTTTCTTCTCTCTTGCCTCTTTTTACCTTTCTTTGGTTGTCACAACATCTTCACGTGGAGGAAGGAAAAATGATTACCATACTGCACAAGGAAAACCCGCCTGACCTGAAATGACTGTCACACTCTCAATGAGGAGCAGCAGGAATAAAACGATGCTGGAAGCTGGTGGCTTCGCTTGGAAGGAGCTTGGCGTGGGGTCTGGCACAGCACTGTGCAGGGAAGGGAGGGGGCTGGGGGCTCAGTGAGCCATGAGCCTGGATGCACAGGCTTAGAACCCCAGAACCAGACACACAGATGATGGGAGCCAGGACGGGTGGTGCAGGGAGCAGCGCAGCGACTCCCACCCCAGAGTACGTGAGGGACACATGCAGAAAGAGCAGGCAGCCACCACGCAGATGCAAGTCAGGAGAAAGCCAAGCGTAGTTAACCGCAGGCAGGGCTGAAGAGGGCAGAAGGGTAAGAATGTGGAGCAGACTCTCTGCAGAACAGGGGGTTTCCGAGGCCATTAATCACATCTCCACACCGTCTCGTGTCCCTTGTCTCTCCGTTCCTGCTGGCCCCACATCCCCGACAGCCTTCACGTGGGTTCCCATGGAAGCCCCATTAACTGCCTCCCTGTTACCCATCTCTTACCTTTCCAATAAACCTTTCACACAGTTGCCAGGAGCATCTCTGGAAGTACAAGTCTGATCGTGTCCATCTTGCACGAAAACTTTCCATTGCGTTTCGCTGTTAATCTAACTAGTGCTGTGCACAGCGCAGACTCGAGCCTGCCGTCTGGCCTAACTGAATTACATTGTCCCTTCCACCCTCATTTTCGCTGTGACAGATTGCCTGCCTTCCTAGTCCTTCCACACGTCACGTCCAGTCTCCACACTCCTTCCCTTACTCACTTTGCTCTGTGTTCAAGTCTCACTCAAGTCCACCTCCTCTATTATCAGTGATTGCTCAATCTCCCTGGGAGTAAAAAGAAAATCATGGTCAAGGTTATCCTCAGCTACATAGCAAGTTCAAGGCCAGCTTGAGCTGAAAGAGACTCTGTCTCAACAAAACAAACAAAAGAACCCCCCTGAGATATGTGGGTCCCCCTGCAGACACACAAAAGTAGAATCTTTAGAAAGGCCTGGGGTGCTCACAGAAAGCGGTTTATAAATCTGTCCAAGGGAACTGGGGTTCAGTGGTAGAATGGGGTTCAGCTCAGTGGTAGAAGGCTTGCCTGGAATTCACAAGGCCCTGGGGTTCCATCCCTAGGACTTAAAAGGGACAAATTCAGGCACAGTGGTGCATACTGCACCTTAGCATCTGGGAAGCCAAGGCAGGAATGCTACATAATGAGGTCTAAGACCCTGTCTCAAAAAAGGGTTCAAAATGGCTTTGGTGCTCCTCTTGCCAGGAGATAGAGCCAGACCACCCCCCACTCCCCTCCCCATATGAGCCAGATCACTCCCACACTTTCCCCCCACCCCCCCATGAGCCAGATCACTCCACACTCCCCCCACCCCCATGAGCCAGATCACCCCACACTCCCCTCCCCATATGAGCCAGATCACCCCACACTTTCCCCACCCCCATGAGCCAGATCACCCCACACTTTCCCCCTACCCCCGTGAGCCAGACCACACACACACACACACACACCCGTGAGGCAGCCTTAGTGACTGGCATGTGAGAATATGGCAAATGCGATAGCCCATGGCTTCAAAGGCTAAGGTCATGAGCAGGCACGGCAGCTTCTGGCTCCTCCCTTCTCATCCTCCCTCCTCTCTGGCTCCTCCCCTCTGTTCTCCCTCCTCTCTGGCTCCTCCCCTCTGTTCTCCCTCCTCTCTGGATGTCTGCCTTTGGAACCCAGCCAAACAACCCCATGGACTGGGCCGATGTAGGTGTTCCAGCTGCGGCTCCAGCTGAGGCCCCAGATGACAGTCGGCATCAACTCTCAGGTCTGTGAGTGAGTGAGCTTTCAGACGATGGCCACAGCCCGTGAGCCACACCAGCTGATGCGCAGTTGAGAAGAGACGAGCCCAATCAGGTAGTTACAAACTAAATACCGTCACTCACTACTGCATGCCTCTAGATCTCAGAGATCTAGTGAGGCTGGCATGACAGGCCACCATGTGCTGCTGAGTTACACCCTAAAGATGAAGCACTGGCTGGTCTGGAATTCTTTTTACTTTAAATTTACTTTATGTGTATGGGTGTTTTTGTCTACATGTATGTCTGTGTACAGCGTGTGTGCCTGGAACTGGTGGAGGCTAATATATGGTGTCAGATCCCCTGAAACTGAGATTACAGACAGTTGTGAGCTGCCCTGTGGGTGCTGGGAATTGGACCCAGGACCTCTGGAAGAGCAGTCAGTGCTCTTAACTACTGAGCCATCTCTCCAGCCTTGTTCTGGAATTCTTTATGTAAACCAGACAGTCGTTGGACTTGCAGTGATCCTCCTGTCTCTGCCTCCCAAGTAGTGCTGGGCCTACATGCCTGCACCAGCATGGCCCGTTATTTATTTTTGGGGTCTCAGAAGGCTGTCCAGGCTGGTCTTAAACTCACGCTGCAGCCCAGGCAGGCCGTCTGCAATCCACCTGCATCAGACTCCCAAATACTTGGGATTACAGATCTTTGACACTAGGCCATGAGGTTTGTTTTCTAAGACAGGGTCTCACTATGTAGCTAAGGTTGGCCTCAAAACAGTGATCCTTCTGCCTCAGCCTCCTGAGTCTGGAGAGCAGGCATGTGCCACCATGTATAGCACGACTTTTTTTGTTTTTTTAACAGAACTGGGACATTGAATTATTAATAACTATTCTAGATGAATTGTTCCATAAAACTTTTTATTTTTTAGTGTGTGTGTGTGTGTCTGTGTGTATGTCTGTGTGTGTGTCTGTGTGTCTGTGTGTGTGTGTGTGTGTGTGTGTATGTATGTGTGTGTGTATGTGTATATCTGTGGTGTGTCTGTGGTGGGTGTGTGAGTATGTGTGCGTGTGTGTGTGTGTGTATATGTCTGTGTGTGTGTGTGTGTATGTGTGTGTGTCTGTGTGTGTGTCTGTGTGTGTGTATGTGTGTGTGTATGTGTCTGTGTGTGTCTGTGTCTGTGTGTGTGTGTGTGTGTGTATGTATGTGTGTGTGTATGTGTGTATCTGTGGTGTGTCTGTGGTGGGTGTGTGAGTATGTGTGCGTGTATGTGTGTGTGTATGTGTCTGTGTGTGTGTGTGTATGTGTGTGTGTCTGTGTGTGTGTCTGTGTGTGTGTATGTGTGTGTGTATGTGTCTGTGTGTGTCTGTGTCTGTGTGTGTGTCTGTGTGTCTGTGTCTGTGTGTATGTGTGTGTGTATGTGTGTCTGTGTGTGTGTCTGTGTGTGTATGTGTCTGTGTGTGTGTGTATGTGTCTGTGTGTGTGTCTGCATATGTGTCTGTGTGTCTGTGTGTCTGTGTCTGTGTGTGTGTGTGTGTGTGTATGTGTGTGTGTATGTGTGTATCTGGTGTGTCTGTGGTGGGTGTGTGAGTATGTGTGCGTGTGTGTGTGTCTGTGTCTGTGTGTCTGTGTGTGTGTCTGTGTGTGTATGTGTCTGTGTGTGTCTGTGTGTGTGTATGTGTCTGTGTGTGTGTCTGTGTGTGTGTATGTGTGTGTCTGTGTGTGTGTCTGTGTGTGTATGTGTCTGTGTGTGTGTGTGTGTGTATGTGTCTGTGTGTGTGTGTCTGTGTCTGTGTGTCTGTGTCTGTGTCTGTGTGTGTGTCTGTGTGTCTGTGTCTGTGTGTGTGTGTGTGTGTGTGTATGTATGTGTGTGTGTATGTGTGTATCTGTGGTGTGTCTGTGGTGGGTGTGTGAGTATGTGTGCGCGCGTGTGTATGTGTATGTGTCTGTGTGTGTGTCTGTGTGTGTGTGTGTCTGTGTGTGTCTGTGTGTGTGTGTGTGTGTGTGTGTGTGTGTGTGTGTGTATAAGCACACATATGTCACAGCCTCCTGGTCAGAGGACAACTTGTGGGAGTTGGTCTTCTCCTTTTACTACAAAGTCCTGGAGATTGAACTCAGATCACCAGGGTCGGTGACAAGTCCCTTTACCCTGCTGAGCCACTTCACCAGCTCCCCATGAATCTTTAGATCATGAAAGTTGAGGGGCCTAAACTAAACTGTCAAGTCTCTGAGGTCTGGAATGAAGACTTCACAGTTTCATCTTCCCATACATCTTACTTGAAATGTATTTTTTTCTTTTCATATGAGAATGATACTTTTTAATAAAAATGTAGCAACAGAGAATGCATAATGAAACAGTAAGGTCCAACTGCATCTGGCCCCTGCTGCACTCCACCTTGGGTGATAACCAAGGGCAGTGTTTGCCATGTGGCAGGGATGTGGGGGATTCGTTCTCAAGAAAAAGGTGACAGTGGGCTACAGGGCTTCCTACTGGTGCCAACTATGTCCTACACAGCTCCTAGAACTGCTGTCCTCATCTTGGTCTCTGCCTGCTGTAAGTACAGAAACTTCCTGGGACAGCTCACCAGGGTAGCCAGCATGCACTGTCCTGGGCTCTGCCCCCAGTGTTTGCTGTTTCTGACGTGTTAACTTGTAGGGACCACTCCTCCAGCGTGTGTGAAGCCCTCCATGCTCCAGTCACCATGCTCTTCACTAGAGACACAGATGCAGACAGCAGAAAAGGCACCCAAGCTGCAGACCAGTGGAGGGGGGAGCAAATGTTTTCTTTTATTTTCTCCCCCTACCTCTCCCTAGACAGGGTTTCTCTGTGTAGCCCTGACTGCCCTGGAATTCACTCTGTAGACCAGGCTGGCCTCGAACTCAAAGATCCACCTGCCTCTGCCTCTGAAGTGCTGGCCACCACACCTGACTGGCAAATGTTTTCCTGTTTTCTTAAAGGGCCAATGGGAAATATTTAAGACTATGGAGGTAACAGACTCTGTTACATCCGGTGTCTCTGCTGGCTTAGTGTGAAGATAAACACGGCCTGTAATGGGCATGTCTGTGTTTCAGTAATCCCTCATTTGCCAAATCCTCCTGCCCATCAGATACTTGAGATGTTACAAGTACAGCCAAGGAGCTGAAGCTGAAGCGCTATTTAAACTCTTGTAGGTGGGAATGCGGCCCAGGGATGGAGCGCACACCTAGCATGTGTAAGGCTCTGGGTTTGACCCTCAGCACTAAAAATAAAAGCTATACTATTCTTCCTCCATAGGGCATGGTGGCTTACTCTAAGAAACTCAGCATTCAGGAGGCTGACACAAGAGTTAGTTCCTGAGTTCAAACCCAGACCGGGATACATAGTGAGTTCCAGGCCACCAACCTGGGCTACAGGGTAGAGAGGAAAACAACCAACAACCAAAAAACTGAGCTTGATGGCACATACCTGAAATCCCAGCATTTGTGGGACAGAGCTGGAGGATCAGGGAGTTCAACGTCATTCCCCTCTAAAGAATGGGTACAAGGCCAGCCTGGGCCACAGGGGACCCTAACTCAATACAAACAAGCAGACCAAACACTGAACAAAACTAAACAAAGCAGCCTCCAGGACAAGCCACCCCCCTCACCCCCCCTCCAACCCCCTGCCACCTGACTCTCATCCCACTCCTTGGGATTTGATAACTCTGACACTGGGCTTTACACTTAGACATTTTACAAGCATCCTTTGTGTTTGTAACTTCCTCTTTCCCTCAGTTAAATAAAAATTCAAAGATTCACTCATTCTCCTGGCGGGCGGTAGAGTTTGCTCAAGGCAGACTGCCCTTTCCGACCGAGGCCGCACTTACCTGGAGAATCTCTCCACAATTGCGGATGACTGGTTCTTGTTGACCAGAGAAAGCTCTTTGGCGGTTACTCTCAGTGACAGGGAAGTCCACTGTCGCCTGTTAAACGGAGATGGCTCCATCTTGTCTACAGACTCTGAAACACCTATGGAGTGAAGAAAGGGAGAGTGTTAAACTTAGGACAGAATCCCAGCACTCAAGGCGGGCGGCGAAGACAGCCCAGTCCCCCTGCTGCTCTCCCCAAGCCTGTGTGACCTTGGTCAAATGAGCCAGTATCTTTGGGCTGCAGCGTCCTGTAAAGAGGTCAGATGATCTCTAAGGTCCCTTTTCAATTCCATCATTTTATCACTGGCCCTACTGTGCAAACTCAGTTGGCCTTTTTCTGAACTTAAGTCTGTTCCAAAGTCATGCGTGGAGTGAAATCTTCCCTTCCTCTGAATAACATCCAGGAGAGATGCAATCAGTATATTGGTAGTAAAGCTCAAATCAGGTCCTCCCTACACCCAACTGGCTTTTGTTCTCATCCTCTCTCTCTTTCTCTCTCTCCATCCCTCCCTCTCTCTTCCTTTCTCGCTCTCTCTCCTTCCTCTCTCCCTTCCTTTATCTCCCCACTTCTCTCTCTCTCTCTCTCTCCTCTCCCTCCCCCCCTCTCCCCTTCCTCCCTACACTCAGGAGCACTGGTCATTCATTGTCATTAGGGAGAAAGCTAGGGGCACTGCACGGCCTAATATAGAGAACTAGGCTTTGATGGTATTTAAGTGTGTTACTTTGAACAAGTTCTCTCTGGGGCTGGGATAAAGTGCTGTACTCAGTCGTCGAGAGCTTGTCCAGCACGGACGAGGTTCTGGGTTTCAACCCCAGTACTGCAAAGTAGACAAACAAGCACAAAATGTGTTACACTGGTGGAGTCTCATGTACAAAATCTCTATAGGAGTGAGGTAAGCCAGACCCTGGAAGAAAAAAAATACTATTCCCTCTCATACACAGATCCCAGCCTTGAATTGTTAGATTTCTGTGTCTAGGTTAGAGTGAGAGCCTACAGAGGCCAGGAGGCAAGAGAGGCTGAGCGTTATTCGAGAGTGTGTGGTGGGGAGCAAAGCACATTTAGCATGAAAGGAAAAGGGAAGGGATTCTACAGGGAGAAAGGTTTAAATGGTGATAGGTGGGAGGGAGGGACTTGAACGCTGCTGCTGTGGCTCACCAAAGAAGACAAGGAGGCATTTTCATTATTGCAAGCCCTGCCAGACCTCAGCAGAGGGAACCACCATCACGGCTAGAGCAATACTGGCAGTGGAACCACGAGCATCTGCGCTCAGGTGTTTTTATTGACGCAGCACTCCTCAGGTGCAGATCATGAGCAATCAAACATCCCCACAGAAACCCAACACCTGCAGACAGTACAAAATGCCAAGGCCTGGGCAGACCTTCACCCAATAGTACACAAAACAGTATTTTAGACACAACTGAAAATAAAGTTCTGCAACAGGGGAGAGAGGAAACGTGGGGGTGAGGAGGAGGTCAACCAAAAGGAAGCCTAGGATTCTAGAAACTAAAAAATAGGATAACAATAATAGTTTGAATGGAGGTGCCCTGCAAGTGTGGGTAATATTGCTCCCAGAAGCTAGGGTGGTTGTGTTTTGTTTGTATGTATGTCTGTGCATCATGTACATGCCTGGTGCCATGGAGACCACAAGAGAGCATCGGACCCTCTGAAACTGGTGTTACAGATGTTTGTGAGCTGCCATGTGGGTGCTGGGAATCAAACCCAGGACCTCTGCTAGAGCAATCAGTGCTCTTAACTGCTCTCTCCAGCTCTCTCCAGCCCCAAGAAACCATAGTAGTTGTTTTTAATTAATTATTTATTTCTATTTTATGTGCATTGGTGATTTGCTTGCATGTATGTCAGGTCCCCAGGAGCTGGAGTTACAGACAGTTGTGAGCTGCCATGTGGGTGCTGGGAATTGAACCCGGGTCCTCTGGAAGAGCAGCCAGTGCTCTTAACTGCTGAGCCATCTCTCCAGCTCCCAAACCATAGGTTTTTAAATGAAAATCACAGTGCTGGGTACAGGATACCTCCCTAGAAGTACTAGCCAGGGAGCCCCTAGAAGCACCCAAACAACGCAGGTTGTTACCGCTGTTCTGGTCCCTTGCTAGAACTAGATGGCAAGACCCCATCCTGAAGATATCATACACTGTGACTCAATGTACACTGGCATTCACAGTTCTGGAAGGTGCTATGCAAGCCACTAGGGTTGAAATGCTATCACGTGTCTTAGCAAGCTATAGACCCTGTGTACTACAATCCCAACATGCCAGGCAGGATATGTCTACTCATGCAACAGGGCAAGGCTGTTTTGGGTGTGTGGGGGTGTGTGTTTAACAACCACTTTCTGATGGGATTTGAGGCCTGCTCCACAGGAGGGAATTCATGCGTGGTACCGTAAACTTGGGCAACCGCCTATGGCTGGGCCCTAGAGGGAATGTACTAGTGATGTTTTGCTAAAAGGACAAGTAGACAAGCCGCCCTAGACCAGCGCTGGTCTTGGTCTGGGCCAGAGACGCTTCTCTCCACATTGAGCAATGGTTAATGCTTGCTAAAGTGCCGAGAGCGAGTGACTCCGGAGTTTGGTCCTCAGCCCTAAACTGGACATCTGTATTTCACCCTCCAAAATCCAGGGCACACTGTGGAAGAGGGGGTGCAAGGATGCAGGGGTCAGAGAACAGACAGTGGGTGCTAGGAGATGGTGTCTTCTGGATCCGCAGGGCCATTGCAATCCCGAACACACGGCGGCTGCGGTTACCTGCACAGTCCTACCCAAAAAGGAAAAGTGGAGCTGGCGAGATGCTCAGTGGGCAAAGGCTCCTGCAGCAGGCTTGACAGCGGGAGTGCAATCCCAGAGCCCACATGGTGGGAGGAAACAGCGTGAAGTTGTCCTCTGACCGCAAGCACACTCTGGCGTGTACACGCCCCTCTAATACAGCCCACCACCAGCAGATGGATCAATCAATAAGAGATGAAACAGGAACTAGTTGAGAAGAGGATCAGCAGGAATCGGGGGTTCGTGAAGGTAACGGGGTGAATTCGGTCACAATGAACTGCATACAGCTATATAACTAAAAAAGTGTCTTAAGTGATGTAATCTCTTCAGTTTTAGAATCTTTAGAAAAAAATGAGGATAAAATTTGTCTTTCTAGAATTTTAGTATAGATTTAAGGAGACACTATATTTTAAATACTAGGCACACTTTAGTATTAAATGTAATGTACTAGCATCAGCTCTTATAATTATAAAGCCTTTCAGCAGCTGGGGAAAGTACGATCTATTTAAATTCAGAGGATAAATCCTCTACACTTAACATTCTTTTCTGGAACCCTTCAAGCTGTAGAACACACAAGGTGTTCTTGCCATCAGTCAGGCCCCACCTGCTACCCTGGTGGTTGTATTTTCTTGCTCTAGTAATTTGTGTAGTAAATTGCCCCAACCTTTGTCCAGAAGAGGTGAGATCGGAATCAAGTCAATGCTTCCTTACTTGAATAGGGAAAATCACAGATTAAAGAACTGTTCTCTTGACAACCACCGTAGAACGCGTTCATCAGAACTGCTCTCAATGGCCCTGACTGCAGCGGATGTGACCACAATGGGTGTGCAGGACTGAGCAAGCACTCTAGAGCCTCGGAACGCACAGCAGGCAGCAGAGCCTCCGAGACTACCGGCTTCCCCACGTGTACCGCTCTGTTCTGTACGCCCAACTAAAGCCTTCTCTGAAAATAATTCAGTTTTGTTTGTGGTGGTTTGTTTTAATCTCGTGTTGGAAGGCAGCATCATACGCAGTAATGCTGAGGAGCCTTGTCATGAGGCAGGTAAGTTCAAGTACGTGTCACTCTCACCACTTAGAGCTTGTGTTTTCCCTCAAACTCAGATTCTCATTCATAACAATGGGAGGAGTAAGATGAAGAGGAAATGATGCTCATAGAATAAGTCAACAGTAAACGTGAGAGCTCTAAAAATGTCTTTTTTCTCGCCGGGTGGCTTTGGCGCACACTTTAATCCCAGCATTTGGGAAGCCGAGGCAGGTGGATCTCTGTGAGTTCGAGGCCAGCCTGGTCTCCAGAGTGAGTTCCAGGACAGCCAGGGCTACAACAGAGAAACCCTGTCTTGGAAAAACAACAAAAGTCTCTTCCTTCTGGACAGAGTAGTGATATAATCACGTGACCAGTGTACCAAATGCCGTACGAGGCCACCCTGTGCGTCCGCTTCACAGCTCCTAGCCGACATCCCATCCATCACCATCAGCATTTCCTCTACCGAGGAAAGGGCCTGAGAGCGACACATGATTCAGCTAAACGTCACGATGGGAACCACAGCAGGTATCCCTCAAGCACAGGGAGCGTTGACCAACACTTTCAGACGGCATTTGGAAAGAATTATGCTTCCAATGTGGGTGTGAACAAAAATGTTGTCAGTTCTTTTACAAGTGAACAATCATGACTAAAAGAGGAAAAAGTAACAAAGTATGTTCTCAAAGCTGTTCAAAAAAAAAGGAAAGGCAGAGCCAGATGCAGGAGAACAAGCTAGAGTCCCCGCCATTTTGGAGGCCGAGGCACAAATGCCTGAGACTTGCTTGGTAACATAATAAGGGGCTGGGTAAAATGCAGCAACAGCAGCAGAGCAGCAGCAACAGCAGCAGAGCAGCAACAGCAGCAGCAGAGCAGCAGCAGCAGCAGCAGCAGAGCAGCAGCAGAGCAGCAGCAACAGCAGCAGCAGCAACAGCAGCAGAGCAGCAGCAGCAGCAGAGCAGCAGCAGAGCAGCAGCAACAGCAGCAGCAGAGCCACAGCAGCAGCAGCAGCAGAGCAGCAGCAACAGCAGCAGAGCAGCAGCAACAGCAGCAGCAGCAGCAGAGCAGCAGCAGAGCAGCAGCAGCAGCAGCAACAGCAGCAGAGCAGCAGCAACAGCAGCAGCAGCAGCAGAGCAGCAGCAGCAACGGCAGCAGCAGCAGCAGAGCAGCAGCAGAGCAGCAGCAGAGCAGCAGCAGCAGCAGCAACAGCAGCAGAGCAGCAGCAGCACCAGCACCAGCAGCAGCAGCAACAGCAACAGCAGCAGAGCAACAGCAACAGCAGCAGCAACAGCAGCAGAGCAGCAGCAGCACCAGCACCAGCAGCAGCAGCAACAGCAACAGCAGCAGAGCAACAGCAACAGCAGCAACAGCAGCAGCAACAGCAGCAGCAGCAACAGCAGCAGCAACAGCAGCAACAGCAGCAGCAGCAACAGCAGCAGAGCAGCAGCAGCAGCAGCAACAGCAGCAACAGTAGCAGCAGCAACAGCAGCAGCAGCAGAGCAACAGCAACAGCAGCAGCAACAGCGGCAGCAGCAGCAGCAGCAACAGCAGCAGCAGCAGCAGCAGCAGCAACAGAGCAACAGCAACAGCAGCAGCAGCAGCAGCAACAGCGGCAGCAGCAGCCGCCCCAGGCATTCATGTCAGCATCTTACTAGTCGCTCTCTGGCTGGCCTCAAACTCACAATTCTGCTCCAGCTTTCCAAGTGCTGGGATGACAAACATTTGCCACCATGCGTGGTTGTATTATTTTGGAAATTAGAGATGATAAAGTTAAAAAAAAAAAAAGCAGCCATTCCCAAGTTCAAGTTCATGGTTTCGGTTACTTTTGTCCAAAATGCCAAGGAGATCTGTAGTCTTCACCTTGGTCTAATTAGAAGCAGTACTTAACGCCTAAGCAATGAATGATCATACCCTAAGAGACGAGCAGAGAGGCCTCCCTCCACAGAGCGCTATAATCTGCTGTGCGGACATCTGCACAGCTACAGCACAAGGCGAGGCTGTGGTCACAGGCAGCACACCTCTGGCTTGGTGGGAGGAAAAGACATTAGCTTGACTGGGATTTGCAGGACGGAAAGAATTTGAGCGTGAGGGCGAAGGAGGGAAGGAGGGAAGTGTGTCGGTGGGAAGAGCAGCACCAGGCTCCGAGGGAGGGAGGGAGATTTCTAGGCAGAAATGGACAGAACCAGGCCAGACTGGGAAGAGTTTTGAAAACCACACTGAAGTATTTGGGCCATTTCCCAGCAGTGGAGAGAACCAGCCTGTGAGCGAACTGGGGCGGAGTCTTATCTTCATATGTAGGACCTTTTAGGCAATGAAGACCTCCCTCAGCTCTAACACTCACATCTGTAAGACAGGAGTTCTGTTACGCACTGCCGTCTACAGTGGAACAGAGAGAGTTCCTGCGAAGGCAAGTCACATGATGAACAGCATGTTTTAAATAACTATTTTAGCTGGGTATGGTGGTGCAGGCCTATTTTCCCAGGACTGGCAGAAGGCTTACTGCAAGTTCCAGGCTAGCCTGGGTTACAGAGTGAGACCCTTTCTCCCTCTCTCTCTCTCTCTCTCTCTCACACACACACATACACAGAGCCAACTTGCGCTGGGAGGCAGCTCAGTTGGTAGAGTCCTTACTTAGTATGCATGAAACCCTGGGCTCTTTTTGTTTGTTCCTTTTGGTTTTCCAGACAGGGTTTCTCTGCTGTAACTCTGGCTCTTCTGAACTCACTCTGTAGACCAGGCTGGCCTTGAACTCACAGAGATCCGCCTGCCTCTGCCTCCTGAGGGTGGGATTAAAGGCGTGCTCCACCACTGCCAGGCTGAAGGCCCGGGCTCTATCTCTAGTACTGCACATAACCAGGCACAGTGGCACTTGCCTGTAATCCCAGCACTTGAGAAGTGGAGGTGGGGTATCAGAAGTTCAAGGCCATCCTCTGCTATATATGTGCTTCATGCTAGCCCAGGATACACAAGACCCTGTCTTAAAGAAGAAAGAAAGAAGGAAGGAGGGAGAAATGAGAGAAGAAAGGAGGAAGGAAGGAAGAGAGAGAGAGAGAGAGAGAGAGAGAAAGGAAGAAAGAAAAAGGAAGGAGAGAAGGAGGGAGGGAGGGAGAGAAAGAGAGAAAGAAAGGAGGAAGGAAGGAAGGAAGGAAGGAAGGAAGGAAGGAAAAAAATCTATGGCAATGCATAACTTCTAAGAGTAGCAAAGACAAATCTAAATCACTGGAAGACACTGCCACTGTCTAAGCGAGAGGTAGTCAGAGTTCATGGTGCACAGGTGGGCATGGGATTTGGGAATAATTTTAAATCGGACTGCCTTCTCACCCTTCTGGCGGTAGTATATTTCTTTGTAAACAGAGCTTTAGATTTTATCCCAGATACACTTAGCACAGAAAGTCCAGGCTGGAGAGATGGCTCAGCAGTCAAGAGCACTGGCTGCTCTTCCAGAGGACATGAGTTCAATTCCCAGCACACACATGGTGGCTTATAGCTACCTGTAACTCCAGCCCCAGGGGATGTGACACCCTCTCCTGTCTTCTTCCAGCACCAGACATGCACAAACATACATGCAGACCAAACATCCATACACATGAAATAAACAAATAAAAATAACCAAAAACAAAGTCCACGTTCCTTGTGCAGTCCTAACACTAGCTGTTGATAAAGCATGTATTATTCTTCAAAAGTGTATATTCTTCAGTAATTTTAGCTTATGATGTCATACGTTGTCTCAGCGCGGGTATGTGCATGCGCGTGTGCAGGTGCTCACTGAATCCAGATGAGGGGATCGGAGCTCCTGGCTCTAGAATTGTGGGCTGTTAGGAACCACATGATGTAGGTCCTGGGATTTGAACTCAGGTACTCTAGAGGAGCAGCAATGTTAATCACTGAGACATCTCTCCAGCCTTTATTTGAAGCCTAGGTGGCTGGGCTTGATATAAATGCAAATCATATGAAAAAAGCTGAAGGCTTTATGACTTCAAGCCAGGTGTGGTGTTTATTTCAGGCAAGCCCCTGAATGGCAACACTGGGAGGGCAGAGGTGGGAGGGTACTGAGTTGGAGGGCAGCCTTGTCTACATATGAGATACCCCCCTCCCTCTACCCCAAGTAATCCTATAAACAACTAACGGAAGCTCCACCTGCCACCTGAGAGGCTCACTCCTTTATTATTCAGAAACACGACAGACAGGTCTACAGGCATGGCGGGCTAGACATTGCCCCTGCTGTTGGGAGAGCTTCAGCCAGCTGTCTGTAGAAACATGTATCTAGACAATAGCATAATTGTAACGCCAACCAATTCCCAGAGCCAACAGGGACGCAGACGTGCGTATCAGGGCAGTCACTCCAGGAGCACGTGAGCCCTTTTATCTCCTTTGATGGCTGTTTTGTGTAAAAAAGTGGTTGCGTGACTGAGAAGCAATCTCACTTGTGGAACTACTAACCGAAGGGTGGAGGAACAGGCTCCCGCTTTCTGAGCGGCTTGCCCCAAGTATTTACATTCATTTACTGAGTCACACTTTACACACCAGGGACAAACACAGAAGAAAACAAGCACGCTCAGACACAATCATTGCCCCTTCTTGCCTATGCCAAGAAAACATAAGTGTCGCAACCTTCCAGCTAGACTCTTCCTCCACAGCACACACCCCTCCGCCCTTGTCCTGGAGACTGAACTCAGGGCCTCGAGCACTGAGGCTCCCATTGAGCCACAAGTGCCCGGGTCCCAATAAGACAAACCATCTTCCCCAGAGAAGGAGCTAGGGAGATGGCTCAGCAGTTAGGAGCACCTCTAGAGGACCCAGGTTCTGTTTCTAGCACCCACAAGGAACTGCTCAAAAAACTGCTCATAACTCCAGTTCCAGGGGATCCAATACTTTATGGCTTCCCTGGTCTACACATTGAGTTCCAGGTCTGTAAGAACTACATAGTGAGATCCTGTGTCAAATTTAATTAATTATCTAATTAATTTGTAGAGGAATAGGCCTGTGTGCGAAAGGATTTAAGAAATACAACATGAACCCATCCAGGCCTCACAGCGAGTGCTAGCAGTCACGTACTAGACAGACAGGACATTAACAGTCCCCTCCCCCACCCCCAGGGGAGCAACTTAAGTTTATTATCAACCAGCAGGAATTTCCCCTCCCCGCATCCCAGGCACAGTCCTAGCCCCAGTTCCCGCACTCTCGATTTCCTAACCAATTAGTTTGAGGGACGCAGGACTTGAGGAGCTCTGAACCAATCAAAGCTGCACAAGCCCTGTCACCAGACCCCTTCCCCTGCACCCCATAAAATGCCAAGGGACAAAGGGATTGGGGTCCGCTTTCCCTGCTCCCTGCGTGGAGACTTGCTGAGGGTGGAACCCAGAGCTTTGGACAATAAAGCCTCTTGTGTTTTGCATCGATCTGGAATTGCCCCTTGGTTCCTTGAGAGTCACCCTTTGCTCAGAAACCCCAGGTGGGCTTCAGCCCAACCTGCCTTTTCATGTGAAAGCTAGGAAGGGTCTACATTTCAGGGGTCTATATGAAGGAATCACATTTAGAAACCTGTGTGGGATGTAGAAAGAATGTTAAGAATATTGCTACACACCTTTAATCCCAGTATTCAGAAAGCAGTGGTAGCAAACACTTTAAACCCAGTATTCAGAAGGCAGTGGTGGTCCATGCCTTTAATCCCTAAGACAGAAACAGAGTGCCAAAGTAGACACAGGAAGCAGAGCTCAGAAAGAGTCCATGTCACACAAGAAGTGACATCTGAGATGAGTCACTGAGAGACAGGCAAAGTGATTAATCAGAGGAAGAGTTAGCAGAGTGAGTCAGAGTGAGAACACGCCCAACTCTCACAATAGAAAGGCTGGCTCTCAGCTCAGAGCAGGGTCAGTTACAGCAGGCAGTATGAGGCGAGCAGTCTGAAACAGGCAGCCTGGAGGAGAGACACAGAGATACAGAGGCAGATGAAGTCAGTATCAGACAGAAGAGTGACTCAGTTTGAAGCTGAGCAGAGCAGCTCACTCTGAAGCAGTCAGAGAGTCAGCCAGAATAAGCGGGAGTCAGAAGAGTTTAGTCAAAAATAGTCAACCAGATCAGAAGATTCCTGTCCTAGCTCTAGAACACTTTGTCCCAGATCCCTTCCCCAACACTCCAGCCTGGGCTAGAGGGTTCCTTACAGTGCCAGGGGTACAATCCAGGGCTCCAGATATGCAAGGCAGCACTCTATCGCTGATCTCCTCTACAGCCCAAGGAGGCCCTTATGCTCTCAAAGAACAAGCCCAGTCCCTAACACTGATCACATCATACAGCTACTGCTTTGATTAAAAAAAGGTAAAAGCCAGGCAGTGCTGTTAGTGTTGGCGCACACCTTTAACCCCAGCACTTGGGAGGCAGAGGCAGGCGGATCTCTGTGAGTTGGAGGCCAGCCTGGTCTACGGAGCAAGTTCTAGGACAGCCAGGGTTACAACAGAGAAACCCTGTCTTGGAAGAAACCAAAAAAAAAAGTTTTTAAAGATTTATTTATTTTTATGCTATATGTGTGAGTGTTTTGCCTCCATGTATGTATGTGCACCACGTATATAGTGCCTGAAGAGGCCAGAAGAGGGCATCAGATCCCCTAGAACTGGAGTTACAGACAGTTGTAAATTGTGTAAGAGCAGGGAGCCAAACCCAGGTCCTCTGGGACGGCAGCCATTGCTGTTGACCACTTAGCCATCTCTCCGGTCTCTGGGTGTTGTTTTTTGGGTTTTTTTTTTTTTTTTTTTGAGACAGAGTTTCGTGAGGTTTAGCCTGGTCTTGAGCTTGTTATGTAGCTGAGGCTAACTTTGAATTCCTGTCCCTCCTGTCTCTACCTCCCCAAGTGCTAGAATTAGAGACCCTAGCATAGTCACATGACCAGCACCATGCGAATGAAGGAAAGGACCCGAGGCTCTGAACTCGTTTGTGGAGTCAGCTAGGCTACCTGTATAGACCAGTGCTTCCAGGGGAAAGAAAACGAAACAGGCTGTGCCTGCTTATTCCAAAATAAATCACTGCAGACTATGAGAAGTCGCTGGATACAGCAGCAAAAATGTCTCTCGCACTGAACTCAGAGCAGAGAGTTCCCGTCAGCAGTGTTGACAAAACTCAGGTGGTTTCTTTACAAATGCTAATGAATAACTATGGCTCAACAGACAATGTAGGAGGAAGTAAAGCCTCCTAAGAACCGGCTGCCAGGAGCTAATACAGGGGCCGTGGTCGCACAGATGTGAAAGCCGGTATGTAAAAACAGATGACGTCACGAGAACCAACCAGCAAAGGATATTTCACCATGATCGTGCTCGAGAGACGAATGGGAGCGGGGTGGGGGGCAATGCAGGGTCATAGGGGGTATAAAGTGTGCCCTCAGGGCCTTTGTCCTGAACAAAGAGAGCTTTTGCTTGTCCACGCATCTCCGGAGTCTGGTCTTTTGATTCCACCATGGCTCATCCCCCTGGCAGCAGTGGGGTGGGCAGGGCCAGAGTTTCCAGGTGGTAGTTAGGAGTGCCCCCAGGGAGCCCGTAAAAGCTACCAGACAACAAAGCTACGGTGCGATCTGAGACACCAGAAGGAATTAAGATGAGAAACAGAGAAAAATAAATTTTCGGTTTTGGTTTTGGAGACAAGGTTTCTCTGTTGTAGCTGGCTGTCCTGGAACTCACTCTGTAGACCAGGCTGGCCTCGAACTCACTCTGTAGACCAGGCTGGCCTCAGACTCACAGAGATCCTCCTGCCTCTGCCTCCCCAGTGCTGGGATTACAGGCGTGTGTATCACCACTGCCCAGCTGAGAAAACAAATCTTAATTCAGTAGGTCATAAACTTAAATAAAACAAGAATCACCTAGCAAACTTGTGTAAGCGGGACTTCTCAAGTCCCTTCCCATGATTCATCAAGCCAGGGACGAGCCCAAGAAGACATTTTAAACGGAACCTTGCAATGATTCTAGTGTTCAAGGTTTCTCTATTAAAGGCTGGAAAACACAGGTCTGGAGAGGGAAATGTGCTGCAAGAAAAATGGGAAAGGAGCGGCATAGGGTACTCTCGCGTTGTCCGGGCTGAAGTTTCTGTTGTCTTCCAGAAATCCCATCCTTTAAAAGTAGCCTGCTCCAGTGTGGTGGTACAGTAGTCCTAGCTCTTGCGAGGAGGAAGAGGAAGGAGGATCGCCAGGAGTTCCAGCCCGTCTCAACACACAAACAAACAAATCAACTTGAGAGCTATCGTGGTGGAGCATGCTGAGACTCCAGCTCTCAGGAGTCAGGAGCCGGGGCCAGGGAGCATCTGTTGAAACAACGGGAGGAGGTGGCCTTAGGTTTAGACACACTGAACTCACCCAGCGTGATGCGTACTACCCAGGCTTCCCTGCCTACACAGCCGAGTCACTGTGAAATGAGTACATCTTGATAATAAAATCAGCTTTATTTTCATTATTTTTTCATCTGTTTTGTTATTTAAATCAAAGTGATTCTTCATAAGGATATACAAAGGTAGCCAGGTGTGACACCAGGAAGCCTAGCATTCTGGACATGGAGGCAGGAGGATTAGAAGCCCAAGGCAAGCCTTGGCTGCACAGCAAGTTTAAGGCTGGCCTGGGCTACATGGGAGCCTGTCTTAAAAGAAGACACAGGGGCTGGAGACGCAGCTCAGTGGTCAGAGGACACACTGCTCCTGTGGGGACCTGGGTTCTGTCTCCAGCACCCACTGCAGGCAGCTCTCAAACTGTAACTCCAGCTGGGGGGACCTGAAGCCTCTCCAGGCTCTGTTCTCATGTCTGTGCACATGCACACAGACACACAGGCATGTACATAACTTTAAAATGATAAAAATATGAGTGTTACAGAAGGTTATGTTTAGCTATGTTTAAAATAGTTGTTTTGTGCACTGTTGGCTAAAGGGCTGTCTAGGCTTGATGTTTTGTACGGTCTGCAGGTGTTGGCTTGATGTAAAAGATGTCTGATGGCTCATGATCTGCACATGCTGTCAACAGAACACCTGAGGAGCTTAGGCATCAATAAAACTCCTGAGATGAGACACTCGGGGTTCCACTGTCCATGATGGCGCTTGCTATGATGGTGGTTCTCTCTGCTGAGATCTGGCAGGGTTTACATCTATGAAAATGCTTGTCTTTCTTGGTGAGCTACAAAGTACTTAGCAACTACAAATGGTGCCCAGTGTGGTAGGCAGAAAGTAAAGAAGGATAAGATAACATGCCAGCTACAGACAACATGCCAGCTACATCCAACATGGAGACAAGGAAGAACGAAAGAAACTCCAGACCTCACAGAGTCCTGTAAAGTATGCTCACGGCAGTTCCCAGAGGACAGAAATCATTTTTATGCAAAATAATGATGATGATGATGACGAGTAGAAGTCTCCTGGAGGAAGGGGAGAGTGAGAAAGGAAATGAGCCTCTATGAAGGGAGAAGGCTGTGGAAATTAATTAATAAATAAGAACATGGACTCAAAAGTGAAAGCCACAAAGAGAGGCCTCTAGAAAAAGAGAGAGCCATGTACAGATAAAGGATCCTGGAAAAATTGAGAAGTCCTTCTGGTTAAGTACGAGAACCTTGGTGGGGTCCGTCAAAGTATTAGAACTCAAGGATCTGACCGATTTCCCTGATCATGGAGCAATGCTTCCTCTCGCTGCTGGCAGCAGCCAAGGTGCAGGGAAACAAGAGCTAGAGTGTACTGTTCTACAAACTGAGTTACCTGAAGGCTTTGTGTGTGTGTGAAGCCCAATCAGGTCTTATGTTTGAGATCAATGAAGAAGGTTGTATGTTTCCCCATAGCAGTGGTAAAATAGAACACCAAACTGCCAGGATATTTTGGCAGGAGATGCTTCACACTGTCCAGGACCGCCTGCTGTGGAAGTGGGAGGGGGTGGAGGGGAGTATTTAAACTGATCGGCTTTTTTCCTGCAAACCAGACTCTATCTTAAAATCTGGAAAATGTTTTCTCAGGGTCAGGACACAGAAGCTGCCTTCCAGAACTGGCCAGGGTTGTATCTCATGCTGGCAGCTGAACATGGTGCTGTAAGAGTTACCCAGCTGGTGCTGGTTTTGAAGGCATGAAGGGGTCTTTGGAGAGCAACTGAAGCTTGGCACCATGAGGAGAGCCCAGGAGAAGCCGTTGGTGAAAGTGCAGCCCAGTTGCAGCAGGGGACCCCAGTAGTTCTGAAGATGCCACAGGATGACCACCAAGAACAGCAGCTGCTGTGGAGTGGAGCCAGCCAGAGCCTGAAGGACAAGCTGTGTGTGCTGCTGAGGGCAGAAAAGTGACCCAGGCCCTTTGGAGGAGCCCAGAAGATCACAAGTGAATTCCAGATAACTGGACATGGATAATGTTTTTCTGCTGTCCAAAGACATTGTGAAAAGCTAGATAGAAGTTTGGTTTCATTTGGTCCTGTCCTTGAGATAGTGCCTCTTGTAAATAGATTTGTTGATGTAGTGTTAAATTGTGTTGTAGAGATAAAGCAATTTTTTTGGATTGGCTTGTACAGAAAAGGGGAAATGTTACAGAAGTTTACTTTCAGTTATGTGTAAAATGGTTGTTTTGTGCATTGTTGGGTGAGGGACTGTTGGCATTTTGTATTGTCTGCAGGTGTTGGCTTTACGTAAAGGATGCCTGATTGCTTATGATCTGCACGTGCTATTAGTAGAACACATGAGGAGCTTCGGCATCAATAAAAACCCCTGAGATGACACACTCAGAGTTCCACTGTCCAGCGTGGCACTGGCCATGACAGATGGTTCCCTCCGCTGAGGTTTGGCAGGGTTCGTAGCTATGAAAATGCCTCCATGTCTTCCTTGCTGAGCCACACAGTAGGTTTACAACTACTTATGGGGCTGTGAGTGATGGTTAAAAGCACTGCTGACCTTTCAGAGGATTCTGGTTCGATCCCCAGAACCTCATGATGGTTCGCAACCACCTGTGCTCCAGTCCCAGGGCGTCCCACAGCCTCTTCTGGCTCCTGGGGACACGGTACTAGTGTGGCGCATGGACATAAATGCAGGTGAAGTGCCCATACCCTCAGATTGCCTTACGAGAGCAAACAAGGGCCGACAAGATGGCTCAGTGTGCGAGTCTCACCGCCTGCATTTGATCCCGGAACCCGTGGTGGGAGGGGGATCTGAGTGCTGGACGTTGCCCTCTGACCTCCACATGCAGGCCATCGGATATACATACACCCACATGTGTACCACGCAAACAGTTGTAAAATAAAAAATGTAATGTTCTTACAGACATGGCAGTACACACCTTTATTCCCAGCACTCAGGAAGCTGAGGCAGGAGAATCTCTGTGAATGAGAGGCCAGCCTGGTCTATACAGCTAGTTTCAGGTCAACCAGAGCTACATAGCAAGACACTGTGGTTTTTAAAAACAAAAAAAAACATTTTAAACGTGAATGGTTCAAACTTGGTGGCGGTGGCGGTGGTGGCGGCGCACACCTTTGACCCCAGCACTCAGGAGGCAGAGGCAGGAGGATCTCTGAGTTTGAGGCCCTGAGTGGTTCAGCAATAGAGCTCTCACCTGGTACTGGTCAGGCCTGGGTTAGACCCCCAGCACTCAAGGGAGGGAGGGACAGCAAGGGAAGAAAATGTACAAAGGAAGAGTGAAAGGAAGAGACGATCCTTCCTCTCCCTCCTCGGCACTGGACGGAGTTCTGGTCAGCTCTGCACATGCAGAGACAGTGAGGAGCCAGGCAGTCTACAGTTCTGAAAGACATGAATAAAGCAGCTTAGGGCTTGCTATACAGCCCAGTGGAAGAGGGCTTGCCTAGCACGTATAAGGCCCTGTGCTCAACCCCCGGTACCGCAAAGATAAAATTAAATCAAATTAAAGAGCAGCTTAGTGATTTGGTCTGTGACCTTCTGGCACACTGACAGGCCCAGTGGGGGATGATGCGTTTCCCTGGAAAGCCACGATTGCGGAGAGCTCACAACAAGGTGCTGTGGGTTTTTCAGTCACTCACACTTTCCTACAGACGAGCCCTTTAAACACAGCACTTACAAGAACCGTCAGCTAACTCACTCCTACGAGCAGCCCCTGTGCAGTTTGTCTAACGTCGATGTTCTCCTGGCCCATTTCTCAAGTTCTCTCATGCGTTTGTTCGATACGACGTGAGCCGAACCCACGTGACCCCAGGATGCCAGAGACCGCGAAGATTTACAAAACAGAGAGGTTCAAGCCACGGTCTTAGGGAGACTCGGGGTCGTGTCCCGTGATGTGTTCTAAGAGTCAGAAAATCTGCATTTTCCTGGAATAGACTTTAAATTACAATTTAAAAGTTAATCAGGAAACAACAGGCTTGCGCTCTAACCTTGCCTGCTAGTAATTAGCGAGTGACTCTGAGAAGACACCTGTCTGGGCTTTGCCCTCCCTCTTGTGTAAGATGAAGAGGCTTACAATAACCTAATGTTTTTCTAACTCCAGGGCACAATTAGTGAGTTTCAAAGTCAATCTCAGGAGTCAGAACCAACACGCTTTGCTCTTGTTCTTGTGGAGCTGAATACTGATCCCAGAGCTCCCAGCACACTCTGTGTTCCGCAGCTCCGTGAGAACCGCAGGCTCGCTCTATCGGTGACAGCCACAGACCTGCTATTTGTTTTAATGAGAACGAACAGAATGAAGCAGAAAATACCACAGCGTTTCACACAAGCCATAGGTAAACAGTCTTACAAAGCTCCCGTTGAGATGTGTGTATGTGTGTGTGGGAGGGGGGCTGCGTAGGAAGATGATCTAGTCCTTACTGTGAGGCGTGGGCCTGGGAGTCATAGTTCAACGAGGGCTGGGGAGGGAACAGAAGCTGGATGTCTGTGTACTCTGGTGGGAAGGGACAGTGGTGCGGTCGCTGTGGAGAAGAGCAGGTCCTGAAAGGATTAAATGTAGAACTTCTATGTGCTTAGACAATGCTTCCCTTGCCTGTGCATGCATACATGTAAGAGAACCCATGAACACACACGTATATATTAAAGATAATGTGTACATATATCGAATTACCACGTCATCCATACCTACCAAATGTGCACAATTATTGTATGAAATTAAAAGCAAAATTAAAGCTGGTTGTGCTGGCACACACCTGCAATTCTAGCACTTAGGAGGCTGAGCAGCAGCGTTGTGATCTGTAGGTCAGCCTAGGCTACAGAATGAGACCTTGTCTAAATCAACCACCCAACCTAATCAGAAACCCACGTACACACACAACATTTCACAGCAGTGTTACAACTAAAAAGTGGACGGAAGGTGGTGTGTCTGTGCAATAAAATATATACTGCCATGAAAGGGAAGGATGCCCTGATACACGCGGTGACACAGACGGACTATGGAAACTACCTCACATGACACCACATGTTGTACGTATGATTCCATGTACACGAAAGGTCAGAACAGCTGAATCTGTAGACATGGAAAGTAGATTAGCACTTGCCTAACTAGGGAACGAACAAAACCGAACTGACTGCTTGCAGTATCTGCTTTCTTCTGGGCGGTGACAAAATGTAAAACTGATTATGGTGGTGGCTGCACAGCTGTGTGCTTGTATTAAAACCACCGAATGGGGGCTGGAGAGACGGCTCAGTGGTTAGAGCACTGGCTGCTCTTCCAGAGGGCTTGGGCTCGATTCCCAGCACCCACATGGCAGCTCACAACTGCCTGTGACTCCAGTTCCAGGGCATCCGACGCCCTCTCGCAGGAACTCATACAGACAAAACACCAACGCACATAAAACAAACAAATAAAATCACTGACTGAGACACTTAAATAATAAATCACATGTTGTGTAAATTATAGTTTAATAAATTCTTATTTAAAGATTACAGTTTTAGGACTGGGAGGTGGATCAGTACTCGAACCTATGATGAGCGCACCGAGCCCTGGGTTAAATCCCAACACCAAAATAAAATACAGGTGATAGCTTGGAAGTCACCAGGTGACCGTGATGGCCGAGGCGCCCTCCCCTCAGGCACACTGTCACCCATCTTCTCACCATGGTTACCTGGAGGCAGGACCGCATAACAGAAACACCAGCTGGCTCCAACTCCGAGCCTAGTGTTTACCAGGCTCATGGCAACCTTCTATGGAAAGTCAAGATGGCGCACACAGCTTGAGGTCTCCTGACATCTATTCATTAGCAGTGTCTAAGTCACACACAATGAACACTAAAGGTTTAGGTCTTAGTTTAGTTTCTATGTTGTAAGACCTGTGTCCGTCAGAAGGCTCTACTTAAAACATAATGGGGGCTGCAGAGGTGGCTCAGAGGTTGGGGCACTGACTGATCCCCGAAAAGATACAGGCTCAACTCCCAGCAACACATGTTGAGTCACAACCATCTGGAACTCCATTCTCAGGGCACCCAACACCCTCTTCTGGCCTCTTTAGGCACCTGGGTCCAAATTTTCACTGCATGTGTGTGTGTGGAGGGTGGCAGGGAGAATCCTACTATGTGGCCCATGCTGGTCTTTACCTCCTGAGTACTAGAGTACAGACATGATCCACCACCACACCCAGCTCAACATAAAAGGTTCATTTTGTTTCATTTTGTTTCACTGGCCTGGAATTCACTATGTAGCCAAGACTGGCCTTGCAGCTGCCCGCCGCTGCCTCCCGAGTGCTCTGTGATGAAAGGTTCTCGCCACCATGCCGGCTCTCAGTCTGAAAGCTGTACTCCTTAATCAGGTCAACAGCCGAGGTCATTCCTACCTCTCCACCTCTTCTCCCCTTAGGGGACCCCCCTCTGTGGATGGATGTGGATGGAGCCTATTTTATAGAGGAGAACACTGAGGCACAGAGCAGTCAACACACATTTAAATCATACAACAGTTGTGCAGGTCATGACAGCTCACGCCTAGAATCCCAGCAGTCAGGAAGCTGAGGCAAGCAGGGAGGATGCTACCAGTTCGGGGCTAGCCTAGGCTACCCAAAGTCCACTGAGACCACACAGCCAAACCGTGTCTCACAAACAAACACACTCACATGAAAAATACCCAAAAGTTTTCTGTCATGTCCTGTTTTTTGTCTGTTTCCCACTGCAGGACACAGAGATGCACTCCACCTTTCGGAGCCAAGAACGTCACGGACGCATGGATTCCTAGAAGGAACTTGCACAAAATTTGAGTAGACATTCTGAACGTCTCAGAAATGCTGCGTCATGTTTGAAGCAGCCACTGTACGAGAGTGATACACTGTTTTAGTTTTGTCCTGAGAGGAGATATGCGGAAAATGGCATGTTATTTTATTTTCATTCCTTTAATGACTGGGTAAGCACTCATAATTGTGGGTCAGTTTCCTTCTTCCATTGTGTGGGTCTTGGGGCTTGAACTCAGGTCACCAGGCTTGGGGACAAGTGCTTTTACCTGCTGAGCCAACCCACGACTCATTTCAAACATACAACGGCCACTGTATACTGCCCTGTTGAAAGTACACTTATTTTAAAATTATAATTCTCTTTTTCTCTCTGTGACCAGGTATGTGCATGTGCATATACGTGTGTATGTGTGTGTGTGCCTGTGTGCATGTGTGTATGTGTGTGTCCATGTTGTCCGTGTGTGTACATGTGTATGTGTATGTGCATATGTGTGTGTGTGTGCGTGTTGGACACACCTGTGCTATGGCACACACATGGAGGTCAGAGGATGATTTTGGGGAACCCGTTTTTCTCCTGCTACCATGAATTCTGATGGCCAGACTCCGGTCCTTCAGCTTGTGGAACATGAGCTTTTGCAGGCCGAGCGGTCTCGCTGGCATTTAATTTTTAAATGTTGTTTATAAATTGTTTATTATCTCTACAACTTCATCGCGCTTTTTCAATTGTGTGAGGACTTTCTGAATATCACATGTAACTCCGTGTACAATCACACGGTCTCTCCCAGCAGCTGTCCTTTCCTGGTGTCTGATTCTTATCCCGATCTCATTAATATTCTTTGCAAGCATAAATTGCACTCGACTGTACAGACGAGAACCTTGTCTCTGTGGATGTCTCCTTTGTAGGGTACCCACAGCTGACTGCTCATTAATATTCCCCTGAGCGCCCAGCCTGACTGATGCTGTGTGGCCTCCGGCCTCAAGAGAAGTTCACTGTTTGGGGCCATGCCTCGAGTACTCCCCTCTTCCGGGCAGTCTCGTGCCTCCCACTCGGGCAGGGGCTGGCCAAATATCATCTGAATATTAGGGTCAGTCTCAGAGGCTTCGTGTCTTTTGATGCAGGCTCTCACTATGTGATCTAGGCTGGCCACAAACTCTGACCTTCTGGGTCAGCCTCCCTAGTGCTGGGATCACAGAATGTGAGACACTGGCTAAAGGGAATCCCTCACACGAGTCCAGACGTGATCCTGAAATGGGTCCTCTAGGAATCCAGAGCAAAAGAGATTTGCGAATTAGTTTTGCTTGCTTCCAACGTTATTAGCCAGAGCAGGGAGAAAGACAGAAAATTCCATCACCTACCTAGGGAGAGCACGCCTCCGCCAGGCCCTTCACGAGCCTGAGGACCGACCACCGGATGCCAGCCATGTGTCATGTGCTTATACACATTGGCTCATCATTCTACTTGGTCTCATTCACTTAATTTTTATGACATCATGAAGCAAGTATTCTCATCTGATAGAGGAAGAAACGGAAGTCCAGAGAAGTTAAGTAATTTTCTCAATGTCACACAGTTGGAAAGTTCTCAAATCAGCGTCCCGGAGATGGTTCAGCAGGTAAAGCCACTTGCTGCCGAGCCTGAAGACCTGAGTTCAATTCCCTGGGAGTCACATGGTGAAATGGGAGAATCAGCTCCCACAAGTTGCCTCCCCCAATAAATACGAATTAATTAATTAAAGTAAAACTAGGCAGACCTCATGATTCCCACCTGTCATCTCAGCATTAAGAGGCTAAGGCAGGAGGACTGCTCATACCAACATGCGTGGCCAGAGTTTTTTGTTTTGTTTTGTTTTCTTACTTGTTTTTCAGTCAGGGTTTCACTTTACAGCCCTGGCTGAACCTGTCCTCATTCCACAGCCCAGAAGGGCCTTAACCTGTGGTCTTCACCCTGTTGTGGGGTTATAGGCACGTGCAGTTTTAATTTAGTTCCACATAGAGATTTGTTTAAGTCTTACAGTACGCACACTGACATAATATTGTCCCGTAGATTTACGTGTGTTGCTGAGCAGTACGTACAGGAAGAGCCTGGGCTCAGGGAGGTTCAGTAAGATCAGCTCTTGTTCATTTCAGGAGACAGGGCTGCAAAGGAGATGGCGCCCAGTGCAAATGAAGCAGAAAAGTGGCCTTGGTATATAGGGTGCCACCCCACACTTATTTCTGTTAAATCATCAATAAAAGAGACCATCAGAGATGGAATGTAGTCGAATGTTAGAAACCTAAGTGAGGGCTGGGAAAGACGGCTCAGTGGTTAAGAGCACTGGTTGCTCTCCCAGAGGACCGGAGTTTAATTCCCAGCACCCACATGGCCATTCACAACTGTCTGTAACAACAATTCCAGGGGATCCGACGCCCTCACACAGACATACATGCAGGCACAACAGCAATGCACATAAAATAAAAATAAAATATTAAAAAATGAAAAATAAAAAAATACAGTTTGTTGGTCATAAAAGATCACCGAAGAGCCTTTCTAATCTTTACCCCTTTAAATTCAACAATTACCAGCTCTAATCTAAGCTTACCTCCACCTCTCTCCCAAACAACCTAAATCCTTCTGGTTCTTCCCTGCCTTTCAGCTCCTGTTGATAATTAACTCAATGTAAAGACAAACGAAGCTCACTGGAGGGTTTTTTTCAGTAACTGTTTTACATATCGTAAGAGAAATTGCCAGAAAAACAGATTGTGTCAAATTTAAGATGAAAATGGAAGAATGTTTAGTTAATTAGAAAAAGAATGGAAATTAACAGCCGACAAGACCATTCACATAGATTTTCCCTCAACGGTTTGCTTCTGCTTTAACCTTTGCTCTATTACATATGTTATTGGATGCCTCACGCGGTGTGTGGCACGGCGATCATCGACTGAGTATCTGACTAGAAACCACATGCTCATAGGGCTCGCTGATTACATGCTTAATTAAGACAAAGTAGTTGGTCAACCAGGGGTGGCTGCCCATGCCTTTAATCCCAGCACTCGGAGGCGGAGGCAGGTGGGTCTCTGAGTTGGAGGCCAGCCTGGCCTACAGAGTGAGTTCCAGGACAGCCAGAGTTACAACAGGGAAGCCCTGTCTTGGCAGGAGTGGGGGTGAGGAGTGGGGGGATAGGGGGTGTTGGGTTGACGACACAGGACTACTAATGAAAGAGTCTCCTTTACAGTGTTGAAGTGGAGAAATACACCTTATTCTAGAAAGGCGACAGGACCTTCTTGCCTGGTGTATGTCCTCAGCAATTAATCCAGATCCCGACAAACACAGCGCTCCTTGGTTTCGCTGCTGGCTATTTCCAGGAAAGGCCCGGCTCCAGTTATTCTTATCTAAGATTTTAGGTGGTTTTTTTCCAGGGCTTGCTCAATCTGAAGAACCAGCTCAGATCGACTGAGCCAGTTCCCTCAAGCAGGAAAATGAGACAGACTCACTGAAAAGTTGTGGAAGTCTGAGATGCAAGCAAGGACAAGGGTCAGGATAGCCAGGGTGGGCTGAAAAAACTCATAGACCCACACAGCGCCAGAAGCGGTAACATCTGGCTACTCCCAGGGAATGATGTTATGTGCCTTAGAATTGGTTACAAATACATTGACATCAATGTTTTACCCCCCCTCCTTTTAAAATTTTATGGGAATGAATGTTTTGCATGCATATACGGAAGTTCACCATGTGCATGCAGTACCTGTGGAGGCCAGAAGAGGGCATCGGATCTCCTGGACCTGGAGGTACGGATGGTTGTGAGCCACCATGTGGGTGCTGGGAATGGAGCTCAGGTCCTCTGGAAGAGCACCAGTGCTCGTCACAGCTGAGCCATCTCTCCAGCTTCTTGTCTTTATATAACCCACAAGGGCCTCAAACTTGACCTTAAACCCCTGACCCTTTCATCTGCCTCTCAAGTGCTAGGATTACGAGTGAGCTACGTTTAGCATTAATGTCAAGGTTTTAATTAAATTTAAATATTTGTCTCTTAATGTACATAGGTGTGTCTTTCAGTTGGTATGGAAAAGTCAACTTTATTGGGTCTCAGGGTTTTTAAAAAATATGTGTGTGTGGTATGGTGTGTGTGCAAGCGCATGAGTGGGCACATGTGTGTGTGCCTGCAGGCATGCTTGTGTGTGCCTGCAGGCACGTATGTGCCATAGCATGTAATGTAGAGGTCAGAGGACAACTCAGGAGTCTGCCTTCACCTCCCACCTCTCTTGTTTTTATCTGCTGCTTATGCCGGCGAGCTGTCGCCCACCAGCTTCCGGGGGGGGGGGGGGGGGGGGCTCTGCGCCTTATCTTGTCATTGCAACATCAGGGTTACAGAAGAAATACTGGGTCTGGGAATCCGAACTCAGGTTCTCATGCTTGCATGGCAAGAGCTTTACCCACTGGGCCATCTTTCCAGTGAGTAGGTCTGTCTCTTCATTTAAAAACCAGATATTAAGTGACACAGAACATTGGGAGGATTGTGTGAGAGGAAAAAGGCAAAAGCACTGTGAAAACTTAAGTTGTAGTGAAAGGCATCCGTGAAATAAAATTCAAGGCCAACATTAAGAAAAGCAGGGAATTAAAAAGCAAGACCACTCAGTCATGAAAAACAGAAAAAGGCCAGAAGTTAGTTAGGTGCCTGTGGTATGAAGGGTCATCTGTGATCCCAGCTTCAGGAGACTGATGCAGGGGGACAGCTGTGAGTGAATTCGAGACCAACGTGGGCCAGACAATGAAGCCCTAGCTCAAAACAGAACAAAACAACTACAAAGAAAGAGAGAGAAAGGCAGAAAGAAGGGGAGGAGAGACCTGTTATAAGTCTGGTCCAATTAGTGGTTAGTAAGCAAACCTACTTCAAAGCTACTGGTGGAAAGTATTTCTAATTGGTCTCATTTCAAGACATACAGCAAGTAGCAGGAACATAATCTTACCATCCACGGAGGATTCTAGATAGTTTCTGCCCCCGACAGGAAAGCGGCAGCTGCTTCCTGGGGCGTTCACACGCCAGGTTTTAAAACACCCAGGTTTTAAAGGGTAACTAGCTGAAAGAGCCACATTCTCCGCAGTGGCAACTCTGCAAGCAGACGCCCACGGTGGTAGCAAAACAGTGGCCTGATCCTGGGGTCACCTTGGAAATCTGCACCCCGGTGGAACCAAACCCCAGCGGCCGCTGTACCAGGTCTTTGTCCCGCAGAAATCCTCGGGGACTGCCACCTGATGTGAACCCGCATGGAACTACTCGGGCCGTTGTCCATTCAAAAGATGACACCACACCTCTTTGGTTGCAAACCCAAACACAACTTGTTAAAACCAGAAGTCTATCTGCGAAGCTCATTCACTCACTCGACAAATATTTACTGAGCTCTTACCATAGGCTGGGCAGGGTCTGAGGCTAAATGTTAACAATCATAGGCAGGGTCTCTCTTATGAAAAGTCCAGTCGTGGGTGTGACCGGTGTGGGGAAGCACAGAGTAGCGGTGGAAGGGGGTGGCGACTTCAGAGTGGCAAGGAAGGATGAGGGATGAGCAGAATGCAGAAGAGGGGGACGCAGCCAACCAGGGGAAGAGGTGAGAATGCTCCAGGCAAAGGAAAGAACAATGCAAAGGCCCTTGGGCGGGAGTGAGGGGAGAGGCAGGTGAGGTGACTGAGACATGACTGGCAGCCATGTTAAACAGGGACCTCTTAACAATCGCAAAGGATCTTAATTGCTATATAATGCTGTGGATGCAAGATCAGATATACTCATACACCGTGAGCATTTAATTGCTCACTCTGCGAATTATGGCTACAGTGAAAAAAAAGTCTCATGTTTATAGTACTGTAATCTTACAAGGAAGCAATAATTCAGCAAGCATAAAGGCAAGTGTACAAGTACAGGTAAAATCATACGTGAGCCCGGAGAGGGAGCCGTGACTAGAGTCACCACTAGAACATGCTTTCTAAGATTTTAAAAAGTCACATCTTATTCGGGTTCTTAAGAAGCAGGTTCATCAGGAATGGGGTGGGGGCAGTTGGAGGCCCGGGAACTGCCTGAGCAGGCATGGAGGCAGGAAGGGAGCAGGGCGGGTCCAGGAAACACTGAATCACGGTTGCTACAGCGCCAGGAGGGTGGGCAGTGTCGAGAGATAAGCTGGGAAAATATGCCAGGGGCACCTTGAAGGACACGTACTGGGTTTAGACAGTTCCCCAGGTACTGGCTCCCCGAGGCGTGTGTGACTCCTGAAAGAGTGTCAAACCTCACATCCCCTGACCTATCCCCAGAGAGGTGAGGTGGGAACTCAGAATCTACCTCTCCCAGCCCCAGGCAGCCGCGTGCAGGCAGTCCAGGAGACCACACTCTGGAAGCCCATGCTCTTGGCTTTTGTGTTTGTTTTTGTGACAACACAACACTGTTACGAAGCGGGAAAACCTGAAGCCAGCCCTAAGAACTATTCAACGGCTCCAGCAAAAATACATAAATCTGTTAGAGGACCGCTGTGTGCTGCGACTGCTGTGGGTGAGTTTGAGGTCGGCATGGGATGCGCAGTAAGACCCTGTCTCAGAAAAAGCAAATGGAGCTGGAGAGATGGCTCAGCGCTTAGGAGCACGTATTATTCTTGCAGAGGACCCAAGTTCAAGTCTCAGCACCTGTATCAGGCAGCTCTCAACTGCTTGGAACTCCGACTTCAGGGAGCCTCTCTGACCTCCTTGGGCACATACACAGACACATATGTATTCACATAAGCACATTTAAATAAAAAACAAAGCAAAACAAAAACCTAGGGCTGGTGCGATGGCTCAGTGGTTATAAGTGCATGCTGCATAAGGCCAACGATCCAAGCTGGACCCCCTCTGGGGGATGGAGAGATGGCTCAGTAGTTAGGAGCACTCACTGCTCTTCCAGAGGGTCCTGAGTTCAGTTCCCAGCACCCACATGGTGGCTCACGACCATCTGTAATGGGATCGGATGCCCTCTTCTGACACGCAGGTGTACATGCAGACAGAGCACTCAAATAATCTTTAAAAAAAAGAAAACCTGTCCTCTGGCCTTCACATGCACACTGTGGCAACACTCGCACACATACACAAACAGTAAGACGAGATGAATCTTGATATTTTAAAATAAGAGGGAAATAAGAATGGTTATTTATCTTCTTAATGATTCTTTTTTATTTTTTTGAGTTAAATTCTTATAGTCCTGGCTGTCCTCGAACTCACAATCCTCCTCTTCTCAGTCAAATGCAGGCGTTAGAGGCATAAGCAACCGTGCTCAGCTCAGAGAGTAGACACTGAAAATGAGCTTCTCCAGCTCACAGGGGATACGGAGAACAGCTTCTGTATGGAACGCAGATACTGCCAGTAACCTGACATGGCGGCAGCATGCGACCCGGTTCACAGCCACCAGACATGACCAGGATTTGTGCGCCATAGGCAGAGGCCCTTCTACCTTACTGGACGAGACTCCCAAGGGTCCGTCCATGGGAGCACCTGAAAGCACCGCACCCATTTTTATTCATCTTCTATTGTCCTGAAAGTTAAAGGGCTCAGACAATCGTCTCAGGGCTCCACCGAGCCAGCACAGCGGGAGCTGCCTTCACCGCGGCCGATCTGCCGAGGGAGACCAGGACAGAACCAAAAGTAACTCCAGAATGTCCTGCTAACTGCAGCCGCCCCAGTGGACTTTGGATCAGCAGCCCAGCCCTGTCCTCCTGCAGACTCCGAGTCAATGGCTTGTCCAAGATCACCTGCCCGGCTGGCGACAGCCAAGCTGGCTTCCTCCTCGGAGTCCATCCCAGCCTGGGCAGTGCTGCCTCGTGAGTCATCGGTCCGTCTGGCAGAGCTGATCACGCGCAACCTTGACTTCACCTTGCCAATCCACTCCTTCAGTCTGGCCCGAAAGCCCAGCATCTCCCACATGCCTGTCACACTTCAGAGGAAAGAACCACAGACAAAGCACTTGACCCTCACGACCAAACACCAATGAGAATGGGACTGACCGAAAGGCCAGTCACCGAAAAAGAAAAGAACTGGAGAGGAAAGGCTACAGTGTGTTATTCTGTCTCAAATACACATTAAGCCAATGTGCTTATCAAACCATTAGAACTCCTTAACAGGTAATATTCAACCAACGTTACCAAAGACGGGAACGAGGCTGGGCACTGCAGGCGAGGATGCTCATTAGTCTTTATGCAAAGCAGTGTAAAATATGCAAATGTGCAGTTGTATTATGCAACCTCCCAGGAAACTGAGCATGGAATATCTTGGAGGGGGTGGGTGCTGGGAGTAGGCCATACAGTGTCACAAATGCCAGGCATGTGCTCTACCACTGAGCTGCGGCTGCCGCCCTGGCTGGCCTCAAACTCACGGGAACCCACCTGTTCTGCCTCCCGAGTGCTGGGATCAAAGGCGTGGCCAGCAAGCCTGACTTCCTTTCAGTTTCTTTTTGAAAATTCTAACTATTGCTTGTATGCATGATGTTGTAGAGGGGGCGTGCATGTTACGGTACAAGTGTGGAGGTCAGAGATACGGCGTGCGGGCCAGACTGTTCCAGTCTAGCGTCAGTTCTCTTGCCCCACAGCATCAGGCCTCTGCTGGCTGGATTTGTGTCAGCTTGACACAGCTACAGTCATCTGAGAGGAGGAACTCATGAGAAAATGTCTCCATAAGATCAAGACTTGCTTCTGGTCTTGGTGTCTCACCACAGCAACAGTGACCCTAACTGAAACAAGGCTGGACCGGGAAAGGCACTGTTACCACGTGAGCTGAGCTGTCTCCCCAGCCTTCTCTTTATTTATGCTGTGACTCCTTCTCAGTAAGCTGTCCCCAGGCTGGCCTTCTAACTGAGGGTGGCCTTGGAATTGCAGCCCTCTGCCCTCAGTGTCTGGAATAACTACGAGCACAAAGCCATACCGCCGATCTAGCTTGGCACAGGGTATTAAACACCCGCTAAGCTGAACATGGTGGGACACTACGCCTGCAACCTCAGCACTTGGGCGGTAGAGGCAGGAGAATCAGGAGTTCGAAGCCAGACCCTGTCCTCAAAAAATTGTTTTATAATTCTTATTATTGTTAATAGTATTCTTATTGCTGCTAAGTGGTAACAAGGCAGACAGTGACAGACATTTGAGAGAAATCAGAGGATAATACATCTGGACAGACTAATTCGGACTTTGAAGAATCTATGGGGCTAGGGCACAGCTAAGTGGTGAAGAGACTAGGTGTGATCCCGACATTTCCTAGCACAGGAAAAGATTATGGAAATATAAAACAAAAGCATCTCAGCTGGGCAGTGGTGGTGCAGGCCTTTAATCCCAGCACTTGGGAGGCAGAGGCAGGAGGATCTCTGTGAGTTCGAGGCCAGCCTGGGCTACAGAGTGAGTTCCAGGACAGCCAGAGTTACAATAGAGAAAGCCTGTCTTAAAAAACAAACTAAAATAAATAAATAAATAGATTCATCTCAAGATCATTAATTTATCAGTAATGAAATGAAATACTTCAGTGCACACGAAAGAATATGCTTGAGGGATTATAAAATGTTCCATATCATGAGCTGTGTTACGAGATACGTAAAAGCTCCACACTTATCAGCAGTACAGATGTTGCATATTTGCTGGTTCTTTTGTGTGTGTGCATGTGTGTCTCTGTGTGTGTATGTGTATGTTTGTGTATGTGTGTGTGTGTGCATGTGCGTGCATGCATGTGTGTATATGTGTGTGTGTATGTACGTGTGTGTAAATATGTGTGTGTTTGTGTATGCATGTGTTTGTATGTGTATATGTGTGTGCATATATGTATGTGTATGCATGTGTCTCCGTGTGTGTATGCCTGTGTAGATGTGTGTGTATGCATGTGTGCGTGTATGTGTATCTGTGTATGCTTGTGTATACATATGTGTGTGTGTTTAAATATGTGTGTGTGTTTGTGTATGCATATGTATATGTATGTGTATATGTGTGTATGTATGTGTGTGTGTGTGCTTATGTATATGTATGTGTGTGTGTGTGTATGTGTGTGAGTGTGTGTGTATATGTCTGTGTGTGTGAAAGGGCATTGTGTATCTTAGGTTGGCTTCGAATGTGACATATAGCTGAGGATGGCCTTGAACTTCTGACCACTCTCCACCCTCTGGTGCCAGGATTGAAGCCATGTACCACCATGCCCAGTTTTAGTTTTTAGCTCTTTTTTTAAATACGCATGAACCATTTATATGCAAATAAACCCTGCATGTCCACCACACCTAACAAACACCCAGACCTTAGGCATTCACAAGGATATGAGCTCAGTACTGTAAGTCACACAAGTGCAGCCCTTCACTGAGCTGCAGGATAGGACTCCTACCTAGATGTTACAGCCGCTTGCCATGGGGCGGGGCTGTTTCTGCCGCTGAGGCCAGCACTGTACTGTTGGTACAGACTATCCTGTGTTTCCTCTAAACTATACTTGAGCATGTGAAGAACACAGGCCTCGTGAGGGAGAAGATTCTTATAGTCGAGGTTAATCTACAAAGTTGGAGACATCATTTAAAAAGACGGTGTACTTTAAAATGAGTTTCCTTTATCCACATCTGAACTAATCTTTCTGAATGGACCATTTTCTAAACCTACCCAAAGACAGGCCTAGACCTTAGGCAGCTATCAAGAACCACGGAGGAGCCCAAGAGGAGGCTTTCAAATCTCGGAATTGCCAACTTGGGAGAACACTGCACCACCTGTCCTACCCTTCACGTGTAACACGTGTCCTACCCTTCACATGTAACACCTGTCCTATGCTTTACATGTAACACCTGTCCTACGCTTCACATGTAACACCTGTTCTACCCTTCACATGTAACACCTGTTCTACATTACACATGTAACACCTGTCCCAACTGCACATGTAACACCTGTCCTATGCTTCACATGTAACACCTGTCCTACATTATACATGTAACACCTGTCCCAACTACACATGTAACACCTGTCCCAACTGCACATGTAACACATGCCCTACGCTTCACATGTAACATCTGTCCTACACTACACATGTAACACCTGTCCCAACTGCACATGTAACACATGCCCTATGCTTCACATGTAACACCTGTCCTACCCTGCACATGTCACATCTGTCCTACAGTGCATACATAACACCTGTCCTATGTTTCACATGTAACACCTGTCCTACGTTTCACATGTAACACCTGTCCTACACTACACATGTAACACCTGTCCCACACTGCACATGTAACACCTGTCCTACAACACATGTAACACCTGTACTACGCTTCACATGTATCACCTGTCCTACACTTCACATGTAACACCTGTCCTACCCTTCACATGTAACACCTGTTCTACACTACACATGCAACACCTGTCCCACACTGCACATGTAACACCTATCCTACCCTTCACATGTAACACCTGTCCTACACTACACATGTAACACCTGTACTACGCTTCACATGTAACACCTGTCCTATACTACACATGTAACACCTGTCCCACACTGCACATGTAACACCTGTCCTACCCTTCATATGTAACATCTGTCCTACATCATACATGTAACACCTGTCCCATATTGCACATGTAACATCAACCAGAAACTGGAGTTCAATCCACAAGATCCTTACAATGGAAGAAGAGAGCTGATCCCCACAAGTTGTCCTCTAAAATCCAAAGGCATGCCATTGCATGGGTATCTCACACACACACACACACACACACACACACACACACACACACAAAATAAATGTAATTTAAATTAAAACAAATGAAAGCTTGGAAACTAGTTTCATTTTCAACTTAAGTAATGACAAATTTTTTCCCTATTTGTGGTAGTCATTTACAGCAAAGATGCCCAGTGTTCTCCCACACTGAATACGCAATCTCTCTCCCCCCTCAATCTCTCATTCTCTCCTTTCTCTCTCTCTCTGTTTGATAAACCCTTGGCATAGAATTTTCAACTTAATTATACCTGATAGCAGTTTATTGGTTAAAACTTCGGGAAAATTTTAAATTATATTTGAAAACGTTCTAATAAACATGTGCAGTTTTCAAAATACATAATGCATGCAAATAAACCTGATCACTTTACAAGACTTTCTATCAGAAACCACTTTTAAGGGCACAGAGGAGACAACACAGGTAACATCGAAGAAATATGCTCATTAGGAGCCGTGGCTCAATTGCCAAATGAAACAACTACCACTCATTATTAACCCAAAGTCTTTGTCTTAAGGAGGAAAACAAATCCTGTAAGAGGGACCCTAACCCTACCCCTAACCCTAACCCCAACCAAACCCTAAACCTAACCCCAACCCAACCCTAACACTAACACTAACCCTAACCCTAACTAACCCTAACTCTAACATCAACCCTAACCCCAACCCTAACTAACTCTAACTCTAACATCAACCCTAACCTTAACCCTAACCCTAAGCATAACCCTACTCTAAATTCTGTGAGAGGGACCCTAACCCAAACCCTAACCCTAACCCTAACCCCAAACCCAAACCCAATCCTAAACCTAACCCTAACCCCAACCTCAACCCCAACCCTAACCCTAACTCTAACTCTAACCCCACCACAACTCCCACCCCAGCCCCAGCCCCAGCCCTAACTCTCTTACAGGATTTGTGCACACCTATGACGCCAGCACAGAGGATGAAGGCCATTGATTCAGGAGTTCAGGTCTAGTCTCTACTCCATAAATATCTGAAGCTAGCCTGAGCTCCATGAGATATCTCAAAACAAACAAACAAAAGACATACCCAGAACAAACCTGTAGTCAGATGAAGAGTTTTCAAAGGCTACTATAAACTTCAGATCATCAAAACTCTCCAAAGAGTTCTGGCTCTGGCTTTTCCCGTAAGCAGCATTAGACAAGGTACATGTTATCTTCCGTGTGTGCGTGTCCTAGAGGTGAGACACAGGCTATCACATGTGTCTAGCTCACTCTCTAACACCGAGCTACACCCAGAGTCAAAGCAAGACCTTTAAAGAGTACCCAAGCAGCGAAAAGTGTCTCTGCTTGTCAACGGAATTGTTTTTATTTCTGAAGCTTTCTCTTCCTAGAATTATTACGTGAAACTTGGCTCAATCTTTAAGCAGAGTCGGGAACAAGGCCTGAATGTACCAAGTTAAACAAAGTGATACAATGAGGTAATTTTACAAAATGGCAATGCCTCGCTAACCTTGCCAATGTGCTGTCTCAGCCCAGAGACTCAACAGTTCAGGGACTACCTGACAGTACTACCTCTGCATCTAATATAGTAACAGTAAAAACAGCCTACCACTATTTACTGAATAGCTGGAGAATTAAACAGGCTCCAATCCCATCTTCAAAAGGCCATAGAGTTGATTGACCAAGGACTGGTATAGATACACGGTAGTGGCAACACGGCTCAGTAGCACAGTGCGTCCTTAGCGCGCACCCAACACACCCGGGCAGGGAGAGAAGAAATATCAAAACAGTAACAGCAAATGATTCACCAGTACTGTAAGTTGTATCATGTGTTGCCTACCCCATTTAATTGTAGGTTCTTTTAGGGTAGGGGCTTTTGGAACTTTGAATCCACAAAAGAATTGACACAAAAGTCACTCACAAAATTCCTAACGTAATTTAGTATCATGTTATGTCATTCTATCAATGCAAATATATGTGTGTGCCTTTTCTGGGCTGACAAGATGGCTCATTAGGTAAAAGGCACTTGCCAAGAAGCCTGACACCTGGAGTTCAACCTCTGGACCCACACGGTGGATGGAAAGAACAGACTCCCACAGCTGTCCTCTGACTGCACACATGCACACAATAAATAAATGTAAAGAGCTAAAATAAAGAGAAAGAAAAGGCCTTTTGGGGACTGGCAAGATGTCTCAACAGGTAAAATCACTGGCTGCACAAAGCCTGGTGAAACCGAATTTCATCTGCAGATCCCAGGGTGGAGAGAACCAACTCCTATAAACTGTCCTGTGGCCTCCACTTGCCTGCCATGGCACGCTGTGCTGGTATTCACACACACACACACACACACACACACACACACACACACACATCACCAATGATAATTTTAAAAAATATATTGAAGGCCAGGGATGGTGGCACAGTCTTTTAATCCTAGAGGAGATGAAGAGGCAGCCACATCTCGATGAGTTCCAGGCCAGCCTGGTCTAGATAGCCAGCCAGGAACTCTTTAAAGAAACAGAAAGAGAAAGAAGAGAAAGAAAAGGAGGGGGAAAGGAGGAGGGAAGAGGAGGAGGAGGAGGAGGAGGAGAACAGGCAGGGGGAGGAGGAGGAGGGGGAGGAGAAGGAGGAGAAATGAACTTTTTTGGAAAAAAAAAAACAAAAAACAAAGACTTTCCTGCCACGTTTACAGCTTTTTGAAGGTTGTTTAAAACATGATCACACTTCATCCACAGGAATTCGGAGAGACTGATGGTAGACTGTAACTGGAATATTTATATTGTACCAGTAACTACGTAGATAAAAAGTATTCCACTTGCCCACTTAGGTGCAAAAGAGGATCTGTCTCTCCTCCAAGGGGCACTGTCTTAAAACCTGATAACCTCAGAGCCTCTGACTAACTTGTGAAGTCCACAGAACCATGTGGATTAGGCAGATTTTTGAAAGCTGGAATTAGTTGCAAGACAATAGTAGGTCCATATCTGTCACCGGGATCAGCTAAACCCATTGTGGTGAGCGCCAATGAGGAGGCCAGGACGGGTGCCAGATGGCCGGCTCCTAGCACCCACAACCTCGAGCTCCAGTGTGTGCGGCCCGCGGTGTACAGTTACCTAACGTAACACCTCCGGGTGTGAGCACGGGTCCCCCTCAATACGGGACAGGATCCGGGAGGACACGGCGGGTAGGCGGCTAGGCTCTCGACACGTTTCCAAGGGTGTTGTGTCTTCCCCAGAACTCATCCGGAGAATGGAAGGGAGACCAACGGGAGAGGGACGGCCCGTGGAGGAAGTCGCAGTGCTGAGTCGTCCCCCCAGGGGGTTCGGATTTTGATGGGCGGCCCCTTAGCCCCCAGCCCGTGAGAGTCGGGGACCCGGGCAGCGGAGCTCAGCCCCGGGCCCTTCCTACAAGGGACAGCGGACCGCCGACTCCGGCGGGCAGCGGGTCCCGCGCGGAGCAGGCCTTACCTGACTGGACGCCGTCGACGCTCCGCGCTGCTCCGCCGCGGTCTCCCTCTCTGCGCCGCGCACCTGTCGCGACCCGGCTGCCGCACCTACAGTTCCGCGGCCCCGCCCCGCCGCTCGGGCCCCGCCCCGCCGCTCGGGCCCCGCCCCGCCCGCTCGGGCCCCGCCCCGGCCCCGCCCCGGCCCCGCCGCGCACGCGCAGGCCTGCCGCCTCGCCAGCGGCCTGCGGGCGAGCGTGCTCGCTCCCGGCGACGAGCTGGAGCCGCGACGGCTAGCGCCGCCCTAGGCGCGGTCCCCGCCGCTCCCTGGGGCCCCGGCCGGGCCTCTGGGCTCGCCCCGACGCTCCCACTCGGGACTGCAGCCGGAAGTCTGGTCTAAGGTCACCGCAGGGAAGCCCCGCGCAGCGGTGACCCGCAAGAGGCCATGCCCGGGCTGCGTGCAAAGAGCTGCGAACGAGGCCCGGCTCAGACGAGCATCGGGTCACCTCTCCTCCCGGAAGGAAAGGGCGGAGGGGAGAAGGTGGTGCCCAGCTTCTCCAGGAGCTGCGGTTTGTTTTGGGGGACAATAGGAGGCTTTCCTTTAGTTTTCGAGGCAGGGTCATCTGATATAGCTGAGGTTGACCTCGAACTCACTGTGTAGCTGAGGATCACTTTGAGCTGTTGGCTCACAACTACCTGTAACTGCAGCTCCAGAGGAACTGACGCCGTCTTCCGGCCTCCATGAGCACCTGCACACACATGACACACGCGCACACATGCACATACAAAAGTGTTTTAAGGAAGGTTTGCATAAGATAAGGACAGTAGCATACACCCCCGGCGTGGATTCAAGCTTCTCCATAGAGTCTGCAAGAGCCGGTTCTGCTCCTGCGCTTGGAGCCTCAGGAGCGTAGAGACCACCACGACCGTCCAGCCCTCGGATTCTTGCTCCAGCTCCATTTCTCTGCATGACGCCTTTGATAGCGTCATTTCCCAAGCTACAATACAGTATCAAACGAAAGGATGACGGTTTCCAGGGAAGGATTGGTAAGTGTCCGGAGGGCTAGTGGAGGAAAGGTTTGTACAATACTCCTAGAGCAGTTACCGGCACGATGACGCAGGACCTTCATCCTGGCACCTGGAAGACAGGGCAGATGGTTACCTTGAGCTCCTGGACACCTGTGTCACAGAGTGATGACGTCTAACATGAACAACAAAACAAAACACCTACAAAACGCAGTTGAGGAACATGTTTAAGGCGATGAACAATTTCCAACAGGAGAATATCTTCACTCGCATACCTAACCTAGATTGATTTCTGGATAAACGTCCTTAAGGAAAACTTCAGGAGAAACTAACACTTCATTCAAACATCAGAAGACTTTTTAAAATAGGAAGGCAGCAACTGCTCAGACAGCTTAGGGAATACTCTCTGTAAGCTCAACAAGGAAGTGGGGATATTGGCTACAGCTAGTCTTTGCCATATTTGATTCAGTCACATGGCAGCTCCCTGGTTATATAACCAGTTGACTGACCGGCTATCCGTGGATGGCTACCTCAATTCAGAATTAATCAGTTAGAAGGACTTTCTGGTACAAAAATAACCTTAGGCTACTGGCCTGCTTATTTCGCTTTAACACCATCAAGCATGAATAACTTAAGAGCTGAGAACATAGCTCAGGGATAGAGGGCGATCCTTGCATGTGCAGGTAACCACTTGGAGGCTAAGGCAGGCTAGGACCTGTCAAAAATCAAAACAGAAAAGAAAGACTAGCAAAACTGCCAGATGACTTGGAAATGCTAGGCCAGTGCTGTATGTGCTGGGCTAGGAGTGGGTGCCATGGCCTCATGTGTGCTAGAACCCAACATGGGCAGGAACATTAAAGAGTGTGTGGCATCAGCTGGGGCGGTGGTGGCACATGCCTTTAGTCCCAGCACTCGGGAGGCAGAGGCAGGCAGATCTCTGTGAGTTCGAGACCAGCCTGGTCTATAGAGTAAGTTCCAGGACAGCCAGAGCTACAACAGAGAAACCCTGTCTGGAAAAACAAAAACAAAAAAAAGTATGTGATCTCAATATGGGATCATACTTCAGCAAATGTATTCTGTTGCATTTGGAATCCCCTCAATTAAAAAAAGTAAAACCAAGCCAGTGAGGAATCCATTCTCCGCTAAAATTAAACTAAGAAACTTAACCCTGGCTGGGGTTCAGATCTAGTTTTTGTTTCAGCTGCTGACCTACTAGACCAACAACCTAACTGCCAATGGGACTCTGAAAGTACAGGCAGCTGGGCTGGAGAGATGGCTCAGTGGTTAAGAGCACAGACTGCCCTTCCAGGGATCTTGAGTTCAATTCCTAGCAACCCCATGGTGGCTCACAACCATCTGTAACGGGATCAGATGCCCCCTTTCTGGCATGCAGGTGTACATGCAGATGCAACATTCATATAATAATAAATGAAATCTAAAAAAAAAAACCCATCATGGGACTCTTGCACTGCAGTGTTAGTGCTAAGTTCCCAGGATTTTATGAGCAGTTTATGAGTAAGACCATTCTTAAGAATCAAATTTGGGGACACTTGCTGTGTAATGCTGTGTAAACCGGACAACGTGAGCTCCATCCTTGGGACCTGGGAGGGAAGCAGAGAAGCGACTCCTGGCAGTTGTCCTCTGACTGCCACAGGTGTGCCGAAGCATTTGCGTACTGGAACACACCCGTGCACACACGCATGCACGTGTGCGCGCGCACACACACACCATGTGCAGGACTCAGTTTATTAATTGTTTTAATTTTTCTAGTGTCAGCAAATATTTTCTGTAAAAAAGCCCATCAGTAGCCAGTTGTAGTGGTCAATACCTTCGGTCCCAGCACCGGGATATAGAGGCAGGCAGATCTCTGAGTTCCAAGCCAAACCTGGTCTATATGGCAAGCTCCAAGCCAGCTGAGGCTGCATAGTGAGATACTGTCTGAAACAAACAAAGCAAGTCAACCAGTAAATATCTGCGATTTTCCTAACACATGGTCTCTAACAATTATTCTTCTCTCTCGCTGCACAAGTGGCCACAGACCACACATGGAGAAGAGACGTGGCTGTGAGCCAGTAAGGACAAGGTCTCGTGTATTCCAGGCTGGCCTTGACTTCACCAAGTAGCTGGAGCTGACTTTGGCCTTCTGAGCTTCCTGCTTCCACCTCACAAGTGCTGGGATTATAGGCACGGACACACCCAGGTTCTGTAGTTCATGCAGTGCTGGGGGGGCGGTGTCAATCTCAGGGCTTGTGAGTGTTAGCAAGCTCTCTACCAGCAGAGCTATATCCCCAGCTCTGTGGGTTAGCAGCAGGCTGGTAGAGAACACGCGTAGCAGAATTGAGTGGAAAGGCAGCAGTACCAGCCATCACACTGTGATAAGCACGAGACCAGGGAATTACTAGTGAGCTGCCATACATTCGTGTGAAGAATGCATATGTCATTGCGCATGGCGTGGAAAAGGAGATTGCTACCAAGCCTCGTGCCCTAGGTTGCATGCCTGGAACCATGTGGTGGAAAGACAGGATCAATCCTGAAAGATGTCCTCTGAGGTCTGCCCTCTCTCCCTCCCTTCTTCCTTCCTTCCTTTTTCTTTTTTCTTTTTTTAGTTTTTGAGACAGGGTTTCTCTGTGTAGCCCTGACTGCCCTGGAACTCAAAAGATCAGCCTGCCTCTACCTCCAACTTCAGAGATTACAGACGCGCGCCACCCTCACCCCCCCCCCCCCCCGCTTCCACCCCACCCCTGCAAGTCCTCTGATCTTCACACACTAGCTGTGGCACACATACTTGTGCACAGATGCACAGGTCTGTGCACCCCCCAAAAAAAAGTTTAAAAGTGCATCAGTGAATATGAATGCAGTTTGTGTTGTTTTTATGGGACTCAGGATCAGGCCCTTCTGCACACTAGGCAAGCTCTCTACCACTCACTCAACTACACCCTAGAATATGAGGTTTGGGGAGATTCTTAGAACCTCTCAGTTAGTGTGTCAGCTAAACAAAAATACCTATTGCATGGTAGGCATTTGTAGGCATTTGTAGGCATTTGTCTGCTGGCAAAGGGAACAATGAAATTAAAAGAGCAAGAGGCGGTAGACAGAGATAGGTGTTCACAGACACAGGCTCCACAAGAGCAGGACATACTGTCTGCTCTTACAGTGTGGCTTTAGCCTTTCCTGGTTGCTCAGGGAGGGTGCGAGAGAGCTGTTTTTGGGTCCTGTCATAACCTAAAGGGACACGTTCACACCCTGAGGACACCTTCAGATTCCATGCAGCAGCAGCAGCAGCAGCAGCTCCATGGGTCTGGTGCGGTAGATGCTAGCCCAGGAGGCTCTGCACATAGCAGATATGTGGCCCCATCCCTTATGAGCACCCGTGGGAAGTCAGGCCCCGCATCCACTTCCACAGAAATCCTGAAGAGACTGACAAGCCAGAGGGATCGGCTGCTGAAAAGGCAGTGACCAAGGGGGATTTCTAGACGGAGACCACACCAGCTCCTGAGTTCACTGTTGTTCAGCCAGGCATCTCAGACTGGTCTGAAGGCATGGGGGAACCCTCTGTGCTCATCTCAGAGTTCCTGGGTGAAGACTGGAGGACCTAGCCAGCCCCTGAGGACTGTGTGCAGCTCCCACTGCTCAGACCGCTGCACTGGGCTGGAACAATGTGGTCATAAGCTGTTCTGCAGACACTTAAGCAAAATGGAAAGAAGGAAGATGGAAAATAGTCTGTGAAAGTTGAAGAAAGCATGGCCTCAATAGTGAATATTTGAGCCAGGCATGGTGGCACAAGCCAGAAATCCCAGCACCAGGAGACAGAGGTAGGAGGCGCACAGCCGTTTCTGGCTACCTCGTGAGTTTAAGGCATGCCTAGGCTTCATGAGACACTGTCTGCACAAAACAACAAAACAAACCAAATATTTGAAATCTAGTGATAAGTACTTGAAAAGTGAACTTAATGTGTTCTAATGGTGCTTGTATAACAACTGGTAATATTGGAGTCGCTATGGAACAGGCCCCCAGGCCTGAGCACAAGTGACGCCATGTTGGAGGCAGAACTCTGACCTTAGAACCCAGCACATAGGCCCCAACACCTGCCAAAATGGGAACAAAGACCTGCTCCGTAGTTCCACGGGGCCATAGTTCCAGGATCCAGAAAAGCCCCAATGTGTGTCAACCTTGCTTTTGGCTTCTGTGGTTCTGCTTCTTGCTAGCTGTTCCCGCTAACCAAAGTGTGTCAAACAGGATGTGTTTTGTGCATCAAAGACAAGGAACCATGAGGGTCGGGCTGCTTGGGAAAGTTCCCCGCGTAGCAGCTGTCGGGCAGTAAAGACGCTCTGTTCGGCTTCAAAAGTGTCCAGGTGGCGGTCTCTGGTGGGCTCACAGCTACAACTTTAACATAATATTTTTATTAATTATTTGAGAATTTCATACAATGTTTCTCAATCACACCCGCTTCCTATTTTCCTGTTTCTCCTGATCCACCCTCCCATTCCCATGCCCTCCTTAAAAAGAAAGAAAAATAAAGTCTAATTTGTGTTGCTGTACACTCATTGGAGCACTTCAGAATCCCAGGGGGCAGACCTTAAATAAAACCGCGTACACATGCACACGCACACATACCACATGCACACATACCACACACACACACACACGCACAGGCACACACATATACACAAACACGCACATGCACACACATGCACACACACACATGCACACATATGCACACACGCATGCACACACACATACACAGACATACAACAAACACACAAACACCCCCACACACACACATGCACACACATACACACACACATGCACACACATACACACACACATGCACACACACATACACACAGACATACAACAAACACAAACACTCCCCCACACCTCCCCCGACACACACACACTCGCGCTCCCACACCACCAGGAGCCGTCACTTGTGAAGAGCTACAACCTCAGCATGTGTATCACAATCTTTAGGGACTCTCTTCAGTAGCTTCATGTTTGGGCTGTTGTTTTTTTTTGTTTGTTTGTTTGTTTGTTTTTCAGGGAAGGGGTACAAAAGTCTTCAATTGTAACTCTTGCTGTCCTGGAACTCACTCTGTAGAACAGGCTGGCCTCGAACCCACAGAGACCCACCTGCCTCTGCCTCCCAAGGGCTGGGATTAAAGGTGTGCGCCACTGCCCAGCTTTACAGCTATAATTTTTAAAGAAGCTTTTTAATAGAGACGTGAAGACACATGCCTCAAAGTCCAGCTGTTGCGGGCTGAGCAGGAAGGAAGGTTACAAGTTCAAGGCCATTCTGGGGTGACCATCGAGGACATGTCCCTAAAAACGCTGGTTGTATGAATTCATAACTTATCAAGGATCCCAGCACTCAGGAGGCTGAGGCAGGTGGATCTCTATGACTTTGAGGCTAACCTGGTCTACATATAAGTTCCAGGCCAGACAACTAAGTAGGGAGACCCTGTTTCAAACAAACAAACAGGAACTGGACGTGATGGTGGAAACTACAGTTTGAGCACTGGGGGTGAGCCTATAGTTTGAGCACTGGGGGTGAGCCTATAGTTTGAGCACTGGGGGAGATGGGAAAGAGGGAACAGAAATTCAAGACCACCTTCTGTTACAGAGGGAGTTTGAGGCCAGCCTACGATGCACCAGACCCTGAGTCAAACAACAACATAAAAGTAACAATAAAAGCATAATCCAATAAACATTCGTTAGCAAAGAAAAACATTATAAAAATTATCTGTAGCGTCTAACAGTGCCTTCTTGAGTGGCATCTTATACCAGGACCTGTCCCAGCAAGTGGTGGACCTGCTGGCCTGGACCTGGGCAAGGTGGTCACTGAGAACTTCCCCAGGAAACCACTGTCATGTGAGAGAAAGCGTGAGAGGAAAGTGTATGTGTTATCAGATGGGTTAAGGGATCTGAGCACAGCTTGAAGGGGTTACTCCTCACGGTCAACAGAGACCCTCGCAGGTCTCTGCCAAGTCACAGGTCTCCATTCGCCCTGCAAGCTAAGAGGGAAAGACTTGTGCTATTATTTCTGTGAAATTTGCACTCAACCCGGTATTGATTGTGGGATCAATCACATTGTCACCATTGGCCCTGGTTCCTGCTGCATCCTGTAGACCAGGGGTTCTCAACCTCCCTAACGCTGCAACCCTTAATACTCATGTGGTGACCCCAACCATGGAATTATTTTTGTTGCTACTTCATAACTGTAATTTTGCTACTGTTAGGAATTGTAATGTAAATATCTGACATGCAGACGGTCTTAGGCGACCCCTGTGAAAGGGTCGTTCAACCCCCAAAGCGGTCTTGACCCACAGGCTGAGAACCGCTGCTACAGTTGGTTTCTACAAGATCCTGCAGTTCTGCAGTCCATCGGGGGACACATCGCTGAGTGGAGGAACCGTACCATCCTTCCCTGGGTGCAGGGCAACCGAAAGGGTCACCAATGCAGACAGCCTGAATGTGGGATTTGCTTTCATTAGTGAAGAGAAAGCAAATGAAGTGAACCCATGGTTCTAGTGGGTGTGGCGAAGGGCGAAGGTGATGGCTGATACAGCCGATCCCTGTGCTCTCACTGTGCTGTAGATAAGCTACTCTCAACTGAGCCGCAGTTACTGCTGTGTTTGTCCATAGGCCCTTCCCGAGCCAGCTATTTCTAGAGTAAATAATGCTGCCTTTGTGGCTCACACAGTTCTACCACATGGCAATGCGAAATGCCGCCCCAAGCTTGAGGTGATCGGCGTCTCAGTGATCTCGCTGAGGCCATCTGAAGAGCACACAATGGGGAATCTGTGTCCTGTCTGTGTGCATGCCGCTCTCGTTCAAAACGGGAAAGCCTCCTTCCAGCTCTCTCTGTTTTTGTTTGTCTGCTGTTTAACACTGGAGCTCAGCACTGCTTGGGTTATCATTGCTAAATTCATCCAATCTCCGTGTTTTCTGAGATTTCCTATCAACAGAGTGACTATTTCTTTCTATTTTTGAGGAGGAAAGTAGTGTTCATTGGTCCTTAAGTACACCGTGTTAGAGGACACATCTCCTCCTCCTCCTCCTCCTCCTCCTCCTCCTCCTCCTCCTCCTCCTCCTCCTCCTCCTTCTCTTCTTTTGTGATTTTTTGAGACAGGGCTTCTCTGTGTAACCTTTGATGTCCCGAGACTCACTCTGTAGTTTAGCCAGGCTAGCCTCAAATGGACGTTTGCCTGCTTTTCTGCCTTCCAGGTGCCGTGCTTAAAGGAGCGCATCACCATGCTGAGCTTTGTTGCTGTTCTTCAAGGCGACAGCTCTCAAGTATAAAATTCTACGTGGAAATTCACCATCGCCAAAGGTAACTTCAAATGAAATCCTTCTGTATAACCACATAGTGCCTGAGGACATTCGGGTGAAGCCTTAGGCAGCCATTTACTTCAGAGTGAACCTTACAAACCCGACTGGGGATGTGGCTCAGATTGCAGGATGCATGCCTGATGAGAACAGACCTGGACGAACCCAGCACCGTTGGCTAGACATGGTGATACACAGCTGTCGTCACAGTGCTCGGGAGGCAAAAGGACCAGAAGTCTGATGGCCGGGCTGGAAGAGGGAGTTAGTTCTCTCCACCCACCACATGGGTCTTGGGATTGAACCCAAATCGGCAGACTAAGCAGTCAGTGTTTTACCCTCTGAGCCGTGTCTCTAACCTTCACTTGCTTATTCTGCTAACCCACTTTTATTGAGCTAAGATGGTTGCTGGTAACATCATTTTTTGTAGACATTAGGTATACCAAAGGCAATATAATTTTGTATCATTTTTCTATTGCACCTATCTGAAACTCTAAAATTATGTCCAGTGAGTATTATGATTCAGAAAGCATTTCAGGAGGACAGTGGTGGCGCACGCCTTTAACCCCAGCACTGGGGAGGCAGAAGCAGGCGGATCTCTGTGAGTTCGAGGCCAGCCTGGTCTACAGAGGGAGTTTCAGGACGGCCAGGGCTACACAGAGAAACCTTGTATCAAACAAACAAACAAAGCAGCAACAAAGGAAGACAGACAGAAGAGCGCGTGTTAACTACAGCAGTACTGTGGCTGCCTCCTTGCCCACCGCCTCCTTGCAGTCATGGAGTTTGTGGCCCTGGGAAAAGGCCATAGACCCAATCCAACTATAACTAAAAGATGTATTGATTAGCTGCTAGCAGGGCGAACAATCTCTGAGCTGAATTTAAGACTGCCATGAAGGAAGAGTATGGGAAGGATTTTTAAAGGGAAAAACCACAAGAAGACCTTCGTACAACACAAGCCAGCAGAAACTGTTGTGTTCTGCCTGGTAAAATGGTTAAGGTGACTCAAGACAATGTGGTTATTTGTATAAGCAAGTTACAGGAGCAAAAAAAGCAGCTAGCCATATCATGACAATATTGTCACGGCTATACATTTTGGGTGGGGATCACTAAGTCAGGGTTGTTGTCTGGGGACTGTCTTTCTGGAACTTTGAGTCTAGGCAAACAGTCATTAGGTACTAAGACAGATCCTGCCAATCCTGTCCCTGCCACCCACTGGGGGAACTGGCCGCCCCGTCTACTACACATGGAATAGGAAGAGAAGACATTAGAGAGACCAGAATGACAAGCCATGCCTGCTAAGTGTGGTTTATAGCTAGCAACAGCTCTGCCTCTGGAGTGCTGGGATTAAAGGCATGAGCCACCACTGCCCGGACAGCATCTGGTTCTTTGAGCACACAGTTTTAGCTGTATTCTTTACATTTCCCCTGCTGGGATTAAAGGTATGTACCACCACGCCTAGGTGGCTTTGGGTTTGATAACCAGCACTGCAAGAAGAAAATAAAAGTATCTGAAGTGATGTCAAAATTACAGCAAATTTTATTGGCTTTTATTTGTAATTCATTAATCAGAACAGCCTCCATTGTATCAAATAAAGTAAGCACACCCACACACACCCACACAATAGCAGAACAGTTCGCTTTGCAATACAAGAGCAAGGTAGCATACAATAGAGGGAGCTGGTTACTGGGCTGAGATGACTCAGGGTGAAGAGCGCTGGCTGCTCTTGGAGAAGACCAGGGTTCACGTCCCAGCACCCGTGCAGTGGCTCACAAACCGGAACTCCAGTTTCAGAAGATCTGGTGGCCTCTGTGGGCAGCAGGTGGTGCACAGACACACAGAGTCCCAGCAGCTTCTGCCTCCCAAGTACTGAGATCAAAGTCATGAGGTGATTTCTTTACTAAGCTGACTACATCTTAACTTTCCCATTTGTAGGAAAAAAGTGGTCCGGTGAACATGTGACATTTAGCACGAGTGGCTTCATGTTGGGTTGGTTAGTCAGGTCAGTCGCAGGATAGTACGAGAGTTGAGTCAGAACAAATGGCCTCTTATGCTTTTTAAAAAGCAGTATATAGTGGTTGGTTCTTATTGTAAACTTGATTTAGAATCACCTAAGAGATGAGTGAACCCAAGGTGTGTCCCCAGCCACTCACATCCAGGCCTTACAGGCCTCCTTCAACTCCTGTTCCAGAGAATCTGACGCCTTCTTCTGGTCTCTGTGGGCAATTGCACCCCTGCGTGCATACCCCACAAAAACACACATACACACACACACACACACACACACACACACACACTATTTTGTGTTTTACCTGTTTGTTGCATGTGGGTGCAGTGCCCACGGAGGACAGAAGAGGGCATCAGATCCTCTGGGACAGAAGCTACAGGTGGTTGTGTGTTACAGAGTGAGTGTTGAGAATTGAACCTGAGTTGCCTGGAATAACAGTGTGCACTTAACTGCTAAGCTATCTTGTCAACCCCCACACACATAATTTTTGTTGTTGTTTTGGTTTGGTTTTTTTCAAGACAGGGTTTCTCTTTGTAGCCCTGGGTGTCCTGGAACTCACTCTGTAGACCAGGCTGGCCTCGAACTCACAGAGATCCACCTGCCTCTGCCTCCTGAGTGCTGATATTAAAGACTTGTGCCACTATCAGCTAAAAAACAAACAAACAAAAACTCAACTTTTTAATTAAAAAGAGAGAGAGAGAGACAAATGAGGACACCTGTGTACCACTGAGAACATTTTCAAAAAGGAGTAACGGAGGAGAAGCTGTACCCAGACTAAGGGGTCACCTTCCCATAAGCCAATGCCTGGACAGAATACAAGGCTGGGAAGAGAAGCCCTGAGAGAACTGAGAGAAGAGCTTCCTGTTGCTGTCTCTTCTGTGACTAGAGCTGTACTGCTCCCCCCACAACCGGGGCCGAACCCTCTGAATGTGAGCCCAAATAACCCTCTCTAAGTCACAGAAGCACACAGACTACTAACAATTCCATATATTATTAAATTACTCGCCACTGACTTACTGACTGCTCTTTTCACTCGGGTTTAGAGTCGCTCAAACACCCCTTTTTTATGTAAACACTCTGCTTTCCTCGGAAGGCTGTGAACTTCAGACGAAGATCTGTCTCGCAGTGCCCTCCCCTCCTTGCCGCCTGGAGTTGAAGGAATTGAGTCAGCCAGTTCTAGACACTTGAAAAGAGCCTGCCCTGGTCTACGTGTAAGAAACCTGAAACTTGGAATTTCTAAACCAAAATTCAGCAAAGTCACTTAGATGTTTGAGGAAATGAAAGAATTTATTTTTGTTTGTTTGTGTGTGGGTGGGAGGGGGCAGGGTCTCATGTGTCCCCAGCTGACCTCTAACTCTGTCTATTTAGGGGTGACCTTGAATGTCTGATCCTCCTTTCTCTCAAGTATGGGGACACAGGCCTGTGCTACCCTGGTTGTTAAGCTGCATCTCCAGCTGTGATTCATTCCTTCTTAAAGCTCAACAGACACAGAACAGTTTGTCAGCTCACTGGTTAGCAGACATTTTTTTCTAGCTTAGGACTGTTTGTGGGTGAAGCGGCTGTGAGCTTTGATGGGACAGTCTTCGTGAGGGAGAGTCTTCTCATTTCTCTTGGGTGAGGATCAGTGAGGTCTGGTTGGTATGTTGCACATTTGACTTTCAAAAAAAACTTCCCAGCTTCCCAAAATGGGTGCATTGGTTTTGCCTTTCTGCAAGCTGTGTGTGCGAATTCTAGTTGCCCTGTTCCCCACCACATCTGATTTTGCAGGTTTTCGATGTTTAGCCGTTCCAGTGGGAGTCACGGTGTTTTACTGCGGTTGATCTGCATTTCCCTGATAACTAGTGAGCTACACATGTTTTACGTGAGTGGCCTCTGTATGTGTTCTTTCTTTCTTTGAGATAGGGTCTCACATCACTCCAGCTGGCCTCGGACCTGAAAGTAACTGAAGGTGACCTTGATGGCCCTCCTGCCACAGCTGGCTTGCGTGTCTTGTTTTGGGGGAGGGGGTTTAATCTCTTCAGGTTTTTGTCCATTTATTAACTGGATTATCTTTATATTAAAGAGATGGAAAATTGCTTATAAGTGTGGAAAAAAGTCCTGCCGCAGGGGCTGGTATGGAGGTGCAGCTTTTACTCCCAGCATTTGGGAGGCAGAAGCAGGTGGATCTCTCTGAGTTTGCAGCCAGCCTGGGCTACGTAGTGAGAACTTATTGGGAAAACAAGCAAAAAACCTTACATAGCAAAGCAACAAAGTAGTAGCAGGCAAGTCCTTTACCAAATTCCATCTCCCATGTTGTGACTTGATACTTAATTTTTTCTTAACAGTATTTTGTTGTTGTTGTTTTGAGACAGGGTTTCTCTGTGTAGCCCTGGCTGTCCTGGAACTCACTCTGTAGACCAGGCTGGCCTCGAACTCAGAAATCTTCCTGCTTCTGCCTTCCAAGTGCTGGGATTAAAGCCCTGTGCCAACATGCCATAAACAGTATTTTTTAAAATACAGAGACTCCCTTCTAGGAAGCAGGCGCCTTACCAAGGAGTGAAGCAGCGGCTCCCCACAGTCCGTGAGAGGCTGGAGAAGGACTTGCCTTAAAATGTACACTGTATGGAACACAGTTTACCTGCTTTTTCCTTTTATGGCTTGTGGGTATTTTTTTCTTTAATCCTAAGAAATCTTTGCTCACAACGACTCTTGTCATGTTTTAGTCTTACCTGTAGGTGTGATCCACAGCAGGTTTATTTTTGACACAAGGTGAGGGGTAAGAGTTTGAATGGAGACAGTGAACTGTCTCAGCGTGGTTTGCTGGAAAGGCTCTTGTCGTCCCAGTTGGGTTACATTGGCGTCTTTGATGGGAATTAAGTAAGCATTGGTGTGGGTCTGGTTTTGGACATTCTCATCTATTTATGTGTCTGTCGTAACCTTTCAGAATAACTTTCATCATATTTAGTGTGTGACTGTGGGAGTGTGTGCGTCATGGCACGTGCGTGGCCATCTGAGGACAATTTTTGGCACTGGGTTCTCAGCACCCACCTCCTTGAGACAGGGTCTGTCCCATGCTTCCATCGTGCTTCATACGCCAGGCCAGCTGGCCTCGGAGTTCTCAGCGCACTCGGACTCTGCCTCCCAGTTCACCTTCGCTGTCTGGGGTTAGCTGTCCGCGCCCTGATTTCACGCGGGCCAGGGATCGAAGTCTGGTGGTCAGGCAGCCTTACGCCCGTTTGTTTAGCAAGAAGATACTTTGTTTCACTTTGTTGAAACAAAACAAAACAAAGCTCTGAAGTGATTCTTGGTTATTATGAAAAAGAGCTGAATTCCTCATATGTGAACAATTTGCACTCTTCCCAAATAGTTACCCTAACTAGAATGATATAAGTGTATTAAAGGTAGTTTCTAGAATTGAAAGTTATCCTTGTGAGAATACACATTTTTTATGAGTAAGACGTAATTAGCTGGTTTTTGTTGTTGTTTTCGGGTTTTCTGTTTGTTGTTTGTTGGTTTTTTTGAGACACGGCCTCTGTATAGCCCTGGCTGGCCTGGATCTCACCGTGTAGACCAGACCATCCTCATCTCCATAGCAAGTCTGAGGCCAGCTTGGGCTACAGGAGAGCAATCTCAAAACAAAAGAATTAGGCATTCTTTGCTCATAGTTTTATTTTCCCAGAATATAAAAATGAAATTACTTTTTGTGTGGAGACCTTTAAAGTAGCTCAAACTGTGTGCTAGTAAACAGCAAAAAAAACTTGAAAATGTCAAAGCTCGAGCGTAAGTCTGTTCCTGGGAAACAGCAGCCACATAAATACCACAGTCGGGGAAGGGGTTTCCTGACTGCTGCTTCCCGGCCTTCCAGTAAACGAAGGAGAAGCAGTTGCTGTTGGCTTTCACACAACCGCTGCGGGCAAGATTCACCGTTCCTTCCTCGGTGTTAGGCTTATTTATTTATTTAAACTGGTTAACTAAAACGAGCCTCTTACCTCCATGCCCAGCTCTCTCTCTGTTTCGGATTTTAAACACAAGTACTTGAGCAGATGACAACTTTTGGGATTTGAATGTGTTGGGTTCTGAATGTGCTGAATAGTAAATTGTTTGAGGCTGAGGTAGCTGCTCTGTGGTGCGGCGGGGACGGTACTGAATCAGGGAGAGGAGGCCTTGCTAAGAAGGAGCAGACTTCCATGCACAAGCTCTCACACTAGTAGAGCGAGCACAGGCTTTGAAGTCAGAGCTGGTTTGCATTCCATCTTTATTTCTTTTAAAAATGCTTCAAATTTTATTATCTGACATCCACACATGGACACAATGTGTTTTTATCATATTCACCTCCTAGTCCCACCTCTTAACCCTTTACCTAACCCTCTACTGCTCCGTCTGGGTCCTTCGCAACAGCAGTGAGTCCGTCTGTCTATTACCCGTCTGTCTGTCTGTCTATCTATTTATCTATCTATCTATCATATATAATCTATATATCTATCACCTATCTATCTATCTATCTATCTATCATCTACCTATCTATTTTTGAGGCAGAGTCTCACTATGAGGCCCCAGCTGGCCTGGAGCTCACTGTGTAGACCAAGCTGACCAAGAACTTACAGTGACCAACCTGCCTCTTGAGTGCTGGGATTAAAGGCGTGTACCACCATGCCCGGTCCCTTTTGACTTATTAACCCTGAGTAAAAGACAAGTTCCTGGCCCCGCTGAGCCCCAGCCCCTTGGGTGCAGTGATGATGTAGATTAACTCAAAGGAACCTGGGTCCCAGAGTCAGTAAGTTCTGACCTTCCCTCTTCTCCCACGCTGAATTTTCAGCAGGTAAACTGCAAGCTCCACGGCAGAATCCGACCTGCCAGTTCTTCCTCGTTCTTTTCAGGCAGAGAAGGGTAGAAGTCTGCAGAGTATTGGAGAACAGGAGAACACCTGAGCTCGAGGATCAGCCTTAGGATAAGAAACTAGTTCAGCAGGAAGAGTGCGCCGGCAGCCCTTGGGGATCACATGCTCCGGTCTCCAGTGTCATCTCACATGTTTAATCCCTCAAATGTCACTGGGTGGGGGAGGCTCTCTAGGGAACTCTCAGAGAACAGTGCTCGGCTGCGGTGGACGACTGACCTGAGAACACCTTTTAGTCTCTCTTTGTCCCTCTTTGTCCTCCTGTAATTTAATTATGCCCTTCCTTACTGCAGCTTTTAAATTAAAAGACACTTATTATTGGTGTCTGTCACCTTAAATTACCAGATTCTGGCCCTTCTTCCCTCCGCCCTCTCTTTCCTGTGAGAGGGACAGCAAAGCCCATTCGGCTGCTTCTGGTTCCTCGGCCCGTGTCACAACACACCTGCCTCTTCACAGTCAATGTCTACTAATTCTAAAAGGCGGGAGGAAATATCGAAACGCACAGACGGCTTGTTGAGGGATCTTCACATCCGTGCTAGCAAACAGCAGATAACATTTGTTGAAACGTCTGCATGTAATTTCTAGATTATGGAGAAAAATTGTCAATTTTCACTTTCAAAATATAGACCAAAACCTAAGTCATCTTCTCTTGACTAGTCGTGTGTTAATTCTGCATCGCCGTTCCCTTTCCACGGACAAAATGAAGACTGGACTTCATAAGGCTGATGCGCTGGGCTCGCTCTTGCAACAAGAGCTGCAGATTTGGCCTTGCATCTCGTTTTCACAAGAGCTGCAGATTTGGCCTTCTATCTAATTTTCTACCTTAGAACTCACTGTCCAATGTCAGGTTTGTCTGTTTGTTTGCTTTTTCCATTTTGTTTTCTTGACAGGCTGACCTCAAATGTGCAGTGATCCTGGACTTCCTCCTACTAAGTGCAGGGTTGGCAGGCAGGCCTCTCCGTGCCCTAGTTTGAGTTCATTCTCCATCCTACCTCCGAGCTGTCACGGTGTAGCCTAGGCTGTGACTGACATCCACCTGCCGGAGCCTCTCAAATACTGAGATTATAGGAGTTCCAAGATTGCAGGCATGTACAACCACAGTTGGTTCAAAGCTGTCTTTATCACTCTGTCTGTCTATCTATCTGCCTATCTATCATCTATCTATAATCTATCTATCATCTATCTATCATCTATCTATCTATAACATATCTATCTATAATCTATTTATCTATCATCATCTATCTATCTATCTGTTGAAACACTCTGTAGCCTAGGCTGGCCTGGAACTTGCTAAGTAGCCCAGGCTGGCCTGAGACTCACATTGATCCACCTGCCTCTGCCTCCACCCAAGTCTGAGATCAAAAGTGTGTGCCACCACCTTGGATTTCTGCTTTCTTTGATGATTTGTAAGTTTGAGCCTGTGCAGCCAGCAGTGCAAGTTTTTATTAATTTGTAACAAGCATATCTAAGTCAAGTCTGGTGGTGCAGGCCTGTAACCCCAGCAAACAAACAAACAAAATATGTATGTGTAAGGAAAACTTCTGAGTTTTAAATTTTTCTTGCAACTGTTAAAGACCTCCAGGAGGCATGTCCAGTTGTAGCCCTCGGGCTTCGTACATCCCAGGCCAGCCCTGAGTGTGGTAATGGACTGTTTACACAGAGAAGGCTTTTGTTGATGTTGTTTCTTTTGTTCTGGGGCCCAGAAACAGACACCCCATGTAAGGATTAGCTTGGTGTAGGAGTAAAGATGACATTTTATTCTGAGTGTGATGTCAGAAGCAAGGGCTTGTCTGTAAAACAACAGCAACAGCAAACAACACACACCCCAAAGCCAAGCAGGGTGACATCCCTCTAATCCTAGCACTTCAGGGGTGGAGGCAGGAGTTTGAGGCCAGCCTGGACTGCATGATGCCCTTTTAAAATTAAGTAATGAGTAAGCATTAAAAAGTAAGGATAAGCCGGGCGGTGGTGGTACACATCTTTAATCCCAGCACTCGGGAGGCAGAGGCAGGTGAATCTCTGCGAGTTCGAGGCCAGCCTAGTCTACAGAGTGAGTTCCAGGACAGCCAGGGCTACAACAGAGAAACCCTGTCTCGAAAAACAAAACAAACAAACAAAAAAAGTAAAGATCAGATCATAACTTAATGAGTCTTTCAATGACAAGTGTTAGGAAAATTGGTTACTTACATGGAAAAATATTACCATCTATAACTTCCAGCTACAGCAAAATCCTAACATGATACAATAGAGAGTATACAGAAAAATTTGGAGCTGATTATCCACTGCAACATCACCAGTGTATATGTTAATGATGTGTATTGATGATTCTCATGTAGCCCAGTCTGGCCTCGAACTCTCTACATAAGCCAGTGTTGCAGACGTTTTTCTAGTTATGTTTAAAATGGTTGCTTTGTGCATTGTTGGGTGAGGGGCTGCCTAGGCCTTGGCATTTTGTATTATCTGAGGGCATTGGCTTTATGTAAAAGATGTTTGATTCCTCATGATCTGCACGTGCTATCAGTAGAACACCTGAGAAGCTTAGGTATCAATAAAAACCCCTGAGATGAGATGCTCAGGGTTCCACTGTCCAGGGTGGCGCTTGCCATGACAGGTGGTTCCCTCTGCTGAGGTCTGGCAGGGTGTGCAGCTATGAAAGTGTCTCTTTGTCTTTACTGCTACACGAAAGGATAACTTTGAACTCTAATGCTCATGAGTGCTGGAGTTTACAGGCTTACACCGCCAACCCAAGCCTTCTTCCTTTTTATCTTATACCTCTCCTTCTCCCTCTCTCCATAATCATTTAGAAGCAAAAAAAAAAAAAAAAAGAGTTTTAGCGCATGAGCCATACAGACTGGGGCATGGGAGGGGTTTGGTCCACAGGCCAAAGATTATTAGCACCCGAGCTAGAACACATAATCTGCAGGAATTGTTAAAACTGAGCTGGGCCGCGTTAAATCACTAACTACTCATTCTCAACTGACAAGGTCGGTTGACTCACTACTACCATTTTGTAACTTGGAAAACGGAAACAAAGCCAGTTAAGAACAGTAAGACCGTACTGGGTGCTGACTCTTGGTTGTTTCGATTGAGAAACATCTGGACTAGTAAAGCCAGGCGCCTCCGGGCGCACCTGTGAGGACGTTACCAGTAAGGGACTAGGAGGGGCTGTGTGCTCGGGCGAGGCCGGCATTGTCCGGGGCTGTGTGCTCGGGCGAGGCCGGCATTGTCCCGGGGCTGTGTGCTCGGGCGTGGCCGGCTTTACCCCAGAGGCTGGGAGCCTCGGGGAGTAGAACAGGGAAAGTAACGAGCCTGGTGCCTTCTCTTTTTCCTGGCCGTGAAGGACTGAACCCTCTGGAACTGTGAAGCAGATAAACTCTAAAGCTGTCCTGTCTATTTTGTCACAGCGTAGGAACCTAGCCCGCTCCTGGGCACAGTGGGTCCCAGGAACCTGAGGCAGGGGGAACAGAGTTCAGGGCCGGCTACCTGAGGAGACCCTGTCTCAAAACAATAAAGAGTTACAAGGACCCAGCTTATCAGCAGGGTATTAGCTAGCATGCAGTCCTGGGCTCAGTCTCCAGCTCTGTAGGAACAAGCAACAGAAAATTAAATTGATGCTTTCATCAAAACTTAAGGTTCTAGCCGGGCGGTGGTGGCACACGCCCTTAATCCCAGCACTCAGGAGGCAGAGGCAGGTGGATCTCTACGAATTTAAGGCCAGCCTGGTCTACAGAGTGAGTTCCAGGACAGCCAGAACCGCACAGTGAGACTTTGTCTCAAAAAAAAAAATTGGAAAAAGTAGAATAAAAATTTTAGTAGTATGTCGGCTCTATTAAATGATTGTTCTTTATCTGTATGTGGTATCAGTAGAACACCTGAGAAGCTTAGGTGTTAATAGAAACCCCTGGAATGAGATGTTTGGGGTTCCGCTGTTCAGTATGGCACTAGTTGTGATGGTGTTCCCTCTGCTGAGGTCTGGCACGGCTTGCACCTATGAATATGCTTCCGTGTCTTCCACCGTGAGCCGCCACCGTAGGTGTTCTGGTGCAACAGTAACAGTTGTCAGAAGCATCATGAACATTGAAAGAACCCCCCAGAACTAGGTCCACTGAACACAAAAATTGCTGGAACATTAGGTGGTGTCAAAGCAGCAGGCTGGAATACACACACACCTAAAGTCTTCCCAAGGAGCTGGGGAGAGCCAGTAGTCATCCAGGACAAGTTCTTGAGGGGATGGGCTCTTCTGGAAGACAGGCTGTCTGCTGCAGTCATCCAATGTGATAGAGGCTCATAACGACGGTCCTGGAATATTCATCCACAAAGTCTCCGCCCCGGAACGGAATCCCAGATGTGCTCAACCCACGTCATTATGTTGCAGTGTTGCTTTTTATTATTATACTTTTTAAAAGGTTTTGCCTTCAGATGCTTGGGTGCTTTTCTTTTGGGATTTTGTGTAATGCTAAGTGGAGGCAGACCAGGAACCCAGTTAGCTCATTATTATGTCAGGATTGCAGGCCAGGGCCGGGTGCAGCACTTCTGTGACACGGGCTGGAACTTGGAGGAAAGGCTAGCCACATGTGGTTTCAGAATCTCCCTCTGGGGTGTGTGCACATGCACATATGTACATATATGTGTGCTGCGGCCCCTGGGGTGTGTGCACATGTACACATGTGTGTGTGGCAGTCCCTGGGGTGTGTGCACATGTACACATGTGTGTGGCAGTCCCTGGGGTGTGTGCACATGTAGACATGTGTGTGGCAGTCCCTGGGGTGTGTGCACATGTACACATGTGTGTGTGGCAGTCCCTGGGGTGTATGCACATGTACACATGTGTGAGTGGCAGTCCCTGGGGTGTGTGCACATGTAGACATGTGTGTGGCAGTCCCTGGGGTGTGTGCACATGTACACATGTGTGTGTGGCAGTCCCTGGCATGTGTGCACATGTACGTATGTATGTGTGGCGGTCTTTTCTGTTTATTCGTTTCTCCCTTGAGACAGGATCTCTCACTAGCCTGGAGCTCCCCACTCGGGCTGAGGCTAGAAGCCCTCTCACGCCAGTGCCTCCAACACAGGATCTGGGGACCAAACTCACGTCCTACGCTTGCAAGGTGAAAAGTGGGACTGAACTCTCTCCCAGCCTGTTGAAACAGGGTCTCTCGGGGCCAGTGATGTCTCAGTGGATGAAGAAGAATGCTTTGTGCCAAACCCTACAATCTGAGTTTGAGTCCTAGGACCCTCTTGGCAAAGAGCCAGCCCCTGAGCAAGTTGCCCTCTGACCTCCATGAGCACTCCGAGGTTCATGCTCCCAAACCCATACACGAATGTGCAAATAACCCCCGACGACGTGGGACTGCTGCAGGAGCCCCACAGCCAGTTCTCTAGATGTCTTTTTACTTTGATTTCTCTTTATTTATTGAACAGCTAAAATTAAAGATATAATCCTTTATAGTAGTTTTTACCCTATTTAAAGGTAATGCAGGCATGCACGCAAGAGGGTGTGTACATATGCGTGTGCTCAGGGAAGACAATTAAAAATATTCTATGTATGTGTGTGCATGCACCTGAGTGTTTGTATGTGCACCATGTGCATACAGAAACTCCTGGGACAGAAGAGGGCACCAGATCCCCTGGAGCTGGAGTTGCATGTCGTGGTGAACCTCTGTGTGGATGCTGGGATCCCAACCCGGGTCCTCTGGGAGAGCAGCAAGTGCTCTCAACTGTGAGCCATCTCTCCAGCCCCATATATTGTTTTGAGCAGAGATCAACAATAAGGAGCTTGTCCAGGGCACTCAAAGCCCTGGGGTGGATCCCTAGTGAGAGGAGGGAAGGAGGGAAGGCAGAGGAGGAGGGAGAGGGGCTTGGTCTTCCTGCTTCTGCCTTCTATGCTGTTTTCCCTAGCTAGCCTGTTTTGTTGGTTTGGGTCACATGGCCGGGACACTGACTCCAAGATAAGGCTGTGTGGGAGGCGCTGGAGGAGGAGAGCTGAAGGAGCAGCCGCTGGTTAATGTTTAACACCCAGCTCCCAAGGGCGAATACTTTGATCTGTAGCAGATGACTCCTCTGGGTATGTGAATACTTTTATCTGTGCTGATTCGTGGGGCACAGATAACTGTAGACATGGAATAATGACTCGCAAAGGTAACTGTGGAGTGTTTGTTACTTTGGTTTTGAATATCATTTATTTAAATTTGACTTTACAGCTGGGCATGGTGATGAGAACCCCATTCTGGCTGCTGAACAAGAGAATCCTGAGCTCCGGGTGAGCCTGAGCTACTTTACAAGCCATGGTCTAAACAAAGTTAAATTGTATCTCAGTTAAGTTTTTGGTGGTGTTTTTTTTGTTTTGTTTTGTTTTGTTTTTGTTTTCCAAGACAGGGCTTCTCTTTTATAACTCTGGCTGTCCTGGAACTCACTCTGTAGACCAGGCTGGCCTTGAGCTCACAGAGATCTGCCTGCCTCTGCCTCCCCCATTCTGGATTAAAGGAGTGCACCTCCACCGCCCGGCCATATCATTTAATTTTTGATAATGGCTTTGACAGCATGTTTCCAAAATATCTGTAAGTATCTCCCAGTATCTCAGCCTGGTAGGACGCAGTTGGATCACAGCACTGGCCTTAGGGGCCCCACTGACCCCACAAGGAAGGTGAGCGGTCCAGCGCCCCTAGTGGTGGGGGCACTGACCTGTGGCCTCTCTAATGTCAAGTACTAGCTTTCCCAGAAACCCCTGTTTCCTCACGACATTTAACGAGCCAATCCAGTACCCAGGTTCTGACCAATCAGAGAGATCCCCTGTTTCTTTTAAAAACCCTCGTGGTCAGCTTTCTGGGTCGTCAGTGGCTGATCACTACGCTAAGGTTTTTTTTTTTGTTTCACAGAATTAACGCACCCTTGCTGATTGCATGCGTGAGTGGTGGTCTCTGTGTGGCGATTTCAGACTTAACAGAAGGGTTTAAACAAAATTGCTTTTGGTTGTTGTTGTCTTTAGACAGGGTCACATGTACCCCAGGCTGGCTCCAAACTGGCTATGTAGATGGCGATGACCTTGAGCTCCTGACCTTCCTGTTTCACAAGTCCTTAGATCACAGGAGTGCGAGCTAGCCCCACCGGAGCTTTGAAATGGACTGGCCCTTCAGAGATGTCCGTCTGCTGATAAGGGCTTCCTACCCTGCCTGGGAAGCCACTGTTGTCAGACACACCTTGAGAAAAGGGGTGACTTGGCTAAGGGAACCCCCTTTGCCTAAAGGAAATTCCCAGAGAAGGACTAACATTGCCAGCAGCATGCAGAATGTGCTTCTCCCTGAAGAGCAGCGGGGAGGCGGAGCAGCGCCTGTGGCCGCCACCTTGCCGTGTTATTTTGTGTTCTGCCTTGAAACAATATTTGTCTTGCTTTCGTCGTCAGCTTAGGGTTCTAGCAGGGCATCATGCCGCACGCCTTTAACCCCAGCACTCGGGAGGCAGAGGCAGGCGGATCTCTGTGAGTTGGCCAGCCTGGTCTACAGAGTGAGTTCCAGGATAGCCAGGGCTACACAGAGACCCCTGTCTTGAAAAAGACCAAAACAAAACAAAACAACACCAAAAACTCATGGTTCTGTTTGTGTGTGCGTGCGTGTGTTTGTGTGTATGCTTTCCTTATTGTAATTTTAGAAACTAAGTTTTTATTGTGACCATATTTCAATATATTAGATTTTTCTGAACCAGCTTTTTTCTTTTTAATAATTTTTAATTTTTTTGAGATTATAATTATATTATTTCCTTCTTCCCCTTTCTCCCTCCAAACCCTCTCATGTACCCTCACTTTCAAATTCATGGCCTCTCTTTTTTATTGTTGTTTTATATACACGTGTGTGCGTGTGTGTGTGCGTGTGTGTGTGCGCGTGTGTGTGTGTGTGTGTGTGTGTGTACACATGCACACAGATGTATACATTCAAACATATATATCCATATATATTCACACACACACACACACACACGCACACATACTCTACCTGTGTAACTACAACCTGCTCGCTGGCAATCAGCTCTTAACTGCCACATCTTTGGGAGACAATGGGGAAAGGGTTAGACGGTTTTCCTAGTGTTTTTCAGCTCAATGGCGCCATCTTCTGTTGCTATGATGAGTAGCATTTTCTGGATTCCGAGGTTCCCGTTGTTTTTTGAATTCTCTATGCAGTGAAGAAAGACTTTCCTGAATTCCTGGCCCACCTGCCTCCCAGAGCTGGGATTACAATGTGCTCCACCCCCTCCCCCACCCCACCCCCACACCACTGCTTTCTTTCTCTTTCTCTCAGGGGCATATGTGTGTATTTGAGACAGCCTCACACTGTAGTCCAGGCTAACCTGGAACTCACTGTGTGGCCCTGGCTGGCCTTGAACTCCCGGCTATTTCTCTGCCTTAGCCTCTGGAGTGCTGCAGTTATAAGTGTGAACCTCCACACCCGGGTGCCCTTCTTGGAGCCAAATGTCTTCTGATTCTTCTATTTATTGTCAGGAACAATTATTTTACTTTTCAAACTTCCTGTTCCCACAAGACACGCTCTGGACACGCCCACCATTGTCCCTGTGAATTTTCCAGCTGCGGTTCCTGTTGTCTGTGGCAACATGCTGGCTTTCAGACCAGTTCTCAGCTATTCCCTGGGTTGGGTCGTTCCTCCTGGGTGAGCCATGCTCAGGAATAACCTTAGTTCCCCGTTCTTCCCAGCTATTCTGGTGGCTCCTCGCGTCCCCGGGTTCCGCTGGTCCCAGTTTTCCCAGGCTGCAGACGCACACCCTGCTGTGCTCAGCTCCACGCAGGCGTTTCTACCCACTCCTTATTCTTCTTGCACACCCAGGCCAAGGTGTGGCGGTGTCGCCTTAGATTTTGTCATCCTGGTAAGTACCTATCACTTTTTTTTCTTAAACGTGTCATTTCTCGTTAGAGGAGCCTTTCCCCGACTGGACAGGCAGGCGCAGAGCAAATTGTAGGTCAGCCTGAGGAAACTGAAGGGATTCTGTCTCAAAACAAATCAGGACGTGGGCGCGTGGTGCGGCGTTAGTTCGTGCGGATGTCCACCTGTCCCAGGGCGAGGGCTGAAGGAAAACCAAGCGAACAAAGGAGACAGAAGCCCAGCCCAGCCCAAGTCAAAAAGATTTTCTTTAAAAAAAAAAAAAAAACCTTAAGATTCTCTCTCTCTCCCTCTCCCTCTCTGTACATTTAAGTACCAGAGAGGGTGTCGTAGCCCTTGGAGCTGGAATTACAGGTCTTTGTGAGCTGTGCGGTGTGTCGGAAGTCAGGCCAGAGGACAACTTGTCCGTTCTCGTCTTCCACGCCATGGGTAAGAAGACTCGAACTCAAGTCCTCGGGCTCAGTGGCAAGCCTTTACCCTCTGGGCCATCCCGCCGCGCCCCATGGGAGTGCAGGTGCTCACTGGGGCCAGAGGAGGGCGTCAGACACCCTGAGCTGGAGACACGGGGGGGGGGGGGGGGGCTGCGCGAGCCCTGGTGGGTGCTGGGAGCCGAAATCGCTCCTTGCAGGAGCGGCCCGTGCTCTTAACCTCTGAGCCGTGCTCCCGGCTCCCGGCTCCAGGCCCCCGGCTCCTCCATTTACATCTTTACTCCAGCTCGGTCTAGGCCGGCTGGAACTCACTAAACTCAGGGTCACCTCAAAACTCTTAGCAATCCTCCTGCCTCAGCCTCCCAAGCTGAGGTGTGCGCTGCCACACCCAGTTATAGACCAGCTTTCTCTACAGTTTCTAAGTCTGTGTATTGTGTTCCTAAAAACACACATGCTGGATGATGATGATGATGATGATGACGATGACGACAATAAACCTGGGAGCAGGATGTGGCGCACGCCTTTAATCCCAGCAGGGTCGCCTGGCCTACAGAGCAGTTCCAGGACAGCCGGAACTACACCGAGAACCCTGTCTTGGAAAGCAAAAAAAACCCAAAAAGCCGGAAACATCGGAACACTCTCAAAGCTGTGCGTCCGGAGAATGGGAAGCCCTGTCCTTGAACGGATAGCTGGCCTTCTGCTTTAGACTGCGAGTCCCGTGTGCGGGGGGGTGGGTGGGGGTGGTGGGGGGGGGGTGTCTGTTCCCAAGCTCTCTCTGTTCTGTTTGTCTGTTTGTCCTTGTGTCTGCCTGATATTTGGTTCTGTTTGAGGATCAGCCACAGCCTTTGTACATGCTCAGCAAATGTTTATTTTTGTCACCCCCAGCCACCCAGGCTAGGTTCATTCATTTTCCTTCTTGTTTTGCAACAGCTTCACTGTAGCTCGGGCTGACCTGGCTGGCTCTGCAGACTGGCCTCAAGCTCAGAGACCCAGCTGCCCCATTCCCTGAGTGCTGGGACTGCAGGCATCACACACTTGCTCTTCCTCCCTACCCCCTCCTGCCTTCATTTTTCTTCCTTAAACAATTTCTGAAGTCAGGGCTGGGTGTGTAGCTCAGCTGGAGGAGTGTTTGCTGGATGTGCATGAAGCCCCTGGGTTGGGTCCCCAGAATGGCATAGAGTGGGCATGGTGGTCCGTGACTAGTCTTCCCTGAGGAGGTAGAGACAGGCTGATTAGGAGATGGAGGCTATCCTGGGACACATGAGACCCTGTCTCACAACGGACAAATAAACCATCTCTGGTGTGTGCTGTCTTAAGAACTGGTGTATTTAGCTTTGAGTTTTTTCAGAACGGAGTCTTCGTAGATTGCCGTCCTACGTGTATTTTATTTATTTATATGTATGTTTGTGTATTAGGGTTCTTTAGAGAAACAGAACTGATAGAATGAATGTGTGTGTGAGTGTGTATATGGGCCTTATTAGAGTGGCTTGCAGATACGGTCTGACTATTCCAACAATGTCTGTCTGCCCATGAACAGTCCAAGAATACAGTTGTTTGGTCACAGGGCTGAATGTCTGGCTGGTCTTCAGTATACTCCAGAATCCCAAAGAAGTAGACCCTAATGCCAGTGAAGGAACGGACTTGCTGAGCTGAGAACTTCCTCTAATTTCCTTTATGCAGGCTGTCACCAGGTGTCACCCGCACTTAAGGTGGATCTTCCCACCTTAAATCCAGAATTAGGGTAGGCCTTCCCAGTTTGAAAGATCCAGTCAGAAAAATCCCTGGGGAGGTGAGATAGGCGGATCTCTGTGAGTTCCAGGCCAGCCAGCCTGGTCTACAGAGTGAGTTGCAGGACAGCCAGAGTTGCAACAGAGAAACCTATTTTGGAAACAGGAGGTTGTGTGCAGTTGGGCTGGAGAGATGTCAGAGGTTAAGAGCAAGTACTGTTCTTGCAGAGGACCCGAGTTCGGTTCCAAGCTCAACACTGGAAGGCTCACAACTGCTCGGAAGTCCAGCCTCAGGGCATCTGCTGCCCTCTGCTCTCTGGTGGACATGTGCACATGAACCCACACGAAGACACACATACCTAACTGATAAGTCTGTAGAAGGCGGGGAAAGCACCCGATGATGGGCAGGGGCTAGTGAACTCAGGGCAGGGCAGGCGCCCGAGCCCTTTTCCCTCTCTCCTGAGTCAGGGTCTTGCTGTTACCCCCCAGACCAGCCAGATCTGTTTTGTTTGTTTTTACCATACAATCTACTAGCGTCTATAAGGTCTCATGTGGCCAAGGCCGGTCTTGAACTCTTACCGTAGCTAATAACGCCTCGCACGCATGATCTTTCTGCGTCTGCCACCCAGGAGTTATAGACACAATTATAGGCACTGTACCTGACAACATCTACTTATTTGTGTTTGAGGGACATACATAAGTATGTACGAGGGGTCACGTGTGAGGGTGTGTGTAGGGGTGCATGTGCCTGAGGTTGACACCAGGTGTCTTCTTCAATAACTCCCCACTCTCTTTATGGAGTCAGGGCCTCTCCCTGACTCAGTGAACTCAAACCAGAGTTTGCTGGCCCTGGCTAGTTTCTCTAGCCATCTTCCTCTGAGCACTGAGTTACATGGTTTCTGGGAATTCAAGCTCTAGTCTTGCACACACAGCAAGGTTTATCTTTAAGCACTGAGCCATCTTTCCAGCCCTGTTTTTGTTGTTGTTGCTACAGGGTCTCACTGTGTAGCCCTGGCTGGCCTGGAACTCGGTGTGTTAGACCAGGCTGGCCTCCGGGCTCGGTGATCTCCCTCACCGCTGCCGGACGCTGGCGTACACGTGCGCACCGTGTGGCGTCTTCATCCTGAGTCATCTTCATGTCTGGAATGATTTAACGAAGAAGCGATCTGCTCTTTGGAAGCTTGGTAAAGGTCACTGTAAAACTTCAAATCCTGATGCTTCTGTTCTTATTTATAGGTATTTTGTCTGCTGATACGCAATTTCTTCTGCCAATTTTGGCATTTAAAAAATTTCCAAAAATCATTCTCTGATCTAGTTGACTTTTTTTTTGTTTTTTTTTTCAGTGTTGGGGATTGAGACTCCGGCCCTGAATAAACTCAGCAAACACTCTACCTCTGAGCTACAACTCTGGTCTGCCATAATGTTTTCTGGCATAGTGGTTTATTCTTCTAACTTCAAGTACTTAAGAGGTTGAGGCCGGAGGATGAGAGGTCAAGGCCAGTCCCAGCAACACACTGAGCCTCACCTCTGTTTTCCTTTTCTTTCTTTCTTTCTTTTTTTTTTTTTTTTTGGTTTTTGAGACAGGGTTTCTCTGTAACTCTGGCTGTCCTGGAACTCACTCTGTAGACCAGGCTGGCCTTGAACTCACAGAGACCCACCTGCCTCTGCCTCAGAGTACTGGGATTAAAGGTGTGCGCCACCACCCTGGCCAGGGCCTCATTTCAAACAAACGTTGGCCTCTCTCTGAGGGTCCAGAGCACTTACTCTCCCTCTTGATCTTGTCATGTAATTTGATTATTTCTTAGTTTCTTAATCAGTTCATTAGAGAAATCACCGTAGGCATTAATCAGTTAAATGTACCAATGAAAAGCTCAGTCTGGCTCTGAGGCTGAACTTTAAAAACTGAGGTCTTGGCTAGAGAGATGGCTCGTGGTTATGAGTCAGTATGCTCTTTCAGAGGACCAAAGTTCAATTCCCACGTTGGGTGGTTCACAACCACCTGTAAGTCCAGCTCCAGGAGGATCTCTGCCTCCATGACCGCTGACATGAATGTATGTATAACCTTACACAGACTCCCCTGCCCTACTGTGTGTGTGTGTGTGTGTGTGTGTGTGTGTGTATAATTTTAAATATATATTTAAAAATAAATTTTAAAGCTCTTTTAAAGATTGGCGTCTAATGCTTGTGTGCCTATAGTCTCGGTACTTGGTAAGCTGACAAAGGAGGATTTACCATGCCCTCAGAACTACATAGCATGACCATATCTCAAAAAAAGAAAAAAAACGCAGGGGCTGGCGTGATGGCTCACTGGGTATGGTAGCGAGAGACCAACTCCGTGAAGACGTTCTCTGACCGCCACACGTGACACGTGTGCTGTGGTGTACAGGTGTCCGTGCACACACCATGCACACACATGTTCAATAAAACAAACTTTTAGAAGGAGCAGCAGTGAGGATACTCCTCAAAGCATGTGCCTAGCACGCACGGCTGAGGGTCCTGTCTCCAACACTGCGATCTACAAATGAACAAAGCAGTAAGGACTGGGGCCATGATGCGTCAAAGCAGACGCCATGTTCTGGCTGCCAAACCTGAAGACTTGACCTTCAGGATCCACGTGCTGGAAGAACAGAAGTTGTCCTCTGACCTCCAGACACACGCTGTGACGTGTGCACATCACGCAATAATAGATAACGGGCTGGAGACATGGCTCAGTAGTTAAGAGCACTGGCTGCTCTTCCAGAGGACCCGGGTTCTGTCCCAGCACCCACATGGAGGCTCTGTAACCCCAGCCCAGGGAACCCAGCATCCTCTTCTGGCTGTGCATGTGGTACACGGGTGTACATGTGAGCAAAATACACAGACACATAAAATAAAAATGAAAGTAAATATAAATAAGAAAATAAATGCTTTTAAAAAGGAAAAGGACTGGAATAGAGCTGGGTGAGAGAGGGCTTTTCTGGAGCACTGGCTGAGGTTGCTGAGGCCCAGGATTTGCTCCCCAAAATCGTATACACAACAGACAGACAGTAGACAGAGCACAGAAGGAAGAGGGAAAGGAGTGGGCGGGGGAGGCTTGGTGCCGTCAGCGAAGGAGAGACGTGAGGTAGACAGTTGGATATACACAGCTAGCATTCAGGGGCAGAGGACAGAGTCAAAGCCAAACTAGATATAAATTAGGTCGGTGAGCAGATATGTAGAATTTAAAGCTGCAATGCTGGCTGAGACCATCAAGGTAATACGGACAGGGAAAGACATTCGGGGAGTAGCCTGTGAACAACCCCCGTACTGTGCGGCCAGGGAGATCAGGAGCGACTACGAGACAGAAGCAGACAGGGCCCAGGGTGCCGCTTTGTTGTGGTTTTGTTTTGAGACAGGGTTTCACTAGGTAGTCCTGGCTGGCCTGGAACTCACTATGTAGACCAAGCTGGCCTTGAACTCTCAGGAATCCTCCTGCTTCTGCCTCCCATGTGCTGCAATGACAGGTGTAAGCCGCCATGCCTCACTAGACGGTGACTGTGAAGTACTCAGCGGAGTAGCTCAGAAGGACAGGACATTTTGTATTGGTTATTTTTGCTGGTTCTTTGAGACCCGTCTATAGGCCTCTCTAGCTAACTGACGGAGATCCTCCTGTCTCCAAGTCGGAGATCACAGCTGTGGACCACACTCAGCTTTCTTCTCTCTCTCTCTCTCTCTCTCTCTCTCTCTCTCTCTCTCTCTCAGCACTTGCAGCACAGCATGAGGGCCTGAGCTTGAGCTGCCAGCAACTGTGAAAAATGCTGGGCACGGCCACGCATGCCGGTACCCAGCCTCACGGTGGGCCAGGGCAGGAGGTGAGCTTCACCTAGTGGCTCTGTCTCAAGGGGATAAGGAGGAGGGTAACAGAGCCAGACACCAGATGTCCTCTGACCTCCACATGTACACACACTCACACACGTACACACACATATACACACACTCACACGTACATGTACACACACATGTATACACACACACATATGCACACACATGACATGCACACACTCACACATATGTGTACACACATGTATATACACTCACACATACACGTATGCACACATGTATACACACTCACACTTACATGTACACACACATGTACATGTACACACACATACACACACACATGTACACAGAGACTCACACACACATGTACACACACACACACACGTACACACACAGAACACATGACCACTCAAGAGAGCATAGAGAGTTCTGGAAGTCATACAAAAAAAAATCTTTCAAAGAAATTGATTATTAGTTTTAAATGTGCTAAAGAAACACAAGAACAGAATTTTCATTTTTTAGTCTTTTTTTTTGTTTCGAGACAGGGTTTCTCTGTTGTATCTCTGGCTGTCCTGGAACTCACTCTGTAGACCAGGTTGGCCTCGAACTCACAGAGATCCCCCTGCCTCTGCCTCCCAAGCGCTGGGATTAAAGACATGTGCCATAATCGCCCAGCCAGAATCTTTTTTTTAGTTTATTTTAGGCAGAGTCTCATTCTAGTCCAGGGTGACTGAACCCAGTGTCCCCAAAGCCAGCCTCAGTCCTCCCACACTGTGCCTCCTGCGCTGCCTCCCGATGCTGGAGCAGAGGTGTGCACCCCGACCCGTGCGCTGTTGACCCTCAGCTCCGACACTGTGGAGCAAGACCAAAGCCCAGGTTAGGAGACAAAGTTACAGACAGTGAGTTCATAGATTATTGTCTCTCTCTCTCTTTCTTGTTTTAAGTTGGAATCTATGTAGCCCAGGCTGCCCTTAAGCTTCCAACCCCCAACCCCAGCCCCCTGAAGGCTGGGATCACAAGTATGTGCTGCCCACATCCCGTGCTATACATTTTAAAGAGAGGAGAGCTAGTCGGGCATAGGGAGAGGATGTTTTTGCAGTGTGTGAGCAGCGGCTAGAGGGAGGACCGAGTCACTGGAAGACAGCAAATAAGAAACAGGAGCTGGGCTGGACAGACCGGGCAGAGGCCAGCCATCAGGCAGCTCACACCCCCTGCAGCTCCAGCTCCTGGGGGACCAACTCCTCTGGCCTCTGTGACCTCACACAGACACATACACATGGTTCAGTTACTGCTTTTTATAGTGTGATTGTATTGTTGTAAATACCTGTATATTTCTGATCTATTACCTCTTTTACCCAACAGTATCTTTTGCCTCAAGGTTGGTTTGGGTTTGATATGTTTGTCTTTCTTTTGGTTTACATATTACTTCTTCCCACTGTTTTAACTTTTAAGTATCTCGTTAGGTAATGTCTTTCTTGTGTGTGGAATTAGGCGAAGCAAATGTTCTAGCACACAGCTGTAACTCCAGCCCTCTTCACAGTATCTTTTTATTTTGATGTAGTTTATTCTGTCTTGTTTTGAGACAAGGAACTGGCTCTGAGCAGAGGCTGGCCTTGAGCTGGGGATCCTCCTGCCTCCATCTCCCAAGGCTGGATTACAGGTGGCACACCACCTTACTCTTACTTTCTTCTTTACGATTGCTTCTGATTTGCTGCCAATATTTCCTTTATTTCTTTGGGGATATTTATGTGACTTGTGTTCTGTTTGTCATCTAGCATATGCTATTCAGCTTACTGTCTTTCTAGTTGTCTGGTTACTTTTACCTGTGATGCCATTTTCTCTCAAGGGTGTCAGCTGTCTTGGTGGGAACAGATGGAAAGGGGCAGCAGGAATAGCAGCTCAGGTCTCCGTCAACTTTGAACAACCTCACTTACGCTGCTCTACCTCCTAATGAGACTTACCCTAGGCTCTGTTCCGAAGCATGCGTTTGTTTTGCCAGTGTAGTCAGTAGGGAAAGGTTCAGTTCAGAATTTCTCCTCAAATCTAGTCCCATGTATGAAGCCTGGTCCTCCTCTGTGCCATCTTGGTTCTTCGGAAGCTTCTCCTGGTTTCCATCCTCCTGCTTAATATCTGATTATTCTCTCTTCCGTGTGTGTGTGTGTGTGATGGACACACGCGTGTGCCAGTACATGTGTCTGTGTGCACACATGTGAAGACCAGGAGAGAGATGTGCAGTGTTTCCATCTTATTCTTCGATCCTGCAACTCCCTGTTTTACTAGGACTGCCTGTCATCAAGCTCCTGGGACCCCCCGCCCCCACCCCCGCCCCAATTCTGGGTTTACAGTCACTCACAGCCATGCCTGCCATCGTGTGAGTGCTGGAGATTTGAACTTAGATCCTCTCGCTTTCACAGCAAGCACCCTCACCCACTGAGCCGCCTCCCAGTCCTATCTTGTATGTTGGGGCATGGATTTGGGTTACTGTCTTCACGTCAGGGGCTTGTAATAATGTCCTTTTCTGGCTCAGCCTGTCCCAGAGTTTGGCGAAGCTGAGTTTCCAGGGATCTAGAACAGGTATTATTTATTTAACTTTTGGCTATAGGAGTGTTCTGTCTGTTTGAATGTGTACTACCTGAGTGACTGAGAAATCAGGAGGCGTCAGACACCCTAGAACTTAGGATTTAGAGTTACAGGTTGCGAGCCATCATGTGAGTGCTGGGAACTGAACTCAGGAACAAACAGTACTCTGATCCACAGAGCCATTGTTCCTGTCCCATCTGCCCCCCAGCAGATTCTTACATAGCATAGGCTGGCCTTGAACTCACTTGATACGCCTCTAGACTTCTGAGGATTCTCCTGTCTACCCTGCTAATGCTGGGATTCTAGAAGGGTACAACCACGCCCAGTTTATACGGTTCTGGGGGAGGGAGCCCTGTGCTTTGTACACACTGAGGAAGCACCCCACCAAAGGAGCTACAGCCCCTGCCAGGCAAGAGATCTACCACCGAGTCAAACCCATCTCCTTAATGTTTTTAATTTAATTTAGTTTTCTGAGTATGAGTGCTTGGCCTTCATGTGTGTTGTGTGCCACACGAGCGTACGGAGATGAGGAGAAGGCACTGAATTTCCTGTGACTGGGGTTACGGTGCTTGTGAGCCACCAGGTGAGAGCTGAGAATCAAATGTTCTCTGCAGGAGCAACAAGTACTCTAACCACTGAGCCATCTCTCTAGCCACTCCCCGGACACAGGGCTTCAGGCCCCTGCCTAGCTTTGACCTTATTACAGAGCCAAGAATGACTTTGGACTCCTGACTCCCTTGCTGTTACCTCTAAAGTGCTAAGATTACTATGCCTAGCTTTAGACCAGTGGTTCTCAATGTGTAGGTCACGACCCCTTTGGGGGTCAAATGACCCTTCCACAGGGGTCGCCTGAGACCATCTGCATATCAGATATTTACATTATGATTCATAACAGCAACAAAATTGCAGTTATGAGGTAGCAATGAGATAATTTATGGTTGGGGGTCAGCACAGCATGAGGAGCTGATTTAAAGGGTCACAGCGTTAGGAAGGTTAAGAACCACTGCCTTAGGCAATGTTCTTAAATCTACAGGCAGCACAGAAAGCAAAGAGTAAACACAGCAATCAATATCCGTGGAAGACAACATAGACACTTTACTGAAACATAATTTTATTTCCTCATGCTTTTCTTTAGTGTTGTAGTCACTTGGGAATCTTCTTAGACCTGCAAACAAGACGAGGTAATAATTATATTACGAGCTGGCCTTAAACTCAGTCAAAGGAATGCAGGCACGTGGCACCTCTGGAACTCACAGGATAATCCAGGAAAGCCAAGACATAACCCACAGCTGTTACCATCCGCCGGGGAGGCCGGCTTCCCCTGCGACTGGGCTCAGGAGGAAGAGGCGTGGTATGAGCCTGCTCTTGCAGGTGTTATACCTAAGGTTAGAACCGGGCCACCATCTTGACGGCAGTCCTCACTGCAGGGAATGGACTTGTCACTCATTTTCCACATTTTCTATTGGAAGGAAACTATTATTTTAATGACATTACCACAGGGAAACAATCGTATAAATATCCAAGCATGTATAAGAATATTTAGTGCAGAATAATTTGTAAAGTTGGAAAATACTTCAATGTCTTTCAGAGTGGTTCAATAAATAATGGTATATCTATGTTGCTCATATTTAATGTTTTAGTATTTTAAATTATATTTACTGAGAGAGACAGAGAGAAGAGAGGAAGACAGAGAGAGAGAGAGAGAGAGAGAGAGAGAGGGAGAGAACGTGTCATGGTGCTCACGTGGAGGCCAAAGGACTTTTGGGAATTGGTTCTCCCCCCACCAAGACAGACTTGGGGACAGAACTCAAGCTGTCAGTCTCAGCAGAGAGAGCTTTCACCTGCTGAGCCATCCTGCCCTCCTATGCTTATTAACATAAAAACTCAAAGATTTCTGTTCAGTGAAAACAAAAGCAGCTTTAAGATGTGCCCACTTGGTGCAGGGCAGTGTACAGCGGGCAAACCAAACAAACCCAGAGAAGCGAGTCTGAGGCCCAACTATTGCTACCTCAGAGTTTTTCCCAGCACACCTCTGTGGCGACGTGCAGTGTAGTCTCAATGGAGACTAAATAATTCTGCCCAATAAAGATGCTTTTCTTTTTTTTCATTAAAAATGTGCCCATTACTAGTTTGTTTTGCAACAGAAAAATGTGTGCGCGTACATGTGTGCAAGCGTAAGAACCAGCCAGGTATGGTGGCTCACGCCTGTTACTCTAGCACTTGGGAGGCTAGTGAGTTTCAGGACAGCCTGGGCTACCAAACAGGACCTGTTTCAAACTCACAACACACAAAAATAAAAGTGGTCACTTCCGCCTAACAAGTTAAAACCTGAAAAACTGAAAAGACTACTCTTCTTAGATCTGATAGAAGTGAGGGTCACAGGGCAAGCTGCTGTTGCCCACGATGGAGAGATGGAACAGTAGATACCGAAAGTCACAGCTTAATAGAGCAGAAACCCAGGGACAGGGCTGCAGGGGGCACTGGGGTGTGGGGGGAACATGAGCTGTAACTGGGGGAGGGAGGCTGAGCCAGGCTGGGACACCGCTGCAGGGGGCAGTGATGGAGAAGCCGCCCCCACTTCTGTTTTTGTGCTCCGCAAGGGAAGGAAAAACAATCATTTAGAATGAGCCAGAACACTCTGTTCTTAGCAAGGCCTGCCCTCAGAAGAGCTGTTTTACTGGAGCTTAGCCTGCCCGAGGGAAAGGTAAATGCCAAACTACAGCTTCCTCTAGTTCTCCTGTCTCATCTAAGCAGAGAGGGGAAAAAAAAACCTGGGAAGACTTGATGAAGTTCACAGTTTGGGGTGACAGAGACCAAAACCGGACTGCAGGGTGCTTCCTCCTTGACTTCACCACCACAGGCTCATTCTCCAGAGTCCCTTGTCACTCACACATTATGTCTGCGCTTTGACCAAAACAGACAAACAAATGACAGACAAGACACTCTAAAAAGTCAAAACCACTGTTGAGGAGACTTATGGACCAGACAAGGCAGAGCAGGAGCTGCCAGGCCAGAGATCAGGCTTCCTGTTCTCCTGTCTTCCCTCCTACTCTTTCCTTTCCTCTGTCTCCTTCCCAGTTCTCCATCTTAATTCTTGTTTGTCTTCTTGAAGCTGAGGCTGGCCTCAAACTGACTACATCACTGAATCTGGCCTTGAACTCTTGATCCTCCTGCCTATACCTCCTGAAGGCAAGAATCACAGATATGTGCCACTGTGATGGTCTTTCTCCTCCCCTCCCCTCCCCTCCCTCCCCTCCTCTCTCCTCTCCTCCCCTCCTCTCCCCTCCCCACACTGCTGGTTCTCACTGTGTCCCTCAGCTCCTGACCCTCAGCCTCCCAATTGCCTGGATTTCACATGAGTGTCACCTGGCCCAGCTTAGACCACAAAGTTAGAACAACTATGATTATTGTTTTGTGGGGAAATTAATTAATATCCCCAAACAGGTGGGAAATACAGACAGAGAGATGGAAAGTGTAAGAAAGATGAAATACTACACATTATGGGTTCTACTTTTGTAAGCATCTGCTGCATGTGACTTGGCATATCTTGGGAACCCTGGAATTTATTTAATTAACTAATTAAATTTATTTAATTAAAGCTTATTTAAAAGTAAAATCTAACAGAGAGGAAGAAAGCACCCTATGCTGTAAGAGCAAATGTTATGTTTTAAATTTTAGTCACTGTGCAGAAGAGATCTCTAAAAGGAAAACAGCTAGCCTCCTGGAATGCTGGGTGGGGCTGTCCAGGTGAGACGGTCCGGAGTCTCCCTCGCCCAAGGACACAAGCTCTTGGAATTGGGTAGGGAGTGTCTAGATCCTACCGCACCAGATGTGCTTCAGGGATGTGCTTGGTCACTTGTAGGCAGGAGATAACCCAGACAGGAAGTGCATCGGGATAGATGCTTGTTACTGATTGGACCTGGTGGGAAGTGTGGAGCCTACGGGTTCTGTATTTTTAAGCATCTGTGCCACATGACTCAGAGCCATTCTGTGGGAACTCTGGAGGTGACAGGCTCACTTTGTAGGTACCCAGAATGCATCTGGTCAGACCTTCCTAGCCAGTACTTAAGTTAATTAAATCTTGCTTGTTTCAAATTTGGCTTAATTACGGTGGTCTTAGTCTCGACTGCATTTGGGATTTACAGTGCTTCTACGGCACTGCCAGATCCAGCTGCCGGCTTGGGTTGGGCCCTCACCCTCTTGAACAGCATTAACAGCAGCTTTTTGGTTCAGCAGCTTTCTAGGAGCAGAAAATGCCTTTGGCTTTCTTCCGTAAAATGGAAATTTAGCCAGGGGGGCCTGGCCTGAGGGCACCGTTCCTTTTGTTCCAATGCAGAGCAAGCCTCTCCTTAAAGGTGCTCGTTCCCTTATCAACAGAAGCTCTGGCTGCAACATTAAGCTTCTGGGTGCGCCTTCCCTCTCCAAACTGGTTTTCTTTCTTCCCTTCTTCCCTCTTTTTCATTGTAGATTTGCATAAAGGAACAAACCAACCAACATGCCACAGATTCGACATTACGCTGTCTTGAAGTCCCTTCTTTGTCATAGAAATGGATCTACTGCTTTTCAATTTAACCTCAGGCAAGTTCTCAGGACGAGGACAGAAGACACCTAAGGCTCTTTGTCTAGTGTCCAGGAATGGCCTCTTTCCCAGTGCCAGCATTATTTCCCTCTGAGACCTCTTAGCTGCACAGTCCGCATGGTGACCTCTAAGGTCCTACTAGAACGGCTCTTTAAGTTATGTTTATAGTGTTCAGTTGCTTTTTTAGTCCAACGTTCCAAAGTCTTACACATTCCTCGAAACAAGAGAAAAGCAAGACAACAGGGCCAGGTCCTTCTCGGGCAGCAGCCCGCCCTCCAGTGCAGCTCCTCCTGTCAATCACTCCCTGCGCCTGTGATGCGACCATGACCCAGACAACTTCTGAAGGGGGAATCTAGTAATAGAAGGGCTCGTGGTTCCAGAGGGCTAAGAGTCTGTCACAGCAGGGAGGCGCGGAGGCAAGAGGCAGGACTGTGGGCAGGAGCCGGAGCCGGGTGACAGAGAATGCGAACTGTAAGCCGGCTATAAACCCCTAAAGCTCATCCCTAGTGAAGAACTTCCTCCAGCATGCTGCACCTCCTAACCCTCCCCCAAAGCACCACCAACCCAAATCAAATGTTCAATGTCTGAGCCTATGGGGGACATTTACCATTCAAACCGCCACCACCGCTAAACCCAGGTCAAGGCATTTTATCTTCCTGAGAACAGAACTCAAGGCCTTGAGCATGCTAGATACAAGCACGTCACCACAAAGCCATATCCCTGATCCACAGGGTACTTTTAATTTTTAATTGTATGTGTGTGTCTGTATGTGGTTATGTGGGCGTGGCTGTAGGTATCCACGGAGACCACAAGAGGGGGTCAGAGCCACTGGTGCTAGAGTTGCACCCAATGTGGTGCTCAGAACTGAACTTGGGTCCTCCGTGAGACCGGTACATGCTCTTAACCGCTGAGACAACTCTCCAGCCTACATAGGGCCTTTTAAAGAAACAACAAACACATTAACAACAACAACCAAACCCCAGGCCTCTTCATCCAAAAACGCAACTGATGGTAAAACACAACATAACATTCCATTTGGATTTTTCCTTTTTCTGCTCATCCTTTCCCAGTGCTCCAGTTCCCTTACAAGGAGTCACTGACCACAATGGAAAGCTGGAAAAGTTAAGAGCAGAGGCCGTGCTACAAGAGAGAAAACAAGCTGCCCGTTCCCTCCTCTGACGGCAGAGCTAGGCTAGAAGACGGGAAGAACCCTCTAGTCTGAAATGGATTTAAAGTATTAATTAGGTGTGGTTCTGAACGTTTTAATTACTGATCAAATAAACTCATATTACTGAAAAGTAATCAGAAATGCCATGAGACCGCAGAGATTTTCATGTAACGGCAAGATAGGCCGCAGCCCCTATAACATAACATAGTCAGGCAGGGACACAGCCACTGTGAAGTTAGCTGGACGGTTTCTTATAAACCCAACATATGCTTACAATCCGGCACTCCCAGCGACCCATCCCCAAACCCGCTACCAATTGTGTATCAGATTTACGCATTGTTGCATAGTTGTGTAAAAAACTCCGTGTCCCTCAGCCTGGGATTAAAGAGTCAAACAGGCCCGGCCACCCAGTGTCCCACACTACTCAGTAAATACAGACAGACTAGTGCGTGCAGTGACTCGGATTGATCCCATACAAGCTGTACCTCAGTTTATACAGCACTCTGGAAAAGGTAAAGCTGTAGGGTCGAGAAATAGGTAGGCAGGAACTGTGTAGAATGCTGGTCTGACGTGCACACGGCCCAGGGCTCCACCCCAGCACTGCATAGACTGGGCGTGGCGATGCACACCTGTAACCTCAGAATCGGGGTGGAGGCAGGGGGATCAGGAACTCAAGGCCAGCCTTAGCTGCAGTGAATCTGAGAGCAAACACAGGAGACTCTGTTGGGGAAGTTTATTTTTATGTTTAAAATGTTTTTGTGCACTGTTGGGTGAGGGGCTGACTAGGCCTTGGCGTTTTGTACTGTCTGCGGGTGTTGGGTTTCTGTGGGGGATGTCTGATTGCTTATGAACTGCAGCTGAGGGGTTCTGAAAGAATAAAATCACCTGAGCAAACGCAAATGCTCGGGGTTCCACTGTGGATGGAGCATGGCGCTGGCCATGACGGTGGTTCCCTCTGCTGAGGTCTGGCAGAGTTTGCAACCACGAATATGCTTCCCCTGCAGTCCTTGCTGAGCCCACACAGCTGGTGTACTACAACAACAGACCCTGTCTTAAAACAGGAGGGGGGGAGGGAAGGAGGGAGGAAGGGAGGGGAGAGGGAAGGTAGTTGAAGGTCCTTGAGTCTGTCTAAATAGGAAACCTGTTTTGGGTCAGGAGCGAGCTGTAGAGATAAGGCAGCTGTTTTCATTCTGTGTTTGTTTTAGTCACTTTCTGAGGCTGTGACCAAAATACCCGACAGGAAAAATATATGGAGAGTAAATATTTGTCAGCTCATGGTTCTAGAAGGTTCAGTCCACCATGGCCAGGGGTGGGGGTGGGGGGCAGCAGGGCCATGGAGTTCACCTTGCGGTGAGCCAGGCAGCAGGTGAGAAGGGATGCTGGTGGTGCTCAGAGTGGCCCAGCCACAGTTCCGTGAGTCGGTCCTCCTCCGTGAACTCTGCCTGGAAATGCCTTGCAAACACCTGAGGATGAGACTCTCCACCTCCTTGGGGATTCTAAAATCAAGACTGGTGGCTTTGAACTTACGGCCCTACTCGCAAATAATGGGATTACAGGAGTGTGCCATCATGTCTGCTGACCCCCTTTTCTTCACTAACACACGCGTGCTCTGTGTGTGTGTGTGAGAGAGAGAGAGAGAGAGAGAGAGAGAGAGAGATGCATGCTTGTCATAAACATGATTTGTTTTTGCTTTTTAAATTTTTCTGAATTTTCTTTGTATATGGTGTGTGTGCGTGTGGAGGCCGGAGACCAATGATCAGGGGTCTTCCTTGATCTTTCTCATTTTTTGATACAGGATCTCTAACTGAACGTGGAGCTCATCAATTCATAGGCTGGCTGGCCAATGAGCTAGAGAGCTGCTGTCTCCTAACTCTCCCTCCGTGTTGGGATTACAAGCATGTGAGACCACGCCCAGCTTTTTAACATGTGTGCTGGGGATCCAAACTGGTAGGAATTAAATTAAAGGTAGGAATCCCTTTTATTCCTTATCTAAACAATCAATCTAATAGCAAATGTATATTATGCACCTTTTTAGATAGGTAAGTCATAAAATATCCAAGCTTTTGGATATTTCTTTCCCCAGGACTCTACAACACTCGTATCTTGTCCTTCTAGTAAAAGAAGGTACCTTTTTACATCAGTCTTACTCAAACACCAGGATAACCAAACATTTAGCTTTTTGTTTTTCAAGACAGGGTTTCTCTGTGTAGCCCAGGCTGTCCTGGAACTCACTGTGTAGACCAGGCTGCCCTCAAACTCAGAGATCCACCTGCCTACTTCCTGAGCGCTGGGATTAAAGGCGTGCACCGCAGCCATCAGCACCCGGCCAAATTAGGTTCCTGGTGTGGCCCTCGACCAACTGGACCATTCCTCCAACCCCCGTGTTTGCTTTTGAGACAGGGTCTCACTGCAGGCAAAGCTGGCCTTAAAGTTTTGATCCTCCTGCCTCAGCCTGCAGAGCATTGGAACAGTAGGTATACTTTGCCACACTGTAGATGGAGCCCAGGGCAGAGGGCGCAGTAGCAGCTGCTCTCTCACGGAGAGACACGTGATAGTATCTTTCCCGGTACCGAGGTTGAAGCCGGAGCCTCACGTGCTGGCAAGCACTCTGTGGCCAGCTCTGTTTTTCATTTTCTTGAGCCATGGTCTTGCTATGGAGCCCAGACTGGCCTTGAACTCATGTCAGTTTCCTGCCTCTGCTTCCCAAATGCTGGGATATAGGAGCAACACCCAGCTTTAGAATGTTAAACGCCTTATTTCAAGGCAACTACCATCTGAAGACATTTATGAGTTAGTACTTCTTCCTACAGAACCTGGATTTTACCAAAATAAACCAAAGTGCCCCTGTGAACTGCTCTAGGGAGAGAGATTCAATTTTCTAAATTCTCGATTTAGAATGTTAAATAATTCTCTGTCCTGAAAGGGGTAATACAGACTCCAAAACGCTTCCCTTTGGCTGGAAAATTTCCCTGGTTTAAATGGGAATTTGATCAACAGAATTTGAAAATATGGAGCCACGAGATCCCCACACATCTGCCCTGTGCTAGTCTCAGGGCAGGGACCATGTGTGCAACCACTCTGAGCCCTGTGTGCTTTTAAGACAAAGTCTCACCTTGTACCCTGGCTGTCCTGGAACTTGCTCTATAGACCAGGCTGGCCTTGAAAGCAGAGCTCTGCCTGCCTCTACCACGTGAGTGCTGGGATCAAAGGTGAGTACAGCCTCTCCTGGCTTCTATGTGTTTTCACATACAAGCACACATCTTGCATCTTGCCCAGGCTGATCTCAAACTCATGGCTTGGTTGAGTCACCACTTCAGCCTCCCGGAGCTGGGGCTGCAGGCAGGCACCGCCAGCAGTTGCTTTAAGGTCATGCTACTGAATCACAATGTGGGAAAAGCAGGTTCTGGTGCTTTGCCTGCAAATCTGAGGCCAGAATTCTAAGCTGACCTCCCACCGGTTACGCTGCCAGGAGAACTGTTTGGCATTCAACAATGCTGAATTTGGACTACCAGATACTTTGGTAATTCCTCTGTGCTGTAGGAGGAAGTCAGGCTAGGAAGATAGAGAGATGACCAAAGACCGGGTACCACAGTCCCCAAACCTTTACTTACCGTGATTGAATAGACGCAAGAGATTTTCTGAAGGTCGACTGAATATCTAACTCCAGCAGCCTGGGAATATCCGGATACCCACCTAGCTGGGCCCAGAGCATTTTCATAGATGTCTTCTCTGTTATCGGGTAGCTGGAAGTGGACAGCTCGGCGTTCCAGATGGCCTCCGACGGAACTTGTTCTCTATAGAGTCAGAGGGCATTGGGTAAAGTATGAGGCTCCTCTGCGCTCCACAGCCAGCACAAACACACCAGTCACCCTGCCACCCTGTCTGAGCTGCCCCATGCCCCAGGGAGCCTTGGCTGCAGAGATGTGGAGAAAGCAGGACGTGCTGACGTCGTAACCGGAAGGTCTATATGACTTCGTCATCTAAACTACCTTCTTAGCCTCGTGAAGCATCCAGATCATGCATCTTTTCCTTTCAAAGCTTTTGCTTTCTTAAAGAGACAGAGGGACTGAGAGATAGAGAGAGAGAGAGGGAGAGGGAGAAGGAAAGAAGGAAGAAAGGAAAAAGAAATGTCTCATTGCTTCTAAGTTTTTTTAATCTGATATTCTTTAAATATTTGGTTCTTAGAAAGGAGGAATCCGATTTTTCAATATTTTTTTACGTGTCATTGATTTGTAGCATGCGGGACTGTGTGCGCCGCGCATGCGTGTGACGATGAGAGGTCAGCTGACGTCAGTCAGGCCCCTGTTCTCCTCCCATCAGCCCCGGGGTCAAACTCAGATGGCCAGGCTCGGGGGCCGGGCCTTCACCCGCTAAGGCATCTCTCTGGCCCAGCATCATTAAAAACAAAACAAAACAAACACTAGTTTTTATTAAGAGAAAGAGAGGCCGGGTGGTGGGAGGGAGAGGCCAGAGGGCAGCGGTGGAGTTGGTGTCTCTGCGTCCACCTTTGTACGGGTTCTAGAGCTTGAACGCAGACCCTCAGGTGTGCCCAACGAGGGTACTTACCTTCTAAGCCATATGGCTTCGTTTTTTAAAACAGAAACTAAAAATTAAATGTTAAATATCTAAGTAGAAATATGTGTAAATAAATCTTGCTATGCCAAGCAAAAAGGAACACGCCTTTAATCCCAGCACTCAGGAGGCGGAGGCAGGAGGATCTCCGTGAGTTCAAGGCCAGGCTGGTCTACAGCGCAACTTCTGGGCCAACCAGAGCTACATAGTGAGACCCTGTCTCAAACAAAACCCAAAACAATCTTGCTGTCTTGACTAAGGATAAATGTGACCGTCCCCTGCCCCCTTCCCCCGTGGGCCCTTCCCTAACCGCGGGGAAGGGAAGCCTGGGTAGCACTACAGTATTTTTAAATAAAAGAATAAAGCCTCAGGTACTCCTTATCACCCAAAGTTTAATATGGTTCTACTACATACCCAAATGTTTTCAAAATGTCAGGCTTTTTGAAGTCTTTAATCAAGAGCTCCAAGACCGGCTGTTGAAGTTTGCCAAAATCAGGACTCTCCTTAAAGCTGGGGAGCGAGGGCACCGGTAGGCTAAGATTTACTTTAAACGCCTTTTCAAGCTAAAGATAAGACAAACGGCAACACAGAAACAGGTTACTAGGGTCGAGAAGAGGAAGCGCTGAATCATTTCTCAGTCTTTTGGACAAAGTGAAGTATGAGAAGGAGAATCGGGAAAAGAAAAGGAAGCTCTGCTTTGAACCCAGACAATGGCCAAGCAGCAGAGCTCCGCCCTCCCCTCCCCCGCTTTCCTTTTGGAGGATGGAGGACCTGAGACAGGGTGGCCTGAAACTCTGTGTGTGTGGCTCGGTGTCTGTCTGCTTCACCATCGTGATCAGAGCCTTCTCCATTTCCCCCTCCCTGTAGCCCCGGTACCCACAGTTCACCACCTGGTTCTGATTTCTCTGACTCCAGAGCCTGGTTAGCCTCTGAAATGTCCCGGACACTCATTCCTGTTGGATAGCCTATGCCACCAACACCCAATCTCACTTGCTCCATCTTTAAAGTCCGTATTACCAAGTCAAAAATCGGAGGGTTTTGTTGTTGTTTGTTTTACAAAGAGCTATAATATTTAAAATTTGTTATGGAAAAGTCAAGATATTTTACCTGAATTTGTCAATGATCAAGCGTCTGCCTACTCAAGAGGCAAGTAGGTAAAGCGAGCTAAATCTGAGACAAGGTCCTATGAATCCCTAGTCTACCTGGAACACATTATTTAGCACAGGCTGACCACTATTAATAAATGTTAATGAAAGAGAAAAAGGATCTTCCCACAATAAAGTGTCTCTAGATCTCCAGCACTTGGGCCGCAGGACGATCTCTGAGTTGGAGGTCAGCCTGGTCTATGCAGCAAGTTCCAGGCTAGCCAGCCTCTGAACAAACAAACAAAAAAACAAACAAATAATAAAGTAGTATTTGGAAGGAACATAACTTAAAAAACCATTTTGTGAAACTCAAAAGCCATTACCCCTGAGCTTGCCACCAGGAAGCTCCGATAAGAGGCCTCAGAAGCAAGCTCCTGGCAGGCCTCCTGTCAGCTCATATCGGAGCCGAGCCCAGGACAGGCCTTGATATCACATGAACTAACTCCCAAGGTGGTAGTGATGTGGGGGAAGTGGTGTGCCCGGCCCTGGCTCGTGACCGCTGGACCTGTGGCCAGCGCACACATGCCGACTGTCAGGGCTAGCCGCCGGCACATGCTCTCAGAGACCTCCCTGACCTGGGTCAGGGCCGTCCTCCCGCCTGCTACAGCCGGAGGACTTCACAGCAGACATGGTGGAGCTCCGAGCGTCCTCACCGGAAAAGGTTTCCCGGTAGAACACCCAGAGCATTTCTGTCCAAACAACTGTTCCCTGCTTCGTCAGATGTCTGTTTAACTTTTATACCAGCATGATATCATCAGGAAGATTTGTGTGAATAAAATGAGCACACTCCAAAGACAGTATGGACAGTTCCCGAGCACCTTCCAGCCCATAGGCGTGCTCTCTGCAGTACTACACCCGGGGCTGGACAGGTGGCTCCTGGCCGAAAATCAAGTACTGATCTTGCCAAGGACCAGAGGTAGCAACTGCTTGCAACTCCTACTCCAGGTGCTCTGACGCCTTCTTCTGACCTTTGCAGATCCACTCAGATACAACCTGAAGCTGTGCTCATAATTCCCAAGCACAAAGTCCCAGGGCGAAGTATTCCCAGCTCTAAAACCTTTTAGAAGGGTACTGCCACTTCCAGAAGCACGCGGTGCTGTCTCAGAAGGGGCTCCAGAGGTAGAGACCAACGTTCACCAGGCTCTTGTGCTTGGCACCGTGTAAGCAACTGAAACTTTAGCTCCTTATAAACACATGGCTTAAAACTGGCCTCTCACTATCCCTAGGAAAGTAGTAGTTGGACATTATCAGTTAGAAGCCAGGTGTGTGGCACACACCTGTAATCCCAGCACATGGGAAGCTGAGGCTTGCCTAGCTACATCAACAGACCCTGCCTGTCTCAAAAAAACAGCAAAACAGAATCAGAGAGCAGAGACTTGAGGAGGCTGTCTGGAGGGGCATGTCAGCTGACTGGAAAAGAAGCCGTTAATCTCATGGGAAGTGTGTCTTGTTCCACAGTTGGCATCGAGCAACCATGCCCGTCACCAGTCTTGGAGTTACTCTGAAGTCACAATGAGATACATCGAATGACACCCCACTAAAGATACACCCACCGGAATTTGTGATGTGGTCTTGTTTGGCAAAAGAATTTGCAGATGTAATTAAGAGTCTCAAAATAAAGCGCCCTGGGTTAAAATGAGGCCTGTAATCAATTCATTGCCATTTGTCCTCAGAGATAAGACAGAAGACACATTGGCCATCTGAAGGCAGAGCCTGCAGTTAATGGCTACAAGCTAAAGATGCCAGCTGACAGCTATTATACCAGGAGCGAGGCATAGAAGAGACCTCTTCCCAGAGCCTCTGGAGACAAAGAACCCTGGATACTGATTTCATAAACTTCTTGCCTCTAGAAGATGAGAAAATAATTTCTTGTTGTTGGTGCTGGTGGTGGTGCTGGTGGTGGAGGTGGTGGTGGTGCTGCTGGTGCTGCTGGTGCTGGTGGTGGAGGTGGTGGAGTTGGTGGAGGTGGTGGTGCTGCTGGTGCTGGTGGTGGAGGTGGTGGAGGTGGTAGAGGTGGTGGAGGTGGTGGTGGTGCTGCTGGTGCTGGTGGTAGAGGTGGTGGAGGTGGTGGAGGTGGTGGAGGTGGTGGAGGTGGTGGTGGTGCTGCTGGTGCTGGTGCTGGTGTTGGTGGAGGTGGTGCTGGTGGTGGTGATGGTAGAGAATTATTTTTTACTGTTGTTGTCATCAGTTCTTGAATGGGCAGATGCTCAAGACAGGGAACTTACCCTATAGCCAAGGCTGCCCTAGAATTATCTATGTAACCCAGGGCAGCCTCAAACAGTGGTCCTTTTGCCGTAGCTTTTCAAGTGTTGGGATTACAGGTGTGAGCCACATAGCCATCTATTTCTGTTGTAAATGTTTGATAATCAATTACAGCAGCCCCAGGGAACAACGCACATGCTCTAGTCAGGTAAACATTATTGTCAAACCTTATTTCTTTGGAGCTGGGTGTGATGGCACATGCTTTTAATCCCAGCACTCAGAAAGCAGAGACAGGTGGATCTCTATGAGTTCGAGGCCAGCCTGGTCTACAGAGTGAGTTCCAGGTCAAGCTCGTTCCTTTACCTTAGAACACACGGGAAAGGAAGGGTGGGACGCGTGTACCTGACCGAAGAACTGCGACATGGAACACAGACACTGGTTGCGCTTCTGCTCCAGCTGCTTCTGCTTTCCGGTCCAGACACTCATCACCTTCTTCAGGTAGCGGTCCAGCCTGTTCAGCACAGTATAGAGCTTCTGGGTCTCGTGCCCTTTCCCAGTGTTCTGGATGACTTTTAATCGTCTGGCTATGTTGTTTCTTGAAAAAAAATTAGGAGTTAGAGCAATACAGTTCCCAAGCCTAACTCAGCTGCCTGACATGTGTTTCCCTCCGCCCTATCTTGTCCTGAGTCTGCGGGCGCTAAGGGAGGTGGTGGGAAACAGATGATGAGACCTGTATCTAATTCCCGTATCAGAATACGTTTCTAGTCATCTATATTGATTGTGAATCTGTGTGTGTGTGTGTGTGTGTGTGTGTGTGTTACAAGTGGTTTTGCTTATTACCATTTTAACATGTTGAAATGGGTGTGGTGGTGTAACCCCCATGCATCAGGAGGCAGGCACGCAGACGTAGACTCAAACAAGCCCCCACACTCAAAGAATAAAATCAAAGGTGAAGGACAGGGGCCTGGGTGTTGGGGCAAAGGCAGCCGAGACCAGCGCAGTGTTCTGGAGATCCTGGACTCCATCCCTATCATCTCAGCAAAATAAAACAGAAAAATTTAAAGCCTAGTTAGTATTGATCCATAAATGTTTTTTTTCCTATTGAACAGGGATAACACTAAATTTGTAAGGTCTTATCTATCTGGGTTTGATTACAGAAATGACTAGAAGTATTCTCTAAGTATTGGAAGGAGAGAGGGCGAGTTGGGCCTGGTGGCTCTCGCCCCAGCACTTGAGACCAAGGCAGTGGGGTGCTCATGAATTCGAGGCTGTAAGTGTATGAAAGTATATAGTAAGTATATGCTGTCCTAGACTACACGAGACACTGTCTCAACAACAAAAAAACTCAAAGAATTTATAGTATATGCACATTTAAATCAGTGGGGGGAGAGGTAGGTTATTCTTATAAGGAGTGACTGAGTAAGTAGGCAGGAAAACAGATTGAGACCCAGATCTCATAGTAGAGATGTGAGCCAACAATTCTCGTGAAAGGTAAAGAAACCGAGAAAGGATTTTTGTTTTGTTTTGAGACAGGGTCTCCTGGCTCACTATATAGACCAGTCTGGCTTCTGACTCAGGTCTACTTGATCCTGCTTCCCAAGCGCGGGGGTTGAAAGTGTGCACCACCATGCCAGACCCTTAACTTATTTACTTACTTATTTTGAGACAGAGTCTCATGAAGTCCAGTATGGCCTCAAACTCACTAAGTAGCTGACAAATTGCCTTTGAATTTCCGGTACTCCTGTTTCTATCTCTACAGTGGCTGTAACTGCAGGTATAGACCACTATGCCCGCCCTTTCCTGATACTAAATAGATTCAGGGCCAATAATAAAGTTGTCACGGTAATACCTGGTCTCTAACCTCCCATTCCCACTTCAAAAATTATAGAGTTGAGTCTGATGGCCTGTGTCTGTAATCCTACTCACCTGGAGACTGAGGCAGGAAGGTTGGGAGTTAGAGGCCAGCCTGGGCTATACCGTGAGTTTCAGGTAAGTATATAAATCAAGTGAGGCTTGCCTGCACATGCCTGTAATCCCAGTACCGGTGGACAGAAACAGGTAGTTCTCTGCCACCCTGGTGGAAAGGTTCAATGAGAGCTGCAGGCTCTCAAGAGAGCAAGGTAGAGACAGAGAGAGACACCCGACACCCTCTGCTGTCCGCTGCTTCCCGTGCAACACACATTCACACTCGTCCACAGGCCCCCTCTGACCTCGGAATGCCCCACAGACACACTCCTGCATCCAGCTCCCAAGTAATAGAATTACAAGCCTATGCCACCATGGATGATTCCCTTTTATGGTCTTAAACTTCCCTCCTGCAGATCATTAATAAAAGGATTTCTACAGCGTGTGATCTGGGGCTGGAGAGATGACTCAGTGGTTAAGAGCAGTGCTGGTCTTCCAGAGGACCTGGGTTTGATTCCTAGCACTCATATTGTAACTGACTGTAACTCCAGTGGTCAGGAGCGCCGACACCCTCTCTGAGCACAGGCACGCAAGTGGTATTCATACAAACAAAACCCATACACAATGTAAAAAGAATTAGAGCCAGGCAATCTGACAAACATGAACATTCTGGGCAATGAAGGTGTTTGACATCGTAGGAAATGGTATGTATAATAATCATATCTACCTGGCAAGCTGGATCAGCCTAAAGGCAACATACTTTCGGAACAGATACCCGAGCCGAACCGTATTTATATGAAGTAATCCGATTATGAGATCCCTCGCAACTGTGTGGTACTGTATAGGGAGTCCAGAACTCTGTACAGCCTCATTTAATATAACCAGATTCTTCCTCTGAGCCTCCACATCAACAAGAAATTTGTCTTCAAGGTGCTGGGGTGTGAAGGACGACACCAGAAACTTGTCTTTTCTGGCACCAGAGCCTGGAGTTAGTGCCCAGGGTTTGTCTATAGGAGGGAGCCGTGCTTTCTGCTCCCTTTCAGAAGATAAGAACTGTGAAAGCTGTGTAGTTAGAGTTGACAGACCAGGCAGGGCTTTCTCATCAGCACGGAGCTGTGACCCTGGCACCCTAGAACCGGCAACATAAGGGGGAAGTCCTCGAGCTGGTTTCATGTCAAAACGATCTTGGGGTGCCCAAGTTTCTTCTGAAGTGGCAGAAAACTTGGATTTTTGGATCTTCTCAGTCACAGTGAAAGGAGTTTGAGAGACCCCGAAGCCCGGAGCAGTACTTGCTACTGATTCAGGTTTTGGAAGGGAAACAGATCCTGGTATTTTCTGAGAGACTGGAGAGATAGCAGTTCTCTGAGGAATTCCAGGGATTGGGAAGGGAGAGATTCTTACTAGGAGATCGTCAGGAATGACGCCCCATGATGGCTCCTGTTCCTGGGGAGTAGAATAGGCGTGGCTGAAAGGAGCTTTCATGTGGGTGGTGGGAGGCTGGAAGGGGAAGACTCTGCTTGTCTGGAGCTCCTTGGAGACATCAGGGCGTCCAGGAACAAGGAGCTCTGGAATCTCTCCAGAGGTGGGTGAGATCTCAGGTGCAGGAGGTGGGCTGGCGGCGAGGGGCATTTCTGGTATTAGAGGTGGCCAGGCGCCCCCAGGTCCAAAGAAAGGTCTAGGGCCAAGGGGAGACTGTGGCGTGGAAGGAGCCCCAGGCGTGGGGAGCTGTCTAAGGGTAGGAGAAACCTGACCTCTCTCTGCTAGAGAGATCTGTGGTTCTGCGTGTTTCTCCGAGTCAGAAAGAATACTCATTCCTAGGCTGGCCTGAATGGCCTGGATAAGAGGAGGCTTTAATTTCTGCAGTGGAGTAGACGGTGGTTCGGTAGAGAGGAAATCCTTCCATCGTTGAGATAGTTTGTCAGTGGGAGGAGCCAGTGTGGCAGGCTTTTCCAGGGTGAGAGGCTTGTGAAAGGCTGGAGCTGGCGGATGGGCGACGATTCCCAGTGCTTGGAGTTGCTTGGTGGTAATGATGTTTGGTGCTCCTTGAGCCTTTTCTGGCGTGATTAAAATACCCCATTTCCAGGCCAGCTCCTCAGTGAGCGCGTCCCATAAGGCTGCTACCTGCTCAGAGGCAAGAGTGACAGCTGCTGCCTGAGCTTGTTCTCGGGTGAAGATGATGCCCAGACTCTGAGCTTTCTCAAGGGTGAGCGCGAACAGGAGTGTTTGTGTCTGCTCTGGAGCCAGCAGGCCCAGTGTGGGCAGGGACTGCCCAGGCCTGAACGTGCTTTCCAAGGCCATGTCCGGCCGCTGCAAACGTGGATATCCAAACACCTGGGACTGTTGAGGAGCTGGTGGAATTTGAATTGTCTGGGTCTGTTTAGAAGCGACAGATGGTTTTCTTGTCTGGATAGATTCAGGGGGAATAGGAATTTTTGGGATTTGAGCTTGCTCTGTGGTAAGAAGTCCCTTTAGTGCCTTTTTCTGTTTGGGGGCTAATTTAGCATCCGAATGCCGGAATTTCTTGGGAGGAAAAATGTCTTGTGCCTGTATCTGTGGAGAGGGAATGAGTCCTAGAGTCTGGGCCTGCTTAGGGGAGAAAGTTATTCCCAGGGCTTGAGCCTGCTCAAGGTTGAGAGTGACCCTTTGAGCCTTCTCCTGCTCCACAGTAAGAGGAATCCCCAGGGCCTTGGCCTGCTGAGGGGTCAGAGTAATATTCATTGCCTTGGATCGCTCCGGGGTAAGAGTGAAGCTCAGAGCCTGGGCCAGCTGAGAGGTGAGGCAGATCTTCTGCATCTGAGCCTGTTGAGGAGTGAGACTCATCCCCAGGGCCCGGGCCTGCTTCGAACTAATACTGATTTCCTGTGGTTGGGCCTGCTGAGGAGTAGGAGTGATCCCCAGTTTCTGGGCCTGCTCTGGGGTCAGGCCGATTCTTTGTTCCCTGCCTGGCTCAGGTATGAGTCCTAAGGCTATAGCTTGCTTGGGGGTTGAAGCTATTCCCAGGGTCTGGGCCTGCTCAAGGGAGAGAGAGAGTCCCAGGGCCTGAGCCTGCTGAGGGGTCAGAATGACCTTCTGAGCTACTGCCTGCTCCAGGGTGAGAGCAATCCCCAGAGCCTCGGCCTCTTGAGCGGTCAGAGTAATGTTCATTGCCTTGGCTTGCTCCGGGGTAAGAGTGAAGCCCAGAGCCTGGGCCTGCTGAGGGGTGAGACAGACCTTCTGTATCTGAGCCTGTTGAGGAGTGAGAGTCATCCCCAGGGCCCGGGCCTGCTTTGAACTAATACTGATTTCCTGTGGTTGGGCCTCCTGAGGGGTAGGAGCGATTCCCAGTGCCTGGACCTGCTCTGGGGTCAGGCCGATTCTTTGTTCCCTGCCTGGCTCAGGTATGAGTCCTAAGGCTATAGCTTGCTTGGGGGTTGAAGCTATTCCCAGGGTCTGGGCCTGCTCAAGGGAGAGAGAGATTCCTAGGGCCTGAGCCTGCTGAGGGGTCAGAATGACCTTCTGAGCTACTGCCTGCTCCAGGGTGAGAGCAATCCCCAGGGCCTCGGCCTCTTGAGCAGTCAGAGTAATGTTCATTGCCTTGGCTTGCTCTGGGGTAAGAGTGAAGCCCAGAGCCTGGGCCTGCTGAGGGGTGAGGCAGATCTTCTGTATCTGAGCCTGTTGAGGAGTGAGAGTCATTCCCAGGGCCCAGGCCTGCTTCAAACTAATACTGATTTCCTGTGGTTGGGCCTCCTGAGGAGTAGGAGTGATCCCCAGTGCCTGGGCCTGCTCTGAGGTCAGGTTGATCTTTTGTTCCTTGGCTGGCTCAGGTATGAGTCCCAAGGCTTCAGCCTGCTTGGGGGTTGAAGCTATTCCCAGGGTCTGGGCCTGCTCAAGGGAGAGAGAGAGTCCCAGGGCCTGAGCCTGTTGAGGAGTCAGAATGACCTTCTGAGCTTCTGCCTGCTCCGGGGTGAGAGCAATCCCCAGGGCCTCGGCCTCTTGAGCGGTCAGAGTAAACTTCATTGCCTTGGCTCCCTCTGGGGTAAGAGTGAAGCCCATAGCCTCGGCCTGCTGAGGGGTGAGGCAGATCTTCTGCATCTGAGCCTGTTGAGGAGTGAGAGTCATCCCCAGGGCCCGGGCCTGCTTTGAACTAATACTGATTTCCTGTGGTTGGGCCTCCTGAAGAGTAGGAGTGATCTCCAGTTTCTGGGCCTGCTCTGGGGTCAGGCCGATCCTTTGTTCATTGGCTAGCTCAGGTATGAGTCCCAAGGCTTCAGCCTGTTTGGGGGTTGAAGCTATTCCCAGGGTCTGGGCCTGCTCAAGGGAGAGAGAGAGTCCCAGGGCCTGAGCCTGCTGAGGGCTCAAAATGACCTTCTGAGCTGCTGCCTGTTCCGGTGTGAGATCAATCCCCAGGGCTTCGGCCTCTTGAGCGGTCAGAGTAAACTTCATTGCCTTGGCTAGCTCCGGGGTAAGAGTGAAGCCCATAGCCTGGGCCTGCTGAGCGGTGAGGCAGATCTTCTGCATCTGAGCCTGTTGAGGAGTGAGACTCATCCCCAGGGCCCGGGCCTGCTTCGAACTAATACTGATTTCCTGTGGTTGGGCCTGCTGAGGAGTAGGAGTGATCCCCAGTTTCTGGGCCTGCTTTGGGGTCAGGCCGATTCTTTGTTCCCTGCCTGGCTCAGGTATGAGTCCCAAGGCTTCAGCCTGTTTGGGGGTTGAAGCTATTCCCAGGGTCTGGGCCTGCTCAAGGGAGAGAGAGAGTCCCAAGGCCTGAGCCTGTTGAGGAGTCAGAATGACCTCCTGAGCTGCTGCCTGCTCTGGGGTAAGAGCAATCCCCAGGGCCTCGGCCTCTTGAGCAGTCAGAGTAAACTTCATTGCCTTGGCTCCCTCTGGGGTAAGAGTGAAGCCCAGAGCCTGGGCCTGCTGAGGGGTGAGACAGATCTTCTGCATCTGAGCCTGTTGAGGAGTGAGAGTCATCCCCAGGGCCTGGGCCTGCTTTGAACTAATACTGATTTCCTGTGGTTGGGCCTCCTGAGGGGTAGGAGTGATCCCCAGTGCCTGGGCCTGCTCTGGGGTCAGGCCGATTCTTTGTTCCCTGCCTGGCTCAGGTATGAGTCCCAAGGCTTCAGCCTGCTTGGGGGTTGAAGCTATTCCCAGGGTATGGGCCTGCTCAAGGGAGAGAGAGAGTCCCAAGGCCTGAGCCTGTTGAGGAGTCAGAATGACCTTCTGAGCTTCTGCCTGCTCTGGGGTGAGAGCAATCCCCAGGGCCTTGGCCTCTTGGGCGGTCAGAGTAAACTTCATTGCCTTGGCTTGCTCTGGGGTAAGAGTGAAGCCCATAGCCTGGGCCTGCTGAGGGGTGAGACAGATCTTCTGTATCTGAGCCTGTTGAGGAGTGAGAGTTATCCCAAGGGCCCGGGCCTGCTTTGAACTAATACTGATTTCCTGTGGTTGGGCCTCCTGAGGGGTAGGAGTGATCCCCAGTGCCTGGGCCTGCTCTGGGGTCAGGCCGATTCTTTGTTCCCTGCCTGGCTCAGGTATCAGTCCTAAGGCTTCAGCCTGTTTGGGGGTTGAAGCTATTCCCAGGGTCTGGGCCTGCTCAAGGGAGAGAGAGAGTCCCAGGGCCTGAGCCTGTTGAGGGGTCAAAATGACCTTCTGAGCTGCTGCCTGCTCCGGGGTGAGAGCAATCCCCAGGGCCTCGGCCTCTTGAGCAGTCAGAGTAAACTTCATTGCCTTGGCTAGCTCCGGGGTAAGAGTGAAGCCCAGAGCCTGGGCCTGCTGAGGGGTGAGGCAGATCTTCTGCATCTGAGCCTGTTGAGGAGTGAGACTCATCCCCAGGGCCCGGGCCTGCTTCGAACTAATACTGATTTCCTGTGGTTGGCCCTCCTGAGGGGTAGGAGTGATCCCCAGTGCCTGGGCCTGCTCTGGGGTCAGGCCGATCCTTTGTTCCCTGCCTGGCTCAGGTATGAGTCCCAAGGCTTCAGCCTGCTTGGGGGTTGAAGCTATTCCCAGGGTCTGGGCCTGCTCAAGGGAGAGAGAGAGTCCCAGGGCCTGAGCCTGTTGAGGAGTCAGAATGAGCTTCTGAGCTGCTGCCTGCTCCGGGGTGAGAGCAATCCCCAGGGCCTCGGCCTCTTGAGCGGTCAGAGTAAACTTCATTGCCTTGGCTAGCTCCGGGGTAAGAGTGTAGCCCAGAGCCTGGGCCTGCTGAGGGGTGAGGCAGATCTTCTGTATCTGAGCCTGTTGAGGAGTGAGAGTCAACCCCAGGGCCCGGGCCTGCTTCGAACTAATACTGATTTCCTGTGGTTGGGCCTGCTGAGGGATAGGAGCGATCCCCAGTGCCTGGGCCTGCTCTGGGGTCAGGTTGATCTTTTGTTCCTTGGCTGGCTCAGGTATGAGTCCCAAGGCTTCAGCCTGTTTGGGGGTTGAAGCTATTCCCAGGGTCTGGGCCTGCTCAAGGGAGAGAGAGAGTCCCAGGGCCTGAGCCTGCTGAGGGCTCAAAATGACCTTCTGAGCTACTGCCTGCTCCAGGGTGAGAGCAATCCCCAGGGCCTCGGCCTCTTGAGCGGTCAGAGTAAACTTCATTGCCTTGGCTAGCTCCGGGGTAAGAGTGTAGCCCAGAGCCTGGGCCTGCTGAGGGGTGAGGCAGATCTTCTGTATCTGAGCCTGTTGAGGAGTGAGAGTCAACCCCAGGGCCCGGGCCTGCTTTGAACTAATACTGATTTCCTGTGGTTGGGCCTCCTGAGGGGTAGGAGCGATCCCCAGTGCCTGGGCCTGCTCTGGGGTCAGGCCGATTCTTTGTTCCCTGCCTGGCTCAGGTATGAGTCCCAAGGCTTCAGCCTGTTTGGGGGTTGAAGCTATTCCCAGGGTCTGGGCCTGCTCAAGGGAGAGAGAGATTCCTAGCGCCTGAGCCTGCTGAGGGGTCAGAATGACCTTCTGAGCTACTGCCTGCTCCAGGGTGAGAGCAATCCTCAGGGCCTCGGCCTCTTGAGCGGTCAGAGTAATGTTCATTGCCTTGGCTCGCTCCGGGGTAAGAGTGAAACCCATAGCCTGGGCCTGCTGAGGGGTGAGGCAGATCTTCTGTATCTGAGCCTGTTGAGGAGTGAGAGTCATCCCCAGGGCCCGGGCCTGCTTTGAACTAATACTGATTTCCTGTGGTTGGGCCTCCTGAGGGGTAGGAGCAATCCCCAGTGCTTGGGCCTGCTCTGGGGTCAGGCCGATTCTTTGTTCCCTGCCTGGCTCAGGTATGAGTCCCAAGGCTTCAGCCTGTTTGGGGGTTGAAGCTATTCCCAGGGTCTGGGCCTGCTCAAGGGAGAGAGAGATTCCTAGGGCCTGAGCCTGCTGAGGGGTCAGAATGACCTTCTGAGCTACTGCTTGTTCCAGGGTGAGATCAATCCCCAGGGCCTCGGCCTCTTGAGCGGTCAGAATAATCTTAATTGCCTTGGCTTGCTCTGGGGTAAGAGTGAAGCCCATAGCCTGGGCCTGCTGAGCGGTGAGGCAGATCTTCTGTATCTGAGCCTGTTGAGGAGTGAGAGTTATCCCAAGGGCCCGGGCCTGCTTTGAACTAATTCTGATTTCCTGTGGTTGGGCCTCCTGAGGAGTAGGAGTGATCCCCAGTTTCTGGGCCTGCTCTGGAGTCAGGCTGATCCTTTGTTCCTTGCCTGGCTCAGGTATGAGTCCCAAGGCTTCAGCCTGCTTGGGGGTTGAAGCTAGTCCCAGGGTCTGGGCCTGCTCAAGGGAGAGAGAGAGTCCCAGGGCCTGAGCCTGCTTCGGGGTCAGACTGACCTTCTGAGCTATCTCCTGCTCCTGGGTGAGATCAACCCCTATGGCCTCGGCCTCTGGAGCGGTCAGAGTAAACCTTATTGCCTTGGCTTGTTCTGGGGTAAGGGTGATGCCCAGAGCTTGGGCCTGCTGAGGGGTGAGACAGATCTTCTGCACCTGAGCCTGTTGAGGAGTGAGAGTCATCACCAGGGCCTGGGTCTTCTGGGGACTAGGACGGATTTCCTGTGGTTGGGTAGTCTTGATTTCTAGTGCTTCAGTGTGCTGAGGGGTAGGTGTGATCCCCAGGGCCTGGGCCTGCTCAGGGGAGAGAGTTAATCCTATGGCCTGGGCCTGCTCAAGGTTCAGACTGACTGTTTGAGTCTTTGCCTGCTCCAGGGTGAGAGAAACCCCCAGGGCCTTGGCCTGCTGAGAGGTCAGAGTAAACTTCATCGCCTTGGCTCGCTCCGGGGTAAGAGTGATGCCCAGATCCTGGGCCTGCTGAGGGGTGAGGCAGATCTTCTGCATCTGAGCCTGTTGAGGGGTGAGACTTATCTCCAGGGTCTGGACCTTCTGGGAACTAATTCTGATTTCCCGTGATTGGACCTTCTGAGAGGTAGAAACGATCCCCAGTGCCTGGGCCTTCTCTGGGACCAGCCTGATCATTTGATCCTTGTCTAACTCAGGTGTGGGTCCGAAGTCTTCAAACTGTACGGAGGTTGAAGCTACTGCCAGGGCCTCGACCTGCTTAGGGGAGAGTCTGATTCCCAGGGCCTGGGCCTGCTCTGGGGTCAGAGTGGCCCTCTGAGCCTTCTCTTGCTCCAGGGTGAGAGAAATCCCCAGGGCCTTGGCCTGCTGAGAGGTCAGAGTAATCTTCATCGCGTTGGCTTGCTCTGGGGTAAGAGTGAAGCCCAGAGCCCGGGCCTGCTGAGGGCTCAGACAGATCTGTATCTGATCCTCTTGAAGGGCGGGAATTATTCCCAGGGCCTGGGCCTTCTGGGGACTAAGACGGGTTTCCTGTGGCTTAGTTTCTGGAAGGGTAGGAGCAATCCCCAGGGCCTGGGCCTTCTGGGGACTAAGACGGGTTTCCTGTGGCTTAGTTTCTGGAAGGGTAAGAGCGATCTCCAGGGCCTTGGCCTGCTCAGGGGAGAGGGTGATCCCCAGGGCATGAGCCTGCTCTAGGCTCAGACTAACCCTCTGAGTCCTGACCTGCTGAGGAGTGAGAACAATCCCCAGGGCCTGAGCCTGCCAGGGGCGGAGAGTGATCCCCTGTGTTTCGGCCTGCTCGGCTGTAAGAGTCATTCCCAAATCATGGCCTTGCTGTGGGGTGAGACAGAGCCCTTGAATTGTAGCCTGCTCAGGGGTGAGGGTGATCCCCAAGGCCTGGGCCTGCTGTGGGCTGATGATGAGCTGTGTCTGAGACAGCTGAGAGGTGATTCCCCGTTCTTGGGTCAACTCAGGGGTTAGGGTTCTTCCTAGGATCTGCTCTGGGGTGAGATGAAACCTTTGTGCCTGGGCCTGCTGAGGGGTGAGAGGGGTGCCCTGAGCTATAGTCTGCTGAGGGGTCAGACTGACCCTCTGACCCTTGACCTGCTCAGAGGTAAGAGGGATGCCCGGAGCTATAGTCCGCTGAGGGGTCACACTGGCCCTGTGAGCCTGGGCCTGCTCAGGGGGGATGGTGGTCCCCAGGGCCTGGGCCTGCTCAGGGGGGATGGTGGTCCCCAGGGCCTGGGCCTGCTCAGGGGTGATTGTGGTCCCCAGGGCCTGGGCCTGCTCAGGAGTGAGAGGTATCCCCAAGATCTGAGCCTGCTTAGGGGTCACACTGATCCTCCGGGCCTTGGCTTGCTGAGGGGTGAGAGGAATGCCCAGGGACCGTGTCTGCTGAGGGGTCAGAGTGATCCTCTGGATCTCGGCATACTCAGGGGTAATAGTAAGGCCCAGGGTCTGAGCCTGCTGAGCCGTGAGAGCAACCTCTGGTTCCTCCTCTTGCTCAGGGGTGGGAGTGATCCTTTGTTCCAGGGCCTGCTGAGAGGTGAGAGTCACGTCTTTTGTTTCGACCTGCTGGAGGTGCAGAACTGTTGTTTGGACAGCCTCGTCCCCAGGTATCTGTTCTACTTCGGTAGTTGTTTGGGGGATTTGCATTTCCTGGGGTTTTTCTGATGTGAAAGACTCCTTTGGTGTCAGTGTCTGCTCCAGGGTCTTAGGAGGGATTTGCATTTTCTGGAGTTTTTCTGATGTGAAAGGCTCCTTTGGTGTCAGTGTCTGCTCCAGGGTCTTAGGAGGGATTTGCATTTTCTGGAGTTTTTCTGATGTGAAAGGCTCCTTTGGTGTCAGTGTCTGCTCCAGGGTCTTGGGAGGGATTTGCATTTTCTGGAGTTTTTCTGATGTGAAAGGCTCCTTTGGTGTCAGTGTCTGCTCCAGGGTCTTAGAAACTGCCAGCTGAGCCGCTGCTTCTTGCTCCTGCTCTGCTGTGGGAAGGGGTCTGCAATTCTGTAGTGTGTTCATGAATAAGAGGACCGCTCAAAGTTTCGGCCAGCTCAGGGGTAAAGGTTATCATTGAAACCTCAAACATCTTTGGACTTATTATCTGGACCTGCTCAGGGACAGGCTCTGAGAGTGGCTTTGCAGAGACGAGGGTGGCCGTGGAAAAGGAGGGAGGTGTTTTGGGGTACTTCTCCTCGGGACTCTCCACATCGGGATCCAGCTGAAACAGCTGTACTTGGCTTACTTGAGACTTGAGAGTTTTCATCCACCTGGGAGTTAGCGCCACGGTGCTCTGGGTGAAGGTTGGTGAGAAGCCTTCAGGTTTCGACTCCGTCTTCACCTGTTGCTTCGACTCCGTCTTCACCTGTTGCTTCGACTCCGTCTTCACCTGTTGCTTCGACTCCGTCTTCACCTGTTGCTTCGACTTGCTCATCTTGGGTTTTTCAGCGGCCTCCCTGTCCCTCATAGCCTTCAGCTTTTCCTTCTCAAGCTCCTTCAGATGCAGGTCCCACTGGCTCATCTCTGCCGCCTCTGTTGCTTGTCTCCGGGTTTCCAGCTGCTCTGCTTGCTCTCTCTGAAGCTTCTGAAGCCTCTGCTCTTCCTTCCATGCCTCCTCGTCCCGCCGTTGCTCCTCTTGTGCTTGGTCCTTTTGGTCTTTGCCTGCCATCCTGTCCCTCTCATTCTCGATCTCCTCCAGGATCGTCTGTACCAGTTTCCTAATCACCGGGTCTGTGATCTCTCCTAAGATAAAGTTGCTGACATCAGAGCTGATTTTGACTAGTGTCTGCTTGGAAACCATCTGTGTGAGTGGGGTTGTCTTGTGCTGCTTGCTGAATATCTCTTTGACCATCTCCTCTTTTGCTTCTCTGTATGTCCTCACGATCTTAGTCACCGTTTCAGTCACCTTTTTGAAATATTCCTCCGCTTTTTCCTTTACAGTGTTTAATTTTTCTAGTTCTCCTTTTCCTAATGCCGCCTGCTCCTTCTGCACAATCTGCGGATCAAAAGCCTTTTCTATGTTATTGATTTTCTCTTGTAGGAAAGCCAATATGGCTTTTTGAAATGATTCTAGCTTCTTTTGCTCACTTTTTGTGTCAACAGTTCCTAACATCTGTTTAGAGATCTTGGGCTGTAATTTCCCCTGTTGCTTTGTGTCTTCAGTTTTTCCTGATACCTGTTTTTTCCATTTTGGGTCCATTTTGGGTGGCTCCAGGGTCATCTCAGGCTGGACTATCTTGGGTAGCTCCACTTCACTCCTGGCTTCTTTCTCCACTGACTTACCAACGGTGTCTGATGCAGCTGAGCTCCTTCCAAGTGAGTACTCGGATTTGCCCTTCCTGACGCGTTCCCACATGGCGCTTGGCCCCCCCTTTTTCCCCTTTTCAGGGGGTTGACTAGGCTTCTTTTCCTCTTTATCCAGGATTGTCTCAGGGATCTCGAGCTGCTGTATGCTTTCGATCTGCTGCAGGCCTTTGGGTGGCTGTGGGGATTTGGGCAGCGGTGGGCCTTTGGTCGGATGGCCTTTGGGCACCTTTGCCTGCTCCTCAGTTTCAGTTTGCTGCCCAGCTCCTTCTGGAGCCATTTCACCCTGGGCTACATATGTCGTAGACGAGTCCCACTTAGCCACAATCTCTTTGAACCCCTTCTTTTGGGGGTCATCTATAATCTTATCAAGCTCTTTGCTTAAAATACCGGTCACCTCATCTACGTCAACACTTCTGCCTAGGGCCTGTGGAGACTGCACAGCTACTGCCTTCAAGGACGAGCTCTGTTGCAACAGCTGGTACCCCAGAAAGTTTCTGATTCGGGTGAGTTCATCGATCTTTTCTTCGGCCTCCCTGAGCTTCAGCTGCAGCACTACATTTGCATCACTGAGGTCTTTAATTATCTCCTGGGAGGTGCTTTTTCTGTCATCCTGGCCTTCGCCCACCACTTCGTTGGCCACATGGGCACTCATTAGCTTTAGTTCATCACTGATTGTACACAAGGCCTTGGCGAGGTTCTGCACCGTCCCTGATATGTATTTAATGGCGTTGTTTTCCAACTTGGAGAACATCGATGTGTTTATGAGTTCCTGTAGCATATCTCGAATTTCCGAAACCTTATTATTTAATGTATAGTGATCGAAAATCATCTGATCTGATCTCATAGGCTGGCCTGTGGCAGGCCGTTTAATAGCCCGGTCCTTCCAAGCTCTCCACAGAGTACCTCTAGTCACTGGAAGAGAAACATAGAACAAAACAATGGGGTTGCAGTTCTTCTTTTATGGTGTGCTGTGCCCGTATCTAAGCTTTAGGGAGTCAGCTTCAACTAATGAATCTATACAGGATAAACATTCATCAGAAAACTTTAATAGTAGTGGATTTGACAGTCATTAGCCTAAAGGTGAAATACCCATGATCTCACTTCAGCATAGACAAGTGACACTCAGGGAGAAGAGACAAACCTCTTCTGCATAGGAATGTAAAAATAACTTCCGGAGCTGTTCTGTCCTGCAATAATAGAACTGTGCTCCCCTTGCCCGGACTACAGGCTGTGTATATAGACTTCCTCCCACAATTACTTTCCCCAAAAGAAAGGGGGTAAAGTAGTAACATTTTTTTTAAGGCAGGGTCTCCTGGATGACCTAGAACTAGCTGTGTAGACCTACGTAGACTCACAGAGATCCTCTTGCCTCTGCCTCCAGAGGGCTGGGGTTGAAGGTGCTGGGAATTGAACCGGGTCCTCTGGAAGAGCAGCCAGCGCTCTTAACCACTGAACTGTCCCTCCCACCTGTTAACACACTAATGACAAGCCGTGGCTGCTCTTCCAGAGAACCTAGGTTCAATTCCCAGCAGCTACGTGACAACTTGCAACTGTTCAAAACTACAGTTTCAGGGGAACCAACACCCTCTTCTGGCCTCTGAGGGTGCCAGGCACCCATGTAGTTCAGAGACATACATGCAGGCAAAATACCCATGCATATAAAATGAATCCTTACAAAAAAGAAAAGCCAAAAGAGACCTTCAGATAGGAGGAAATGACATCAAAGGGTAAGTCAAACTCACATGGAGAAATAAAAAGCACTGATATATGTAGGTATCGTAACTATATACTGGCTAGGTAGTAGTGGCACACACCTTTAATTCCAGCACTCAGGAGACAGAGGCAGGAGAATCTCTGTTAGTTCAAAGTCAGCCTGGTGTACATATCAGAATCCAGGACAGCCAGGGCTACTTGCTCATCTCAAAAAAATTAAACAAACAAACAACAAACCCATGGAAACTGTATTGTTGGGAGCTGGAAGGACAGATCAGCAGTTAAGAAATCAGTGTTTTCCCACAGAATCTGAGTTTAGTACACATCAGGCAGCTCACAAAGCACCTGTACCACTTCAGGATCCATTGCCTCTGAGCACTATGGGTACTGCACTCATATGCACACACTCACAGACATGCAATAAAAAAATGTAATATTCTAGAAATCTACATTGTTGAACTTCTATAAATGTGCTGCATATACCGGTGACATCACCAGGAAGCAGAGGAAGCTGAGCAACTGGACCAAGGACCCTTGCTGCTGCTACTGCTCCTTCTTCCCTGACTCCAATCAATTGGTACCTAGTCAAGAGGAGCAGCCTGCACCTTCGGAGAAAGGCCTCAAACTCAGTACGTAACCAAGACCGGCCTGGAACCCATAATTCTGTATTTTGCTGACATTGGATGCAGTATTAATATAAATCGCATTGTGATTTCTTAAAATACAAAGCTTGGAGCACAGTGTGTGGGACATGCACCTGGGGGGATCAGGAACTTAAGGCCGTCCTTAACAACAGAGCAAGTCTGAAGCCAGCTCAGGCTATGTGAGACATGTCCCAAAAAGAGAGAAAGGAAAAAAGGAAGAGGGTTAGCACCGAAGTCAGTAGAAGGACAGCAGAACAAAGCACAGCATACGGCACACAGTGAGCAGCGAACGGCAGGCGTAGAGTCAAGTAGATCAACAATTACATTAAACGTAAATGACTTAACATTTAAAAGAGGCACGTTGGCACATACCTGTAATTCCAGCACTCAAGAAGCTGAGGCAGGAGGATCGAGTTAATACAAGCTTGTCCTACATACTTCGCTCCTGTGTTGAGAAACAACCAAACAGCAACAGTGATGAATGGGCACATCAGCGCAGGCCCACAAGTTTAAAAAATCAGGTGCTGTTAGATTTGTTTAAAAGAAAAAATACTCAAATGCAAATGGCATACCTTAGATTTAACGGCGTAAATAGGTTGGACATAGATGATTTTTAAAATGGCGATTAGAGATGGCTCAGCAAGTAGAGGCCCTTTCTACTAAGCCTGACAAATATGTGCAGTCCCTGAGACCCACACTGTGGAAGGAGAGAAAGGACTCCCTTTAAGTCATTCTCTGGCCTCCACATGTGTGCCTTATAAATTATACACACACGCACACACGCGCGCACACACACACACACATGATGTAAGGGGGCCAGAGAGATGCTCAGTGCTCACGAGCACTGGCTGCTCTTCCTAAGGACCCAGTTTGATTCCTAGCACCCACATGGCGGCTCACAAACATCTGTAACTCCAGTTCCATGGCATCTGATGTCATCTTCTGGTCTCCATGGGCACCAGGCATGACATGGCACATGGACATACTTACAAGCAAAACACCTAACCTCATAAAGTTGAGGGGAAAATGTGAAGGCCTGTCAGGGGTTGAGTGAGAAGCTTCAGTGGGCAACTGCACCTGCTGCTGAACCTGACAGCCTGAGTTTGACCCCTGGGGTCCACACGGTGGGACTGATTCCCTCAGTTGTCCCTCTAATCTCCACAGCAAGCCACATATATCTGCTAGGCATGGTGCTTTCAAGTTAATCCCCATAATCCTAGCTACCCAGGAGGCTGAGGTAGGAGGATCACAAGTTCAAGACCAACCTAGATAAGATGAGACCTCCCTCAATAAAAATAAGTAGACATGGTTCTAGAGACTGGACAAGACATTTTATATGGATAAACAGTCCATTTGAAAGTTATTAAAATTATCAACATACATGTACCTAGTAACTGAGCCTTAAATATGTAAAGCAAAACACTGAAAGTTAACAGGATAAAGAGATGACTCAGGAACAATAGCTGTGCCGGACAGACACAGGTAGATCTCTGTGAGCTGAGGCCAAGGTAGAGGTGCCTGCTGCTGTACCTAACCACCTGCGTTCAGTTCCCCAGAATCTTCATGGTGGACAGAGAAGGCTGATTCCCACACTTGTCCTGACTTCCATGTGTGTCATGGCACACTTACACATACAAATAAATAAATTTTAAGAACTTTAAATAGAAAGTCCGGTATCCCCAATTCAGTAATGAGTAGAACAGTCCTACAGAAAATTAGTAATTACACAGAAGATCTGGGCTCTGTAAACCAGCGCTGCCCAGCAACGATATAATCATGTACTTTTCATGCACACATGCACACGTGGGCCATTCTCCAGGATGCTTATGGCTTCATATGCAAGACCAGAAAACGCACATCAGTGTATTTCATATGATTAAAATGATAAAAATGCAATGTTCCTCAACTTTGGTGCAATGCATACGTGATGTCTATCTGATGCCTATCTAATGGATTGTATATATTTTCTTAGTGATTAACCTTTTCAAATGATCCTCCTTCCTCTGCCCCCTAAGTGGTTGAAACTAGAGGCGCTACTGTGCCTGGCTTGATGCAAGTTCTTAGTACAATACTAAAACCACGGTTGTCAAAAGAAAACCTGGTAAGTCATTGGGGCTTATCAAAATTAAACACCATGGTCTTCAGATAGATCAATACGAAGGTGGAAAACCACAGGTTGGGAGAAAATATTCGCAAATCTCTTCTAATAAAGAGCTTTTATCTAGTCAGATGTAGTGTCACATATGTATAATTCGAGCATTTGGGATTCTTAGGCAGATGGATCAGGAGTTCGAGACAGCCCAGGGTATGTAGCAAGTTCTAGAGCAGCCTGTGCTATTGTGAGACATGTTGAGATCCTATCTCAAAACAAAAAAACAAAAACTTCTTAAAAGGGTATATCCAAAAGATATCAAGAAATAATAAGATTTATGAGTGCTATGGTGGAGATCCAGCCTTGAGCGTGCCAGATGTAGAGTTGTAAAGTATGTTGCTGAATGGTGGGTCACACTGCTCTTGGAAGCAGGCATGGGGGCTGTGAGGAACCCCCTCATTTCCTTCCAAACTCCCTTTCCTGGGAGAGCCAAGAACAGCAAAACATCCCAAAGGTAAACACATCCTGCCCTCAAAACAGCTAAAGGTGAACTGTCTCCAACATATGTCCTGTGGTGTAAAACTGCCCGCAGTGGACAGGCAAGCTGAAACTCATCCGTAGAGAGGAGGGCCACGGGACACTCAGGAGGCCACAGCCTCCTTCACTAATTTTCTGCTTAGTGTTGCAAGCCCTGATTGGATGGTGCCTCAAGTTTGCTGTAGAGTGAAGCTTTGCCAGGGCAAAGTCCCTCCCCTGTGTGGCTTCATGGCTGTCTGGAATTCTGGGAACAGCTTGTAGGAAGGTATAAAAGAGGGGGGAGTTGAAGGCAGTTAGACAGTTGGAAGTTAAGAATTAGAGCTAAGAGCTACTGCGGAGTTGTTGAAGGATAGGGAAAGAAAGAGCACAAACGCTGATAATAGAGAAGAAGGCAGAAATAAAGCTCAGATAAAATGAACTAACTGGAGTTTTAGAAAGTTGGATCTTCTCAGTAACTGCCAGGCTGGGAGAAGCTGAGCCAGAGCCGGTTAGAGTTAGTTCAATTCCCCAGACATAGGCAGATTAAGACAGCCAGAAAAGGGCGGTAAAGGTTTCTCTTTCCTTCCAATCCTTTCATTTCCTAACTAACTCTATGGGCTAACTGAGGTTTAAAAAGTTACAAGTTAGAAATCTAGCAGCCGGGAACAGAGGGAAGGAGTCAAGTTGCCAGTGAGAGAAAAGCAGCTTTTGAGAGCCCAGATTCAAAAGGCAAACATCCAAACACACACCCTCTTTTAGAAGAAAAACTGTTACATTTTAAATACATTTTAAATACGTTCTTTTTTTTTTAAAAATACCTTTTACATTTTGGCAGCATTTTCAAAACATTTTACAGTTGCTTTCCTTTTTCAGGTGATAGGAGGGTGACAGGCTAGTCTCAGACCCACAGAGCCACCTGCCATCAGGCTGGGATGACAGGGACAGCCACCTAACCTGGATCAAGCCATTCAGCCTTCTCTGCTGGATGTCTGTCTGTTCTATCTGCCTGCTCTTGCTGCTCTTTCACTTTTGCTTGCTTCGTGTTTAATAAATGTGTTCATTCGGCACTGAAATGACAGCCATCATAGATCATTTCCCAGACTATACAGAGCACTAGTATAAAGGCACCACATGTGAAACTTTATGTATAATTAAAAAATAAAAGAGGTTGGAGAGATGGCTCAGCGTTTAAGAGCACTGGCTGCTCTTTTTGGGTTCAATTCCCAGCACCCACATGGACCTCACAGCCATTCTTAACTCCAGTTCCAGGGGATCTGATGACCTCTTCTGGCCTCTGTGGACATCAAGCATGCATACAGTACACAGACCTACAGGGAGACCTGTAGGGAAAACACCCATACAAATTTAAAAAAAGAGTGTATATAAAAGATGCACTGGATGTGGTAGAATACATTTATAATTCCAGGATTTAGGAGGTGGTAGCTGAAAGATTAGGAGTTCAAAGTCATCCTTAGCTATTTTGGAAACTGAAGTCCAGCCTGGGCTATATGAGACTCTGGGGGGGGGGGAGAGGGGGAAGAAAGAGGAGAGAAGGAGATAGAGGGGAAAGGGAGAGAGGGGGAGGGGAGAAAGAGAAGAGAGAGGGAGAGAGGAGAGGGGGATTAAAATAAACTATGCAAAAGGATAAGTATTTAATAGACATCTTCACCGAAGCAGATACAGGAGTGGCTGAAAAGCCTCATCACTGAATGGGACATGAGCTGTTAATCGGTAGAAAGGAGCATGGAGTGTTGAGGGTGTGGGACACCTAGAGCCTTCCGACACTCCCGACAGACGTGTAAACAGAGCAGTCACTTTGGAGCAGGTTTACTGCACAGATCAAGCAATCTCCTTGTCTACAAGTGCATGTACATGCCTCATCAACCAAGAGAAGGCAATTTTCCTTCTGGAACCAGAGCTGCAGATGGTTGTGAGCCACCATGTAGGTACTAGATGTAGAACCCAGGTCTTCTGGAAGAAGAGCTAGTATTCTTAAGCACTGAGCCATCTCTCCAGCCCCCAATAAAACTGTATTTTCTTAAAAGTTAAACCTCATTTCCAAGTGTTACAAAGTACACTCACGTATTTTTCTCTTCTGTCTCTTCCTTTCTTCCAGGAGGGCTATGATAATTCGAATTAGAGTCTTGATGTTGCCATCAATCGATCTTACCGTGTCAGGAAATAAATCTATTTGAGCAACACAGTGGTGGTAATCTTCAATGTTAATTTCCGCCACGTCAGACAAAATGGAATCTTGAAGAGAGTAAGAGAAAACCATCTTATGGAGAAAACAAAGTAATTCTATCCATATAGGCTTATGATATTTGGTAACTATATGACATGGTCTTGTTGGAGAATAGATACATCTGGTACTTATTGTTACAGCCTTTTCTCCATTAAATAATTAATACTGGAAGAGTCTTGGGATAGAAGCCCCAACAGTTAACTCAGTAAGACAATAAAAAAGCATCGAGTTTATTTCCTCACTCAGCCCAGTCTTCCTCCTTAATCTGATTTAACTTCTCTGCTCTCATTAACTTAGTTCCTTCCTTCTGAAGCCCTCTAGATACTTACTCCAGTCTTCTAGCCAGGACATTAGTTTGAAGAAAGTCTTTTCTCTAATATCCAAACTCTTACAGAACACATTAATCTTCTCTAACAAGGTCTTTCTCCGCCTCCTCTGCACCTCCGAGAGGGAGCACTTCCTCCCCGGGAACGAGCTGTCGATGTTATAGCGCGTCATGATCAGCTCTACGTTGTTCATGATCTCGATCAGCCGCGTGAGAATTTCCTAGAGAAAAAAGGGTTAATGTAGCAGTTTAAAATAAGTTTCGGACGTGCTTATTATCAGAATGTCAGTAATTAATATAAAGCCAGCCATTAAAGCCTCGCAAGGGGTAGTGCGACAGCTCAGCGATTGAAGGTGTGAAGCCCAAGGCCCTGAATCTGGTCCCTGGGATCCACACGCTGGAGGGAGACACCTGACTCCTGCAAGTTGCCTTCTTACTGCTTCGTGGCTGCACACATCCGCGCATACAACCCAACACAAAACAGAGAAATAAAATAGAATTTAAAAATTTCTTAAAGTCTCGCTGTCTACCTTCAGCTTTTGGGTTACTGGTCGGGAGAATTGCAAGTGGTAGACCAGACTGGGCAATATGAGGAGATGACCTTCCCATGTCAAGAACAAATGAAGTGTTGTTAATATGGCTTTACTACGGGTCCAGCCTGGGGCAATAAGAGGAGACCCTCCCATGCCAAACATAAATGAAGCGTTGCAAATATGGCTTTAGTGTGGGTCCCAGATTTTCTCTCACTAACAAAAAAACGGTCTTGGGGTTGGAGAGACGGCTCAGCAGTTAAGAGCACTGGGTGTTCCTCCAGAAGACCTGAGTTCGATTCCCAGAACCCACATGGCAGCTCACAATTGTCTGTGACTCCAGTTCCAGGGGATCGGACACCCTCACACAGACATACATGCAGGCAAAACACCAATGCACATAAAATTAAAATAAATAAATCTTAAAAAAAAAGTCTTAGGCCAAACATAGTGGTTCATGTCTGCAGTCCCAGTATTCAGGAATTACAAGCAAGATTCAAGGCCAGCCTGGGCTACATAGGGAGTTTGAGGCCAACCTGGGCTACATGAGACCCTGTCTCAACAGCAACTCTCCAAATAAAGTTTGTTTGGTATTTTTGTTTTTTTTTTTTTAGTTTCATTATCTAGCAAGACTACAATGAAATGGAAAGAGCACTGTTATGCTGTCCTGGGACCCTAACTGTAAGACTTTTTTTAAAATAGCATTTGGTGTCACTTAGCACCTCTGAACTCCTCCTGCTTTATCTATAAAGCGAGACTGATGAAGGTCAGCGTAAGTTGCTTCCTTGTTATGGTAGTGAACATTAAGCCCAGGGCCTCGCACATTCTGCACAGGCACCCTAAAAGTAAACTGGGTGTCCTTGGAATCCCAACACAAAGGAGGTGGAGGCAGAAGGATCAGAAGTGGGCGTTACCCTTCACCACACAGGAAGTCCGAGGCCAGCCTGGACTATAAAAGACCCCATCGCAAACAAACAGCAAAAAGCTATGGGAATAGATCTTAAAGTTGTGAGGGGCTGGTGAAATGCCTCACCCAGGAGAGGCGCCTGCTGCCAAACCTGCCAACCAGAGTTCCATCCCCAGATCCTACTGAGTGTCGGGGAAGAACTGACTCCTGAGTGTGTGGTCTGACCTCCGCACGGTACCATGGGGTGTGAGCACCAGAACACACACACACACACACACACACTTTTTCAATGATTTACTTATTTTATTTTATGTGCATTGGTGTTTTGCTTGCATGATGTCTGTGTGAGGGTGTCGGATCCCCTGGAGCTTGACTTACAGACAGCTGTCTGCTGCCATGTGCGTGCTGGGAATTGAACCTAGGTCTTCTGCGCTCTTAACCATCGAGTCTTCTGTCCAGCCCCAAACAAATAAGTTTTGATTTCCACACAATTTTTGCAGTTCTAGATTACCACCAAACAGTACCTGTGCCAGTTAGTTTTTGTCAGCTTGACGTAAGCTGTGGTCACCTGGTTTCCTAGTTAGAGTTCCTGTCACCTCAATGAAACACCACGACCACAAGCAATTCGGAGAGGAAAAGGTTTATTTCACTTATAGTTCCATGTAAGAGTTCCTTACCAAGAGCAGTGAGAGCAGGAACGCAAGCAGGACAGGGTTCCTGGAGGCAGGAGCTGATGCAGAGGCCACAGAAGGATGCTACTTACTGGCTTGCCCTCATTACCCAGGAACTATGAGCTAGGTAGTTTTATGACAACTTGACACAAGCTAGAGTCAGCAGAAAGGAGGGAGCCTCGAGTGAGAAAATTTCCCTATGAGAGCTCAGAGAGAATAGGGAATATCAGTTGAGAAAATGCCTCTACCAGACTGTTGTGTGGGCAAGCTTCGGAGAGTTGATGTGGGAGGGCCCAGCCCTCTGTGGGTGATGCCACCGGTGGGAAGGTGGTCCTGAGTCATGTAAGAAAGAAAACTGAGCAAGCCCTAAAAGGCAGCTTTCTCCCATGTCTGCAGTCAGCGTCACTCCTGCTTCCAGGTTCCTGCCGTGAGTTCCTGCCGTCCAGGTTATGCCTTGGCTTCTCTTGCTGAACTGATACCTGAAAGCCAAATAAACCCTTTCCTCCCCATGTTGCTTTTGGTCGTGGCCTTTATCACAGCAGCAGAAAAGCAAACTAGTTCCAATAATAAGGCACTGTTGCAAGCTGTATTTCTAGTTGCTACAGCAAAGCTGAATTTGTATGAGGCTCTATTTGTAGCTTTCACATTTATTTAGTTCAACTCATACGTGAAAGTCCGTCTACTTCCAGCTACAGTTGACCTGGGATTTAAACACTGAGAAGCGTGATGTCATAGCTAATTTCCTTGGTTCACTCCCATTCACATTAGTTTTAAAGTGTGACTATAATCAGTAGAGTACTTACGAATATAATTTTAAAAGCATCAAAGGAATATTGAAAGTATTTTAAAGTCAGCCACAGTGATGGGTGCCTGTAGATCCAGCAGTTGGTGGCAGTGGGGGCGGAGCAGGACCCGGAGTTTAAGGTCGTCCCTGACTGCATAGTGAGTTAAAGGCCAGCCTGAGCTGCTAAGATTCTAACTTGATAGATACGTAAATAAATAAATATAAATAAACAAATAAAGTATTCTGAGAGAAGGCACAGACAGTAGAGACTAGTGGGTAAGATCATTGCTGTGTAAACAGGAGGATCTGGGTTCAAATCCACGTAAGAGCCTACCATGGCTAAGCATGACTGTAAACCCAATACGGGGGGGGGGGGGGACAGGGTGGAGGCAGAGGAGGGCAGGTCCTAGGAACCCATCAGCCAGCCATCTTAGCTGAAACAGTAAGCTTCAGATTCGATGAGAGACCCTGTCTCAAAGAAATAGGTGGAAAATCACAGAGACACCTGATGTGCTCCTCTGGTCCCATACATGTGCACATACCACACACACAAATAAACACGTAAACAAATAGGTAAATAATCTAGAATTCACAAAAGACCCCAAGTAACTCCAAATACCTGAGACAGGTGTAAAAACGTGTTCGGAGCACTTACTCAGGTGCCTCATAGAAACATATAAACCAAGCATCACGGTGAGGTTAACAAGCCAGTTTACAGCCTGCAGCAGAGGAGTCGGCACTCAGAACACACAGCCAGATGGATCCAGGACTGCCCAATACAGACACCAGTCAGACAGACAGACGAGACCACAGCGGTGAAGGAAAACCTGAATGAATCCAGTGGATCCTTACCTTATATTGTATAAATTTAACTCAAAATAGATCAAAGACCTAAACATGCTATGTAAAACTACAAGGTACTTAGAAGAAAACATTGAAGAAGAAATTTTTTGTTTTTGAGACAGGCTTTCTCTGTACATGGCCGAGTGTCCTGGAACTTGATCTGCAGACTTAGGTAACTGCGGTGGAGCATTCTCCAAAGACGACTGCTCAGACGTGGGTTTAAGACAGTCTTTGTTAGCCAGCCAACAACTATACTGGGTGTTCAGGATTCCAGGGTAGCCCTGAGCCTATCTCAGGGTGAACGTTTAAGCTCAAAACCATGTCCTGGGTTGACATGCCTCAGTTAACAAGAACAGTTAGCCAGAAGCACAACTACAGAAGCCAAAAAAGGTTAGGACATTTAGAGACTTTTCCAGAACTTTATGGACTTTAATGGATTAGGCCTTTGTTTTAGTTTTGGCAGGTGGTGCTGTCTATGTGCTAAGTTTTACAGCCTGAATGGCCCTTCCATCATGGAGTCAGTTGTGCTAAGGTCTCATGGCCCTGTTACAGTAACCTCAAACTCAGAGATCCCCCTGCATCTGCCTCCTGAGTGCTGGGATTGAAGGTGTGCTCTAGAATGCCCAGTGAGGAAAAACATTATTATTATTATTAATTATTACTATTACTATTATTAGTTTTTTGAGAGAAGGTTTTTCTGTGTAGCCTTAGCTGTCCTGGAACTCACTCTGTAGACCAGGGTGGCCTTGAACTCAGAGATCTGCCTGCCTCTGCCTCCAGTGTTGGGATCAAAGGTGTGTGCCACCACTGCCTGGCTGAAGAAAAACTTCTTTTTTTTTTTTTCTTTTCTTCTTTCTTTCTTTCTTTCTTTCTTTCTTCTTTTTAATTTTTGTTGTTTTTTTTCAAGACAGGGTTTCTCTGGCTGTCCTGGAACTCACTCTGTAGACCAGGCTGGCATCAAACTCACAGAGATCTGCCTTCACGACCTGGGAAAAACTTCTTGATGGTGGATTTAATGATTTCTCAGATATGACACTAAATTCACAGGCAGCTAAAGTACATATATATTACATCATGACTTTAAAGCTTGAAAAATGTATTTTGGGGTGGGAGAAATGGCTCAGTGGTTAAGAACACTTGTCCTTGCAGAGGACCTGGGCTTGATTCCCAATACCCACACAGCTGCCCACAGCCATCTGTAACTCTGGTTGGAGGGGATCTGACCCCTCCTTCTGACCTCCACAGGTACCAGGCACATACATGGCCCGTTTACATACATACAGGCAAAGCACGCAAACACATAATATGTTATTTTGAGACAAGGTCTCACTGTGTAAGCTTTGCTGGCCTGCAACTTTCTATGTAGACGAGGCTGAAAATAAATGTTAAACTTTTTTAACTTTATTTTTTTACATTTATTTATTTGTGTGTGTGTGCATGTGTGTACACAAGCATGTGTGTGTGCATCCTTGAGTGTCATGACACACACGTGGAGGTCAGAAAACAAGAGTCATGTTTCCAAGAATTAGTTTTCTCCTTCCACAATCTGGGTCCCAGGTATCAAACTCAAATTGTCAGGTTTTCCAACAAATGCTTTTTACCTACTGAGCCTCATAGCTGGCCACAAATTTAAAACACTGAGTTTTTTGTGACTGTAAGCACAGTACCTGGGAGTTGGGTTTGGAAGATCGAGAGCTCAGGCCATCCTGTGTGGTGAGTTTGAGACCAGCATGGGCTACCTGAGAACTTGTCTCAAAAAAGGGAAGTGGGGAGGAATGGAAGGAAAGGAGTTAAAAAGGGTATGGAGGGGAGGGGAGGGAAGGAGAGAGGAGACAGCAGAAACCTACTAGGGTGTCTAAAATGAAAAAGTCTATCCTGGCAAAGTGGCACCCACCTGTTATTCTTAGACTTGGAGATCTAAGGCGGGAGATAGCAGTGAGATCGATGTCAGCCTGAGCTACATACATAGGGAGTTCAAAGCTGGCCTGGGTTACGTACCCGGCCGCTGCATGAAACACAACAAAAGCAGGTGTGACTATATCAGTGTTGTCCAAAGAATTCGGAGAAACTGGCGTTTACAAGGCAGTGTAAAATGTTATAGTCACTTTCAAAAATAGTTAGCAATTTTGTAAATAATTGGGTATGGGTCCTGCATGTGATCCAGCCATTCTTCTGTTCAGTATTTACCCAGGGAAATACTTCAAATGCTTCAAAATCCATGTTCATAGCAGCACGTGTGGCAGTCCAAATCTGGGCAAAACCTAGACATCCGTGAGCAGCCATGTATGGTTGGAATCTCAAATGTCCCCCACAGGCTCATGCTTTTACCAGGGCCCCTAGCTGGAGGTGCTGTTTACAGGCTGTGGCACCCGTGCAACGACGGTGGCCGGCTAGGGGCCAGCCCTTGGAAGCTCCACCCACTCCTGGCTTGAGACTGTGTTCACCTTCTTGGCCTGCCATCTCGCACTCCCCTTGTCCCGCCTCCCATCATCCACAGATTGAAATCCCTCTGAAATGTGAGCCAAAACAAAGCCTTCCTTCTACTATCTACCCATAGCAGACTACCGTGAACATTAACTCCAGCAATCTATAAATAAGTAGAGTGGCATGCACTTTACCATTGTTTTATTTTTCAAAGCAGGGTTTCTCTGTATAACTCTGGCTGTCCTGGAACTCACTCTGTAGACCAGGCTGGCCTTGAACTCAGAGATCCGCCTGCCTCTGCCTCCCGAGCGCTGGATTAAAGGTGTGTGCCACCACCTATGGTCTCACTGTGGTTTTTTTTCTCTCTCCAAGATTTGGTTTCCTGAGGCGTTCTCACTACGCAACATGGACTAGATCTCATGAATCCCTGTCCTCTGTCTCCTGCATGCTGGGGTTATAGGTTTGTGCCACCGCTCCTGCAATGAGGGAAACTTTGATATGCTACCAGCTATTAAATCCTTGCTAAATCAGGCACGGTGGCACAAGATGCTAACCCCAGCACTCAGGAGGCAGAGGCAGGTGGATCTCTGTGAGTTTGAGGCCAGCCTGGTCTACAGAGTGAGTTCCCGGACAGCCAAGGCTACATATATGGTGAGGCCCTGTCTCTAAATTAAAAAAAATAATAATAATAAATACTTGCTATGATACACAGAGTGGAAAGGTTAAAGTAAGAGAGTAGAATCTAATCTAACGCGGGACGAACCCAGAGATGCACACAATGATGAAATAATGCCAAATGAACACATTTGTACCCACTTCCTAGAAAAGAGTTGCTAAAGGTTGCTGGGTGTTGTGTCCCAGGAGCTTCCCCTTCTGAATGCCCAGAGATAAGAACTATGAATTTTATTTTCTCCAGTTTTAACACTGTAATAAACTGAAAACTTATCGCTACCTACATTGTCCGCATTACCCAACCATGCCAGAGTCTAATTCTTGGGAAAGTGAAAATGTCACTTTACATGGACAAAGGCTGAGTTAAAGCCAATTCCCTGCGGTTGGAGGCTCAGCAGAGTGCTCCCCTGTCACTCGAAGCTCCAGATCCCATCTCCAGTGCCACGTGACACCAGGTGCCACACACCTGGAGTCCCAGTGTTCAGTTGATAATGGCAGAAGGGTTAGAAGTTCAAGGTCATCTGTGGCTACATAATGAGAGGCTAACCCGGGTTACTTGAGAACCTGTCTCAAAACACAGTGGGGGGGGGTTTCCTTAATTATTTTGGATAATGTCTAATGTGATCACAAGTGCTCTTCTTTTTTCTTTCCCCCCAGTTTTGAGACAGGGATACTCTGTACAGCTCTGGCTGTCCTGGAACTCACTCTGTAGACAAGACTGCCCTCAAATTCAGAGATCCTCCTGTCTCTGCCTCCAGAGCGCTAGGATTAAAGGCGTGTGCCGCCACCGCTTGGTGCACAAGTGCCCTTCTAAGAAGAATGTGGTAGGTTTTCATAGACATAGTAGAGGCAGATGAAGATGAAACACAGATAGACTTGAAGATGGCATATTGAGGTCACCGGAAGCTTAAGAGCAAAGAAGAGATTGAGCCTGAGAGCTTCCTGAGGGATTTAAGCCTGGCCTCATGCCACAGATTTCAGAGCTGTAACAGGAGAAATTCCACAGGCTGAAGAAACACTGGATGGCTGATATAAACAATCAGGCTTGCATACAAACTCCCTACACAGTAGGCCACAGTTTCGCCTGTATTTGACTCACTCTCTGAACGAATACTAATTAGTTTGCTATGTGATTATATCCTGATAGGTCAATAAAAATATTCTAAGTCTGGCCAGCGGGAGGTCTACAAAAGCCAACCAGCCTGAGTTCAGTTCCTGCCTGGAACCCACTCTCAAAACTTGTCCTCTGGCCTCCACACGTTCTCTCTGTCTCTTTCTGACTCTGTCTCTCTCTGTTCCACAAAAATAAGAAGAAGAAGGAGTAGAAGAAGAAGAAGAAGGAGAAAAAGAGGAGAAGAGGAAGAAGAAGGAAGAAGAGGAAGAAGAAGAAGAGGAAGAAGAAGAAGAGGAAGAAGGAGGAGGAGGAGAAGAAGATCTTAAAAGAACAATACTGTAGCTGAGTGGTTCTTTGAATAATATCAGCCCCCATAGCTCATAGTTTTGAATGCTTAGTCACCAGGGAGTGGAGCTATTTGAAAGGATTCAAAAGATTAAGAGGAGTGGCCTTGTTGGAGTTAGTGTGTCACTGGGGAGTAGGCTTTGAGACTTCAAAGGCCCTTGCCAAACCTAGAGAGTCTCTCTCCTCTCTCTCTCTCCCACTTCCTCTCCCTTCTCTCTCTCCCTCTCTCTCCCTCCCTCCCTCTCTCCCCCCTCCCTCCCTTTTTCTCCCCCCCCACCCCGCAGACCAGGATACAGCTCTCAGCTACTCCTCCAGTGCCCGCCCGTGCAGCTGCCAAGCTCCCGCCATGCTGACAATGGACTAAGCGTCTGTAAGCCAGCCCACATTAAATGCTTTCTCTAATGGAGCTGCATTGGTCCTGGTGTCTCTCCACAGCAACAGAGAAGTGACACCTAGTGTCCTGGTGCATGCCTTTAATCTGAGCACTCGAAAATGGAAGATCTCTCTGTGAGTTCTGTTCCAGCCTGCTGCATCCATACCAGTCATAGAATTAACAAAAGTCCACAGGCCCAGATCTCATACAGACAATATGAAAGAACAAGGCAAGTGCCCCCCCCACCCCAATCTACCGGTCCTATAGACATACCCTCCAATGAGGATTACCTAGATGCTCTCCAGGATACGGAACTGAAAAGAACAAGCATAAACTCATGTAGCAGCTAGTACTGTGCTTTTACCCCCAGGTCAGGGAAAGAGAAAGAAAGAATAGAAAGAGAGAAAAAAAGGAACAAAGGAAGGGGGAGAGAGAGAGAGAGAGAAATTTTCACTGCCCTTTTAAGTGGTCTTGATAGAGAAAGGAGGAGATCTTCACAGCCCTTGTAGGCTGCCTGAAGCTTGGAGAGCAGGAGCTGCCAGTGAGCCAGAGAAGCCTCCCAGCTCAATGTCCTTGAACCCAAGTTCTCCAACCGATGGTCTTCCAACCAATGCACAAGGACCAACCAACAACAAACCAACCAACCAACAATTACCCAGCCCCAGCTCTCAGGACTTCAACCCTTATATACTCTAAGCAAAAGTTCCCAGAAGTCCAGGTGGCCTGCAATCCTAAAGACAAGCTACATGTGGCAAAACAGCTGTGCATAACCAAATTATAGCCACTGGTGACAAACAATCCAAATCAAACTCGTAACCATCCACCACACCTGGGACAGGAGCAGAAACATAGTTCAAATGCCCTTTTGCATTTTTAAAGAAACCAAAATAGCAAAGCTTCTTCCAAGTGTCCCACTAGGAATTCAAGGAATTCAAAGAGTTTAGAGAAGAAAGAAACAGCTCACTGAACTTTAAACAAGTTAACAACGTAAAAGAAGACACACTGAACCTGATGGGAGAGAAAGTGGGACCAGCCCTGGACGCATTGGCGGGAGACAACCTCCCGGACAGGGCATCGGTAGCTCAGGCACTAGGTCAGCAATCATCACGTGCGACCTCATGAAATTGAAAAGCTCCCGTACAGCAAAAGACACCGTCCATAAGACAAAATGGCAGCCTGCAGCATGGGAAAAGATATCCACCAACTTCTGATAGAGGGCTAATATCCAAAATATATAAAGAACTCCAGAAACTAGGAATCAACAAACCAAACAATCCAATCAACAAATGGGGTGCAGATCTAAACAAAGAATTCTCAAACGAGGAATAGGGAACGGCTGAGAAACACCTAAAGAAATGTCCAACATCCTTAGCCATCAGAGAAATGCAAATCAGAACTATGAGATGCCATCTTACGCTGTCAGAATGGCTAACATCAATAGCACAAATGGCAGCTCATGCTGGAGAGGCTGTGGAGCAAGGGGAACACTCCTCCATTGCTGGTGGGAGTGCAGTCTTGTACAGCCACTATGGAAAGCGATATGGTGATTCCTCAGGAAATTGGAGCTTGACCTACCTCAAGACCCAGCCATTCCACTCCTGGGCATACACCCCTAGGACACTGCATCCTACCACAAGGACGCTTGCTCAACTATGATCATGGCAGCTTTGTTCATAATAAACAGAAACTGGAAACAGCCTAGACGCCCCTCAACTGAAGAATGGACAAAGAAATTGTGGTGCACTTACACAATGGAGAACTACTCACAAAAAAAAAAATGACTACATGAATTTTTCAGGCAAATGGATAGAACTAGAAAAAATCATTCTGAGTGAGGTAACCCAGTCCTAGCAAGACAAACTCAGTATGTAATAAGTGGTTATTAACTGTTACACAAAGGACAAAGGCTCTGCAATCCACAGACCCAGAGAGACTGAACAACAAGAGGCTCGGTTGTGATGTCAGGATCTCCCTGGTGGGGGTGGGGGGTGGGAGGAGGGGAGGCCAGGTGTGGGGAGAGGAATGGAGGGAGGGAGTGTATGGGGGGGACAGCCGGAACTGGGAGACATGCGGGGGTTGGGCATCTGGAGGCCAAGGGCTGTGGAAACTCACTGGAGCCCACAATGGAGACCTTGGTGAGGGCCTCTATCAATGGGGATGGGGAACCTGAACAGGCCTTCTCCTGTAGCTGGCAGGACTCCCAGTGGAGGGACTGGGACACCACCCCAGCCACAAAACCTTCCACTTATAACCCATCTTCCCTGGGACCCACTGGGACAATGGAAAGGCAGAACCTCATGCCAAAGGAGAGAACCCAAGCCTGATTCTGCAGGATAGGCCAGGAGCTAGAGACTAGACAGCCAGGAGACGATTTCTAATGATACCCTGTTCTACTCATGGATCAGTACCTAGTCCAGTCTCCGTCAGTGAGGCCTCTGCTGGCAGCCGGGGACAGATACAGAGGGCCAGAGCCAAACATTGTGCATAGTTCCTCAGAAGAAAGGGAGGAGGCATTTCGGGGACCAGAGCGGTTGGGGACATCAGGAGAGTAGGCCCCACGGAGTCAACAGACCAGCACTCTTGGGGTCCCTCAGAGCTTGAAGCAGAAGACAGGGAACCTGAAGGGTCCCCTACATATGTTGTGTGGTTGATTGGCTTGGGGTTCTTGCAGAGTGCCCGCAGGCTAGAGTGTATGTGGGAGTCCTCTGATGCTTTGCCTGCCCTTGGGACCCATTTCCTCCATCTGGGTTCCTGGTCCACCCTCGATGTGGGGACTGGTGCCTGGCCTTGTCCCGTTTGTTGTGCCCTGGGAAGACTGCTCTCTTCTATGGGGAGAAGCAGGTGTGTGTGAGTTGGTTGGGGATGGGAAGGCGAGGAAGGAAGAGGGGAGTGGGGGGAATGGAGGGAGGGTAGGAGGGGTGTTGGTATGTATTATACAAAAGAAGAAAAAAAAGTTTTAAAGAAAGAAAATGAGTTAAATGCCCAAGAAAACACAAACATGAGGGAGATTAAAGCGATGGAGACAGTCCAGGATTTGAAAACCGATTTCAATAAAAAGGGGGGAAGTTTGGACAACACAAGCTAAAATTATAATCCCACTAAAAACTCAAGGAAAGGCTTTGTAAGCGGGAAGGATCAAGCAGGAAATAGAGAATCAGGGCTCAAAAATAAGTTGAGAATTTAGACCAATCAAGCATAGATTGTAAAAATAAAAAATAACACCACAGAAAAGGAACATGCAGGAACTCTGGGACCATGAAAATGCCAGCTCCTTGAATTATAGGGGTGGGTGAGGGAGAAGAGTCCCAGGTCAATGGTGTAGACCAGATCTTCAACAAGATCACAGGAGAAAATGTCCCTAAAGAAAGGCACACAGATGTAAGAGACGCGCAGAACCAGAGACAAGACCAGAAGAGAGTTCCCACAGCGTATAGTCAGAACCTAAGCGTACAGGACAACAACAAAAAGAGACCGAAAGCTGCAAGAGAAAAACACAAGTCACGAGCAAAAGGGAAGCTCATCAAAATAACAACTGATTTCTCAGTGGCAACACGGAAAGCCGTAAGAGCTCGGAGCAACGAGTTCCCAGGTCTCACAAGCCGCGACTGCCAACCCAGTCCACCGTGCCCAGCAAACTCTCTGCCACAGTTGAATGAGGAACAAGAAATAGAAATGGCTAAAAATAATCTTCCGAACAGCTCATCATTCCTAGCACCTGAGGAACTGCAAATCAAGTCAGTGTTGAGGGGGCTGGAGAGATGGCGCAGTGGTTAAGAGCACTGGTCGCTGTTGTTTAAGACGTGGGTTCAATTCCCAGCTCACACGATGGTTCACAACCATGTGTAACTCCAGTTGCAGGAGATCAAATGTCTTCTCTGGCCTCTGTGTCCACTGTGTGTGTGGACATGGTACATAGACATATATGCTGGCAAGATATCCATACACAGGAAATAAAATTTTTTTTTTTTTAAGTCTCAGAACTACTTTGCGATTTCATTTTACCCCAGTCAGAATGGAAAAGGGCAACAAGACTGATGACACACTCTGGGGAGAATGTCTGGAAAAGGGGACCCTTGTTCGCTGTGGACAGGACTGCAAACAGATCCAACCTCTCTGGAAAGCAGCCTGAGATGCTCTCAAAAAGCTGAAAATAAACCCACCACACGACTCAGCTATCCCACTCCTTGGAATATGCCCAAAGAGCTTAAAATCTTATCCTATCTTACAGATCCATAAGAAGGGTTACAAGCGCGTGCAGTGCTGCTCTGCCACAGTAGATAAGAAATACAAACAACCTAAATGTCCTTCAGCTGCTGAATGGATACTGAAGATAGCGTTTTGACTATACATGATGGAACATTATTCAGTTTTAAAGAAAAATGAAACCATGGACTTTATAAGTGAATAGATGGAACTAGAAAAGGTTATATATATTATACAATATATATGTATATATGTACACATACACACACATATGAGTGTGTGTGTGTGTGTGTGTGTGTGTGTGTGTGTGTGTATGTACATATATATCAGGGTTTCTCTGTTGTAGCCTGGCTGTCCTGGAACTCACGCTGTAGACCAGGCTGGCCTCAAACTCAGTGATCCACCTGCCTCTGCCTCCGAAGTGCTGGGATTAAAGGCGTGAGCCTCCACCACCCAGTTTAGAAAAGACGATATCAGGGAAAGAGGTAATCCAGCCCCAGAAAGACAAATGTTGCATGCTCTCTCTGGCACGTGACTCTTGACTACAGATCTTCAGATATGAGGCTATGCCGTAATAACTGCAGAAGCCAGGCAAGTGAAAGGGACAGTGGTTGTGGAAAAACAATAGACAGACCAGCAGGGCACAAATGAAGGGAGAAACAGAAAGCAAGAGGTCAGTTGGGAGTGGGAAGGGAAGCAAACAAGGAAAGGGAGGGAGACTAAAATAACAGTGAGGATGCCTGAAAAAGTCATACAGAATCATATTACTGTCTATTTACCTGAAATTACATATAATACATACGTCTATGTGTATGCATGTTTATATATATATTTAAATGATATTTTCCGACCTGAGCTTGTGACGTAGATGTTGATGTCCATTGTAGATGTTGATGGAAATGTTCCCTCCCCTCCAAAAAAAAAAAAAAGCCATAGACCATCTAACCAATTCTCTTCATGAGTGTTGGTCAAGGGAGTCCGAGAGACTCCCAAAGCATAACAGGCTATTGTTGCTGCCCTTGGTCGCCTCCCAGAGGTTTAAAGTAAGTCCCTGCTCCTCCAGACACCGCGCACTTTGGAGATGGATCTCGGAGGGTCTGAGGTAGGCTGTCTGAAAGCCTCCTCCCTGAGGATCAGCTTTCGTGATACCAGAGATGCTCTGCAAGATTGCAAGGGAGTTAGGCATCCAGCGTCCCACCCAGCCACAGGCCTACGAGCCACAAGAAGGACTGGCAACTACAACCCTAAAGATGCAGTAGCGGCGCTCAGGCCCCGGTGCAACCAATAGCTCTCCAGTGGGATTTAAAACTCACTCAACAAGAGGGAAATCCTGCAATGTCAGAAACATAGCCAAACACTTGGGGCTAGCAAGGTCGTGGATCTTAGAAGAGAACTTACAACTGACACTTTGCTAAACCAGCATAATTCCTAGCTACATTCTGTGTATATATCTTTATACCCACAGATAAGTGTAGTTCTCAGGCCTCAACAAAGAAACGTATCTGCAACAACGGACAGAGACCGTTAAGGAAAACCAGAGCTGACCAAAATACAGAAAACAAGTGATTGTGCGGTGCTCCAGTTGATCCACCTACAACCCAACTCCTGCGCCTAAGGCTCCAGAAGCAGCCCAGAGGAGGGGCGGACAAACAGGCTGTCTGCTGCAAGACTGTGTCTTCTAGAATTGTCAGGGATGTTACACCAGTGAAGTCTCAGTAGCACAGCTGCCTAAACAAGGCATGAACAAGGACACCACCAATAGATACGCTAACAAGGGAGGGGGGGGTGTCTCACAGGGCCCCAACTCTAGACAAACAGCTACAGGCAACCAAGGAATTTTGAGAGTGGGAGTAATAGTTTTCCCCAGGGAAGAATTCCCCCAGTTGGTTATCCAATATCATGTGGCCAGCACTGAAAACATATACATGCAAAGTAACAATGTGCAGACTGTGCGGGTTGAAGCTATATATTTAGGAATACACACACACACACACATTTGTATATATATAACAAATATTATTACATATTATATGTTTATATATGTACTATATATAAACACGTATTTGTAATATATTATAACATATATTATAAAATATAAAATACATAATAAAATAATATTATAATAATTAATATGTTATATAGCATATGAATATATGCATATATGAATATATATAAATATATTCTCTATATTATATATTACATACATTATGATATTAATATATTCATATATTATACATTATATTTTATTTTATATATTATATATTTAAATATACTATATAAATATATATAGATAATATGATATAGTAATATAATAATAAATATAATATAATAATATAATAAATATGAATATATTATATATATTGTGTGTGTGTGTGTGTGTATATATATATATATATATATATATATATATATATATATATGGTGTTTTGTTGAGACAGAACTTCTCTGTAGTCCTGGCTGTCCTGGAACTCACTCTTTAGACCAGGCTGGCCTTGTCCTCAGAGGCCTCATGAGTTCTGGGATTAAAGGTGTGTGCCACTATGCCCAGCTATGTAATTATATTTTAATTAAAAACTTATAAATAAATAAATAGATAGGCAGATAAATAAATAAAACGCCAGGCAGTGGTGGCGCATACCTTTAATCCCAGCACTCGGGAGGCAGTAGCAGGCAGATCTCTGTGAGTTCAAGGACAATCTGGTCTACAGAGTGAGTTCCAGGACAGCCAGAGCTACACAGAGAAACCCTGTCTCAAAAGACCAAAAAAGGAGGAGGAGTGGGAGGAGGAAAAGAAGAGGAAGAAGAAGAGAAGAAAGAAGAAATGGGAAAATTTCTCAACACATATGACTTACCAAATCAAGTCAAGAATATATTTTAAGAAGAAACAACGTAAACAGACTCACAACAAGCGGTGCGATTGGATAACTAGGTTTTTTTTGAGACAGTATCTCAAGTAGCCCTGGATGGCCTGGAACGCTCTGTATAGACTAGGCTGGGCTTGAACTCACAGAGATCCACCTGCTTCTGCTTCTCAAGTGCTGGGAGTAATAAAGGCGTGGCCTACCACACAATGCCACTGAAGTAGTCATCTTAAAAGTCTCTCCACAAAGAAAAGCCCAGAATTGAACAGAGTCACTGCTGAATCTCCCAAACTTTTATGGAAGACCTAACACCAACTCTGGAAAAGAGCGTTATAACTCATTCTACAAACCAGCACTGCCACAGGACCCAACACAGGTAAGGACAAAACAGCAAGGGAGAGCCAGAAATACAAAGTTTCCTAGCAAAATACTTGCAAATCAAATTCAAGGACACATCATGAAGACCATGCATCATGAATATGTCACCCCGAGAATGCAACGCTGGCTCCACATATGTGAACCATGTAATTATCTCAGGGACAGAAATCACAGTATTTCATCTGTAAATACAAAAAAAAAAAAAAAAAAGGCATTTAACAAAGTTCAACCTGCCTTCACAACAAAAGTCCCAAAGAAACTAGGAATAGAAAGAATACGCCCCATTATGAGAGCACTTATCTCTCGGAAACCTATTGCCAACATTATACTAAATGGTGAAAAGAATGAAGAAAGCATCTTCTGTAGCTCTAGGGGTCAGAGTGCCCAGTGTCTGCTCGTTTCTACACATTGCATACACTCTCTGCCAGAGCAATCAGACAAGAGGAAGGGAAGGGAAGTGTGGTGACTGGACTGAGCAGGCCCAGAGGCTCCTACACTTGAAAGCTTGGTTGCTAGTTGGTGGAACTGTTTAGGAAGGCTTAGGAGGTGTGGTCTTGTCGGAGGGCGTGTGTCACTGGGAGTGGGCTTTGAGGTTTCAAAAGCCCGAGCCACGCCCAGTCTCACTTCCTGCTTTGGTGGTTGTTTCAACGTGTAAGCTCTCAGCTACCGCTCCAGCACCATGCCTGCCTGCAGGCTGCCATGTCCCCTACCATGATGGTCAAGGACTCACTCTGTGAAACTGTAAGCAAGCCCCCAATGAAATGTTTTAAAGTTGTTCTGATCGTGGTGTCTTCTCATAGCAGTGGAAGAGCAACTAAGACAGAATACACGTAGGAGAAGGAGAATGCATACTCTCCCTATGCATAGATGACGCGGGACTGAAAGGCCCTGCAGGTTCCACCAGAGCACTCTGCACTGGACCTGGTACTGCCAGCAACGCTGCGAATACAAAATCAACAGACAGAAAGTAATGGATTTCTATGAGAGAACACCATGACCAAAGTAACTTACAGAAGCACGTGTTTCTTCGGGCTTATGGTTTCAGAGGGCTAGGAATCCATTACCACCGCGATGATGCCGCACAGCGGCAAGCAGGCGTCGCTAAGAAAGACCAGAGCTCACATCCTGGCCTGAAACGGCAAAGACAGGGCACACACCAGGCATGGCTTGTGGCTTTGAGGTTTCAAAGTGACATGCTTCCTCTGGCAGGGTCACACTTCCTAACCCTATCCAAGCAGTCCCACCAACTGAAAACCACACGTTCAAACATCCGAGCCTACAGGGAACATTTTCTTTCAAATGACCACAAACAGTAAAAAAAGAAAACTTGCTAATAAAGAAATAAGGAAAAGTGTCCCATTCTAAAAGAATTTAAGCCAGGCGTGGTGGCACACGTCTTTTATCCCAGCACTTAGAAGGCAGAGACAGGTGGGTCTCTGTGTGTTTGAGGTCAGGCTAGTCTACAGAGTGAGTTCTAGGACAGCCAGGACTGTAGAAAGAGATCCTGTTTCAAAAATCCTAAGTAAATAAATAAATGAAATTCCTTAAAAAGCAAAACAAAGCTAGAAACAAACCTACGGAAGATAAAAGGCCTCAATGAGAAGATTTAAAGACTCTGAGGAAGTCTGAGGCTCAGCGGGTAAACCACCTGCCGTACAAGCTTGACAAACAGTTTGATTCCCAGAACCCGGGGTAAAAAAATAAGTTGGTCGTGATGGTTTGCGCTTCTTTCCCCAGCTGGGGAAGACGGGGACAAGCACATCTGCAGCTTAGCTTAGGTGGGTTCCAGGTCACTGCGAGACCTTGTCTCAAAGATAAGGTGGAGAGCTGGAGAGCTGCTTGGTGATTAAGAGCACTGGCTATTCTCAGAGGATCCAAGCTCAGGTCCCCACATAGTAGCTTAACTGCAATTCTAGTTCGGCTAACTAGAGGACACCCTCTAGGGTGTCACCCAGTGCCCTCTCTGTCCTCAAGGGCACCGGGCACACATGCAGTGCACACACACTCAGGCGAAACACTCATACACATAAGGTAAAAATAAATAAATCTTTTTTTCTGTTTAAGATTTTTTCCAGATAGGATTTCACTGTGCAGCCCTGGTTGTCCTGGAACTTGCTCTATAGACCAGGCTGGCCTGGAACTCACAGAAGTCTACCTGCTTCTGCCTCCCAAGTGCTGGGATCAAAGGCATGCACTGACATCTCCTGGCTATAAATAAATCTTTAAAAAAAAAGAAAGAAACATATCCTCTAGTCTCCACATGCATGCGCACACCCACACACCACACCCTGGCACCATGTGTCCCTGTTACTCTCTCTCTCTCTCTCTCTCTCACACACACACACACACACACACACACACAGAAAGAGAGACTGAAGAAAGAAATTGATGAAGATACTGCACAGTAGAATTCCCACACTCATGAATAAATATTCTGGAAATAGATACATTACCAAAAAATATACTACAGATTCAATAAAATTCCCATCAAAATTTCAATGAGGAAAAAAAACTTCAAAATGGCAACAGAGAATATCCCACATAGTCAAAACAATCCTAACCAGAAGGAATAGTGCTACAGCAGTCACAAATCCTGACTTCAAAATATGCTGTGGAGCCATAGTGATAAAGACAACATGGTAGGCCAAACCAGACATGTCGGCCAATGGATTAGAAGACCCAGAAATACTCATACGGCTATAGAAACATAGTTTTTGAAGAAATGTGTTAGAAACATGTACCAGGGAGAAAACAAGCCTCTTCAACAAATATGTTGGGAAACTGGGTATCTACCTACACAAGGACAAAATATGATCCAGACCTCTTCCTTGCCCAAATATCAATTTAAAACGAGAGAAATCTAGGCTGTGGAGCATGTCTTTAACCCCAGCACTCAGGAGACAGAGGCAGGTGGGTCTCTGTGAGTTTGAGGCCAGCCTGGTCTACAGAATGAGGTCAGCCAGAGTTACAACAGAGAAACCCTGTCTCAAAAAAAAAAAAAAAAACAAAAAAAAACTAAAAAAACGAGACAGAGAGAGAGAGATATCTTTGCCAGCCCTATTTCAGACAAGGGGTTAATATCAGAAAATATTTTTTAAAACTGCAAAAATTAAACTGTGTGGTGGTGGAGCATGCCTTTAATCCCAGCACTTGCAAGACAGAGGCAGGCAGATCTCTGAGTTTGAAGCCAGTCTGGTCTACAGCGTGAGTTCCAGGTCAGCCAGGGTTACACAGAGAAACTCTGTCTCAACAAAACAAACACAAGAAAGAGCAAAAGAAAGAGAGGGAGAGAGGGGAAAGAAAGGAAGTAAAGAAGGGAGAGGAGGAGAGAGAGAAAGAAGAAAGGAAGGAACAGAGAGAGAGAGAGAAGAAGAAGAAGAAGAAGAAGAAGAAGAAGAAGAAGAAGAAGAAGAAGAAGAAGAGGAAGAAGAAAAGAAAGGAAAAGGAAGGAAGGAAGAAAGAGAGAGAAAGAAAGAAAGAAAGAAAGAAAGAAAGAAAGAAAGAAAGAAAGGAAGGAAGGAAGGAAGGAAGGAAGGAAGGAAGAAAGAAAAGAAGGAAGGGAAGAAGGAAGAAAAAGGGAAAATACCCAGCAGTGTACCAAGTCACTTGGGTTTTAGTTGATTGACAACCAAGAGCAGCCATTGCCCCTCTGTGCGGAGTTCTATAGCTTTGGGGAACATTGTGGTCTCTGAACCATAATTACCATGAGTAATGGCAAGCAACCACAAACATCAGATGCTTGCTTTGAAACCTGGAGGACAGATAGATGTACCTGTCTCGGGGCCGGAGCAGTGTTTCTCAACCTGTGGGTCGTGACCCCTTTTGGAGTAAAATGACCTTTTCACAGGAGTTGCCTAAGACCACCTGCATATCAGATATTTACAGTATGATTCATAACAGTAGCAAAATTACAGTTATGAAGTAGCAACAAAAATGATCTTATGGCTGTGGGTCACCACAAGGTGAGGGACCGTGTTAAAGGGTTGCAGCGTTAGGAAGGTGGGGAACCACTGGGCTACAGAGATGGCTTGGAAGTGAAGAGCACTGGCTGCTATTGCCAAGGACCCAGGTTTGCTCCCCAGCATCCACACAGCAGCTCACAGCCACCTATAACTCCAGTTTCTGAGGATCTGATGCCCTCTTCTGGCCTCAGCAGGCACCAGGCATGCATGTGAGCTCATGCGAACATGCGGACAAAAACTCATATACGTAAAATATAAAATAAGTCTAGAAAATTTTAGCACAAATATCCTTAACACACTTTGTATATTCCTAATAGTTCAAAAGAATTTTTGAATATGTAAGTTTTTTGTTTGTTTTTTTGTTTGTTTTCCAGACAGGGTTTCTCTGCTGTAACTCTGGCTGTCCTGGAACTCACTCTGTAGACCAGGCTGGCCTTGAACTCACAGAGATCTGCCTGTCTCTGCCTCCTGAAGGCTGGGATTAAAGGCATGCATGTACCACTACCACCTGGTGAGTATGTAGATTTTATTTTTCAAGTTTATTTTACAAATGCCTTTGCTACAGAGAATTTTAAAAAATGTGATTTACCATCTGGTAATAAATTAAACCAGGAAGGATTCAGAAATTTTTATATACCCAAATTACCTAAAAAATAAAATATAAACTGATTCCTATTCTGTCCCATGAGTAGGATAAAAGACTGGGTACTGCTCCCGAAATTGCCAAATAACCTTAATAACACAGGATTTGAACACACACACACACACACACACACACAGACACACACACATAGACACACACACACAGACTCATACACACACAGACACACAGACACACAGAGGTACTCAGGCAGAAAAATAATGTATAACTTTCTTTATATAAAATTTAAAAATAAGCAGACTAGTCTAGACTGTGAACAGATTGGTGGCTGGAAATTAGGGTGAAATTGAGGGAGAGTATCTAGGAGGATTTTAGGGCACCAGGGAGTGATGAGGTAATTCATTATGTTGATTCTGCTGAAGTTTCCATGGATTTAAATACATGCATCAAAACTTGTTTTCTTTAAAAAAGACATATGATAGTCTGGGTGGTGGTGGGCCACACCTTTAATCCCAGCACTCAAGAGGCAGAAGCAGGCAGATCTCTGTGAGTTAGAGGCCAGCCTGGTTTACAGAGCGAGTTCCAGGATAGCTAAGGCTACTCAGAGAACCTCATCTTGAAAAACAAAGCAAACAAACAACAAACACACAAAAAACAAAACCAGTCAACCAACCAACCAAAAAGCCATTGGATTATTGGATGCTAAAAACTGATGTGCTGGTTTGAATGAAAATGGCTGCCATAGGCTCATATATCTGAACACTTGGTTCCCAGATGGTGTGACTGAGAAGACTTAAGGACTGTGGCCTTCTGCTCCTTATACTCCCAAGCCTGACACTGCTAGGCTATGGCCTCGGGGAAGCCTAGCCAGAATAATAATATTCTGCTAAAGAATATTGTTCTGCTAAAGAAACAAAGCAATACAGTGATCCTAATGGCATACCACTCTACCAGTAGGTCAGGGCATGACTCAGCCATCATCAGAGACTCGTCCTCTTAAAGGAGATGGGAACTAACACAGAGACCCAGAACTAGACGATGTGCAGAGAGTGGGAGATATTGGAGCACCCAGTTCTCAATGGATGTCTTCATCAAACCCTCCCCTCAGGGATCAGGGCGCTATTTGGAAGAGGAGGCAGAAAGAGTCAGAGGAGATGGATGACTCCAAGGAAACACTGTTCTCCAGACACAATAGAAACATGTATATGTATGAACTCACAGAGCCTGTGGCAGCATGCCTGGGGCCTGCACAAGTTCAAGCCAGATGGGATCCTAGCACTGAGAGGGGGAAGCAGACACTGGCTCCCATCCCTAACTAAGAAGCTATCTGTAATTGGTACCTTCTTGCAAAGGAAAAACCAGTCTTCTCCAATGGGTCTCCCTGGAGATATTAAACACACTTCAGAGCAGACCACAGAGTAGATGGCCAACACAAAATGCACTCAATGACATTTTTGTAGACTCGTGTCACGATTTGATCTGGGAGGGACATTTTTTTGTCTTATTAGTCTTTTGTTTGTATATTTTGGTTTCTGATTTTGTACTTTTGTAGGTTTTTTTGTAAGCGTGTGAGGTTCTTGGTTGTGTGTTGTACAACTACTGTGGTGGCTTTCTACAGAAGACACAGAGGCACATTCATAGATGCAAACCCTGCCGGACCTCAGCAGAGAGAACCACTGTCATGGCGAGCACCATCCTGGACAGGGGAACCCTGAGTCTTCCAGCTCAGGTGCTTTTATTGATCCAGAGCTCCTCAGGTGTTCTACTGAGAGCACATGCAGATCATTAGCAATCAAACATTCCTCACATAAATCCAGCACCTGCAGACAGCACGAAACACCAAGACCTAGGCAGCCCCTCACCCAACGGTACACGAAACAATTATTTTATACATAACTAAAAATAAACTTCTACAACAGTTTTGTGTGTGTGTGTGTGTGTGTGTGTGTGTGTGTGTGTGTGAGTTTTAAAAGAGAGAGAAAAAGAATGTGGAGTTGGGAGGAGAGGAGGATCTGGGAGGAGTTGGAAGAGGAGAAAATTGTGATCAGAATATGTTTTATGAAAACGATGGGTTTTTAAAAAAAAAAAAAGGGAAAAAGGGAGTGTGGCCTTGTTGGAGGAAGCATATCACTTAGGAGTGACGCTTGGGGTTCCAATAGCACGCACCGCTCCCAGTTAGCTCTCTCTCTCTGCCTCCAGCCTGCATGTAAGATGTGAGTTCTCTGCTGCTCTGGTCAGCTCCACCATCACCGACTCAATTCCTCTGAAGTTGCAAGCCCTAATTAAACACTTCCTTTTCTAGTAGCCTTGGTGTTTATCACAATAGAAAGTTAACAAAGTTAACTAAGAAGAGCTGGGGCCAGGCAGCAGGCTACTGCTGTGACAGGCCTGGAACTGGCTGATTGGCCTAAGCAGGGCTGAATAGATCGTCCAGGTGGGAGTGTGGACCACAGTGGTGCTGAGAGCCCTGCCGGCTCTGGAGGCCCAGATTGAGAGGTTTCAGAGCAGAACACGATTAGTAGTAACTGGGCTAGAGGCCATTCTTGAGATACTTTGGCAAAGAAGCTGCCCCTTGCCCCAAGAATCTGTCTCGGGATAACCAAACTCATTTCTTTCGGGGAGGAGATTTCAAGACAGGCTAACATTGACTGTGTGTGGCTCCTGTTAGGTCTCAAATCTGGGACAAATGGCTACCTGAGGTTCCCATTAACATATCAAAGAGGACTCTGGCTGTCAGGTTCTTCCAGTATCCTTCAGCCCCTACCTGTTACAGGGTCCTCCTGGCTGCATACTCGCCCCCTATCCAGAACTCTCCAGCCCAGGGGCTGGGCTGCCCTTCCCCAGCTGCTCTTCCCTGTATAATCCAGTCATTTTGGCTACACCGACCCGTTCTGGCCTTTTTGCCTTTCTGGTCTGCTGGTCCAGGCGGCCCCTCGGGTCAGCGGCTCCTCTCTTGCTCTCCCTCCCCTTCTCTCCTCACACGGTCTGGACTCTCCCAGGTGTCTCTGCCTCTGCCTGTTTTCTCGCTTAGGTGTCTAATGAAAACCGTGTTGCCTTTGGAGTCGTCAAGTCCCTCTCCCTATTTCTTTTTTCCACTCTTATGCAGGGCCAGGCTCCATCCCAAACAGGTGTCTTTAGAGCCGTGAAGAACACGTGTGGAAAGGGGTCATGGAATCTTCCTCCACAGTTTAGGAGAGCCACTGGGGCCAGGTATGTTGAAAGGGGGTCCCTGCATGGAGGCCCTAAGGGGAGCATTGTGAAAAGCTGTGGGAGTGAAGCCTGGATTGCCCTGGAGACCCCACAGTGTTGGAGATGCCAGAGCCCTGAGACATCAGCCAAGGAGAGAAGCAGGCTGCAGACCGCACAGCTGGGAGGCAGAGCCATCTGAGGCCTCCAAGGTCAGACACAGGGTCACAGATTTGGAGTTTGCCCTGCTGGGTTCAGGGTTTGCTTTGGTCCTCTGCCTTCATTCTGCCCCATTCCTCTTTCAGAATGATAATGTATATTCTCTCCCACTACGGATTGCAAGTATGTACTTTGCTGTTTAATTTTGATTTTATGGGTGTTATATTTAAAAAATTGCCTTGAACCTCAGAAGAGACTTTGAACTTCGGACTTTTAAACAGTGTTAGGATTGTAAAAGACGACAGGGACCTTTGTACCCGGACTGAATGCGCTTTACATTGTGATAGGACCACACTTGCGGGGACCGGGGAGCAGAATGTGGTGGTTAGAATGAGAACGGCTTCCAGGCGCACATATTTGAATACTTTTGTGGACTTTGAGGTTTCAAAAGCCCAGACCATTCCCAGTTAGTCCTCTCTCTGCCTCCAACTTCCAGATCAAGATACAAGTCCTCAGCTGTCTCCGCCACAAGCCTTCCCTCGGCCAGCACGCCTCTAACCCTTGCAGCCGTAAGCCTCACACCCAGCGCTTTCTTTTGTGAGTCGCTCTGGTCACTGTTTAATGACAGCATTAGAAGAGTTAGCTCAGACGGCCAGCAGAGCTGTTGAGAGCAAACACCGGTGTTGCCCGTGCGAGAACCTGGAGCAGGAAATTCCGTGTGGAAAACTAGAAACTACCAACACTACCAACGTTTGCCCCTCTTTTCTTCTTGGCAGCGCTAGAGTTGAACCTGGAGCCTAACTCAGGCTGGCCGATGGCTCTATCATCGAGCTAGAGCCTCAGCTTTATTTTTTTTAATTACACTTAGGTATTTGCCTGTAGGGGAGTGCAAGACCACTCCATGTGCGTGAAGGCCAGAGCACAGCTGGACAGTCGATTCCATCCTTCTGACATGCAGGTTCTAGGGATCAGCTTCGGGTTGTCGGAAAGAACCTTAACTAGTTGAGCCATCTCCACAAAACCACCTTTTAATTTTTTTAGACAAGATCTTGTTAATATTCAGCTCAACCTGACCTCAAATCCTCTTCCCTTCACCTTCCTCCAAGTGCTGGGATTCCAGATGTGTGTTGTTCTATCCAGATTGATTTACTTCTTAAATGGCTAGACTAACTCTGGTGTGAACAGATTGGTACAGAATTGGAGCTTGCTATTCGTAGTCAGCTTGGTAAAAGTGCCATTTGAAATGAGAGTTACCTAAAACTCAATTATCTTGAATGCATTTTCTTTTCAAACAAAAAATTCACCTGTCATACAAAGTTCTAAAAAGCTGTAGTCTGTGAACTGATTGGCTACTTACCTCTTTGGCCCGAAGGAGCTGTGCCTGCTCAATCTTTTTGATGACTTCTTTTACTGTTACCGGGACATCAAGTTTAAATCTATCTGACTCATCATAGTCACTGTCAGTCGTTTTCACGATGCTCTGATTCTTGAATTCATTATCCGAATCAGATTCAATTTTGTAGTTACTTCGCCATTGGGTGAACATTTTGAAACTTTGGGTGACTTCTTTGTATTTCTTTTATTTTTCAAAGAACATAGGCAAATGTTAACGAAGCACCACCGTGAAGCTGCAAGCCTACTCCAAGGGGCTGTGGTTTTCCTACTACCAACCAGAGGCCTTCTAATGTCCAAGTCTTGATGATGCTATCAATAGGCCCATTGTGACATTACCATTGACTAGAACATTTAAGAATGCTTACTCTGCAAAGAGCCAATCATTCTATATGCTGTGACGGTGGGGAGAGGAATGAAAGAGTAGATAGCAGGACCAGCGAAAGGAATAGAAGACATAGTCCTGCACGGATGAACGTACATTCTAGGTGTTAGAACCCAAGACCCAGTGTTCCGGATGTTGACTCTTCTCTCTTCCTGGGGCTCTGCTGAAACAGTTTTAAACCTGTAACGGAATAGTGTGCTACAAGCTCCTCATCTGGCCCTTAACTTTCCCTAGCATTTGATAACTTAGAAGGTATTTGGAAGAGCACCACAGTTTCCCTATTTTTTTTTTTTTTTTTTGTCTTTTTTCCAAAGAGCCTGACGAAGGCTTTGGGGTTTCACAGTGGACTCACAAAATCAAAGGGAAATGCTCTGTACCTGAGAAGAGGGGTGCAGTCAGGTGCCTCTGACTGCAGGGGGAATGCTGGGGTTACAGGTGCGTGACGATGCTTTAATTTTTAATTTTCTAATTTTTAATTTAATTTTAAATAAAGGAAAAGCATTAGAAATAAAGCTGAGTTCCCCTTTGTTCTTCCCAGATGTCTGCTCCTTCCTCTACCCTATTTTAGAGGTAACAGCCATCATGGAGCTGGTGTACCCGTACCCATCTATCTTCACATAGTTCTACTGTGTGTTTATGTATTCACAAACTGTATTATCATTCGATAGGTTCTATAGATCTTTAAAAATTATAGATGTATAATTTAAACTCTCTACAAAAACTTTCTATGTTGAGTCTCTGTTGGAAACATTGTAATATTCATCCTCTGTTGAGCCCTCGTGAGATTTGAATAATACAAGTTAGGTGTTTTAGTTCATAGGCAAAGAGAAGCCTGGATCATGAGCTGTTGGTTTTCTTTTCTCTTTCCTTCCATTCCTCTGCACAGGAGTGATGACAACCCAGGGCCTCAAGCATGCTACACAAGCTCTGGACCACTAAACATACACATATCTAAAGATCCACTCCCTTTTATTTTCATGTTTAAACAGTTCTTACTCAATTACCAGATTGGGCTTGAGTTAACTCTGGAGGCACGCTTGTCTTTATATGTCACACTGGTGTGTATGTGTGTATGTGTGTATGTGTGTATGTGTGTATGTGTGTATGTGTGTGTGTGTGTGTTTGTATGTGTGTATATGTGTGTATGTGTGTGTATACGTGTGTATGCGTGTGTGTATGTGTGTATGTGTGTGTGTGTGTGTGTGTATGTGTGTATATGTGTGTGTGTGTGTGTATGCGTGTGTGTGTGTATGTGTTTGTATGTGTGTATGTGTGTGTGTATATGTGTGCACTGGTGTGTGTGTGTATATGTGTGTATGTGTGTATATGTGTGTGTGTATGTGCACTGGTGTGTATGTGTGTATATGTGTGTACCGGTGTGCGTGTGTGTGTGTGTATGTGCACTGGTGTGTATACATGTATGTGTGTGTGTGTATATTGTGTGTACTGGTGTGTGTGTGTGTGTGTACACACAGCTTGTAGGAGTCTGTTTTTTCCTACTGTGTAGTTCCTAAGGAGTTTACTCAGGTTGCCGGGCCTGATGGCAAGAGCTTTTGCCTGCTGAGCCGACTCGCTGGCCAAGGTCTTCAACTTTTGATTTTCCTGCCTCAAACCCCAGGTAACTAGGATAATAGGCCTGCTCTACCAGACCCAGTAGTTGTTGTCTTGTAAAAATAAACACATACAGATAAAATTAAATGCTTTCTGCTTAAGATGTCGTTGTCAGCTAGGCATGGTAGGTCACACCTATTCCAGGACTCAGGTGCGGAGAGTTCAAGTTCAACCTGGGCTACAGAATGAGACCTTATCTCAAAAAAAAAGTGTGGTTCCCTCCTCTGTTCCCCAATAAATCCCTAAACGGTCTTAGGCCGTGCTCACAGTCATCTGTGTGTACTCGTTGGCCTTCCTCTCAAGATCAGATTCTGTTTTTGTCTTTTGTTTTTCTCACACGGTCCAGAATGCTTTCTGTGACTGTCAAATCTCTCTCTCCCTGACTCTTATCGTCACCATTTCCTCTCTTTTCCTATAAATCGTAACAGATTATTAATGAACTTCCTACTTTGTTGTTGTCAAATATGAAAGCCTTAAAACATTTTTATTTTACAAAAAGAAAAATACATTTGTTTCCATTATTTGTTCACCATAGTAGGCATTCACAAAGCCAACTAATATTTGTCAACTGAACTAATTTAACAATATGTCTTTCTCTCATTCTTCTGTTTTTTTTTTTTCATGTAACATGGAATTAATCAGCAACTGGAAATGAGGCCTTTTAAAGGCAAGTTTTAAAATCCCTTCTAATTGAAAAACATTTGTTGAGATACTATTATGCTGCTGCAATTACCCTAAACCAGGAAGCCCATACCATAGGGTTTTTGTGAAGAAACTGAAAAAGAAAAGAAAAAAAAAAAGATAGATAAGGTGCTCACAAAAGACACAAGGAAGAAATCTGTGGGAAGCAGAGCCTTAGGGAAAGCCTTCTGGAGAGAGATAGCTGGTTGACATTAGGGGAGATGCCTTGAGTCATGACTTTGGAGGTAAGTGTTAAAGTTTCTATCCTAGCGGGAAAGAGTATGATTGAGATAAAACAATGGGGGTTTACTGGTGATCAAATTAAGCAGGGTCTAAATAAATATCAGCAATTTGAGTAGAGTTTGGTATCAATGTGAGAAAGTGAGAAGGTTCTTTTGAGACAAAGCAAAGGAGGTTACAGGAGTTAAGCATAAGAAAGTAGGGCCTGCAGGGATGGCTCAGCAGTTAAGAGTGCTGCTCCCTCTTCCATAGGACCTGGGTTCAATTCTCAGCATCTACATGGCTGCTCATAGCTGTAACTCCAGTTCCAGGGGATCTAACACCTTGACATAGACATATATGCAGGCAAAACACCATTGGACTTAAAATACAAAGTAAGGGCTAATTTTAGCACTGGGGAGGCAGAGGCAGAGGCAGGAGGATCTCCATGAGCTTGAGGCCAGCCTGGTCTACATAGCAAGTTCCTGGACCTTGTCTTAGGAAAAATTAAGAATAGAAAAGAACTAAAAGGTTGGAGCTAGAGAATGGTTTGGTGTTTAAGAGCACTTATTTTTGCAGAGGACCTGGGTTCAGTTCCCAGGCATGCATGTGGTGCACAGACATACATAGAGACAAACAACCATACATATAAAATGAACACAAATAAATCTTTTAAAAAGATAAGAGGAAGACCTTGGGGCTGAAGAGATGGCTCAGCTCTTATGAGAGCACTGCTATTGCAGATGGTTCCAAGTACCCACAGCTGGTGGTTCACAGCCCTCTGTAATTCCAGGCCCAGGGGAGTCTATGGCCTCTGGCCTTCAAGGGCACTTCTCTCAGATGTGTATACTCCCATTCAGACACACACACAACACGTAATTAAAGAAACGAATTGATTATTTTATTTCTGGTTTTTCAAACCAGGGTTTCTTTGTGTAGCTCTGGCTGTCTAGGATCTCTCTGTAGATCAGGCTGCTCTTGAACTCAAGAGATCTGCTTGCCTCTGCCTCTTGAGTGCTGAGATTTAAGGTGTGGGACACCACAACCCAGCAAATTGTATTTTTTGTTTTTAATGGAGGGCAGGAGAAATGGTTCAGCAATTAAGAGCACTGGCTGCTCTTGCAGAGGTCCTGGGTTCAATTCCCAGCACTCACATGGCTGCTCACAACCATCTGTAACTTCCACCCAGGGGATATGATACCCTCTTTTGGCCTCCACCCAGAGCAGGCACATGCCCTTGATCTCAGCAATTCAGAGGCAGAGGCAGGTGGATCTCTGTGGGTGTGGCCTGGTCTACACATCTAGTTAGCTAGCCAGAGCTACTGTCTCAAAAAAGTGACTAGTCAGGGAAAAAAACCCGAACCCCCCAATCATAAATTTAAAAAATCATTATAATATTCGATTTGAATACGAAACCACCAATAGAGAAGAGACCTAATTATCACTAGTTAGTAGTACATCAAGCATCGAAGTGGAGCATCATTATGTTAATGAAGACCTGATTCCAAGGGGCCTGGGGCAAAGGTCTATTAAAGCTGTGTCCGAGGGAATCTGATTCTGCTACAGCGCCGCTTCCACCAAAGCGGGGATGGTAGCGATTTATTCACAGGTCTCGTTAAGGTCAGCTTTTTGCTAATACTACAGCCTTCCCCTTCTAGGTTCTTCCCCGGAGCCGGAGCCGGGCGAGTCGTCGTCGCACACAACCGCCTTTTAACCAGACGTAGACTGGACTACGACTGCGATCTTTAGAACCGCGGTGGTCGTCTCCTCGGTAAAAGGGAAGGCGCGTCCGGGAGAGCTTTACCCAGCCCGAGGCGCGGCCCGTTACACCGACCGAGCGCCGCCACTCCCACCGCCAGACAAGGTCGAGCTAAAGAGAGGCTCGCTGAGCGCGGTGGGGGCGGGGCCTCCTCTCCCGGAAGCAGTTTGTCTCAGAACCGGAAACAGTTGTTTCTCCAAGGGAGGCGGGACTGGGCGGGCCAGGGCGCAGCGGCTGACGGCGGGGGAGGAGCCGGGTCCACTGCCGGGTGGAGGGGCAAGGCGAGTGTCCTTATCCTACCGACTGGGGCCCGGGCCTGTGAGCCGGTTGGAGTCGCGGCAGCGTGAGCGATCGGGCCGAGCGGAAGCAGACATGTTGCTCTTCGTTGAGGTGAGTGGCTCAGGGCGCCTGGCCGGGCTCGGAGAGGAGCTGAAGCGTCGGTCGGGGGCGCGGGCCGGTCCCACCGCCATGTGACTTTCCAGGCCGTACACGCCGCGGAGCCCGCCGAGAGGCTGACACAGCACCTGGGCCGTGCAGGCCTGCAGCCCCGCCGTGCGCCGCGCACACTCGAGCCGGCCGTGGGGGCGAGGCCCGCGGCGGCGGGGAAGGCGAGGCGGCGAGCCGGGCCGGCCGAGGCGGCCTGAGGAGCCGAGGGGGAGCGAGCGTCCCATATGGAGCGCCCGAAGGAGGCGAACGGGCGGGGGCGGGGGCGGAGTCTGCGGAGAAAGGGCGATCAGGTGGGCGCGTTCGGGGCCCGAGGCCTCGCGGCCGCCGGGCCGGGGCGCAACATGTGGGGCCCGGGGCGGCGGGGCGGCGGGGCGGCGGGCTGTTTCGTCGGCCCCGAGGGGGGCGTGCTTTTGGAAGGAGAGCGGAACGCCGACCCCAAACTTTGCGGAAATGGTGTTGGGTGCGGGTCAGCGGCTCTGGAACGTTCTGCGGTGGCGGCGCGGTGGCCGGGCCCGCGGGTCGCAGCCTCGAAAGGCACCGCTCTGACCTTCGGTAAAAGTTGCCCGGGCTGCGACTGCGGGCGGGCGGGCCGCCGGCCTGTTCGGGGCTCTTCAAAGGAAAGCTAGGGGCAGGAGAGGAACTTCGGGGAAGCCTGGTTTTCGTTGTGGTGTCGGATCAATGGAGATATTTTTGTTTCGTTGGACCGTCTGCCGTCCGCCTGTTTGAGATTCCAAAGTAGTGATTACTTCTCACCAGTAATGAAGTTTAATTTCTCTCATTTCTGCCTTGTGTGTCCAGTGAGCATCAGCTGACTGCCTGGCAAATGCTTTGAGTAGATTCCAGATCATATTGTTCTTACATTGTGAAAACGTCAATCCAGCAAAGCTGCAACTTTGCAACTTGGCATTTGTTAACTATGCCCATAAAAAGAGTCTTTTCATGAGGGAAGGAATCACAGGTTGTATAATGGACTTGGACGCTGGGGCCAACATATGGGGGGGAGGGTGTTCTGAGGTGGTGGTGGGAGAGTCTTATTCCCTGATATTCTGGCGTAAAGTACATATTTTACTTTGATCGAGTTTTTTAGTTGCACATGGTACTGTGTTACGTAAGGGCGCTTTTATACACACTTGTGTATTGTACGTTGGACAGATTTCTCGTATCCCCTCTACTCTGCTTTCCCCCTTTATTTTTCTGCCTTTACCCTCTCTTGGTGTTTATGTTGCTGGTAAGTTTGGGAATCTTAAATTAGGTGCCAAAGACACTAAACGCACATCCCAGGTTAATAATATGTATTAATTTGGGATATTTGAAGCAGACCACAAAAAGTTGAAATCAGTCGGTTCTAGCTTTCTATTCACCTTTTTATGTTTTTTTAAAATCCACATTGTTTTCCTTTAACAGAGTAAGAAATCAGGTTTTATTGTAAGCAGGTCTGGTTTGTTTCAGGAATTACTGTGCTGTGCAAATATTGCAGGTTTTAAGAGCAGAAAAAGCAAGAGATAGAACAGACTAGGCAAAAATTGTAAAGTTCGTTTTATGTCAATGTAATTTTGGAAATAAATTGAGGGAACCAGTTGAGAGGTTAAATAACTTAATAAAGGCTGAACAATAAAATTTAGAACTAAGTCGCCCTAATGTTAAACCAGGCATAATTTCCCAGTTTATACATAGTGTGTGCCTCCAACTCTCAAGTGCTGGGATTAAAGGTGTACACCACTACACCTAGTTTAGCTAATGCATATTGAGGCTGGATTGTTGTGTTTTTCACAAAACTACTATATAAAGTTAATATCCCTGCTAGTCATTTCTTTGACTCAGTTTATCTTTTTTCTCATATGCAGTATATTGAAAATTAATGCTTTGAAGTATTCAGGATTTAATATGTGGCATTAAAAGTATTCAGAGCTGGGTGGTGGTGATGGCCCACATCTTTAATCCCAGCATTCTGGAAGCAGAGACAGGCAGATCTCTTTGAGTTCAAGGCCAACCTGGTCTACACAGTGAATTCCAGGACAGCCAGAGTTACAACAGAGAAGCCCTATCTTGAAAAACAACACCCACCCCCCAAAAAACAAAGCAAAACACTACTTAGAAACAAACATTAGTTGTTTGACTTAAAAAAAAAAAATACTGTATTTGATTCTTAGTGGGGAGAGGGTGTGTAAATCCCAGGGTCTTGAACACTGTATTTACATGTGCTACTCATACCCAATCCCTAGTATTGGTTCTTACAACCTCATGATACAGAAATTCTCAACAAGCGACCCAAAGCCAGAAGTTAGAAGTTTAAGGTCATTCAAATGTAAATAGTGTGGAGATGAAAGTCTTAAGTTTGTCTTCTGGAACACGAGTCTGTGGACCCAAGGTGTATAGCATTTGTCCCAGAGATAAAGCACTGTTCAGGTAGATGTCCAGACAGAAGTGAAGGAGTAGCTGAGTTTGCCTAAGAAGAACACCCAACTGCCTGTTTTCCTTGGCTTCTGGACTCTGGATAGAAAAGAATTGAAAATTCCAAATCATAGCAAAGGCAACAGGGTCTCTGCCTGTCTCCAAGAGAAATTGAATGTTTTTCATTTATTGCAGATTTGACAGATAATTTGAAGTGTTGCTTATACTCAATACTCCTTGATATGTTAAAATTTTTATTTAGTGTATTAAAACTTATTTTTGGCTGGGTGGTGATGACACAAGCCTTTAATCTCTTACCGGTTTGAAGCCAGCCTGGTCTACATTGTAAGTTCCAAGACAGTCAGGGATACACAGAGAAACCCTTGTTTCAAAAAACCAAACAAGACTTTTATTTGCCTACCATATTAACAATTTAAAAATATTTTGATAGTTTCTGTCCAATATATTGGTTTACTTTGTGATTCTACATAATTTCATAAAGTAAGTTGCAATGATTTTTCTGTGTATGGTGCGCGGTGCTGCAGATCAGAGGGCCACTCTGCAGTCCTTTTCCTCCTTCACCTACATGGGCTCTGGGGAATCAAACTCAGGTTGCCAAGATCTCAGAGATCCTCCGGTCTCTGCCTCCCCAGTGCTGGGGTTAAAGGGATTAAAGGTGTGCACCACTAAGCCTGGCTTGACTCCTGAATATTGATGCCGAATGGGAGGGCAAATGAGCATGTAAACCAAGAGAGTGAGGAAAATACCTGGATGGGAGATGGGTTACAAAGGAGGAACTTTAGAACGTGCAGTCCTCGTTGAGTTCTGAATTCTAAGGTGTTTACTCCAACCCCTTAACCTCCCCCACCCCAGTACTGAAGATTAAACCCAGGGCCCTGTGGATGTCAGGCAAGCACTACATCAACTGATATTCCAGGCCTTGACCTTCCCCCCCTTTTAAACCGGCAAATCTTTCAAAGGGTTTGCCTCCTTATGCATCCCTGACAGGTCTGAAGCTTGATCTGTAGACCAGGCTGGCCTCCCAAGAGCTGGGATTAAAGGCGTGCATCACCACTCTGTTGCAGCCCTTGGCATTTTAGTGGCCACTAAAATTGGATTTCTTTCTATTTGAGTTTTTCCTTGATAATGAGTATTAACCACTTAATAAGAGAGCAGTGATTTTTGTACACCCTAGCTTGCTTGAGTTACTTTATTATATGTTTCAAAAAATTACTTTGGTAAATTTATTAATTAAAAATTGTTTTGTGGCAGAGTCTGTATAATATAGCCCAGGCTGTATTCTTAAGAGGCAGTTCTTAAGAATACCAAGTACTGGAATTACAGGCATGAACTACTACTACATTCTAGCATTCATCTTCAATTTTTAAAAATTATTTTTTTTATACATTGGTGTTCTGCCTGCATGTATGTTTGTGTGTGTTGGATCCCTGGTACACCACACACAGTTGTGAGCTGCCATGTGGGTGCTTGGAATTGAACCCGAGTCCTCTGGAAGGGCAGCCAGTGCTCTTAACCACTGAGCAGATATCCCTAGCCCCATCTTCAAGTTTTTTAAACTTACAGCACAGGGTTTTGTTGTTCTTTGTGCTGGGGTGATGCTTGAGTACCACAGTAGTCAGGACAACGGATCTCGTATGTTCTCTTAGACTGCATGGGCACCGGGATTCAAACTGCGGTGGTCATCCAGCTAACACCAAGTGCCTTTATACACTAAGCCATTTTGCTGGCCTCCCATTGGTGTTTTTAAGGACATTCACATGTAGTATAGCATCACCACTTCTGCCCCAGAGCTCTTTCCATCTCAAGAGACAGCTCATTGGCTAAGAGCACTTGTCCTTCCAGGGGACCCAGGTTCAGTTCCCAGCACCCATGACCCAGCTCATGACTCCAGCTCCAGGGGATCCAGTGCCTTCTGCTGGCCTCTGACAGTGTGTGTGTGGTGTGTGTGGTGTGTGTGTGTGTGTTAAAAATAAACCTTAAAAAAAAAAACCAAAAAAACCTCTGACCCATTTAACAGTAATTACTCATTTCCCTTTTGCCACAGATTTTACAAAATTTGAGACATAAACTTTATCTAATTAAAGATTCTTGCTTTATTAAGATGGTAGCAGTTTTAATTTTAGGTATTAACATTATATGCTGTGATGGTGCATGCCTTTAATCCCAGCGGGTGGATCTCTGTGACTTTGAGACCAGCGTGTTCTTATAGGACAGCCAGGCCTACACAGACAGACCCTGTCTCAAAAGTAAAATAAAACGAGGTGTGGAGTGACTTTCTTTTATGCTAATAAGAGGTGATTATCAACACATGTATACATATTTGTGGATTCTGTGTTTTTACCTTGCTCCCCGTATATTCGTGTGTATACGTACTCTGTGTGTTTGTATGTGTGTTGTGTGTGTGTGCGTGTGTATGCGTGTGTATGTTTGGGAGCCGAGACAGATGTTGAGTGTCTTCCTCAGTCACTTTTCTGAGACAAGGTTTCTCACTGAACCTGTACCTCACCAATTCTGTTCTGCTCCTGGCCAGCCAGCTCAGATACCTGCCTGCTTTTGTTTCCCTAAAACTGGGATCGACCTCCCCCATTCCAACATTTATTTGTGTATGTGTATGTACATGTATCACATTTTCTTTCATGTTCATGACACGCTTGTGGAGGTCAGGGCAGCTTTCCGGAGTCATCTCTGTTCTATCACGTTTCCTGGGGGTCCATCAAAGGTCATCAGGTTAAATGGCAAACAGCTTTGCCTGGCAAGTCACCTCACTAGTCCTTTGTTTGCTTGTTTGGTTTTTGTTTTGTTTTGAAGCACGGTCACTCACGATGGAGTTCCATGGCCTGTAACTTGTATAGACCAGGATGGTTTTGAACAGAGAGAGATTCTTCTACCTCTGCCCCCAGAGTACTGGGATTAGGAGCATGGACTATCGTACTGTCTCATTTTGTTTATTTTTGGAGGCAGGATCTCTACATTGTCCTGGAATTCACTATGTAGACCAGGCTAGCCTCCACAGAGATTCCACCTGCCTCTGCCTCCCAAGTTGGGATTAAAAGTGTGTGTCACCACAAGTGGCCCCATTTTATTTTTTAAACGTAAGTGGTGGAGCTAGATCTCAAGTCTTCATGCTTGCATGAAAAAGCGCTCTACTGACTGAGCTGTCTTCCCAACCCCTAAATAATTTTTTTTAAAAACAATGATTTGGGAGGAAGAAAGTACATGAACAAATTGTGAATATAGTCTTGATTTTTTTTTTTTTGCAGTATGAGCCATCAAACTAGAGCCTTTTCATGTTGAATAGGTGTTCAAGCGCTAAATATCCCCAGCCTCTTTAAATTGTAAAAAGTTTGCCAATAAAAGTTATAAATGAGTTGCTATATTTTTGAAGAGTTGTGGGGAATACAGCTGGTGCCCTTTCCTGGCCTCTGCGTACTACATACACATGGTGCACAGATAAGTAAAATAGATTAATTGAAAATTGTTTAAAAACAAAAAAAAAGCTGCAAAAACATCCCTTGGTGCTTCAGATTATAATTTGTACAAAGCAAGTTACTGAGAATACTGATACTAACAATTTTAGGTTTGATTGTGCTATCTGCTGTCTCCATTTTCTTTCCAGTTAATGAAAGTAATCTTTGGTATTAGATAAAATTTCAAGTCTGTAATTTTGGTTTTCTCCCTTGGAGCTTAAAACAAGATTTTGTTGTAGTGGGGAATGGAATCTATGTGTTTCAGGGGGTATAAGGTTGATAATGTTCAGAAACTCATTAATCCAGGTATTTAATGTTATAAAAGGGATTTCTTACTTTAATAAAAAAATTACTTTCTTAATTGAAAATGGAAAATGACTGGCTCTGACATTTATTATCCTTGTAATTTGTGATTTGCTTAACTTTTGTTTTCTACAAAATTTAATGTGAGGCAGATTCCCAACCTTGGAAACATAAATGTTTTGTATTGTGCAGTGTTAATTTTTATAAAGATTTAGGAGTCATTGCTTCAAAAGTTAACTTCAGGTTACAAAGTCAACCTCAGTAAAGCTTCTGAGCCTCACGGTCCTCTCTGTAATTTGTTTGTATCTTCTGAGATGGTTATGTTTTTGTTGTTTCTATATTAAGTCATGCGTATTTTGGTAAGAGGTTAATATATTCTACATATATAGCTGTATTGGGAGTTGTTGATATATAAGTATATAAGTAAATTTTTGATACAAAAAACCCTGAAATCTATAGTGTTTAAAATATTTATATCTGTGTATTTACTTTGCAACAGGGTCTCAGGTAGCCCAGGTTGGCCTCTAACTTGCTATATAGCAGAAACTAGCCTTAAACTCATGGTGCTTCAACTTTCCAGTTGCTGGAATTGGTAGCTTGCATCACTGCTCTGGCTTCCCTTTCCAATAAATATTTGGGTTTTTTTTTTAATGTGTGTCAGGATTTCTCTGAGTTGCTTGGGGCAGTCTTGAACTCATTCTGTAGCCCAAGTTAGCCTCATCAGCATTCTTGAAATAAAAGGTCACAGACAGGCACTACCAATCAACCAAGGGCCATACATAGCTCAGTGGCAGTGCTTGCGTGTCATGTATAAAGACATGCATTAAATCTCCAGTACTGCCAGAAATGTTTTTCTTAGTGAAGAATATCCTTTTGTTCTGTATCTAAAACTTACAAAGAAAAATGAAGACTATTGCATTGTTAAAATACGTATTTGAGCTAAAGAACATAAATGATAAAGTGAAGCTGCAGGCTTGGGGCCCTGCCTTTAATCCTTGGACTCAGAGCAGAGGTGAGCGCATCAGTGGTATGATGGCGCTAATGCCTAGCTGTGAGGCCCTGGATTCAGTCTCCATTTTCATGCAAAAAAGGCAGGTGTTCTGAACCAGTTGATGTTTGTCACCCATGAGCCCTAGCTACTTGCAAATAGGAGGGTTGCCTGAGCCTAGGCAACTGAGAGTAGTCCGAGCAACACAGTGAGACTTTTTCAAAACAAGTGAAAACTGGACCCTTGACCAGACAGATTGGCTGCGCTAGATTTGCTTACTTTCTAGTTTTGTGCCTTTGGGCAACAATTTAACCTTTACTTCTCAGTTTCCTTTTCTGTAAATTGGGGCTAATATATCTCATATCTAATATGATATACTAATATATCATACCTATGGAAAAGTTGTTAAGAGGAGTGGCAAGGTAAAGTGTTTAAAATTATAAGAACTTTGGGAGCTCCTGCTACCACAATGAATGTATGAAAGACCTTCTCATGTTCATTCTCATTTGTTCATTTTCTGACACACAGAAACTTTTATTCTACTGGGGAAAGTCCCTTTAGAAGTAGGCTGGAAAGAGTTACCATGCGGGGCCTTGAATACCTCGCAAGGGCCTGGAACAACTAGGAAGTGCTCTAGACTAACCCTGGCTTTCTGTAAGCCAGGTGAGTCATTCTCACTTGAAAATAACAAAAAGTTAACTAACTTAACACTATATACCAGAAATAAAAAACTTTTGCTGGCTGGAGAGACTGCTCAGCAGGTAAGAGCGCTCATTGCTTTCAGAGGAGCTGGGTTCAATTCACACACCCACATGGTAACTCAGAACCATCTGTAACTCAAGTTCCAGGAGATCAAACACTCATATAAATATATTCATTCATGGTCTTTGTGGGTCTCTTGTGTTCTAAGCATTCCTGTACTTCAACGTGTTAGAGGACCGTAATCCACAGGCAAGGTCGTTGCCTTTGGGGTAGAGTCCGCAGACAAATTCCAGAGTTTTAAATTACAATAAGCATTTTGTGGTAGAGGTTAAATATTACTATGAAAATTACTGTAAATATTTTTTCTTTAACTGAAATTCATCTGTGCCTTTTCCTGAGATAGAAGTGATCACCAGTCTGGATTGACTTCTGTCTTAGGGACCCTTGTTCTTATCTGGTAGCTATTTTCTGTATCCGTTTCTTGCTCATCATTAGCCGCTTCAGGTAAAACTAGGGTCAGAGGTCTTTTGCTTAGAGAGATTTATCATATACCTATGCAGTATATAATTCAGGCAACATCAGTTTATTGGTTTAAGAGTGCAGACTTTCCAGACTGATTACCAAGGTCCAAATCCTGGCTCTCACTAGCTTTACAACCTACAGCATTGGGCAGGTTAGTTTACTGTAAGTTAGGGTAGTGCTCTGCTTATCTGTAAACTGTTGATGATAATATTTAACTGAGGTTATTATAAAGGTAAGTATTTCTCCAATATTAGTGATTATTCTGTGAATGAAGAAGTTCCACCATTTTTTTAACCCTGTAGCCCTCGCTGGTATGGAACTTACTATGTAGACCACACTGGCTTTGTACTCAAATCTACCTGCTTCTGCTTCTGAAATCCTAGGTTTAAGAGTGTGGTAGGCCTGTTTTGTTTTGTTTTTTCCATAAAATACTTTAAGAATCTTCTGAAAATCTGGGTATGGTGGTGGTACACGCCCTTAATCCTAGTACATTGGAGGCAGAGGCAGATGGATCCCTGTAATCCCTGTGGATCCCTTGAGTTCGAGGCCAGCCTGGTCTACAGAGGGAGTTCCAGGGCAGCCAGAGCTACAAGAGAAACCTTGTCTTTTAAAACAAAAACAATCCAGATATAGTGGTGCACACCTGTAATCCCAGCACTTGGGAGGCAGAGGCAGGTGGGTCCCTGTGAGTTCTGGGCCAGCCTGTTGTACATAGTTCCAGAACAGCCAGAGCTACATAGACTCTATCTCAAAAAGAAAACAAAACAACAAAATCTTTTGGTAGGACTCCATAGTTATGTTTTCTGTTTTTTTGTTTTGTTTTTTAATTCTTACATTCAGGTTTTCCTTTTATTTTTTAGAGTTATTTTTGTGAATGAGCATGTAAGTATGTACCATGTGCATGCCTGGGTCCCTTGAAGTCAGAAGAGGTTATCCAGTTCCCTGGAATTGGAGTTGCAGATGGTTGTGAGCTCCCAGAACTCACAGAACTAGGGTTCTCTGCAGAAGCAACAAGTGACAAGTGCTCTTAAACGTGGAGACGTATTGGTAGCCCCTGGCTCTTTTTTTTTTTTTTTAAATTTAAACTCTCCTGTAGCTCAGGCTGGCCTTTGAACTAAGGATGACTCCTGATCCTCTTCCCATGTGCTGGGATATCAAGCTTTATTTGGCTTTAAAAAAATTTTTTTTTTCACTATCAGTACTTAATACTTAATGGTCCTATCAATCTTGGAAATATGAAACCTAGAACCTACGTGGTGCAGGAACTGAGGCCCCCCCTGTTGCTGGGGGTCGAGTAGAGGAGAGAACACTGAAGCAAAACAACAAACCTGAGCACAGATATTGTTTACTGTAGGACAAACAAATTTAACCAACTTAAATATTTGATTTCTTTTTTTAAGTTTTTCTTTCTTTCATTTACTTTTAGTCAAAAGTTTCTCTGTGTAGCCTGGCTGCCTTTGTACTCACTCGGTAGACAAGGCTAGTCTTGAACTCAGATCCCATTTGCCTGTGCTTCCAGAGTGCTGGGATTAAAGGCGTGCACTGCCACTACCTGCTGATTCTTTTTCTTTCTTGTTTTTAATTAAATGTTCTTTGGGATTCCTGTTTCTGAAAATAAATATGGAGTAAAACAAAAGGTTGCATATATTACATACATATGGTAACTTTACTCTTTGGTTACTTTTTACCCTAAAAGTGATTTCTCTTAGAAGAAAATAGTTTCAAGAATTAGAAGTCTCCCTTTTTTCTTCTTTCTCCATCGAGGATTTTGTATAAAATGGGACAAAAATCAAGACTGTTCCTGGATTCTCTGGGAATGACATATGTTGCTTAAAAATAATGGTGATAGGCAGGGGAAATGAGTAGTTCATCGCTGTTTTATGGGTGGTTTGGTTACTTTTGTGTGGTAATTATGCTGACACCTCACATGCTATATGTTGGCAATAATTGGCAACAGTTTCAGTATCTACTCTTAACAGAGTCTGTTAATAACACAGTATGCAACTATATAGCTTCAGGGGCTTACTGAATTTTTGTTGATATTTTGGTTTTTGAGACAGAATCTTTCTGTAACCCAGACTGGCTTAGAATTCACTGTGTAGTCAAGGCTACCTTTGAATTTGTGGCAGCCTTCAGGCCCCCTCACTTCTTTTATTTATTTTTTTCCCGGTTTTTGAGATAGGGTCTTACTGTGTAGCCCAGGCTAGTCTCAAATTTCTAATCCTATCTCAGTCTATTGAGTTTGGGGAGTACAGGGATTACAGGACTGTAGCACCATGCTTGGTCCTGAGCTGTTTGATGTTTAGCTATTCTGTACAGTTACTGAGCTGAATAGGATGGGAGTTTATTAAACCTCGTCAAGTTAAATCAGACTTGTTTATCTAGATTAAAAGTATGTTTTTGCTTGGGAGGCTAAGGCAGGGGGATTAAGATTTTAATTCTACTACTTACTCTGTTTTAAGAAAAGTAGGTAAAAGTAGGACAGCGTGTGCCTGTGATCCCAGCACTTAGGAGGTGGAGGTAAAAGAATCAGGAGTTCGTGGCCACTTGCAGCTACACAGTGAATCTGAAGCCAACCCGGACTTCTTGACTCCAAAACAAGGACAACAAAGTATAAAAAAAACCTGTGATTTTAATATAGACTGACTTGTCGTTACTGTATCATTTTGGAGACACGCTATAGAAAACATTAAACTTTAGCTGACTGTCTTTTTCTTTTTTATTTCGTGTGCTGGAGATCAAACTGAGAGCGATGTACATTCCCAGCCTTTTCCAATTTTTTTTTCCCCTTTCTTGGTCTCAAGTTATTTTGCAAAGAATATAACACCCTGGGCTGGGTGTGTAGCCTATTGTAAAGTGCTTGTCCAGCATGTCCAGGGCACTTGAGAAGGGAACCAAAACCATAGCATTCTTATGTGTATAGCCCTTAGACTAGAATTCACATAGTAGGGCAGCATAGAAACTTTTTATTTCATATTTTTCACAGAGTCCTATCCCTAGCTTCTGTTTTGGCTTTTTGAAACAGAATCTTGCTGTGGCTGGCACTTCCTTTATTGCACCTACTGGCCTTAAGCTCAGGGCAGTCCCTTCTGCCTTCTCCTCAAGAGTGCTAGGATTACAGGCATGTGCCATCATACCTAGCTGCAAAGTACAGACATTTTAAGCTTGTTCATATCATTACTGACAAGATTGATTTCTAAAGCAATAAACCATTTTTAATGTCCATCTTACTGGGTCTTTGTTAGTATTGGTTACTCATTTTATAAATTCATTGTGTGGATTAAAACAAGAGAAGATAGTAATAGTCCCTTATATCAGTTAATAAGAATAATTTTTCCAGTTGAAATGTCTTTTACATTTTATATATGTCATTAAACTTTTCTTTGATTTTGAGACAGGGTCTCATGCAGCCCAGGCTGGCCTGGAACTTCCCGTATAGTGGGGGCTGATCTACAACCCTGAATCCTCCTGTGTCCACCTTCCAAGTGCTAGGATTGCTGCTGTATGCTACCACACCTGGCTTTCAATATACATTTTTTTGATTGGAATGTAATTTTGCTACATATTTTAAAAAAAAAAAAAAAAAACGGTCTGGGCATGGTGGTGCACGCCTTTAATTCTAGCATTATGGAGGCAGATGCAGGTGGATCTCTGAGTTCCAGGGCAGCCTGGTCTACAGCGTGAGTTCCAGAACAATGTTCCAGAACATAGAAAAATCCTGTGTCCAAAAAAAAAAAAAAAAATCCTGTTATAAGTTTGTTTTTACCATTCTCTGTATGTGTTTTTTTTGTGGGTTGGTTTTTTGTTTTTTGTTTTTCAAGACAGGGTTTCTCTGTTGTTACTTTGGCTGTCCTTGAACTCACTCTGTAGAACAGGTTGGCCTGGAACTCAAGGGCTCTTTTTGCCTGCCTCTGCCTCCCAGTTGCTAGGATTAAAGGCCTACACCACCACCTCCCGGCTTTCTCTGTATGCATTTTTAAAACATCACATTATAAAGCTAGACGGTGGTGCTTGTCTTTAATATCAGCAGAGGCAGGCTGATTTCTGATCTCTGTCAGTTCTAGGCCAACCTAGTCTACAGAGTTCAAGGATAGTCAGAGTTACACAGAAAAACCCTGTCTTGACACACCCCCCCAAAAAAGTAAAACACATAAACCATAAATAAGTAACAATTTAAAATAAGTGCAATTTTACTTGTCAATTTAAAAAAACAGAGTAGCATTAAATGAGGGGAAAGCACGAGAATGAAATAAAAGGTGCTATTACCTAGGGGTTACCAACAACACTGTTTTGGTCTCTATAGGCTTTCTTGTACATGTGCATTGTTCTCATACAGTTGAAGAATTTCTATAACAAGAGTCTAGCTTTCTTCATTTTTAAATATTTTTGTGAACACTTTCCATATCTACTTAATATTTCTCCCGAGTGTGGATTTATGCAGGTGATCCTGAGTACTTTGTGTGTGGTTTCCTTTGGTACTAGCAGCTCGCATAAACAATATGGGGTGAACAACAATTGACACTGATAACGTCACAGAGTGTGTTCAGAATTCACATACATGGTTCTGAGGCTCTGCGATGTTCTAATATGCATGAACTACAGTTAATGCACAAGTAACTATAATTACATGTTTTAACTTTTACTATTATAAAGTAAACATGGGTGAGCATCCTTTTTCTCACATGTTTTTCGATGTCTGTTCTTTTGTTTGTTTAGAACCAAAGAAAGAATCTTTGGTTTGTTTAGAACCAAGTATTTTTGACAAATATTGCTGATTCTATAGAGAATTGTGTAAATGATGGGAATGAACTGGATGGATTGTTACATGTGGAAAAACTATTAAGTCCACTTGGGAGGCCCAGGTTGGACTGCAGATTCCAGGCTAAATAGTGACACCTTCTCTTAAAAGATACTGGAGCTAGAGAGATGCCTCAGAAGTTATGTATGCATGCTATTCCTACAGAAGACCTGGGTTTGCTTCCCACCATCCACATCTGGTGGGGCTCATAGCTGCCCAGTACTCCTGCTTCATGGGATCCGACACCCCCTTCGGGATTCTGAAGGTGCCTACACTCACGGTGACACACATACCCGTACACAGACACATCATAATTAAAAATAAATCTAAAGCCAGGCGGTGGTGGCCCACACCTTTAATCCTACCACTCAGGAGGCAGAGGCAACAGATCTCTGAGTTTGAGGCCAGCCTGGTCTACAGAGCGAATTCTAGGACAGCCAGGGCTAGAAGAGCAACCCTGGCTTGAAAAAACAAAAAAGGAAAAAAAATTACAATCTAAAAAACCAGCAAAGCTGGGCAAGATGATGCTTGCTTTTAACACCGAAGAGCTAGGAGGATTTCTGTGTAGAGTAAGCCCCATCTGCAGGTACATACCACTGTACCCTGTCAGTAAGAGTTATTTGAACATAAGCCATATATAGGACAGTTGATCTGAGCTTTTATTAAGTGACTAATGTATTTCATGTGGGTTTGCGGCACAAAGTGATGACACGTGGACCAAGTAGATGGTGTGGGGATTTGTCACAGTCCTCAGAAATACACAGTCTAAAAATCTTAATTCTGAAGTTTTTCATTTCAAGTTTTTAAAATACTGTTTAGGTATTTTAGCTGAAAAATGAGACCAATCATAAGATGGACCAGCTGTAGAAAGTAGAGGTCTTTAAAAAAAAGGCAGTAGTTCATAAGATACAGTATATTTTGGTTTTGGTTTTTCGAGACAGGGTTTGTAACTCGGGCTGTCTTGGAACTTACTCTGTAGACCAGGGTGGCCTGAACTCAGAGATCTGCCTGCTTCTGCCTCCTGAGTGCTGGATTAAAGGTGTGGGCCACCACCACCCAGCAAAGTTGTATATTGTCAAGTAGATCCAAAAGTATATATTTGGCTGGGCCTGGAGGTAATCCTGATGCTTAGGAAGTTGGCGAAGACTGATGACAACTTGAGCTGCAGACCAACTTAAACTATATAGTTGAGGCGTGTGGGGGTCCTGGGAGAAAACAGGTCTAATACTTCTGTACTCTTTATTAGTATTGTTTGATTCCCCCCCCCCAAGTTTAATATAGATCTTTTGATTGATTAGCAGGTGACATCTAAAGGCACTGGTTTAAATCCTAATGCCAAAGTTTGGCAAGAAATTCCTCCTGGAAATCCAGATGGCACCTCTGTAACCGAAAGCTCTTGGCATGAAACTGCAGCCACATCTGGATCTCATCCTGAGGGTAAGTCTTAAGTATTTATTGGAAAAATTACATTTTTGGTTGAATGTATCGCCATATTAACTCAAACAGCTTTGAGATAGCTTTTGATTATTTGGTGTGTTGGTTAACATTTTGTTGCTGTACAAAATGCCCAAGAAAAGTCAACTTTAAGTAAGAATGATTTAGTTTGGCTCCTGAGGTTTCGGTTCATAGTAACTTAGTCTCATCACTTTGGGCCTTTGTGGGTAGACTGTCATGACTGGGTGTCTCCTGGTGGGACAGAGTTGCTGCCTTCATAAGGCCAGAACCTGAGAGGAAAGAGATTAAGGCCCTGCTACTACAGAGTTCTTCCCTTCAGTTAGTTCCACCTCTTAAGATGCTATTATTTCCAGATAGCTTGTAGGGTTGCAAATTCCTCAATGGATCAGAACATTTATGGAGTCAGTCACAGTTGTAAGTATCCAGTTGTAAGTCGTAAGTATCCAAAGCCTCACCTCTAACCATTGTTGTATTGGAGACCAAGCTTTTATCTCGAGTACCTGGGGGGTACTTTTTGGATCCAAGCAAAAGGTGTGACTAAATTCAAGTAGTGTGTGTGTTTTTGGGTCAGCATCTAGCCCATTTATAGTATGTAATTTCTCATAAAATTAGTTTTGGTCTGCCATCATTGGCTGTATTAACTTAGTGATCTCAGACAGTTAACACTTCTCAGTGCCTTTTTCCTTTATCTGCAGAATAGAAATAATGAAAAATAATTTTAGATTACAGTATATAGTGTTTTCAGAAAAACAAGCAAATAAATTATATGGACAGTCTGATATATACATAAAGTACTAGCTTAATCATAATGGTTAAATTCAGAAATAACTTTGAACTTAAGCCATGGGGACATTTTCCCCAATTTTGAAAGCTTTAGAAGCCATGACTTAGTTACTGAAGGTAGGCTTAAGTAATTCCTGTTTATTTTCAATACTTTTTCTCGAATGCAGGTACTGCAGAGCTTTCAGAAGATATGTGTAAGGAATATGAAGTGATGTATTCTCCATCTTGTGAAACCACAAGAAATACAGCAGACATTGAAGAATCAGCTGATGGAATGATCTTAGGACCTGAAGATCTGAGTTACCAAATATATGATGTTTCTGGTAACCTTTGTTGTTTTATAGCTAAAATGAGAATTTAGTATCCTTAGCTCTCCTTCCATCATTGTTTTTGAAACATGATATTGATTGATTTGTTTTCTTCTTATATCAAGCAACTGTTACATAATTATTAAAAATATTGTTTGCTAGTACCCAGGCATAAAATTTTTAATTAAGAAAGGATCTTCGTAAAGTCCTGTTAAAGAAAAGTGTAAAATTAAAGATATCAGGAGAAAATGGTTAAGAGAGATCCAAATTTCAAAAGTTGATTAATTGAGATCATTGTAAGTTTAATCAATTTTTCTACCACTTTTGTCAGCAATGAAATTTTTTAAAAATAATTTTTAAGAAAAAACTATTATGATTCCTGGCACTGGTGGCACACGCCTTTAATCTCAGAACTTGGAGGCAGAGGCAGGGGGAATCTCTGAGTTCCAGGACAGCTAGAGGTACAACATAGAAACCCTGTCTCAAAAACCTATTATATATTAAAATTATGAGTTCTAAGTGGGTAGAGATAGCCCTCATTCCTCCAATCCACACAGTTGGGTCAGAGGCACTAGATTGAGAGTGTGAGGCTAGCTTGGGTGGCCTAGAGCCCCTCTTTAACAACAAACAAACCAGCTTCTGTAATTCAGTTTGGAAGTGTGGTTTGCTTGCTTGCTTGCTTGTTTGTTTGTTTATTTTTAACATTGATTCAACCAGCATGGATTAGTAGTCAATCTGATTTATAGTGGATGAAAAAAAAGATTTATTTTTAATTAAAAAAAAAATGTTTATGTGTATATGTGCACAAGCTTCCAAAGGCCACCTCTGGAGCTGGATCCACCCAACATGGTGCTGGGCCACAAGCATGGTCTTCTGTTAAAACAACAGAACTAAAGTGAACCATAGATTCTGGCTATCTAATTTTATGTTTCCAAAGAGTCTTTTTGAAAAGTAATTGTAATATGGAGTAGGCATATCTCTTTCTGCCTTAGTTAACCCTATGACTTAGAGCAAGTTCTAAAAATAATTGTCTTCAATTATTCCTTTTTTTAAAAAAATGAGACAGAGTCTTAACTATGTAGCCCTGGCTGGCCTAGAACTTTCTGTGTAGTCCAAGCTGGATTTGAACTAAGAGACCTCCATGCCTCCAAAGTACTGGTATTTAAAGATGCCTGTTACCATGTCTAGCTTCAGTTGCCTTTTAAATATTTAGATTTATTTGTATGTGTGGTGCAAACACATGTCCATGTGTATACTGATGTTTTAGGTATAGGCAGCCATGCTTAAGTTTTTACTTGGATGCTTAGAGTCTGAGTTCATTCAGTTCCTCGTGCTTGCTCCTCTCCAATGAGCATCTCCCAGCCCCAGGCTAGATTTTTAAGTCTTTTGACTTATAAGGTATTTTCTGAGGTATGTGGTATTGGTATTCCTATACGAAAATTTAAAGTGATGAGCCCTCAGGCCCAAGAGATGGCTGAGTTGTTAAGTTTGAGTTCAACTCCCAGCACCTATGTGGCAGTTCACTGCAGTCTATAACTCAGTTTCCAGGGGATCCAGTGCCCTCTTTTGGCTTCTGCAGGCACCAGGCATGCATGTGGTTCACAGACATAGAGGCAAAAAAATAAAATTAATAACAAAAAAAAGTGGCTCTTTTCAGCCTATGGTCATCCTTTGAATATAGACTTGGTAAATGATGCAGCACAACTAGATAGTTTGAATGCACTTCCTGGAAATGACGTTGCAAGTCAAGTGAATTGATTGCTCATTTAGCTAGCATTTGGATAGGTGAGTTCTATTTAGAAGATTGCGTACACAGGTGAAAAGGCTCACGGGGTAATGGGATTTGCTGAATGAGCCTAACAACCTAAATTCAGTTCCCAGAAGCCTCTTGTAGGTAGATGGAAAGAGCACCCTACAAAGTTGTCCTGTGGTTGACACACGGACACTACACACACTATTCACACACACAGTTCAGCACACTTTTTGGTTAATGTGTGTGTGTATCTCTTCTAAATCTGTGTGCCTGTGGGGGTGATAGGATTGCATCTCCCTGGAGCTTGAGTTACGTGGTTGTGAGGTGCACAGCCTAGGTTCTGGGACCCAAACTTAGGTCTTCTGCAAAAGTAGCTCACACTTTGGACCACCGAGTTACCTTTCTAGCCAACAACATTTTTTGGTTTTTTTTTTAAAGATTACACGGGCTGGAAAGACATGGTTCACTGGTTAATAGCACTCTTCCAGAGAACCTGGGTTTGACTCCCTAGCATCCACATGGCTGTTCAGACCCATCCATAAGTCCAATTCTAGGGGATCTGATGCCCCTTTCTGACCTCCGTGTTGCAACATGTAGACAAAACACTAGTATACATAAAATACTAACGTAAAAAATGTCCCAAGATTGCATATAGATAGAATGGAAATTGTTCATTGCTGAAGTTATCTCTGATTCTTGAGTAGTTGCATAATTTATTGATAAAATGATAGGCAATTTATCCAGCTCCATATATCTTGTTGTCTGCATATTTAAGTTTAGCTAGTGGTCATTTTTAAGAAGAGAAGATACTAGGGCTGAGGGGGCTCAGTGAGTAAAGTACTTGCTTGAGGACCTGTGTCTCCATTCCCAGTACCCACATACAAGCTAGCACAGTAAGTAGGTTTGAGTCTGTAATCCCAGTACTGGTTATCAGAGACAGACAGATCCTGTGGACTTTCTAGTCAGCCAGCGTAAGTGAATTCTCAGTTCATTGAGAGGTCTTGTCTCAAACTAAGGTGGAGAATGATAGAAAATACCAAACATTGACTTCTGGCCTCTGTGCACACACACACAGGAACGTAAGTGCGTGCACATGTATACACTATAAGAGGGTATGTGCTCTTAGTCTTTAGTAGTTGTTTAAGATTCCAATAAAGTAATTGTTTTCTGTGTTCCTTCCTGAAGAAAAGCTTGTGTTCTATGCTTTAAGGCCAGTCTGGGCTACATTGTAAGAACTGTCCTGTGCAATATAATCTCAGCACTTGGAGGTAGAGACAGAAGGGTCAGGCGTTCAAGGTCATGCTTGCCCACATAGTGAGTTTGAAGTTAGTTTGGGCAACATAAGATGCTATCTCAAATAATCAAAACCAAACAAACATACAACAACAAAAAATCAAGGAAAGAAAAAAATATGAAAAGAGCATTTAAAGAGCATGACTCGTCCTGAACCTGTTGCTAGTAAAAGAGACATAGTTCCATAAGTATATCCTGCTTTTTTTCCTTTCTTCAGATCACCATTAATTATGTTTGGGGTTTTGTGTTTTGTTTTTGTTTGTTTTGAGTTCCTATTGAAGAGTTGGGTGGTTTTCACATTTTAATTTTTATTCTTTTCAAGACAGGGTTTCTTTGTGTAGCCCTGACTGTCCTGAAATTTCCTCTTTAGACAAGGTTTGGCCTTAAACTGAGAGCTCCTTCTGCCTCCTGCGTGCTGGGATGAGTGTGGCAACATGCTCAGTCCTGGTTTTCACATTTTTGCAAAGAGCTCAATTAGGGCATGTTTAATAGCAAAGTAGCCAAGTGCTTTTAGTATTAATTGTCCTTTGTTATTTCTTGTTGAAATAATATTGTATGTGTGCATGCATGTGGCAGCCAGAAGAAAGCATTGAGTGTCATCCCTCAGGACTGTCCATCTTGTTTATTTTGTGCATGTGTGTCCACATACACGTGCATATGCAAACTCTCTTGTTTCCACATTGTTCTGAGACACTCTCTTATGGGCATAAGGCTCATCTGTTAGGTTAGGCTGGCCAGTGAGCCCCAAGATCCTCTTGTTTTCATCTCCCTGCTTCTGAGATACAAGTGTGCACCTTGGTGTCATCCTGTCAGGCTTTTGTATGTGAGATCTGGGTTCCTGCTTGTGTGGCAGGCACTTTACTGACTGAGCTGTTTCCCAGCTATGTCTGTGGTACTGCATATTGAATTCATTGCCACACACATGCTAGATGAGTATTTTATCACTGTATTTTGGAGTGCAGCCCCAGCTCAATAAGATAATTCTTCAGCCAATATGTGCTATTGCTGAAAAAAAGTGTAAATTGAAAGAAATTATTTAAAAATAGTTCTGTGGATACTCTGACTTCTGAGTATGATATGTAAGTTTCACCACCTATGATAACTTGATAACAGTTCTCCTTGTTTTCTGCCATCAGGAGAGAGCAGCTCAACAATTTCTACAGAAGATTTAAAAGAATGTCTGAGAAAACAATTAGAGTTCTGTTTTTCACGGTACAGCATCTTTTTAATTGATATTCTCCTGTTTGTGCTTTGATTAGAAGATGTAACATGCCTATGGGATGAGTGCTTACCAATACTTGAGTCGTGGATTTTGGTGTCATTCTTGAGTGTATTTCTTAACTAGACTTAAAAATGTAGCCTTTAGTTGGATTTATATCTTCTCCCAGCAGATAGTGAGGTTTCTATTGCATCTTTTTCTAGGATCTATTTAGATGGAATTTTCCAAAATTACTAAGTAAAAATAACTTTTAAAAACTAGTGGAATAAAAGGAAGGGAGAATATCTCCATTTAATTTTTTAAGAGTTGACTCTTGTGACTTCTGAACAGAATAACTTCAGCAAGACCATGAAGAGATAGGCAGAGAATCTTATAATGCCATTGTCTTCTGTTAAATGTAAAGTCCTTTTAGGAAAATGTTTTTAAATGGCTTATTTACGAATGAGAATTATGTAGAAATGTTTTTTGTAGCTTAGACACCATAAAATCTTAGTATATAAAATTCACAGCTGGGCGCTGTGACACACATTGTTAATTCCAATACTCAGGAGGCAGAGGCAGGTGAGTGCCTTGAGTTTGAGGCTAGCGTGGTCTGCATAGTGAGTTCCAGGACAGACAGGGCTACAGATGAAACCTTGTCTTAAACAAAACAAAGCAAAAGCTATATATAAAGTAATTGGAAATTTGGACATACATACAAATGGAGTGTTTTCCATTTTTCCAGTCTTTGGTATACCAGTTTTTCATGCTTCTAGGATAGAAGCATAGATTTTATATACGTTCCTATCTCTCCCTCTCTCCCTCTCTCTCTGGTTTTGGTTCTGTGAGACAGGATCTCACTTTGTAGCCCTAGCTGTCTTGGAACTCACAGAGACCTGCCTGCCTATGCCTCCTTAATTGCTGGGATTAAAGACACGCACCACTGTGCCAGGCACCTGCCACCACCACACCCCAGTCTCTAACCTGGAGTCCCTCACATGCTAGACATTTAAATGCTGTGCCACTGAGTTGTTATCCTCAGCCCCAATTCGCATATGAATCATTTTTTTCTGTGCTGGTTTCTAATCCTCTTCTCCCCACCCACACCTCTTTTTCTTCCATGGTGCTAAAGATTAAACCCAGGGCCTCATGAGTGCTAGGCAAGCACTCAACCATTATGCTGTGTCCTAGCACTAATTCCACCAATTTTTCTCTATCCAGTAGTTGACATTTTACCACAAGGAAACACACTTTGTTTTTTAAGTTGGTTTTAAGTTTGTTTTAAGTTGTTGAGGCTCCTTATGCAACTCAAGCAGCTTTCAAAGTCATGATTCTCCTTCCTTGCCACCCTAAATCCTGAAGTTATTGGCATGCATTGTCACAACTAGCTGATATAATTAGATTTTAATGTATTTACTTTTTTAAAAAATACTTTAATTTTTATTTTATATGCATTGGTGTGAGGGTGTCAGATTCTCTGGAACTGGAGATAAATGAGCTGCCATGTGGGTGCTGGGAATTGATCCTGCGTCCTTTGGAAGAGCAGCCAATGCTCTTAACAGCTGAATCATCTGCAGTTCTTACTTTGTTGTTTTTATTTTATTTTATTATTTATTTATTTATTTATTTATTTCCAGAAAGGGTTTCTCTGTTGTAGCTCTGCCTGTCCTGGAACTCACTCTGTAGACCAGGCTGGCCTCAAACTCAGAGAGATCACCTGCTTCTGCCTCCCGAGTGCTGGGATTATTAAGCGTGTATTGGTGTAATTTTAGTTTTGTATATATGACTGTTTGCCTATATGTGTGTGTGTGCATCACATAAGCGCAGTACCCTCAGGCCAGAAGAACTCCAGTTGCAGACAGTTGTGAGCTGCCATTTAGGTTCTGGGAACTGAACCTGTGTTTTCCACAAGACCAGCAAGTGCTCTTGATACTGAGCCCTCTTACCAGGTTCTTGCTGCTGCTGCTGCTGCAGCTACTCCTTTTTAAAAGAGACTTCAACTATATAGCCCAACTACCTCAACTGGCCTTGAATTTATAATTCTCCTGTTCCAACCACCCTATTGCCAGGATTACAAGTGTATGCTCCATGCCATTAATTGATTGCTTTATTGTACTTTTTTAAAATATTGGTTGTATACTGCCTTTTCAACCTGACTCATAGTCTCCCATCTTCCTCTTTAAAATCCTAGGAAACATTGAAAAAATCCACTGTGTATTAGAGATATCTGTGGATTAAAGGTCTTTGTCTCTTTGTTCATAATTAAGGTTTGTCTTTTTTTAAAGATTCATTTTTTTTATGTGTATGGGTGCTTGCCTGCCCATATGTCTGCACATCACATACATACATTGCCTGCAAAGGCCAGAGGAGGGCATCAGATCCCTTGGAACTGAAGTGAACAGGTGGTTGTGAGCTACCATGTAAATGCTGGGAATCAGACATAGGCCCTCTGGAAAACGATTCAGTTCCCTTCATGTTGTGGAAGTTTATTTTTAGTTCTGTGTGAAGTTGTTTATACACTATTGGGTGAGGGGCTGCCCTAGGTCTTGGCGTTTTGTATTGCCTGCAGGTGTTGGATTTATGTGGGGATGTTTGATTGCTAATGATCTGCATATGCTATCAGAACACCTGAGGAGTTCTGAAAGAATAAAAACACCTGAGTTCAGATGCTGGGGGCTCCACTGTCCAGTAGGGCACTGGCCATGATGGTGGTTCCCTCTGCTGAGGTCTGGCAGGACTTCCACCTATGAAAATGCCTCCTTGTCTTCTTGGCTGAACCACCACAGCAGCGAACAACTACCCCTTAACCCCTTGGCCACCTCTCCAACTACCCATAAATCTTTTTTAGGCACTATCAAACCATGAATATCTTCCATGAAATCAATAATCTGCTGGGAGACACAAAACAATAAACTTAAATAAACAGTGTATGTTTAGATGATTTGCTGTGAGTGAAAGATTAGGTAGACAGCAAAAGTAAAAGAAAGGACAATCTAGAATGCAGTTTTAATTAGGGTGCTCAGTTGGGTCTGTTTGAGAAAGGAGATTTTAAACACAAAGTTGCAGATATTTAATCTGCTTTAAATACTATTTAAACAAAAAGACAAGATTTTGAACTGGACTTGGTAGTAAACACCTGTAATGCCAGCTCTGAGCAGAGTACCTTAAGTAATCTCTTTTTTTTAATCATAAATACTTTTTAAGTTAACAGTAGTCAAGCATGCTTATGAAAAAAAAAATCATTTAACTAACATTTTCATATGTTTTGGGATTCAAACCCTATGAAGCTGTTAAGGCATGTTATATTGTATATTCTAAATTGAGCTGACACAGCGGCTGGGCCTATCATTAGTCACCCTGTGTTTCTACTTTTATTTCCTTAGGCATCGTGATAACATTGGTATGGAACATTTTTTGCTTTAGCTGATTTTTAAGAATTGCTTATTATAATTGCTTCTGTTTCTTTCTTTCAGAGAAAATCTATCAAAGGATCTTTACTTGATATCTCAAATGGATAGTGATCAGTTTGTCCCAATATGGACAGTTGCCAACATGGAAGAAATAAAAAAGTTGACCACAGATCTGGATCTAATTCTTGAAGTGTTGAGATGTATGTAAATGACTTAGCTTTTTTTTTTTTTTTTTTTAATTTAAAAGTAAATATTTTTATTTTTGATCAACAGGGAATTCTTTTAAGTGGCTTTTAGCGCTGTATATGTTTGTACGTATGTTGTGCAGATGCTTCTATGTCGAGTTTTGTAGTTTGCTGTAGTTTGTAGTTTGACAGATACTCCTAACATTTAATAATGAATGTGTCCCTCCCTCCGTCCCTTTCTATCTAGTGTTTTCTTATCTCCGTGTGTAGCCCAAGATAGCTTCACATCCTCCAGCCTCCACCTCCCAAATGCTGAGATACAGCGATGAACATACTAATCTGCAAGAATTTTCTTTTCCCTTTGAAGACAGGGTCTCACACAGGCCAGATTGACCTTACATTTTTTTTGAGACATTGGCTGACTACTTAAACCAGGCTGGGCTTGAATCTGCAGTGATCCTCCTTTCAAGTGCTAGGATTATAGGCATTTGTTACTATATTTAGTTAAGGATTTATTTTTTGGTTGATGCTATTGAAATTTTTATTGATGTGTCTTTTTCCTCTTTGAAAATATGTTCCAATTTATCTGTGCACACTTGTATGTGGCTAAAGACCAGAAGGCAGTCTTGGGTATCCACCTCACTGCCTTATTAATTTTTAAAATTTTAATATTTATTTTGTTTGAGCCAGTCGTGATGCATGCCTTTAATCTCAGCACTCAGGAAGTGGAAGCAGGCAGATTTGTGTGTTCAGAGTAACTCTGGTCTACATAGAGTTCTAGGACAGCCAAAACTACATAGAGAGACTCTGTCTCAAAAAACCTAAATATTTTATGTCTATGTTTTTCCTGCATGTATATGTACATTGTGCATGCCTGGTGTCCTGGTGCTGGAAACGAAACCTGTATCTTCTGTATGAGGAACAAGTACTCATTTCTCCAGCCCCTGTCCATTGTAGTTTTTTTTTTTTTTTTTTTTTTGCTTTTTTTGTAGCCCTGGGTGGCTTGGAACTCAAAAATACCCCCTTGCCTCCAAGTGCTGGTATTAAAGGCACAAGCCACCACTGCACAGCTTCACTGTGGTTTTTAAGATGGGATCTCTCTCACTGAACCTTGAGATCCACTAAGATTAATTTTTGTATACTTTTCTTTCTGGTGGCTGTGAGACTTCCCCATATTTTCTTTGGACATCATTAGATGTTTTAGTATTTCAAGTACAACTTTGATACTAACTGAATTTTGTTGGTGTGCTCTCTGCATCCACCATTCTGTTGGAATTATTTATTCTATTCATACTAATTTTTGTTACAAAGCTATTTAGTTGTTGGTCAGGCCAGTAAGAAAGCTTGTTAGTTGACGTACTTGTAAGCTGTGTGTGTGTGTGTAGAGAGAGAATGCACACATGTGCACTCGAGTTATAGGAACATGTGATAACCTGTCTTATAAGTGGGTTTGTTAACTGCCTGACTGAATAAACGCAGGTCTTCGGAAGTTGAACTGGAATGTCATGTGAAGCAAGTGCCCATCATTTCTCAGCCTTCTCAGACCTTCACTTTTATAGGAAATGTTTAATATAGCAAGTACAATAATACATTTTGATATAAGGGAGTTGAGGACTTCAATTCCTAGGTGGCTGTAGCCATTTTTGATATTTCTGAATAATTTGTGTGGATGTCATTTCTTAAAATCAACGGATCTTAGCAGTGTTCAGATTAGAACTTTGCAAGCATTTATACTGAACCTTCACAGCATAGCTGCTTTTTAAACTTTCTCTACCTGGCCATAAATGTGTGATATACTACCTCTCTGAAGAAACTAGAAATAAGCTGGCCGTGTAGTATTGTCCTGATTCATTGTTTCCTCAAAATCAGCATCTAGAAGATGGCCCTTGGCCTTTGAAGTAGTGTATGGAAGAGCATATATGTTGGAGTGAATCCTGGGCTTTATCCTCATCGGTAGGAAAAAGGGAAAGGAGAATACACATTGAAGTCATAATATTAAATACTTTTTGTTCCCTGGAGGATTCTTTTCAGCACATTAAATCAGCTCCAGATACTTATTTAGCAAATAACATTAGCTAATCTTTGCATACAAATCAATGAATCAGTCTCTCTCTCTCTCATTCTCTCTTTTAAGCATGACAGTAAATTTTTGGCATTTACTTTAACATTTGATATTTTCTTGGCCAGTCAATGGTGGCACACGTCTTTGATCTATGGACTTGGCAGGCAGGTCTCAGTGATTTCAAGGACAGCCTAGTGAGTTCTGGGACAGCCAGTGTTACAACAGAGAAACCCTGTCTCCAACACCTCAGTCCCTCCCAAAAAAGAAAGAAATTGAACAGAGTGTTTTTTTTAATGGCGTCATTAATGCAATTACTTGTTACTGTTAAGTGAGATATTTGTTTTAAATTTCAGCTTCCCCTATGGTGCAAGTTGATGAGAAGGGAGAGAAGGTGAGACCAAGTCATAAGCGTTGTATTGTAATTCTCAGAGAGATTCCCGAAACAACACCAGTGGAGGTAATCAATGTTTATTATTAAAGCTGAGTTTCTCTGACTGTTTAAATTGGAGGAAATCAACAAGCAAAGTACCCTCATTTACATTACCGCTGACATGTTAACTCTCAAGTATTAGAATGTATAATTCTGTGTTCTTAGGGTAAACTGAAGTGTTGTAGTAATACTAATTTTGAATGATTTGGCTTGACTGACAAAGTAGATGGATTCATTCAGTAACAGTGGATGAAAAAGAAAATTTTGCATAAGGGTTGGTTAAAATACAAAACGCAGCTACAGACATAAAGATCATGTGTAGTTCAGGTTCGAGAATAAAACAGTATACTACAGAAACAGACCCTTTTAAAAACACATACAGACATTTACTTAATTCTACCAGGAATCACTTACTTTACAGTTACTACAAAGTTTTATTATCTGTTGTATACAAAGTAACTGAGCCTTAGAATGGTTAAACAGCTTACCCAAGAATAAGTGGATTAGATTATTAAATTAGATTATTGAAATTTCATCTGAATCTAGAGCTTGTTTCTTAACTGCTGTGCTACAGAGCTTCACTGTGAATTGCTTGTGGATGTACTATAAATTAAAGAAGGAATTACTTAGTGACTGACTTACTGGAATTTATTGGTAATTTAGAAAATAATTTTTTAGACCCTTGACATGTAACAAATATAGTGCCTTGGTAGTTCAGTCTTTTTGTCCCGTGTCATCCTGTTACATATCTGGGTTGCTGACCTAACCCAAAAGTGGTAGATAGTAAATTAAATGACGGTGTGTGATGAAAGCAGGTGTGGACAGCTTCAGCATAGGGTTGATTCGCTACTAGGTTAGGGTTTGGGCTCTCTGATATTCCAGTAAATGTTTCTTTTCCTTCTCTAATGATAAATACTTAATAATCAATTAACAACCCCATAAGTTCTTTCACCTATTGCTTTACCAATCCGTTTTGGTGTAATCATTTGGTTTTGGTTTTGGTTTTTTGTTTTTCCTGGATCCATTCTTTTTGTCAAGTTACATAGTTATAGGAAAGACATGTTTGTGTAGAGTTCATATCTGATTGTGATGCAGGCAAAGCATCTAAATAGGATGCATGGATGATGTTATGTTAATAAATATAAATAATTGGAGAGATCTAGTAATGTAAGAAAAATTTAGCTTGCCACCAAAACTGGTGCTTTTGTGTTATTGCTCATTAAATAATATGTAAGTTATGTGCAAATTTTCACCATTACTGCACGTGTTTTGAGTGTGTTTTTTTCCCCCCTTTATTAGGAAGTGAAAGCGTTATTTAAAAATGAAAACTGCCCCAAGGTGATAAGCTGTGAATTTGCACACAACAGCAACTGGTATATCACCTTCCAGTCAGACACAGATGCACAGCAGGTGAGAAGAAGGCTTTTCTTCTAATGTATTTAGGTGAGGGCTGTGGCTCAGTGGTCAGTACCATAAAGAAAAAGCCAGGTATGGTAGTTTCCTCCTACAATCCCAGTTTTTTGTTTGTCTTGTTTTAGGACTGGGTTATCTAGGGGTTTTGGGTGGTGGTGGTGGTAGGTTTTCTTTGTATTTGTTAATGATGTTTTATTTGAAACGTGTTCCCTTTGTGTGGACAAGGCTGCACTGGCACCTGCTAGGCTGGCCAGGCGTGCCTCACACTCTCAGCAGTCCTTTCTCAGATTTCTCAGTGCTAGGATTGTGTCATAAGCGCCCCACTCCACTCCCAGCTGATTAAAGTTTGAAATAGTTACCAGGTCTTTTTGTATTCTACCCTTTGTCACAGGACTTCATACCAACTTATGCATTAAATAGAAGCTCAAACTGGGAATATTTTATGTTCTCACTTTTTCCTCTCATTATCTCAAGGTTTCTTCTTTTCTTTTTTTCTTTTTCTTTTTTTTTTTTTTTTTTTTTTTTTTTTTTGCTGTGTCCAAGTCTGGCTTACCTCTTCTGCTGTAGCTTCTTGAATGCTATGATTACAACTGTGTACTGTCACACATGCAAAAACTTCTTGTTTAGCTTAGGAATTTGTAATAGCAAACTCATTTGGTAGAATGAACATGGCTTTAATGAAATGTTTGAATGCTAATAAAAGTTCATTTTTGGTTTAACAGGCTTTTAAATATTTAAGAGAAGAAGTTAAAACATTTCAGGGCAAGCCAATCATGGTAAGAAGCATTTGTAAATACAATATATGCTGGTGTAAGATAGGCTTTTGAGGAGTGGGAGGTGATTGTTGGGGTTTTGTTTGTCTTGCCTCTTTTAAAAGAATTAAGAGTACATGAACAGATATTTTATAAAACCTATAGTTTCTGTGTCCTACTTTAGAGAACTGGTTGACAGAACATGAAGACAGTCTGAATACAATTCTCTACAAGGACTCATAAAGGCTTTTTAAAAATGATAAACCATTTTCAGCCTTTAATCTAATATATACTTACTAGTATGTTGTAATTATTATATTATATATATTATATTACAAAGTGTATTATAATACTTATAATTAATAATACGTATTACTTTCATGTAACTGTTCTCCAGTCCCATAAAATTTGCCTTCATACTTCTTTCCATCATTATTGCCATTAGTTAGACTTTGTAACCTCAAAACCACTGTGAATTACTAACTCCTTTCTTGTGTCAGTTTCAGTTTTAGCCGCTGTACACATGCTAACCCAGCCTTATAGACATATTTGTCATTTGCCATCAGGAGACTGAGACAGGAAATCTGGTTGTCTCAGGCTAGCCTGAGCGACTTAGTGAGAACACCCGATGAGATAGGTGCTCCTGTTTTCTCCACTTTGACCACTGATGAAAATGGAAATAAGTCAGTTTCACGTGGCTAGTAAAGCAGTCAGGATGCAAGACACTTGTAATTAAGAGAAATATCGCAGGCACTGCTGTAAGAAATTTAAATTTTATAATTTGTGTGAGGTAGATAACAGTACAAGTTTCTGTATTACAGAATGAAACCTAAGCCCTTTTCTCCCTAATGTGGACAGGTGTCCACACTGAGCTGTCTCCTCAGTCGCTTCCCTGCCTCACTGCTGTCAGACTGCAGCAGCAGCAGTGTCCTCCTTCATAAGCACCTCCTTCTTACCCTTTTGTGCTTATCTTGGCTGTTCTTAGTCCCTTATCTTACCGTGTAGAACCATGTTGTCTAGTGCCAAAAAAGCACCAGACAGAAGCAATATTGAAATTACTGGGATAGCCTTTTTTATTTAAACATTAAGCTTTTCATTAGGATTTATTTCTGCAGTTTTAGTTATGTGTAGGTGTGAATATGTGCATGCGAATGCAGGCGCCCTGGGAGCCGGGCACCTTCTGTTCTCAGCCGTTCTGTGACCTGGCGCCTCCAGGGTGGTGGCGTTACCCACCGGGAGAGGAGCAGACTCACTATTAACCAAGCCAGCTCATTCTCACTTATTTTTACCTTGTTTATTGTGGATCTTCCCAACTCCACACTTTCTATTAATTAAAGTTGTTGTTTTGTTTTGCTTTATTAATTTGAAGCAGAAATAAGTAAGACATGTAAAAAATAAGTTAAAATATTTGTTGAAATATACAATGTCTTTTACTGTGTTTTCTTATTGCTTCCAGGCAAGGATAAAAGCCATTAATACATTTTTTGCTAAGAATGGTTATCGATTAATGGATTCTAGTATATATACTCAACCAATTCAGACTCCAGCCCAATACCCCTCACCAGTCTTCATGCAGCCGGTGTATAGCCCTCATCAGCAGTACTCAGTGTACAGTATTGTGCCTCAGTCTTGGTCTCCAAGTCCTGCACCTTACTTTGAAACACCACTGGTAAGTAAGAGAGACTTTATAAAATAATAAAATATTTAGTTGAAGCTAAGAGTTTAAGAAATCATCTCAAACCAGGTGCAGATGCATTGGCTGTAATTGGAGAACCCACAAGGCAGCATTAGAAGGATAATTTCTTTGAGGCCAGACTAGTCTGCATAGCAAGTTACAGACCAGCCACAGTTGTTAGAGAGACAGGGAGACACAGGATCCAACAAGCTGATCTAGTTCATTGGTTTTATGCTGGATTACTTCTGGTTAATTTTGATAGTTCCTTACCCAGTATAAGCATATTACTAAGCGTTGAGCTGTTGGTTTCTACAATTTGATTCTTTCATTTTGGTAGGTAAGTTGAAGGAAGAAACTAAATCCTTTGTGATTTATTTATCTAGGCCTATCTCTTTGTTTACTTATTTATTTATTTATTTTCGAGAGAGGGTCTATTCAACTATTCAACGCTGGCTGTCCTGGAACTTGCTTTGTAGATCAGGCTGGCCTCCAACGCAAAGAGCTCCGCTTGCCTTTGGAGTGCTGGAACTTAAGGTGTACACCACCGTGCCCAGCTCCTTTGTGATGTTAAATGACTCTAGTGTTATAAAAGTTTGTCATGAGTGTTCGGTGTGTAATGAATTAGTGATGTTAGTAACATGTTATTTACAACATAGTGAGTATGTACAGAGTTTTTTATTCTTTTTGACTTGTTGAAGAAACTGATGTTAAGGTGGCTCACTTGGGTTTCTAAAACCTCTGTAGAGTCTTTTATCTTTACTATTAAACATTTAACATTTTCTTCCAGGCTCCTTTTCCTAATGGGAGTTTTGTGAATGGCTTTAGTTCACCGGGGTCTTACAAAGCAAGCGCTGCTGCTGTGAATATGAGCCGACCATTCCAAAAAAATCGGTATGTTAAAAAAAGTAGCTGAGATTTATTTTAAACAATTCGTAGTAATTACTGAGGTATTACTCTTTTTTTAAAAAAACTCAATATTTAAGTGGGGCTTTGTTGTTATAGTTTTTTTGTTTTTCTAAAAAGTGCATGAATTATTCAATCTATAATTTTAAAAGATGCTTCAAGGTCAGAATTAATAGTAGACATGAAAGGATGAGGATTTCAGTGTTTGTTTTGTCCCTTTCTGTGGGGGGGGGGCGGTTGCCTACATGTGTGTCTGTGAAACACTTTCATTTCCCTGGTCTGAGTGGTCCGGGTGGCACTGGATTCCCTGGAACTGGAATATAGATGGTTGTGAGCCGCCTTATGGATTCTAGGAATTGAACCTGAATCCCCTGGAAATACAATCAATGTTCTTAACCCCATCTCTCCAACCCCAGTTTGTTTTTCAATATGAGTCTGGGGATTGATTTTAGGTCCTCAAGCTTGTAAGTAAGGCAAGCACTTAACCAATAGAGTTTCCTTGCCAGCACACAAAAAGCAATTTTTTAAAGTAAAAGTACTGATCTTTGTAAATGTGAGTCTTAAAAGTATAGGGCTGGAGAAGTGGCTTAAACCTTGAGAGCACCGCTGGCTAGTATTCCGGTGGACCCAGGTTTGATTGCTAGCACCCCATACAAATAAAATAATAAAAACTACAAAAAAGTAAAAACCTACAGGGCTGGGGATGTAGCTTCACGGTAGGCTCCTGCCTTGTTTAAGGTTTTTAATCTCTAGTGCCACAATAAAATAAGAATGCGCGTGGTGCATGCAGCCATGTATGTACAGTTGTTTATATGTTCTTAATGTTCATGTGTGCCATGACATGCACGTAAGGGTTGTAGAATAACTTTGAGGAATCAGTTCTTCCTCCGTGTTGTGTGAGGGTCTCTTATTTTTACTCCTGTACGTATCCGGTCTGGCTGGCCCTTGAGCTTCTGGGCAGTTCTTTTGTCTGCCTCCAGTCTCTCCAAAGGAGTGCTGGGATTACAGATGCTACCACATCTGGCTTTTGTGTGGGTTCCCAGAGTCAAACTTCCACCTCTAAACCACAGCCTACATAAGTAATGGAGTACTTTCTATTAAAATCCAGAATACTGAAGCACACTGATTTTCACTACCAAACCAAGCCCATTTCTCTGACCACTTCTTTCATCTCCTTTTTCTCTTCCTTCTTCATGCCTTGATGTGATTATTAAGTCCTTCTCAGTGGAGGGTAAGAGATTCTGAGATCTGAGGGCTACGTCAAAGTTAATAAACTTGTGTATTCAGGCTTGTTATAATGCATGGTGAAATGTGGTGAATGACAGTTTCTGAATTCCATGTAAACATTGTGATTTACCTTACCAAGTTTTTTTCAGAAAGATAATTATTTTTAAATTCTTGCTAAAGAATATGCTGTAATTTTCATTACCACTAAAATATTTTGTAATAAATATTTGTTTGTTTTGGATTTGGTTTTGGTTGTTTTTTTGAGATAAGGTTTCTTTCTGTAATAGTCCTGGCTGTCCTGGAACTCACTTTGTAGATTAGGCTAATATCAAACTCAGAGACATCCCATAGACATCCTCTTGGCTCTACCTCCAGAGTGCTGGGATTAAAGGTGTGTGTCACAGACTGTTTTTAACTAAAGCCTCAGATTTTTTCCAAAATTTTGCCAAACATTTCATTATGTGGAAATTCATTTTTATGATGACATTTTGGTGCTTATAGAATGTCAGTATAATTTTAGAGGCCAGATTATAACCTGAAGGATAGTTTTTCTTGATTTATCCTTTGTTTCTTTTTTTTCTTATTTTTTAGTGTGAAACCTCATTTTAGGTCATCTAGTGGTTCAGAACACTCAACAGAAGGCTCTGTGTCATTGGGGGATGGACCATTGAGCAGATCTAGTTCAAGAAACTTTATCTCTGAACGGCATAACCCTACAGTAATAGGGCATCAGGAACAAACTTATCTTCCAAAAGAGCCCCCCGTTTTACAGATGGAGCAGAATGGTGACTTTGGCAGAGGCAGGTAAGGACATGTGGGTATAAAACTATTCAGTCACAGCATGCTCGTCTTGAATGTTGAAAATCATCTGGTGATTTCTTGTTTTAATTATCTGTGTGTGGTTATCTTAAATGACTTGGGAAGGTTTAGTTTTAGTCTGAGATAGGGTTTTGCAATGCTAGGCATGTGAACACAGACTCTCAAACATCCTACTTAAGCGGTCCCACTGAGCTACACTCACACCTTAGAATCAGTGGGTTTTTTGGTTTTGCTTTTGGTTTTTGACTGGGGACTTTTATGTATCCGCCTAGCCTGGGACTTGCCATGTAGAAATTTGGCTCCACCTGCGTCCCCCTTCTAAGGGTATTAGAATTAAAGGTGTGTACCACCATGTCCTGTTCTGCGGTCTAGTTTTGATTTTTTTCCAGCTTCTCAACTGTAAGACTGCAGTTCTTTCTTGTATACTCCGGCTAAATTAGACTTCAGATGCTTCTGACGTGAAATGTGTTACTAAGAGGAATGGGTCTGGCTCTTTTTTTTTTTGGTGGTGGTTGTAGTAGGTGAAATTTTTTGTGGATTAGCTCAGGATCTCGTTAGTAGAATTTACTTAGCCCTTACTAATAATGGAGGAATAGCCCCTATTTTGAAATTTTAGATATTTTAAGTAGAAATGTTGGATGGGACATACGTACGTATTTCAAGAATTTTATATGTATTCTTCCTCTTTTGCTAAAAGGAGAACCCTTTTTAGAGGTCGAAGACGAAGAGAAGATGACAGGATTCCAGTAAGTATTTTAATCTACAATTACACCTTTAGAATTATATTTTCTTTTGGTCTATCTTTCCTTTCTGGTTTTGTTTTTTATTGATTATAGTATTCAACCAAAATAATTGAGCCTGAAATTGATCTGAAAGTCACTGTGCATTCACCCTCTAGTGTCTGGTAAGGAGTTTGAGGTATATTATCATTCTTTTATGTAGCATATTCACATTGCTTAAAAATCAGATTGGTCCAGGTGTGGTGCATGCCTTAATCCCAGCTCCCAGAAACAGGTAGATCTTTTGAGTTCATGCCAGTCTAGTCTACATAGTTCTAGACCAGCCAGGGATACATAGGGAGACCCTGACTTTAAAAAGAAATGTGTGTGTGTGTGTGGTGCTAAATTGGAAAGTTTATTAAATTATTTTTATTTGATCTTTGTGTTTAGGCAGTGGCTCACTGTATAACCTATACTGGCTTCATACTCAAGCGTACTGCTCCAGCTTCCCAAATACTAGGATTATAGGTGTGTGGTGCCATGCCCAGCTTCTGTCTGTCTGTTGCTCAGAAATGGCACTAGTATCAGCTATTTAATGATAACCTCTGTTAATTAATTTTACTTCATTGCATTGTGACCAGATGTCTCACAGAAGCAGTTTTATAGGTGGAGAGGCTAATTTTGGTTTATGATTTTAAGGGCATAGAGTCCATGGTAGGGAAGATAGGGAAGTTGGGATGGCTCCGTCCATAGCAGAGGGAGCAGGAGACCATGGCTCCTCAGATCTTGGTTCACCAGGAAACCAAGGGCATAGGTCTAGCAGTAGTTCTGCAGGCTGCTAAGATGGCCCAGCAGTGAGGATCACTTGCTGCACTTTGCAGGACATGGCTTGGGTTTGAAGTACCCAAATTGAAATCTGAATGGACTTTTTTGTGGACTGGAGAGATGGCCCACAGAGCACTTACAACTGTCTGTGACTCCAATGCCAGGAAATCCGACATCCTCATGTGGATATATATGCAGGCCAAACACCAATGTACATAAAAATAAATAAATTTTACTTTAAATTTGTACAGTTGGGTGATTTTGAAACAGAGTATTTGTGTGTGCGTGCATGAGGGTCTGTTCATGTGTGAGCAGTTGATGGGTGTTGACCACCAAAGCTAAAAGAAATAAGCAGTATTTTAGTACTTGCCTGCTTGGAAATAGTAACTTATGCCTTGAAGAATGGGTTATGAGCTGTGAGATGAGTAGAGAGCATAGTTCACAAAAGTTAAAAACTAGTTAGGGACGGTCATTATAGTCAGATTTGAGAAGAGCCAAGAGTACCATAAGGTACCACAGAGGCTAGAAATGTTGCAGCCCTTACACTGTGAGGGCCAGGGAGCATTCCTAGTGGAAGGAATGGTTGACATGTCAAGTGGTATAGTGTTGTTGGGGGATAGAGCCTGTTTTGTTTTTGTCATAAAAATAAAATCATTAGTGTGGGTTCAGTAATGAGGAAACAGTGAGACAGAGGGGAACTTCTCAGGATATATACGATAGTAGTGTGAAAGAAGGATGAAATTATCCAACATGGGGAGGGTTGTGTTCTGTCTGGAGAGTATATGAAGAGTGAAAGTAGGGGTAAAATAGGGTCACTTGTTAGTTTGTATGGAAGAGGGGGTTACTGCAAAGTTCGGAAGCAGTCAGTTGTAGTTGTGGGCCTTGATTAGGAGTTTAGGAAGAAAAGAGAACAGAGGGCTAAGACTACTTAACTGAGGTGAGAATTTATATGTCCTTTGAAAGCCTGTTTTTATTGCTGCTTCCTGAGCAGAGAATTAGAGAAAGCAGTAGGCATGTGACCTGTTTAATGGTTTGTTTTATAGAGACCCCAGCCTGCAACAACTGAAGCGAAGGCTCCAACACCAAAGTTTGACTTACTAGCTTCAAATTTTCCTCCTTTACCTGGAAGTTCATCAAGAATGCCAGATGAACTTGTTTTGGAGAATAGAATGTCTGATGTTGTAAAAGGTGTCTACAAAGAAAAGGTAAACACTGAAGCATCAGTCTGTTCTCTCGCTTTATGGGATTATATTAGGCATATCAGGGCTAATATTTAAATTCTTACTTGCATTTAATGTTTATAATTTATATAGTTTTAACCATATTGTGAGAGTTTTTTAAAAGATCTATAATAGCCAGGTGGTGGTGGTGCATGTCTTTAATTCCAGCTCTTAGGGAGCAGAGGCACATGAATCTGTTGAGTTTGAGGTGAGCCTGGTCTAACAGCAAGTTCAAGGACATCCAGAGCTGAGAAACCCTGTGGATAAAGTCTCGTTAGATAAGACATACCAGGTAAAAGGCATTGCCAGGGATACTGAGCCACGTCTCAGGTGCTGAGACTTAGTGTGTACTGTGGCTAGGTTCTTTGTCTTTTGTGGTTGTTTTTTGTTCATATATTCGTTTTTTGTTTTTTGAACTTTCTGTATGCAAGGCTGATAAGACTTTCTCATCATCACAGGTTACCCTCCTTACTGTCCTTTATTGCCTCCCACCTTGGCTTTGAGGGTGGGGTGCACAAAGATAAACAGGGTGTGTGTGTGTGTATGTGTGTGTGTGTGTTTTCTCTCTTCATTTCCCCATGTTTGAGATGGTCTCTCTTGCTCACGGCTAGTTTCTCTGCAGTGATGGTCTGTGCGCTACTGCAGCAGCTTTGTGTCAGTCCTGAGGCCTCAGGTTCAGCCTGTCAGTTCTGCATGGTCATTCCTTTGCCCACTGAGTATCTCCCTGACCCTTTTTTGGCTTTAGGCAAGGTTCCTCTGTGTACTCCTGACTGCCTGATTTACCAAGATAACCTGTAGAACCGGCTGACCTGGAACAGTGATCCTTCTCCCAACCCTCCCAGTGCTAAGAGTACAAGCCTCAGATGTAAATTTCCTCTTCCTTCCTTTTTGAATTTATTATTTTAGGCATTGGACCCTGTCAGAGCTACACAGTGGTGATCAGAAGAAAGGGATACAATTAAAAAAGAGGGGAAAAGCATATGGGAAAAATGGGCACAAGAAGGGGTACTAGACAGTGGTAAGGAAGAGGGGGCTCTAGGGATGTCCCATAAACAGCAAAATAAAAGGAATTAATGATAAACAGAAGAGGGAGGACATAGGGAAGAAGGGCAAAAAGAGATGGGTTAGGCAGGGGAGGGTCACACAGCCCCGTAAGTAAAGAGGGTTCTGTACTAAAAGTGCTCTTCTCTCACATGGTTCTCAGTCAGAAATCACTTTCTCTGCTAATTTAGAGGTATTTCACTGTTGCCTTTCATTAAAAATGTTGCTGGAGAGATGGATGGCTCAAGTGGTTAAGTGCCCACTGCTCTTGCCTTGGACCTGTGTCTAGTTCCCAGCACCCATTTGGGTGACTCCCAACCACTTCTGGCTGCTGCTCCAGGGGAACCTAATGTTTCTGGCTTGTGAGGGCACCTGCACTCGTATGTAATACCTGCACACAATCACACAATTCTAAAAATAATAAAAACGTATATTAAAAAATACACTGGAAAACATGGTAGTTATTCTGTCAGTTCTGAAGTATATACTTCTTAGTGCTTTACTATAAAATTAGATTGTTTTAAAATTAGAATCTGTCATGGTTAAAATGGCACATAAAATAACCACCTTCTCCAGGCTGGCCTCTGGGACACAATCCTCCTGCCTCCTCCTCGTGTGCTGAGACTGCAGGCCTTTGCAGCCACAGCTGGCATGTATATACTTTCGAAAGAATAGCAATGTGTACTACTCGCCATAATCCCATTAAACACTTGTGGATTCTTTAGTGTGTAGTAACCTAGTTGTGTAGACACCTTCAGGATTTGAGCAGTTGCACATGTATTTCTCCTCATGTACTCTTTTCTCTGCCTCTTATCTGTCTGCTTTATCTTGATTTTGTGGGGATAAATTTTCTTGCTTTCCCTTTTACCAACGTGAATTGGCCAACTTTTTTTTTCCTGAGACAGGGTTTCTGTGTTGTAACTCTGGCTGTCCTGGAACTCTCGAACTCGAAGAGATCTGCCTCTGGAGTGCTGGGATTAAAGGCGCACCACCACTGCCCAGCAGCAAACTTTTTCTTTAAAGAGTCAGGTAGTAAATATTTCTGGCCGTTAAGCCAAATTCTGCCATATTTTTGGTTTGTTTTATAATTTGTGTATCAAGGGGGTGGCGTTAGAGTGTTAGAGTGGAGTGCAGCAGTGTGCTGCTGTGGCGGCTCACCAAGACGACAAGAAGACATGTTAATTGGTGCAGACCTTGCCAGACCTCAGCAGAGCAAACCGTCACGGTCAGCGCCATACTCTATTGACAGTGGAACCCTGAGCGTCTGAGCTCAGGTGTTTTTATCAGAACTCCTTAGATGTTCTACTGATGTGCAATCATAGGCAATCAAACATCCTCCACAGAAACCCAACACCTGCAGACAATACAAAATGCCAAGGCCTGTGCATCCCTTTTTCCAACAGTGCACAAAAACAATTATTTAAAAAACAACTGAAAATAAACTTCCACAACAATTCCCCTTTTCAGTATTAAAAAAAAAATTGTTTTACCTTTACAACACAATTTAACACTGCCCCAGCAAAACTATTTATGAGAGGAACAATTGTGAGGCTGCTAATGCACAGGACCAGATGAAACCAAACATCCATCAAGCTGTCACAGTGTCCTTGGACAGCAGAAAACATTGTCAATGTCCCATTATCTGGAGTTCACTCATCATCTTCTGGGCTCCTCCAAAGGACTTGGGTCACTTCTCTGGCTCTGCCCTCTGCAGCACACACAGCTTGTCCTCGGGGCTCTGGCTGGCTCCCCTCCACTTGAAGGTACTGGCATCTTCAGAACTGCTGGGGTCCCTTGCTGTAACTGGGCTGCACTTTCACCAATGGCCTCTCCTGGGTTCTCTGAAGGTGTCAAGCCTCAACTTCTCCACATGACTCCTTCAGTCTGGGTCTTCAAATGCTACTGACCCTACCCCCTCACCAGTGGCCTCTCTTGGACTCTCATAGTGCCAAGCCTCAGTTGCTCTTCAGAGACCCCTTCGTGCCTTCAAACCAGCACCACCAGCTGGATGACTCTTGGAGTACCAAGTTAGGCTGCCAGCATGAGACACAACCTCGGCCAGTTCTGGAAGACAGCTTCTGTGTGCTGACCCTTAAGAAACACTTTCCAAGTTTTACTAGTTTACAGGGAAAAAAAACTAGTCCTTGTCTGCAGTCAGGGTTCCCTCATGGGTGGAGTTTCATCGCCATCACCAGTGTCTAGACTGCTTATCTTTCTCATAGTCAGGTTTGTGGGGGGCGGGGGGGGGAAGCCTGGTCAGTTTAAGTGGCTTTTTGGCTCCAAACTACAGTTTCCACAACAGCAGGGGGTCCTGGGCCTGTGGGAAGAATCTCCAGTTGAAATGTTCTGGTGGTTTGGTGTTCTTTTTCACCACTACGTGGAAACATGCACCCTTGTTTATGGACATCAAACACAAGATCTTGAGCTTCACACACATACAGCCCAGCTATCAGAAAAGTCAGTTTGTGAAACAGTACACGACCACCAGCAGCAGGAAGGAACTTGGGCTCCATGGCTCTCACCTTGGAGCTTTTTTCCCTCGTTTATTTATTAATTTCACAGCCTTTTCTCTTCATAGAGGCTTAGTTTCTTCCTCTTTCTCCTCTCCCTTTAGGAGCCTTCAATTAATGCCTTAATCTGTGTCCCCTGGGAGCTTCCCTGAGGGTACTCTACTGGACTCTGAAGTTTCTTTCTCTTCTTCCTTGTCTCCACTGCCAGACCTCAGTAGAGAGAACTGCCGTCATGACTAGGTCACTACAGTGGACCGTGAGCGTCTGAGCTCAGGTGTTTTTATTATTCGGAACTCATTAGGTGTTCTGATACCACGTGCAGGTCATAGGCAATCACACATCCTCCACAGAAATCCAACACCTTCAGACAATACAAAATGCAAAGGCCTATGCATCCCTTTTTCAAATAGTACACAGAAACAATTATTTAAAAAAACAACTAAAAATAAACTTCCACAGCAATTCCCCTTTTCAGTATTAAAAAAAATCATGTAGTCCAGGTTGGCCTCCTCAACCTTACTGTGTACTATGTAGACAAGATTGACCTAGAATTCCTGAATTTCCTGTCTCTACCTTTCAAGTGTTAGGATTATATGCAAACACTGCTATACCCAATATGGCCATATTTGTCATTGTTTGTTCTATTACCTATTTATAGAATCTTGTTATTTTGCCCAGACTGGCCTTAACTCCTAGGTTGAAATGGTCTCCCTAACTGACCCTCCCTTGAGGAAAGGGCTCTTCCACACCTGGCTTTAGTCCTTATGTTCTACTTAGAATAAAGATTCTTTGTTTGGTTTGTTTTTGTTTTAGTCAAGACAGGGTTTCTCTGGGTAGCCCTGGCTATTCTGGAACTCACTCTGTAGACCAGGCTGGCCTCTAACTCAGAGCTCCGCCTGCCTCTGCTTCCGAAGCACTGGTATTAAAGGTGTGCGCCAACATGCCTGGCTCCCGATTTTTTAAGGAATCAAGGAATCAAGAGGTTCTGATTTCTGATTTGTGATGTGTAAATAGCACCATCTGTGAAGGCTCAAGGTCTTTTACATATCTTTTATATATCCCACCATTTCACAACAGGTATGTTTTTGTATGGCTCTTTTCTCGGTCATTTGGTGGTTTCCTATTAGTCAAACTGTTACTCTACATGGTATGGAATTTTACAATAACTTAATAAATTCCTAACTTAATAAACAATAGATAAATAACTTTAAAAAATAAATTAATTAATAAATAAATTCTTCAGCTCTCCTTTGTCTTTTTCCCCTTCCTCCTTCCCTGCTTCCCTCCCTCCTTCCTTTCTTCCTTCCTTTCTACTCCTTGGGTTTTATTTGTTTAGAGATAGTATTTTGCTATATAGTTTTAGCTGCCTGGAATTTGTCAAGCCCATTAGATGTTTACTAATTTTATGTGCATGGTGCTTTGTCTGCATGTATTTCTGTGTACCAAGTGCATGGCCCCTGTAGGGGCCAGAAGAAGATTCCATTCTCCTGGACTGGGAACACAGATGGTTGTGAGCTGCAATGTGGACACTGGGAACTGAACCCAGGTCCCCTGGAATTACAAGTATTGCTAACCACCGAGCCATCATTCCAACCTCTAAGCCTATTACATTCATTTCTATTTAAATTCTAGTTCTCTTTCTTGGTTTTGTTTAGTTTTCACTGTTTAAAAAAAATTGTGGAGTGGGTATGAGTATATCAAAGTAGTGAGACTCTTTCTCAGAAGTTTTTTTGTGTGTATGTGGTAAAAAAACAAAATTTGCTGTTAGCTGTTTTAGTGGTGATACACACATTCACATTGTTGCTAAGCCAATCTCCAGAACTACTTTTTTTGTTAGTTGGTTTATTTTGGCTTTATTTTTTTTCTTTCTTTCTTTTAAATATTGTATGAGGAGGACAGTGGATCCCTTGGAGCTGGAGTTCCAGACAGTTGTGAGCTGTTGTATTCCTGTGAGTGCCAGGAATCCAGTCTTCTGCTCTTAACTAGTGAGCCATCTCTCCAGCCCATGCTTTGCTTTTATTTTTACTTATTTTGAGGCAGGATCACATTCTGTGGCTTATACTAGACTTGAACTCACTATGTAGTTCGCAGTGCCCTTGTACTTGTGGCGATCCTCCTGCCTTTGCTTTTCAGTGTTGGAGATTACAGTCAGCATTGTGCTCAGCGATCTAGAATTCGTCTCTGCCATCACGTTTCTCCCTTTCCCACTAGCAGTCCCCTTCTGCAGAGTGTGCTCAGGGCTCATGTCCTTTGAATCATGCTCTCTTATGTTTATACATTTTCCACAGGCTGGGCGTTGTTCTTTTTTGGCTCGTGCAAATGGTGCTATGGTAATGATTTGTATGAATTTTCCTATAGTCTAGGTATGACCGCAGTGCCTGGCTACATTGCTTTCTTTAACAACTATAAGATGAACTTTATTGTTATTTGGTCACATTTTTGTATCTTTTAGGTAGCATGAAAAGAGTTGATTGATAGGTCATATAATTACTGCTTGTTTAACTGCTGGATCGTTTTCTAAAGCAGCTCTATCACTTTAACATAGCCACCAGTATCCTCCTGCCTTTCCTCGTAAGCGCTGGGATTTCAGGTGTGAACCACCATGCCCTCTGAATACCCTTTTATTAGTGTATAAAGCGTTTTCTCTTGCTGGCTAAATGATAATTGAGTATACTTTCCCTACTTGCTGAACAGTTGCTTTTCCTTTATTAAAATATCTAAATGTAATTTCAAACTATCTTCCTTTCTACTTTTAGGACAGTGAAGACTTGAGAGTTAGTTGCCCAGTGCCTGCAGAGGATGAACAGCCAGATTGTACTTCTGCCCAGCAACTCAGCATAAGTCCCAGTCCTCTGTGTACAGCCGAGCTTCCTGCATTGAGGTAATTTTTTTCTTTCTTTTTCAGAATAAGAGAACCTTAAACAACTTTATCTTAAGTTGTTTAATGTCTGTAATCTCAGCCCTTGGGAGACTGAGAGATTACAAGCTGGGGTCCTGCCTTGACTCCATTGAGACCCTTTTCTCAAGAGATTTGGGTCAAACTGGTGAGATGGCTCAGTAGTTCAGAGCATACTGCAGAATCAGGCAGATTTCTGGGTTCTAGGATAGCCAGAGTTACACAGGGAATGGGGTGGAGATGGGGGCAAAAGAGCCAAGTTAGATTTCTAAGCACACATGTCAGGCAATGCAGAACTGCCTGTAAGTCTAACTCTAGGGAATTGAGTCGCCGCTTCTGGGATCTGAGAGCACCTACACTCGTGCACATATAAGCACACACAAATATCAAATGGTTAAAAAATAAATCTTGGACTGGAGAGTAGGCCTAGGAGTTAAGAGCACTTGTTGCTCTTGCAGAGGACTAGACTTCAGTTTTCAGCACACATTCAGTGGCTTCCAACCATTTGACTGTAGTCCCTAGAGGATCTGATACTCTCTTTGATCTCGTTGGCATCAGGCACACATGTGGTGCACACGTACAAGCCGGCAAAACACACATACACATAAAGATCATGATAAAATAAGTAATCTAAATAAGTCAGCTGTGGTAGCACACATATTTATCCTGAAGCATGGGAGTCAGAGGCAGGAAGATGTCTGAGTTTGAGGCCAACCTGGTCTACATAGTGAGTTCCAAGGTTTCTGGGTCTGCTACATAGTAAGAGCTTGTCTCAGAAAACGAAATAAAAATAAATAAAAGTTTAGAAGGGCATTCTTTCCTCGTGTTCTGTGTTTACTCTTTGAGGATCTTATATATGTGTATCTTATATCACATCCACCCTACTTTTCTCTGTCCCTACTCTTCTTTCTTTATAACCCACAGAGTCCAGTAGTGCTGCCCAGATACACATGGGTGTATGTCCGTTCACTGAGCTTGGATAGCCTGCCAGGAGCCACCACTCAAGGAAACCGACTCCCCCTTCAGCAGTAGCTCAGCTGTTCCTTTACTGTTCCTTTAGGCCTAATACCAAACTCCTTTTTTTCTTTAGCACAATTCAGCAAGAAAAGGATCAAATGGATGATTCCAGTGTTCCAAAGGATGTTCTCAATCAGATGACTGTACCAGTTTCTTCTCCAACTACTGCAAAGCCATCAAGGGCAAACACTGCCTCACCTTGCAATAGTAACGTAAATACACCCATAGCTGTGGCCCTACAGGTAATTTGAAGAGTTTATATGATAAAAAAATTACTATGTTAAAATTCAATAGTTCTCAACCTTCCTAATGCTGCAACTCTGTAGCAGTAAGCTATAGTCTTTTACCCTTAATTGAGGGAAAGAGGAAGGAGGGGATAGAAAAAAATTAAACGGGTTTTGCAGGTGGTCTTGATACAGGAGAGAAAGGTAGAAATCTTCACGGCCTCTTTTAGGCTGTCCTAAGCTTGAAGAGGACTAGCTGACAGTGGTCAGCCTAGCATCTCAACTCACAGTCTACAAACTCAGTCTCTCTGACCTTTGTAAGAATCAGCAAACTGACAAGGACAACAACACGGAAGAACCACCAACCAACGCCCACCCCGATTCTTGGCTTCACACCTTTTATGCCCTAAGCCAAAACTTCCCATAAACCCCCATGGCACACACATTCCCAAAAACAAGCTACAGGTGCCAGAACGACTGTGTCTAACCAAATTATAGCCACCTGCATCAAGCATTCCAATTCCAACTCATAAACAACTCTACCACAGCTGGGTGGGAGCACATCTCTAATCCAAACACCATTTTGCGTTTTTAAAGAAACCAAAATAACAAAAACTTCTTCCAAGTGTTTCCCTACACAACTCTTGAATACAGACAGTTCCCAGTGTTGTGATGACCCCAGCTATGTAATTGTTTTATTGCTACTTCATAAACTGATTTGCTCCCGTTCTGAATTGTAATATAAATATCTGGTATGCCATGCCTGTGAAATGGTCCTAAGACCCCAAAAGCATGTTGATCGTCAAGTTTTGAGAATCACTGTGTTAGATGATCAGAATTACCCTTCAAGGCTGGCAAGATGGCGTGGTGAGTGAATGTACCTGATACCATGCCGTCTGCGCGCAGTATTCGAGACCGTTGTTCTGACTACCACACCCTGGCAGAATGAATAAAATGTGTTTTATTACATTTAGGTTTAATTTAAATTATTAAAAATTAAAATTCTTTAATTACATTTTATTTATTCTGCCTGTACACTAACAAACTAAAATGGAAGTCAGATATAATGGTGCATAGCTGTAATTCTATCGCTTTGAAGACTGAGGCAGGAGGATCTTCATGGAATCACGGCTAGCCATAACTACAGAGTGAATTTGATGCTAACCTGGGCTATAGAGTGAGATTCTGTGGACCTCAAAACCATAAAAAGTTTCATGTCATTTTTTTCTGCCTGTGTTACAGTCAAAGGAAGTTACTTAGGGAGTTATGGTGAATGTACAATTTTTTAATTTACCAAACCAAAGTACAATAACTAAAATTCTTTATGTTGTGTGTATGACATTATCTTTGAAACCCATTATTAGTTACTACCATTCAAGTTGTAGAATCATCTCATAATTTGGGGCAAAGATATGATGGTAAGGAAAGAAATACAAGTTTTATCTGCAGTCCTCCCAGTGATAAATCTAATAGCGTTTTAAAGCAGCTGTCTTTAATAGGTTGAATATTTCGTCCTGTCATTCAATAATGATGATATTAGAATAGTAGCTCCCATTTCTGACAAAGTTGTTGTTTGGTTTTTGTTTTTTAAGAACAGGGTCTCTTCATGTAGTCCTGGCTATATTGAAACAGTACGCATTCTATACATAGGACAGGCTGGCCTCAAAATCAGAGACTCACCTGCCTTTGCCTCCCAAATGTGTCATATTTTTAAGTTTTTTTTTTTTTTTTTTAATTAAAAAAATGTAATCTGGGATCTTATTTGCCAGGTGATGGTGGTGCACGCCTTTAATCCCAGCACTTAAGAGGCAGAGACAGGCAGATCTCTGTGAATTGAGGCACAGAGTGAGTTCCAGGACAGCCAGAGTTACAACAAAGAAACAAAAAGACACACCCCCCCGCAAAAAAAGTCTTTTAATTTACCAAGCCAAAGTACAATAACTAAAATTCTTGTGTTTTGTGTTGTGCATACGACATTTAAGTCTTTGAAACCCATTAGTTACTACTCAAGTTGTAGAATAATTTGGGATTTAAGGTATGTACCGCTACATCCAGTCTGCCAAAGTTCTTACACAGAAGCTTTATGTGGTAAAAGCAATGGAACCATGTTGTTTGGTCAGTAATTTAATCATTCAGGGCTGGGGAGCTGGCCAATGAGTAAAGTGCTTGCTGGGCAAGCACAAGGGCCCAAGGTTAGGTTCTCCGGGGTCCAAACAGAAGCTGGAGCAGTGTTGCACCCTTAAACCTCTGCTGGAGGGAGAGAATGGTGGCTCTCGGGCTCACTGTCTCTAGAAATACAGTGAAGCACAGTAAGGTATAGTCCACGTTCTCCTCTGGCTTCCACGGCAGACACATAGACGAGTACAACACACACAAGCATACACATAATACACAATGTACATAGCTTTGCCTGGCCTTCATGCTTAGGCATTTGAGTCATCGTTTCTGGTATTTTTATCAATATAGGCAAAGCTGACAAAAGAATCCTTCTGAAAGGTCCTCGAGTAAAATTACTGGGTGAAGATAATTTGAAAGATGGCAAGATGACTCTGTGGGTATTAGCGTGCCCTGAGAGCCTGGAGATCTGATTGGATCCCCAGAACCCACAGTGGAAGCAAAGCCCAACTGTGAAATGTTGCCCTCTGGTGGTACTCATGTTGTGACGTGTACACACCCGCTCACACACATGTTAAGCACACAGTAATTATAAATAACTATGTAAATGCGCCACGGGAGGGCTTAGCAGGTGACGGCGCTTGTCACCAAGCTTGTCAACCTGACTTGGGTCCTCAGAGCCCACATGGTAGGAGGAGAGCACTGACTCGCACACTGTCCTCTGAACTCCACATGCACAGCTTAGAAAACACACGCATGCCACATCACCGCCACCAATAACCATAATGGTGATTATTTATTTACTTTTATTTTATGTACATTGGTGTTTTGCCTGAGTATATATCTAGGGGTGTCAGATCCCCTGGAACTGGAGTTAGACAGTTGTGAGTTGCCATGTGGGTGCTGGGAATTGAACCCAGGTCCTCTGCAACAGCAGTCACTGCTCTTAGCCACCAAACCATCTCTCCAGCCCATGCTTTTTTGTTTTTTTTGTTTTGTTTTGTTTAAAATAAAAAATTTAGAGAAATTTTGAAGGCATTTATGCTCATATACTAATAAACTTGTACACTATAGCAATGTCATGAGAGAACACTTAGACACTTATACTTTCGTTTTGATTTAAGCTACTTCTTTTTGTGCTTTACAGAAATATATGGTTTTTTTTTTTTTTCTTTTTCAAAGGAACCTCGAAAGTTAAGTTACGCTGAAGTATGCCAGAAGCCTCCTAAAGAGCCGTCTCCAGTTCTTGTCCAGCCGCTACGGGAACTTCGCTCCAATGTAGCTTCTCCCACCAGAAATGAAGAGAACGGAGCTTCTGAGAAGCCTGTTGAGAAACCACATGAGAAACCAGAAACAAGGGCTAGTAAGGATCATTCTGGCTTCCGTGGCAATACCATTCCCAAGGGAGCAGCTGGAAAAATCAGGGAACAGAGACGCCAGTTCAGCCATAGGGCTACACCTCAGGGAATGACTCGACGTAACGGGAAAGAGCAGTACGTGCCACCCAGATCACCAAAGTAAAAGCAAAACCACCACAAAAACTATTCAAAAACTTCTCTCTTCCCACTAAACTTGAGCCTGTATTGAACTGTTTTGGAGGCAGGGATAGCCAGGAAAGAATGAGAAGTATGTCCTTAAATGGTATGGATTTTGGAATTGTGAGTAGGAGGAACCCAAAATTCATCTCTAAATGATTTTCAAATGCTGGAGGATTCCAATCAGTATAAATATATATAAATATATATATACACACATATATATATAAATATAATTTTTCTATTTTTGTTTTTGATTTTAATTTGCAGGGATTTTCTGCCTGGAATCAATTTTGAAGGTTCAGATTTAGCTTGGGAGAGAAAAAAAAATATACATCCTTCAGTATAGGAGATGGGGGAGTGAGAGAAAATATTTTTTGAAGAAACATTTCTGTAAAAATTAGAAATTACTTTTTTTAATCTATTTAAAGTTTGGCTTGAAGAATGCCATCTCTGACAAAATGGCCTTGTGTTACAAAGCAGATCAGTGGCTGGGGTGTCTGTTGTTGGGTGTGAGTGTGCAAACATGATTTAAGCCAAATCTGTCGTTAGAAAATGATCTGAAAACTGAATGTAATACTTGAGTAGATTTTTTCTTTTTTTGTAGTTTGGAATTTAGATTGTTTTTTGACATTACTAATATTGTATTGTATTGAGCAAGCTATTAAGCTCTGATTGTGTGTGAAGCTGTGACTACCAATCAGTTTGATATTCAAGGAAAGAATGGAGACTATTAAAAAAAAAAATTGGAAAATTCTGTTTAGACCTGAGTATTGGGTAGGTCAAATGGATTTCGGGGTTCAGTCTGCCCAGTGGCTGTTTTTTTTCCTTTTTAAAATGGGAGATAATTTTTTTCTTGCTTGTCTGTTAGTCTCTGTTGATTGTCCACCCCCAAAGCAAAGTGACCAACCATTTACTGGATTGTATGTTTCTCACTACTTTGACCCATTTAACCAAATCATATAACTATTCTAAACTTTATAATGGAACATTGAAAGATTTTATTCTTCTCTATTAAAACAATTAGAAGTCTAGGTCCCAGGGTGGCACTGATCTGCCAGTAATTTGTTTGGGTTGGTGTTAAAAATGAAACAAAGTGCTTCTGGGTGTGGTGGCGTACATCTTCAGTCCAGCTTCCAGGAGCCGAGGCACTTAAATCTCTGTGTTCCAGGCCTGCCTGGTTTACATGAGATCAGTCCACCCAGGACTGCCTAGTGAGAGTCCCTGTCTCAAAAAACAGAAAAGAAAAGAAAGATGAAACAATGTAACTGATAGAAAAAAAGAAAAAAAATTAAGTATTAATTTGGGGGACTTTTTGTTTGTTTTTTACAATGTTTATCTTGCTTCCCTTCCCCCTCCCCCCAAAAAAATACAGTTTGGAATTCACTGACTAAAAACAGCAAGTCAAGAAAATTTTAAAGTAAGATGGTTGGAGAAAATAAATGCATAATTTCTCTGAATAAAGTTGTAGCTGTCATGTGTTAAATAGGCAAGTTTACATACTGGCATTTAGAAAACAGCTCAAATACGAAAAACCATGTTGCATTATTAATCTGTTTTAAATCATACCCTTCTTATAGTTCTATGTAGGGTGGTGGTTTATTTTTCCTCTTTGGGATAGCTTACAATAGTAAGAACTACCCCTTATATTAGTGAGTTACGTGTGTACAAATTAAAACTGTAAATTGTGAACACTGGAAAGCACCATTGTGACATAAACATCGTAGTAATATATTTAAAATGAATGTAAATGGAAGTTAAAATTACATTACTGTGAACTTACCTTCCAGCTCTTACGTATCAAGAGATTTGTGTTAGTGGGTAGTTCTTAAGAGCTTTGACAACACTGCACAGCTTGTGTAACCCAGAATTACTCTTTCTTTGTAACTTACTCAGCTTGGCAAGCGCTTTGATCCGGTGGCTTGGTGACGTGGTATGATAGATTTACTCAGTTGGAAACAGCTTCTTCATATTTTTTTTTAATCATCTACTAGATGAAACATACAATAAAACTACCTGTACTAAAATTTGGGAGAACTTAGGTCCTTTAAAAGTATTAATAATCGTTAGCTATACTTGTGATGAAAGTGTTTATTCTGGCTTACGTAGAAATGATAAACATTTACAGTGTTACACCCTGTGAGTGCAGTGGAGTGATAGAATAAACATTTTGCAAAGATCACCTGGTAAGGATTTTAAACTTTATTTTTGCACTTCAAATGAAAATTACTTTTTTTGTTTCATTTTATTTTCTTTAAATGTGTCACAGATGTAGTTTCCCTTTTCTTGTAAGCTTGTATGACTTGCTGGTATCCATTAACTTCTAAAATGCTAAGAGCTGCATTTTTTAATAGTGCTGCCCTTGAAACCAGGGCCTTACGCAGGCCCGCGAGTGTTCCAGTGCTGAGCCACACCTCCAGTTTCTAAAGGTTCTGATTGAAATCCAAGAAATTTTTCCTTTTAAAGAAAGCAAGTGTATCTTTGGTGTTTTTTTTTTTTTTTTTCTCCAAATACTGAGTATAGTAATTTTTTAAAGCATAGGATTTTCAATTTAATTTTTCTCAGTACTTCTAAACAGCTCTCATTTGATGGGGGTGTATGACGGGGGAGGGGGAATGAAAATGAATGTAATATATATTCACAGTGTGTATTCGGCAGTTACTTTATTGCAGATTTAGGTTTTATGTGTAAACGATGCCTGTGAAGTTGTGTGAACTGTTTTCCCATCGTTACTCAAGCAAACTGGGTAGGTGTTCATTGTATTTCAACTATTTATTGGTTCTTTCGATGAGGGAATTTAAATATCAAAGTTTTCTCTTCACTCTTATGGCTTAACATTTCCTTATGTTGTTGAAGGCCAAAAGTAGATAAAATGATACTGAATGTATGCTACAGCAATACTGCATGAAGAGAGCAAAAGTCACACAAGTCCATCGCTTTGCACTTCATAGAGGAGGTGCGCAGAGGGCATGGCAAAACCTTCTCCATCTTCTGTCTTGGTGGTAACAAATGTCTGTCTCTAATCTGTATAATCTCAGTTTTGCCAAATGTAATCAATGGCGTTTTAAATAGTGATCCATCTGGATTTTTACCCAGATTTATTTTGGAGACAGATGGGACCTTTCAATGATAGAGGCTTGTTGTTGTCTTACTTACATGTTTTGCATATAATCAAATGATATGCAGATTTTAATTTATTTTTACTTCCTAAAGTTAAGGTAGCTTTGATATTATTTCACATTCCTTCTTCTTTTTAAATAACCAGATCTGCTTTGCAAAGACTTAGTGGTGGAATTAAGTTAGTATCTTTCACTTAGGGTAGGAGCACTTTCTCTAGTTTTATTAGTTATGGCCTTAATAATCATTCTCTTGGCTTAAACGTTCATTGGTTTTACTCTGACACAGTTGGACAGCACTGGGGTTCAGTTCCTGATGTTTGTGTTGGCAGTATATATTAACCATATTTTAAGAATATCAATTCTGGCTTTTTATGGGAAAGATAAAAATCAAACAGTATATTCCTTTTGAGGGTTTTTTTAATACGTAAATATATATAAATATAATATATGATGGATTTTTTTCTAATTTTTTATATTTCCCTACAATTTGGTGGCTATTAATCTAGCTTTAGACTCTTTGGCATATACTAAGTAGCTAGTCTGGGCTTTGAGAAGATGCATGGACATTTCAGTTTTCACTAGCTGAATGAGGACATTTTGAATTCTCCTTTAAAAGTCACCTGATTATTAAATAACTTACTGTTTATTTGTAAACTAACAATGTTATGTCTTACTAGGCTGTGGCTCCGATGTCTGCTGGCAGTGGCCCAGGCCTGTTTTCAGTTCTCTAGCACAGAACACTGCTGGGTGATGTAAAGAGACACCACGTCAATCTTTGGTCTTTGTTTTCTTCAGCTGACTCAGGTGTCCTTGAGTGATGTAAATGTTGGGGGAGTGGGGTGTCAGAGCTGTAGCTTAGATTCGTCCTGTTGTTAAAACTGCCCCCCAAGTGGTGTGACACATGCTCGTACATAAACTGTTAAAATGGACATCTTTGTATTTGTATTTGTTTTCAACATTGCCAAGGTGCTATGGGAAATTAAAATCACAAAATTAGAAAAAAATAAAATTATCAAAAAGCAGGACTGGTTTCCTTTCCTCTAGGTGGTGTATCTCTGTTGCTGCTTGTGTTTTCAGTAGTTTATGTTCTGTCATCTTTCTGCTCTCTTGGTGTTTGGGGGGGCATATTTTATCTGTAAAACAATGGCGGAGAGCCAGTAATTCTGGGGTCCCCCCCCCCCAAGTGAGGCAGCTACAAATGATGGCAGTGTGCAGCCATTGCTGGATGGTGGCACACAATTTAATCCCAGCCTTCGGGAGGCAGAGGCAAGTGGATCTCTGTGATTGGGAGACCAGCTTGGTCTACAGAGGGAGTTCAAGGGCAACCAGAGTTACAGCAGAGAAGCCCTGTGGAGGGTTGGGGGAGATCTGGGACAGTTTATGGCCTGCCTTGAGGGTGTATCAAACCAGGCTACAGTGTTTAGGGCTTGTTTGTTTTTTTTTGTTCTTGTTTTGTTTCGTTTGCATGAATGTTTTGCTTACATGTATGTTTGTGCACTGTGTTCATACCTGGTGCCCAGGGGTCAGAAGAGAGTGTTGAGTTCCCTGAAACTGAAGTTACAGACAGGTATGAACCACCATATATGGTTGCTAGGAACTGAACCCCCAGTCCTTGGCTAGAGCAACAAGTGCTCTCAACCCCTGACCCATCTGTCCAGCCTTGGGGCTCTTTCAAGGGGGAAGTTCAGGAGATAGACAGTTGGCTCTCAACAACTGAGGCCAGACAAGACTGTATGATGAGACCCTATCTAAAAAAAAGGAAGAGGGCCTCTGGGCAGCAGAAATTTAAATGAATTGTTTGTTCATTTCTTCCTTCCGTCTCTGGTATTGGGGTGGTTTTTGTTTGAGACAAGAGTTTAGCAACTGTTGCCAATTGAATGTGACAGGCCAGATCAGCTGTTACAGAATATACTGTAGTGCTAAGACAAAGTTGTGATGCTGGGCACAATAGCACAGTTTATTTCCAAAATTGCCTTGTTAATACAAGGTTGTTTTTTTTTTTTCCATTTTATTTATTTTATGTACATTGGTGTTAGACCTGCAAGTCTCAAACAGGAGTTACAGACAGCTGTGAGCTGCCATGTGGGTGCTGGGGACCCAGGACCTCTGAGAGAGCAGTCAGCGCTCTAACCACTGAGCTGTCTCCCATGATACAAAGTTTTTACATAGTAGAAATCAAGTTTTCGTAAATGTGGCCTAATTTCTAATTATGTTATACAATTCTTAAGTTGTTTGGTACTGTTATGTTTCAGATAATAACAGTGTGAGTATTTGTTCAACAGTACCCTTTAAGCGTTAACACATTAAAGTTACTGTCTTAATGAGGGCAGCTAGCGCCAGTGAGCAAAATGACAAAGCCTCGGGAGCCTTATGTCAGGGTGGTGGTAAAATTATTGTCTGTGTCTGCCTCAGAGTCAGGAAGATGTATCCTATTCCCTGGAGCTGGGGTTACAGGTGGTAGTGAGCAGCCTGTGGGTGCTGGGATCCAGACTCCAGTCCTGAAGAGCAGTCACTGCCGTAGCCACAGGCGCGAGTCTCTCCACCCTTCTCATCATTTGCGTGTCACTCACCAGGGATGACCTTGAGCTTCTTGTATGTTGCCTTCTAAGTGCTAGGATTGTAGGCGTCTACCACAGTCTTGATTCACTGGTCCTAGGGTGGGCACTGTACTGGGTAAGCACCATAGGCAAGCACTTTACCCACAGTGCTTCACTCCCCAGTCTACAAGTGGGTATACTTTTCAGTGGACTCAACCAAAGTAGCAATTTGTAATCTTGTAAATTGTATTTCAAGTGAAGGGACTAAAGAGTATACTAGAGACAATTAACCTAAATATTACACCTCCAGTTCAATTCAGTTTTTATATTTATTTGGAGGTGAGGTATACATCTTCCATGGTGCATGTGAAGGTCAGAAGACAGCTTGGAGGAGTCAGTTGAATTCCATGATTCCAAGGGATTGAATGTCATCTGGCTTGGCAGCAAGCGTCTTTACCCACATAAATAAATAATACATGTAATCAAAATTTTTTCTGCCAGCTGCTAGTGGCACATGCCTTTAACCCCAGTGCTTGTTGGGGCGGAGGCAGACGGATCTCTGAGTGAGGCCAGCCTGGTCTATACAGTGAGTTCCAGGACAGCCAGCTACACAGAAACCCTGTCTTGAAAAAACTAAAAAAGAAAAAAAAGTTTTTCTCTTTTAAGATTTTTATTTTACGTGTATGAATATTTTGCCTGCGTGTATGCCTCTTCAGGAGGACAGGAGTCGCATCCCCTGGAACAGGAGTCAGGAGCGGCTGTGGTCCGCCATGTGGGTGCTAGGAATCAGGGTGCTGGCAACTGACCCTGGTCCTGTGCAGGAGCAGTAAGTACTCTCAGTGAGCCATTTCTCCAGCGTCTTTCTTTGTTGTTTGAGACAGGCTTTCTCTGGGCAGCTCTGGCTGTGGAGCTCTTGAAACTTGGCCTGTAGACCAGGCTGGCTGAGGACGCTTAGCGCTCTGCCTGCCGAAGACTGATTTTCAGTGACTTATGCAATGGAGATTTAGCCATTGTTTGGGAGTTGTGTCAGTGTTTCGCTGTTTTCACGCCAACCTTGAAATTGTGGTCCTCCTGCCTCAGCCTCCCGAGGACTTGTGATGTATTATTTTACTCGTGTGTACGTGTTAGGCTGCATGGGTTTATTTGTGCCATGTGTATGCAGTTCCCACAGAAGCCTGTATGTTTCTCTTTATACATTATTAGACTGGATTTGCTAATATTTTTATTATATGAATTGGTGATTTTTCCCATGTGCATGTATGTGTACCATGTTCATGTGCTTGCTTGGTATCTGAAGAGGTCAGAAGAGGGATTATCTGGTCCCCTGAAAATGAAGTTACGAGTGGGTCTGAGCTGTGTCACGGGGTCGGCAGTGGAACCTTGGGTCCTCTGCAAGCAATGTAATTTTTTGATCGTATTTGTTCCCCTAAGTGCTCTCAGACCCTCCCTCACCATCTATACTTCCTGAGTTTTCATCTAGCCGTGTGTAGTGGTACAATGCCAGCCTTGGGGCCTCATGGACTCACTGAGTTCCAGCCAGTGAGAGATTGTCTTTACAGAATAAAAATAAATGGCAACTGTGATGGTTACTTTTGTCAGCGCGGACACCTGTGGGGAACCTCTGACCTGGTCGTGCACGTGTCCTTACCCGGCTGGGGTCCTGGGCTGTGCTAGTGAGGCGGGGAGCTGAGCAGCGGCCTCCACATGTCATTCTGCTTCCTGATCCGAACAGATGCTGCAGGCTTCTGCTGCCATGGCTTCCCACTTTGATTGACAGGACCTTGGAACTGTGAGACAGAATAAATCCCTCCTTAAATTGTTTTTATCAGTGGGCAGTGGTGGAGTGCCATGCCTTTAATCCCAACATTCACTAGGCAGAGGCAGGCAGATCTCTGAGTCTGAGGCCAGCCTGGTCTACAGAGTGAGTTCCAGGACAGCCAGGGCTGCAACAGAGAAACCCTGTCTGGGGGGAGGTGGGGAATTGTATTTACCAAAATACCATGACAACAGTAGAAATAAGATGAAGCCTGAAGAAGGGCTCTGAGGTTTCTCTGTTGTAACTCTGGCTGGCCTGGAACTCTTAGAGATTAGCCTGCCTCTGCCTCCCGAGTGCCGGGTTTAAAGGTGCCACCACCACCTGGCCCCCTTTGTTTCTTTCTAAATAGGGTTTCACTGTAGCCAAAGCTGGAGTAGAACTCGGTATGCCATACATGCTGGCCTGGAAGTGCACAGTAGTCTTCAGCCTCCTGAGCCACCATGCCTGACTAGAAAGTCATTTGTCATCTGGGTTTTATTTATGAAACTGTAGTTGATAAGGATAAATTCAAAAGAGAGCCCTCTAAGCCACATGCCTTTTCTTCTGGAAATACTGTGGTCTGACTGCTCCCCAGACTCATAGTTTGGCGTCTTAGCCCTCAAAACATTGGTTTTAGGAGGTAGGACTTTTGGTGGGAATGTGACTCCAGCTTCAAGAATGGCATAGTGGTCAAAAAAGGAGACAGACCCAAAGAGAGCTTGCTCATTCCTGATATGTGTGGGCACAGGAAGAAGGTACCGTCTCAGCCTGCAAATGAGCATCTTTTAGATACTTACCAGTGCCTTGACCTTGTGGAGGCGCATATCTGTAATACTAGAACTAGAGATAGAGAGGCAAGAGAATCTCGGAATTAAGTTCAGGGTCATCTCCATAATAAAATGAATTTGAGCCAGCTTGGGGTGCATATAACTGTTCAGGGGGGGAAAAAAAAAAAAACCTGCCAAGTGGAAAGCCAACATTACCGTGGTATCAAAACCAAGTAATGATAGAACAGCAACAAATAAAAACTATAGGCAAATTTCTCTAATAAACATAACTATAGCAAATCAAAATCAAAGCCTCATCATGAAGAATATAGACCTTGGGAACTAGAGAGCACTTTCTTTTCAGAGGTCCTGGGTTTGATTCCTAGCAACCACATGATGGTGCATGACCAGTTCCAGGGGATCCAGTGCCCTCAGCCTTTTAGGGTACCAGATTTTTTTTTTTCCCCCAGACATCCTGGAACTCACTCTATAGATTAGGCTGGCCTGGAACTCGCAGAGATCCACCTGCCTCTGCCTCCCAAGTGCTAGATCAAAGGCGTGCACCACCACTGCCCCTACCTGACAAATCTTAAAAAAAAAAAAAAACAGACACTAAAACCAAGTTAACTTCTTTCCAGGAATGGAAGGTTGATTGAAAAATGTAAATCAGTAAGTGTAATTCAGGATATAAATAGACCTAAAGATAGAAACCACACGATCATTTTAGTCATCAGAAAAGCATTCAACAAAGCCCAACATGCCTCTGATGAAAACCCTGAAGAAACCAGGAGTAGAAGGAACATACCTCATACCTCAGTCAGACAGCGGTGGCGCACGCCATTCCAGCATGCAGAAACTCACATAGGATCCCAGATGCAGTGGTGTGCACCTGTAATCCCAACACCAGGAGACAGGAGGATCCCTGAGACTTGCTGGCAATCATTCTAGCCAAATTGGCAACTCCAGCTTTGAGACTCTGTCTTGAAAAATGCGGCTGAGAGGATTGAGAAGACACCTGATGTTAACCTTTATCCTTCAAATGAACGTACGTACATATGGATGTGCACACAGGAACACCAGGCACACACCTCAGTTTAGGAATAAATCTAACAAAGATGAATGACCTCTACAATAAAAACATTGAAGGAAAAAATAAAAATGCCAAAGAAAGAAACAGGAGAAGATAGAGAAGATCGAAAGAAAGACCGGTAAGTTGATGTAAAATGTAAAAATAACATTGCCGGAAGTAACACAGATTCAAGTCAACCTCATCAAAATCCCAGTAACATTCTTCATAGACCCAGAAAAAGTAATCCCAAAATTCGTACGGAAGAACAAGTCCAAAGAGAGCTAAAGCAATCATAAGCAGAGAGGTTTGTGCTAGAAGTATGTCAGTATTGAATTTCAAATTATATTACAGCGCCACGGCGACAAAAATAGCATGGTGCTGGACAAACGCAGTCACGTAGATTGTTGAGATGGCTGTGCTGGTGACGAAATCCTAAAGAGAAGGACTTTGGCCGGGTAAACAGGAGCCTAAATGTAGGGGCAACAGCGGTCTTTGCGCTCGCAGACATGAACTAAGGGAGCCTGGACTGTCAAGCTCATGTAAGGGCAAAGACTAAAGCTTGACCAAACTTTAGTAAAGCTTGAGAATGTACAAGCAGGCCTGAACTTTCCCGGAAACCTTGGCGCCCAGATAAGGAAAAGTTCTAGTTATATTCACATAAGAATAAGTTTCAGCTCATCACTCCCTAGCTACAAAACAGTGCACCTGGAATATACCAATCTATGTCATAGATACAGACCAATCAGCCTAAAGGTTATGCTGTTACAATAGCTGTAGACCAACCGAAGAGTATAAAAAGAAGCTTGTGAGTCCCATTGGGGTGTGCCTCCTCTCCCGGTGGAGGGCACCCCAGTGCGCCGGATCAATAAACCTTGTGTCTTTGCATCGATTCGTGCCTCAGTGTCTTTCTCGGGGTCTCTCCGGACAAGAAGACCCAGAGTGGGCTCCTCGTAGTCCCTCTGTGGCTTCTCACACACAAAGTTGTTCCGTCAAGGGAAGAAGTGCAGAATCTGTTTTCCTCCCAGAAGGCTGCGGCAAGCTTGCTTTCTAGCCTGGAAACCACTGTGCAGTCTGTGTGGCCCGGACTTTGGACACTAGATCCTCCTTAAGAGAGACTCGCAGACTTGAGAGAGTCTATAGACACTTAAGTCTGAAGAACCCATCTTTATGGAAGTTGTCTCATGTACTCGGCACACACGAGGGCGCCTCCACCCAGTCCTGTTAGATCACTTGCAAGCCTTACCTACAAAAACCCACAACTTTCCTTTTCCCCTCTGTCCCCTTGTAACTACACTGGGTTCATAGATAGAAGCTCAACTTGATGGCTCCTACCTCGTGGGCCATTCCGTAGTCTTCTCAGACGTGTTATGGAGTCTGCTTCTTCACCACCAGGCCCTACTAGTGACAGCTTCGGGCAATGCAGCGGCTGACAGGACTGTTCAGAGGTCAGTTCACACACCCCTTCCTCTACTCTCTTGGCTCCTCCAAGCTTAACTCCTCCCTAATGGAGTCCTAATGACAGGCCTGGCCTTCACCAGACAGTTGAACAGCAGTCGGACTTTGCCAGTTCTTCCTGGAGGCTGCCCGGTCAGCTCCGGCCTTATAATAACTTTGGGTGCAAAGATGGGCACACCTTGCTGGCTGATGATACAAATAAGAGGCTTAGAGTCCAAGGCCGGGCGGTGGCGGTGCGCGCCTTTAATCCCAGCGCCCGGGAGGCGGGAGAGGCGGATCTCTGTGAGTTGGAGGCCAGCCTGGTCTTCAGAGTGAGCTCCAGGACGGCCAGGGAAGTTATACAGAGAAACCCTGTCTGGAAAAAAAAAGTTTAAAAATTTTTCTGAAAAGAAAAAAGCTTTGAAACTGAGGCCCAATTACCTGCCAGCCTAACTTGGTTTCGAGTGAAAAAGTCAGGCCTTGTCTTTTCCTCTCACTCATATGTCAGTCGTCCATGAAAAAGCAAACTCAAAACTACCATGCTGCTGTTACTGGCTTACAGAATACTCTTTATACTCCTTTATGCTCCAGTGATAATTCAAAAAGACTTGCCTTTTGAGAGACACAAACCAAAGCACCTATGCCTCGGTAAATGATTGGATGTTTCCAGGTAGAAAAGGTAAAAGTTTAAGGTTACGATTGCTGGATGCTTCCAGAATGGAAAGGAAAGTTGGAAGGCTTGTGCACATTGTGAGGATCTGAGAAAGGGTTAGAGTATATGAAATATGAGACTTAAAGAGGACATATACAATGTTAAAGCTTCGAAGTTCAGCCTGGCAGTGGTGGTGCACGGCTTGATCCCAGCAGTCCAGGGGCAGGCGGAGCTCTGTGAGTTCCAGGCCAGCCTGGTCTACAGAGAATTCCAGGACAGCCAGAGCTACAACAGAGAAACCCTGTCTCCAAAAAAATAAATAATTAAATTTCAAAGTTCAAAATTTAACATATTAGTGGAATTTTGGTAAATCACTAATCTGGTCCTGGTAGCGGTTACAGACCGGCTGCTAGCGCTCCCAGTGAGAGTTAGAAGCATGGCTACTGAGTGTCCCCGCGTCTGTCCCAGCGCCATCTTTCGGCTCCGCGCTCTCTTCCCCTTTGTTGTCTGTCCTGCCAGGACATTTCTGTCGTACTACAGATGAGTTCATGCCTCTTTCATGTTGACAGCTTTTCAGGATTTATTTTGCTCTGGCTCCCAGGCCCAAGTCTGCTCCTCTGTCTACAGTTAATAACTGCTTTCTCTGTGGTGGGGACTCTCAGGGGCCCTGCTGATACATCTATAATATGCATATAAAATACATACATTTTATATGTATAATGCAGGGAGCTCTGACTCCCACCCTCCCTGGCAGTGCGGCAGGCCTGGAAATTTCAAGCATATGCCCAACATAGATCTCCCCATAAGCTCCTTAACTTATCTTCTGCCCTAGGTCTCGGTCTGTCCCCGCAGATTTCCACCCGCTGGGCAGATACCGTCCAGGAGCCAACCTCGGCCGGCAACTGCTCTGAAACCAGCTCACCTATCTAGCTTCAGGGTTTCTACAAAACCCTGAAAGGGTAGGGTGGGCGTCTGCCCCTCCTCAGTGAAGTGTTGCTTCTGTGTGGACCTGTCCAGACAAGTCGAGGTACGGGCGCAGGCAGTGGCTTATAAACTGCGGCCTCCAGAGGGCAATGTGCCTACTGCAGTGTGGAACTGCTGCTGCCGTCCTTTCCAGGGCCTTGGCTCCTACCTCTCCTTAGCCTTCTATCCTCATGATTGCTCCGTGTCTGACATAACCTGACAGTCAGTAAACCAGCTGCTTCTACTGGAATTCCCTAGGGCCACCCACCATCACTTGCCGACCTGAGCCCATCGGGCCGCTGTTTCAGGCACCCCCTCTTCTCAAACCCCCAATCAGCAAGAAGTAGTCAGATATTATTGTTCCTTCTTGTCGTAGGCCAATGGAACAGATTAGACAGGTGACCCTGTTGTGCCCAGTTTTTGAAATCCCCCTCTGCCCAAGTACCACCAGGAGACCACCAGATCTGATGCAAAAGCAAGGAGCCTTTATTCTACAGAGCAAACCTAGGGTCTAGCACCACACAAGGTGGCCGACCCCTGAGAGGCTTACTGCAAGAGTTTTTAAAGGGAACAGGGGATCTCTCTGATTGGTCAGAACCCTGGCACTGGATTGGCTCGTTAACTGTTATGTGGCAACAAGGATTTCTGGGAAAACAGAGAGGTTTATGGGATACTGAGTACTATAGTGAGTACTTATATTAAATGGAGAGGTTAGCGCCTTTACCACTAGGGGCGCTAGGCTTTTCAACCCAGAAATAAGCCCAGACATTTACAGCCACTTACTTTTTTCAGTTTATTTTATATATATATATATATATATATATAATTTATATACATTATGTAGGTATTTTTTATGTTTTGCATTTGTATGAGCACCATGTGTGTGCATGATGGCTGTGGTGGCAGAAAAGGGCATTGGATCCCTGGAACTGGAAATATGGTTGGTAGCCACCATGAAGGTGCTGGGACCAAACCCAGGTCCTCTGCAAGAGCCACAAATGTTTTTAACTGCTGGGCCATCTCTTCAGCTCTCCACTTAACTTTTGACAAAGCTGTCCAGAACATAGATTAGAAGGTGGTGATGGATGGCTCAGTGGGTAGAGACATTTGCCACCAAGCCAGAGACCTAAGCTCTGCCCCCGGGAGCCCTGTAAAGTGCGCTCCAACTAGGGGCTTGGGCACAAGGACTCTCTATGGCTGGCCTCAAACTCCCAGAGATCCGCCTGCGTCTGCCTTCTGCGTGCTGGGGTGTGACGGTGAGCGCCGCCGCCTTCTCAGCCGCCGTACTGGAGTGCACTCGGGTTCTCCCCTGGCGGCATGTGACTACATGCCATGGCAATGTGTGGGCCGGGTGAGTAACAGCCTTGTCACACACTGGGCTTCTGCGGAGCTCGCCATAGGTGGGGGGATCATCTCTCTGCTTTAAGTGCCCCTGGGTCCTGGAAGCCCCACAGTCTCAGTAGCTAGATAGGAAAAGCAGATGACTAGGAGGAGGCTATGGCGCAAAGCCGTGTTCCTGAGATGCACCGGCGGCAAGGTCAGCACCGTCGCACCCTGGCCCCAGGGTCCCTGGATCTGTCAAAAACAGTAGATAACATTGCCAAGGCGACCAGTGATTGGCAGGCAGGTCTGAGGATGCGAGCGAGTGACGGCTCGGAACAGACAGGCTCGGACCTCGGCGGTGCCCCCTGCCTCCGCACTGAGTCAGAGCCGCGTGAGGGAGAGGAGCAGGGAAACATTAAACGCGGTGGGAGAGGGTCGACACCGCCAGGTGATGCAGCAGCATCCCTAGCCAGAGCGTTTCTGGAACAACGACGGGGAGCCTGGGCACTGCACAGTCGGCGTGGCTGCCACCCTGTGACATCATGGCGACATCAGCGGCAGTGCAGTGCAGTGCCCGGCTCGTGAAGAAGCAGCAAGAGAACGTATGTCAACAAAAGATTATCTAACCGAAAAGAAGGACAACAGAAGCACAGGTTGCAGTCTCAGCGCTGCGTTCCGCTGAGGAATATCGCTCCTGATACTGTTCTTTAATGTCCGCGAAGCACTTCGTTGCATCGCAGTAACGTTCATATCGCCAGGGCTGGTGTCTCACTGCAGAAATCCTCCTGCCTCAGCCTTGTGAATTCTGAGATTAGAGGTTTGAGCCAACATACAGGCCTAAGAACAGCTGCACACGAGACATGAGTTAAAAGCAACCAGTGCGCTGGATATGGCGGCAGAGGCAGGCAGATTTCTCTGAGTTTGCGGCCAGCCTGGTCTACACAGTGCCATGGTATGAGTGTTATTACCTCTGCAGTAGTGATCTGGCATGGCCTTGAATCTACAGTAGGGTCTGACAATTACTGATCCAGTGTAACCAGATATCTGGCAGATATATGTAGCCTTGAGAAGCTGATGTGTTTGTTTTCCTCGGGGGACACATTCTAAGGCTTCCGGCATGATACCCCAGATAGTGACCAACCTTATGCACAGGCACTGCTATGGCATGAACATCTATTTAACAAGATGACCACGAGGCTTCTAACGTGCAGGTACACCTTCAGCAATGGAGACGGGGAGGGGGGTGGGGGGGCAGCCTCTGATCCAATCATGCCACTTAGAAGGGTTGGTGAGTCCTAGAATTTTCATTTAATTATTTCAAACCGTAGTTGTCTACAGGGAGCCATTACTACAGAAAGTGAAATCACCAAATAACTGGAAGCAATGAAGTTGTATCTGGAGGGGGGAAACTCAAACCCCCTGCTGTTGTGGAAGCCACAACTTGGAGCCAAAAAGCCACTTAGTTAAACTGACCAGTTTTTTTTTTCTTTCTTTCTGCAAGCTTGACTAAGAGAAAAAGACAAGCTGTCCAGACACTGGTGATGGTGATGAGAGCTCCACCCATGAGGGGACCCTTCCTGCAGACAAGGAAGAGTCATTTTTCCTGCAATCCAAACTCTATCTTAAAATCTAGAAAGTGTTTCCTCAAGGTCAGCACACAGAAGTTGTCCTCCAGAACTGGCCAAGGTTGTATCTCATGCTGGCAGCTGAACTTGGTACTGTAAGGGTTACCCAGCTGGTTCTGGTTTTGAAGGCATGAAGGGGTCATGGAGAGCAACTGAGGCTTGGCACTGTGAGAGGTCAGGAGACGTCATTGGTAAATGTGGAGTCTCAATAGTAGTTGAAGGTCCAGGTGAAGGGGTCATGTAAAGAAGTTGAGGCTTGGCACCATGAAGAGAGCCCAGGAGAGGCCATTAGTAAAGGTGCAGCCCAGTTACAACAAGGGACCCTGCAGTTTTTGAGATGCCAGTACCATGGCTCAACCACCAAGAACAGCAGCAGCAGTGGAGTGGAGCCAGCCAGAGCCTGGAGGACAAGCTGTGTGTGCTGCAGAGGGCAGATCCAGATCCAAGCCCCGGAGGAGCCCCGAAGATCGTGAGTGAATTCCAGATAATGGGACATTGATAATGTTTTCCTGCTGTCCATAGACATTGTGAAAAGCTTGACAGATGTTTGGTTTCATTTGATCCTGTGCATCAGTAACACCTGATTGTTCCTCTTGTAAACAGTTTTGCTGGTGTAGTGTTAAATTGTGTTGTAAAGGCAAAGCATTTTTTTTTTTAATTCAGAAAAGAGGAAGTGTTATGGAAGTTTATCTTTAGTTGTGTGTAAAATTACGCGCTGTTGGGTGAGGGGCTGTCTAGGGCATTTGGTATTGTTTGCAAGTGTTGGAATTCTGTGAGGGTCGTTTGATTGCTCCTGATCTGCACGTGCTGTCAGTAGAGCGCCTGAGGAGCTCTGATCAATAAAAACACCTGAGCTCAGCGGCTCCGTGGTTCCACTGTCTAGGTTTGCACGGGCCGTGGTTCCCTCTGCTGAGGTCTGGCAGAGTCTGCTCGTACAAGAACGCCTCCTTGTCTCTTGGCGAGCCCCCGCAGCAGACTAGCGACTACCATAGGACTTTAAATCCAACCATTCTTGCAAGTATTTTCTCACTTCTGGGGTGAAACATTGGTAAGTCGCTCCAAAAATAAGATGCTCAGTGTGTCCCTAAAGCGGCTCGACACAAGCTGGCGCCACCTGAAAGGGGGGGCCCAACTGAGAAACTGCCTCAAGATCCAGCAGTAAAGTATCTTCTTAATCAGTGATTGATGGGGGAAGTCCCAGCCCACCGTGGGTGGGGCCACCCTGGGCTGGCGGTTCCATAAGCAGACCGAGCAAGTCACGGGGAGCGAGCCACTGGGCGGCACCCTCCGTGGCCTCTACGTCAGCTCCGGCCTCCGGTCCCTGCCCTGCTTGGGTTCCTGTCCCGACTTCCTTCAGTGATGGTCAGCGACACAGAAGTTTAAGCCAAATAAACCCCTTCCTCCCTAACTGGCTTTTTGGGTGTGGTGTTTCATTGGAGCAATGGAAACAAGTCAGGCCATTTTCTGATTATGTTTCCAAAATCTGGGCAGGTAACTCTTTGGGTGTGTTTCTGCATGTGCTGTCCTCTGTTCTGCACGCTCTCCCTGCATCACCGCGTGGCCCGGCACTGCCACACAGGACCAACATGTGTGTTCTGCTCATCACACCCGGAGCTTCTGTGGCATTGGCAGCGCAGATTCCCTTTGGCATCTTCCAGAGGAGCCTCATCTCATCACAATGAAGACTGGCTTCTCACCTGTGGGCACAGCCTCTCACACGATGCTGATACCCTGCACTCCCAAGCCCTTCCCGAATCTGTGTGACCAGCCAGGGTACTACCCGGCTTACCGCCACTCATTTCAGAGGGTCTCTTGATGAAGCTCTGTGCAGGCTCCGTGCTTCCTGGCACGATGTGTTAGCACCGACTGCAACCCGTTTTCTGTGTGTATCTGCCCATAAAAGTTGCATTTTTTTCTATCTGAACTAAGTACTTTCACACTCGCAGTCTGAGGTGTTAACCACAGAACCAGCACAAACGTCTTCCCCTTCCTCACAAGCTCATGAGCAAAGGTTCTTGTTGGGGTGTGTTGTGTTTTGTGATGGGGTGTCTCGCTATGTCGCTCAGCCCGGTGTGAGCAAGTGGCTCAGGGGTTCTCTCTCCTGTGGATATGAGCTACCGTCCCTGGTGTGAACACGTGGCTCAGGGGTTCTCTCTCCTGTGGATATGAGCTACGGTCCCTGGTGTGAACACGTGGCTCAGGGGTTCTCTCTCCTGTGGATATGAGCTACCGTCCCTGGTGTGAACACGTGGCTCAGGGGTTCTCTCTCCTGTGGATATGAGCTACGGTCCCTGGTGTGAACACGTGGCTCAGGGGTTCTCTCTCCTGTGGATATGAGCTACCGTCCCTGGTGTGAACACGTGGCTCACGGGTTCTCTCTCCTGTGGATATGAGCTACCGTCCCTGGTGTGAACACGTGGCTCAGGGGTTCTCTCTCCTGTGGATATGAGCTACCGTCCCTGGTGTGAACACGTGGCTCAGGGGTTCTCTCTCCTGTGGATATGAGCTACCGTCCCTGGTGTGAACACGTGGCTCAGGGGTTCTCTTTCCTGTGGATATGAGCTACCGTCCCTGGTGTGAACACGTGGCTCAGGGGTTCTCTCTCCTGTGGATATGAGCTACCGTCCCTGGTGTGAACACGTGGCTCAGGGGTTCTCTCTCCTGTGGATATGAGCTACCGTCCCTGGTGTGAACACGTGGCTCACGGGTTCTCTCTCCTGTGGATATGAGCTACCGTCCCTGGTGTGAACACGTGGCTCACGGGTTCTCTCTCCTGTGGATATGAGCTACCGTCCCTGGTGTGAACACGTGGCTCAGGGGTTCTCTTTCCTGTGGATGGATATGAACTACTGTCCCTGGCAGAAGGTTCTTACCATTGATTCTAGAAACCTCAGGAGACATGTGTTTTTAAATTTTAAAATATTTGTCTTTGTTTTTCTAAGACAGGATCTGGTTGAGTGGTGTAGACTGCTCTTAAATTCACTATCCTCTCTCCACAGTCTCTGTGTACTGAGATTATAGGCACAAGCCACAGTAGCTTGTTGAGAATATATTTTGACTGTATATGAAACGCTAATTAAAAGTGGCCACAAGGCTGTGGCGATGCATGTACAGGGAAAGTGTATAAAACGCAAATACATTCCACCCGGCCAGATGACCTGAGTTCCATCTTGGAAGTCACATTGTGGAAGGTGAGAACTCTCACAAGTTATCCAGTTGTCTTTGACTTCTTCATACATGCCATGGCACATGTGCACACACACACACACACACACACACACGCATATATACACATACACACACACGCATATATATACACACATACACACACACATGCACACACATACAGACACACATGCATATACACACACCATACACACACACACCATACACACACACACATGCACACACACATACACACACACACACCATACACACACATGCACACACAGTATTTTATTCTCTCATTGTATCTCCCCTCTCGCTGGAGTATTCTAGAAAATGACACCAAATTCATATGGCACGTTTTCCAAAATTCCCAGGAACAGATGCTCCCAGCCTTTATAAATGTCTCAGAACAGAAGGGTGGAAACGCCACAGTTTATTTTAAGAGGTAAGTGGGATTTCTCTACAAAACAGGAAGAAGGAAAACCAAGAAGATAGCTCACTAAATAAAATATTACTGAATGGAATTTACTGTTAAAAATGTTAAAGCCCTTAATAGCCTATTAGGATAGATCTCAAAATTCAAGGAAAAATAATGTAATGTTTGGTACTAAAAGCCCACATGCCAAGTTCAACAAACGCAAACTCGACATAAGTTTTGAGCTAGAGCATAAAACGTCCTGAGTGTTCACAGGACCACTCAGAACTGAGAACATACTCAGCAGTTCACTAGAAACCCCACTGCCATTGTCGGTCAGTCTGGTCCTGTCCTAGAGCAAGTCAGGAGAAGGAAGTAAACATGAGAGGGAAAGGAAGTCATCTCGGCCTTGCTGGCAGACAGTGGTTGCCTCCTTACAACATCCAAAAGAAACCACTGCCAACTGTGGGAAGCCAGGCCAGGAGCAAGCCTATCCAGCCACCTGCGAGGCTCAGCAAGTAGAACACAGGCTCGGGCTGCATGGGCTACAGAGGGAACTAAAAGCCTGCCTGACCCACGCAGTGAGGCTGTCTCAGCAACTAAAGATATGGCTGGGGACACAGTTCCGTGCCGTGAGAGGCGGTGGGCTCGCCCCAGTACTGAAATAAAGGAAAATAATCAGTCTGAAATAGGCAAATCAATGGGCATAATAGCAATGTATAAACTGCCTTTCTGGCTAAGAGTGCGGATGCTCACTGGGACCCCAGGCTTGGTGTTAGACATAGGAGGCTGGGCTTCAGGAGCAGCCTCCGCTACGGAGTGAGTTTGAGGCCAGTTTGGATTACCTGAGGCTGGAGATGTCGCCCAATGGGCAGGGTGCTTGCCTACCGTGCATGGACCTCTGGGTTTGATCCCAGCTCTGAATAAGCCATGCTTGGTAGTGTTGGCTCCGCAAAATAGCTCGTAGACACTGAGGTATCTACATGGCCATTTAAAGCAGTGTATTTCCGCCAGTTACATACCGGCTGGCCAGGGCTACCCATTAAAACAGGGCAGCGTCCAGATGCGGTCACGTGGGCCTGTTAAACCAAACAGGATCTTTCTGATTGGTCAGGATCTAACAACTGGATTGGCTCACTTTTGGGAAAGCAAGCAGAGCCAAGGTCAGTCACATCTAGGGGGCGCTGGTCCTCTCAGTAGTATATGCCTGTAGTTCTAACACTCTGGGAAGTGGAAAGAAGGAAGTACAAAAGTTCAAGGCCATCCTTGGCTGCAAATTTTGAGTCCCACCTGGCATACATGAGACTGTTTAGAAATAAGTAACTTTCTAATTTATAGTTACGTAGATATATAACACAGGATTCCAAATGTGTTCACTGACTGGTGGGGATCAAAAAATACAACTTTTATGGGCAGATACACACACGGGTTGCAGTCGGTGCTAACACATTGTGCCAGGAAGCACGGAGCCTGCACAGAGCTTCATCAAGCTTCCACAGCAGGACTGATGCAGAACTAGCCTACATCTAATAGAGCTGTGACAGAAATACTGGCTTTGTCATCAACAGGTGGCTTGTGAGGACTGAGGAGAGGGCTGGGTGGGTAAGAACATGCTCTGCTTTCGCAGAGGACCAGAGTTCAGTTCCCAGTACCCATCACAACCGTCTGTACCTCCAGCTCCGGGGATCTGGCACGCTCTTCTAGCCTCTGAGACACTTGCACTCAGTATACCTCACATATTTGAACTTATTTAAACTTATTTTCGAATATTGTGAAGCTACACGCACTTCTGTGCAATACTATGAACCTTAAACAGTTGCTGTATCTGTCAGCTAGAGTTGCTACCAGAAGGTCACCTTAGCTGTTAGAACCAGCTTTCTGGGTGCGGATGGTTTGCAGCTTTCTTGAATGCAGAGAGAAAGCTGGCTTAGATCATTGACAACTGTCTACTCAATTAACAATTGTTCAGATTTGACTTTGCCCACTGAGCTCTTTGTGTTGAAGGCACCCAACTGTTTTATTGCTAATGGAGAAACCTCCCATAGTCTTCTCCCCCAGTCTAAAAGCACGGGACAGGGAATACTTTCCCCAAGGTCTTGATTTCTCCAGTAAAACAGTGGTCAAGTTGGCCAGCTAAAGTTGGGGTTGTTGTACTGTGGAAGTTCTATTCGTTAAACATTTAAGACCTTTGTATCAGTGGGCAGTGCCTTTCCTCAATTACCAGGAGGCCATGTGCTCTGGGTCAGTCCATCGGAGGTGAGGCCTTGCCGAGGTTGTCCAGGCTTGCGTCTTGGAGAGTTGTCTTCTGTTCTTTGTTAAACCTGCTCGGGTTATTACATTCCCATCTATACATGTAGATGTGTACAGTTCACCTAATCCCCTCCCAAAAAAACCTGCCCCCCCAATTGGCTTGCTTTTTTCTTTCTCTCTTGTTCTCTCCCTCTGTTTTTAATTTATTGGTTGTTTTGTATTTTTTGAGACAGGGTCTCACTATGTAGCCTTGGCTACCTTGAACTGATTATGTTGACCAGGCTGACCTCAAACTCAGAGACTTGCCTGCCTCTGCCTTCAGGGTGCTGGGATCAAAGGCATATGCTATCGCACCTGGATCATTTATTTACTTAAATAATTCACTAAATATACTTATTTTATTTTTATCTGGATGGATGTCTTGCCTGCATTTATATACACACGCCTTGTGCACGCCTGGTGCCTGCTGCGGTCAGAAGAAGAAGATGTCAGGTTTTCTGGAACTGGAATTACAGGCAGTTGTGAGCCCTCATGTAGGTGCTATGAATGAAACCCCAGCCCCTCTGCAAGGGCAACAAGTGCTGTCAACCGTGGAGTCATCTCTCCAGACCCCTATTTATTTATTTTTATATGAGGTTTTCCTCTGTAGCCAGCTGGTCTGGAACTTGCTGTGTAGCCTAGGCTGGCTTTTATTTTCTAGTCCTATATGCTGGTGTTTCAGGCAGACGCTACCCTTCCTGGCCTGCAAAGCTTCTTAGCAATGCTAAACAGGTCGCTCTCCCCTGTCCTCAGTTGGGACACCTCCAGACTGAAGTCGCCAGTGTGACCTGATTGTGGTTTGTGCTACAGTTTGGTAGACATTCTGTAGCTGTAACCAGCTAAATTCATATTTTGCTAACCTATAATGTTCACTTAGATATAACATTCCCAGTATTAGGTGGGAAGGGAGGCTTTGGGTGTAAAAACAATGTGCAACTGAATGAAATTAAGTTCTGTTTTTGTTATTGTTTTGTGGTTTGTTGTTGCTTTGATAAAAGGTCTCCCTCTGTAGACCAGACTGGTCTTGAACTCACAGAGGTCTACCTACCTCTGTCTCAAGTGCTGGGATCAAAGGCGTGCGCCACCATGCCCAGCAAGCTAAATGAGTTTAAGCCTAGTTTCTTATCTCACATGAAGTCCGAATGCAGGCGGGTCTGTGGAGTTTCAGGTGGTATGTCTGTTTCCCTTCCATTTCCCTCCACCTCCAAAGTGGCTGCTCGTGCAGATGGCAGCACAGCAAGGAGGAAGCCATAGAGGCAGCTTCCCTCCAGCATCTCCCACCAGGGAGGAAGTCTGATATTCACACATTCAGCCTCTCTAGGGGTTGGTTTGGTCGGAGAGGACAAGAAGAGCGGAGCTGTTTGAGGTAAATGAAGAGTGTCTCCTGAGAGCTTCTGAGAAGCCACTGCTGGATAGCAGACTGTTGTGGAAGTTTATTTGTAGTCATGTATAAAATAACTGTTTTGTGCACTGTTGGGTGAGGGGCTGCCCTAGGTCTTGGCGTTTTGTATTGTCTGCAGTGTTGGGTTTCTGTGGGCGATGTTTGGCTGCTCATGATCTGCATGTGCTCTCAGTAGAACACCTGAGGAGTTCTGAAAGAATAAATGCACCTGCGCTCAGATCCTCAGTGTTCCACTGTCCAGGATGGCGCTGGCCAGGATGGTGCTGGCCAGGATGGTGGTCGCCTCTGCTGAGGTCTGGCAGGGATTACAACTATGAATATGCCTCCGTGTCTCCATGGTGAGCCGCCACAGCAGGTGTGTTACTACACAGACCACCCTGTGCCCCATGTGAAAGTGACTAGATTTTGGTCGCAGGAGTTCGGACAGAGCATGACACGGGAGGGTTCCACAGAGCCTGGGCCTTAAAAGACTCTCAGGCCCTGGGCTGGAGTCAGGGGAAGTCTTCTTCATTCTGGATGCACCAGGCTCAGATGGACCTGTCACAGGAGAGGTAGGGTACAGTGTGTGTTTGGTGGGGGTGTCGGAGCCGTGGGAGAGATCCCTGGGAGAACTAATAAAAGTTACATTGGCTTCCGGGACTGACTCCTGACTCCAGGTACATCGCACCACACACTTGCCACGTCCTGTTGGTCAGAGCAGTCACATGCTCATTCGGATTCAGGAACTCTCTATGTGGTTTGGATTGGCTTTGCGCTCACCCTCCTCAGTGGTCAGATCGCCACTGCGCTGTTCTTGATTCTTTTTTCAAGATTTGTTTTTGTGTATAGGTCTACGTTTGTGTCTGTGTGTGCATGTCGCATGTGGAAGGCCCTGGAAGCAGAAGACGCCAGAGACCCCTTGGAGCTGGAGTGACAGGCGGCTGTGAGACGCCTGTGCGGGTGCTGGGATCTAAACTCTGTTCCTCTGCGAGAGCAGCACACACTGCTAACTCTCAAGCCCCTCGTCTCTTTAAAGACTTACGTGCTCACCTTTAAGTGCACCGATGAGTGTTCTGCCTGCATGCGCACCAGTCACGTGCCTGTTCCCTCAGAGGCCAGGGCATTGGATGACTTGGAACTGGAGTGGCAGATAGTTGTGAGTCACCATGTGGGGACCGGGAGCTGAACCCAGGCCCTCTGGAAAAACTAACAGCGCTCTTAACCGCTGACCATCTCCCAGCCTCACTCCATCTTGTAAATGGTTTTATATATTTATTTAATGTGTGTGTTGGGGCAGGGGTGCATGTGAGGTCAGAAGCCAGCTTGTGGGAGTTGGTTTTCTTTCCACCATGTGGATCCCAGGGATTGAACTCAGGGCATCAGGGGTGGGGGAAATGCCTTAACCGCAGAGCCATCTCATTGGCCCTGGTCTCATTCCTCGATGGAAGGTGTCAATACACAAGCAGTTCCAAACAGAACTAAAGGCTGGGGCAGTGACTCCAGAGGAGAGGCGTCTTCTGCGAGGCCTCATTACCTGACCCACATGGTAGAAGAAGAGAACCGTTTCCCACGAGTTGTTCTCTGATCTCCACACGGGCATTGTGGCACACGTGTACCCCCACAGTACATACATACAACATATACATACATACAATATATATGCATACCTATAATACATACACACATACAATGCATACATATAATACATACATAGACACATACAATACATGCATACATACATATAATACACATATACATACATGCATGCATATAATACATACATTCATACAATACACACATATATGCATACAATACACACATACATACAATATATACATACAATATATATACATACTATACATACATATAATACATACATATAATGCATACATACACACATACAATACATGCATACACATAATACATACAAACAAACATATATACATACAATGCATATAGAGAGGCAAGGTTTCACTGTGTAGCCCTGACTGGCTGGGAACTCACTGTGTAGAATGGTCTGGCCTTGACTCACAGAGATCTGTCTGCCTCTGCCTCCTGAGTGCTGAGGTTAAAGGTGTGCAGCATTACATCCAAGGAGGTCTTTGAAAAATTATTTTTGCCTGAGTGGTGGTGTAGACCCAGCACTCCACAGGCAGAGGCAGGGGATCTCTGAGTTTGAGGCTAGCCTGGTCCACAGAGCAAGTTCTAGGACAGGCTAGTGTTGCAGATAGCTACAGGGTGGCTCATTAAAGAAGTCAAGGAGGCATTTCATAGCTGCAGACCCTGCCAGACCTCAGCAGAGGGAACCACCATCATGGCCAGGGCCACACTGGACAGTGGAGCCCTGAGTGTCTCAGCTCAGGGGTAGGGAGTTATTGCTACCTAAGCTCCTCAGGTGTTCTATTGATAGCACGTGCAGATCACGAAGAATCAAGCATCTTTTACATAAAGCCAAAGCCTGTAGACAATACAGAATGCCAAGGCCTAGGCAGCCCTTCACCCAACAATGCACAAAACAACCATTTTAAACATAACTAAAAATAAACTTTTGCAGTATTTCCCCCATTCTGTATAAGACAATAAAAAATGCTTATCTCTACAACACAATTTAACACTATATCAGCAAAACTATTTACAAGAGGAACAATCACGAGGCTTGCTAATGCACAGGACCAAATGAAACCAAACATCTATCAAGTTTTTCACAATGTCTTTGGACAGAAGAAAAACATTATCAATGTCCCATTATCTGGAATTCACTCAAGATCTTCGGGGCTCCTCCGGGGCTCCTCCAGGGCTTGGATCTGGCTCTGCCCTCTTAAGCGCACACAGCTTGTCCTCCAGGCTCTGGGTGTCTCCACTCCACTGCTGCTGCTGTTCTTGGTGGTTGAGCCATGGTACTGGCATCTCAAAAACTACGGGGGTCCCTTGCTGCAACTGGGGTGCACTTTCACTAATAGCCTTTCCTGGGCTCTCTTCATGGTGCCAAGCCTCAGTTGCTCTCCATGACCCCTTCATGCCTTCAAAACCAGTCCCCCTGGGTGAAACAGTACCAAGTTCAGTTACCAGCACCAGATACAACTTGTTCAGTTCTGGAAGACATTTTCTATGTACTGACCCCGAAGAAACACTTTCCAGATTTTAAGATAGAGTCTGGTTTGCAGGGAAAAAAGCTGAGTTTGAGTTCAAAGTTCAATAGAATGTTCCAAAGACTTCTTCACAATGCAGCAGCCATTAGTCCTGATTCCTTTAGCAGGTGTTTTTCTCGGCATCATCGCAGGTGAACCTTGTCTTCAGGAAGGGTTCCCTGTGGGGTGGAGTTCTCAGCACATAGCAGATGTGTCTCGTCAGGACTGCCTCACCAGTATCTGGACTGCGTGCAGTCAGATTTGTAGAAAAACAAACAAACATACACAAACTATTCAGTTTAAATAAGGGGCTTCTCAGACCCAAGCCGTGGATTCCACAGCAGGGCATCCTGAGCCTGTGGGAAGAATCTCCAGCTGAAACATCTTGGTGGTTTGGTGTAGCAATATGCTATAATCTTTTACCCTCGGTTTAGGGACGGAGAAAGGAAAGATAGAAATCTTCACTGCTTTTACAAGTGGCCTTAATACAGAAAGAGAGAAAGGTAGAAATCATCACAGCCTCTTTTTAGGCTGTCTGAAGCTCGAATCTCTCCAACCCTTGTTCTCACACTAACGAAAGCAACCCAACCAACGAACTACCAACCAATGCCCACCCCAACTCTAGGAGCTTCAGACCTTTTATGCCCTAAGCCAAAAGTTCCCACAAACCCATGTGGTACTCAATCCCAAAGACAAGCTACAGGTGCCAGAACGACTGCACCCAACCAAATTATAGCCACCTGTATCAAGCATTCCAATTCCAACTTGTAGACAACTCTACCACAGCTGGGGTGGGAACATGAACCTCTAGTGACTAGTCAGTTAAACCAAAAAGCTTTTCTTAACATAAAAATTCCAAGTGTTCCTCTACAGTTTGGTGTTCTTTTCCACCACCGCTACGTGAAAATACAGCATTCTTCACAGATCTCAAACACAAGATCCACTCGGGCTTCACACATATAAAAAGCCATCAGAAAACTCAGTTTGTAAAACTGTACGCTCTGGGTGGAGTTTCTGTGCCTTGGCTGCTGCCAGTGAAGGGAGGGAGCACAGCTAGCCTTTTACGCATGCTGCATGCAGCCACACAGTTTCTCTGTGCTGGGTGGGCTCCATGATCAGGGCAAGCGTTAGAACCTTGCTTTTTCCCTGCTACTAGCTGAATTCTTTGTTTTTTACTAAGAAAATGCCTTTTCCAAAGGCTTTTATCCTGTGGCTCTCACTTTTGAGCCCTCTTTCTCTCTTAATTTTCACAGACTTCTCTCTTCATAGAGATTTGTTTCCTTCCTCACTCTCCTCTTCCTTCAGGAGACTTCTCCTCCCACCCCCCCTTCCTCCTCCTCCTCATCATCATTGCATATAAATGATCTCTGTCCCCTGGGAACTGCCCTGAGCATACTTTACTGGACTCTGTGAGGCCTGGAGTTTCTTTCTCATTCTTCCATGTCTCCATGTTGGATGCAGCTGGCATGATGTCATACCCTTCTTTGCATCTGCCTACCATGTTGGTCTGCCATCTGTACACGCCACTGTGCTGCCCAGTAATAGAGACACTGAGGCAGACGGATAGCTGCAAACCCTGCCAGAGCTGTGCAGCGGGAACCACTATCACCGCCAGAGCCGTCCCTGAACAGTGGAGCCCTGAGCGGCTCATCTCACGGGTTTTTATTGATGCCTAAGCGCCTCAGGTGTTCTATGACAGCACGTGCAGGTCATGAGCCATCAAATATCTTTTACACAAAGTCAACACCTGCAGATTGTACAAAATGCCAAGGCCTAGGCAGCCCCTTTCCCCACAGTCCACAAAATAGCCATTTTTTTTGTTTGTATTTTTAGACAGAGTTTCTCTGCTGTAACTCTGGCCGTCCTGGAACTCACTGCAGACCAGGGCAGGCTGGAACTGACAGAGATCCTCCTGCCTCTGTCTCTCCAGTGCGTGATTCAAGGCATGTGCCTCTATTGCCCAGCTCAAAACAACAATTTTAAACATAACTAAAAATAAACTTCTGCAACAGGCCAGGGCTACACAGAGAAACCCTGTCTCAAAAACCAAAGCCAACCAACCAAGCCATTAAATTTGTTTTTGTGCGGGGAATGCGCGTGGGTCCGAGGAGGCCACATCTGGGTGCTTGGGGCCTGTGCGGGAGCAGCCAGCGGTCCTCCCCACCCCCCACTCCACAGCTAAGTTCTTTGTCGGTCTTCAGGAGTGGAGACAAGACGGAGCAGGTTCTAGTATCATCCTTCCTTCTTGCGTTTTGAGACGGGTCTCATGCAGCCCAGGCTGGTTCCCACCAGGGAGACAATGACCTCGAACTCCGGGCCCTCCGGCTTCTACCTGCCGAGGCCTGAGATGACATGCACAAAACGCCCAGTTTTGTTTTGTTTATTCTTTTTTCTGTTTTAAAAGTTGTAGGAAAAGACGGAAAGCGTTTTCGGCAGGCGGAGTGCAGAAGCGGGGAGGGCGAGGGACCCGTACACAGGCTCTTCTAACCAGAAAGGTGCCCGGCAGGGAAACGGGGCCGGGACAAGACGCGCTCTCCCGAGGGGGGCCGGGGGAAGCCGGCCACGCCGGGATCCCATCCCGGGGCTGAGAAGATCGGGCGCAGCGTCTGCAGCCCGAACCCCGGGAGCCGGGGCGCACCGCGGCTGCGCTCCCGGAGCCCCGCGGCAGAGGGCGCTGTGGCCACGCCCGGCCCGCGCCTCCGGGGCGGGGCGTCCTCGGGCGGGGGCGGGGCCCGCGCCCACGTGACCTGGCTCATGGCGGCGGCGGCGGCGCCGGCGGCTCTCGGCGGCTGGAGCCGGATCCTGTAGCCGGGGTGTGGGCCCGCGTCAGTGCGTCCCTCCTCCGGCCCTCTCGTCTTCCGGAGTGTGGCTGGCGGAGCCGCGATGGCGGAGCGAGGCCTGGAGCCGTCGCCGGCCGCGGTGGCCGCGCTGCCCCCCGAGGTGCGGGCGCAGCTGGCGGAGCTGGAGCTGGAGCTGTCGGAGGGTAGGCGCGCGGCGGGCGCGGGGCCGGGCGGCGGGAGGGGGAGGCCGGCTGCGGGCGGGCTGCGGGACGGCGGGCGCGGGGGCAGGGAGGCCGGCTGCGGGGCCCGCTGCGGTGCTCCGCGCCCCCGCCCGCGACGCGGCCGGGCTCCCATTGTTGTCCGGGGCGGCGGACCCGCCGGCCGGCCGGAGACAAAGCTGCGCCGCGGCTGACCCTCTCCGGGAGCCCGCCGCGTCCTGCGCCTCCGACCCGCGGGCCTCGGCGTGACAGGCGGGAGAGCGGGCCGTGCGGCCGGGCGGAGCGCCTGTGACAGCCGGGCCCCGGCCGGCGAGCCCTGAGCAGGGCTGCGGTTCCGCGCCGACCCGCCGGCCGGGGCCGCGTCTGTCGGTGGTGTCAGCGCCGGCCCAGTGCGGGGCCGCGGCCGGAGAGCCGGGACAACAATGAAGCTCAGGGGCCGCGGCATGTGACCGGCGCAGGCCCTCAGCAGCGCCGCGGAGTTCCTGTTTTATCGGGCGGCCTCGGAACAAAAGGGTGTCAGTGCTCGCGGCCGTCTCCAGGGCTGCGTTCTCTGGCGTCCTCGCCGGAGGCCTTCGCCTCTGATTTCCAGGGTGCGTTTAGGACCGCAGATCGGAGCTCCCAGGAGAGTTCTAGCGCCTACTTTTTGTTGACTTCACATGACATGGTGGGTTCCCCCCTTCGAGAGCAAACCACAGTGAAAAACCAGGCGTGAATTCGAGTGTTACAAATCTACAGCGATTGAAGGAAATAATTAATTTTAATAACCTTTAAGGCTTTCCCAATGCATAGGGTGGTGCTGTTTTCTCCTGCACGTAATTACCAACATATTATTTTTCAATTAATCAGTTGGGAAGTGTTTAGGAAGATAGGAATCCTTTGGGCTGGTTGCCCAGTGATACCTTGGGTTAAAATACTCACCAGATAAAAAAATCACTTGAAGTAGCCTGTTAAAATGCAAGTTTCCCTTAAGGTTTTCTTTTTCTTTGCCAGACCTTCTGCTACCTCATCCTTCTGTGACACTGTTGTCATTAAGTCTAATGGATTCCATTCGAATCTTTTAAAACAGTTACTTTTTTTTTTTAAATCAACCAATCAGCTATAGCTTTCATTAGCCAGAAAGGGAGGTTTGGCTGGATGTTGGCATGAAGGGGAGATTAAAAATAGGATCTGATTGCTTTAACCGGGAAGGGGAAATCCTGGGAGCTCCTCCTGGTGTGGATCCGCTCTTCGTGATTACTGTTTACAGCTGTGGGTGTTTCTAGACATCTTTAGAAAGAACTATTCTGAGGAGCTATTTCTAGGACCCAGTACTGATTAGCTTGCCCTGCTCTCGGAGAAAGGTGTGAAAGTCTTAGAAACTGGGAATGTCAGAGTTTAAAACGTCTTCAAAGTGAGTGGTTTATTTTCCCATGCAGGGTGTTTTGATTGGCACATGACTTAGTTTATTTCTTAAGGAGTTGTACTGCTTTATCCTGCATTTTGTTCCTTTGCAATCTAGAAGGAGACAGTTGAGGAAGCCTGAGCCTGCAATGTCAGCTTACTGGCCATCTGTCTGTCTTGTTTCAAGTACACAGATGGTTGGCTGGGACGTAGGAAGATGCTATTCAGAGTTTAAGTGAAGTTAAAATAAGCCAGGGGCTCCCCAAATCTTTGGGGGTGTTTGTGACATCTGCAGCATATTTTGAATTAACCTTTCCTTTAAAAAATTTTTTCCCTATAATTACTGTTCTGACAAAACTTTGCCTCTTTCTCCCTCCCTCCCTCCCTCCCTCCCTCTCTCTCTCTCTCATCTATCTTGTTTGTCACGGCCTGCTGACATTGGTGCATTCAGTCTTTCCATTGCTGTTTTTCTCAGGTTCAGGCTATGGTTGGTTGAGAGTCTCCGCGCGTGCGCACGCACATACACACACACACACACACACACACACACACACATACACACACACACACAGGCTTTGGCCATAGATCAGGTGCTCTGCTGAGATGCAGGTTGGTGCCTTCTGTGGGCTGTTTGGCCGCTGAGATGCAGGTTGGTGCCTTCTGTGGGCTGTTTGGCCGCAGAGCGAGGCGCAGAGCCCAATGACTGCCCTGCTGCTTCAGGCTGCTCACCGAGGACGTGAGTGGTTATCACCTGCGTCTGCACTAGCAGCCTGAAAGCTGTCCGGACAACCATGCAGAAGCTGAATTTGCAGGTGTATTTTTCGATAGATGAGTTGGATGGGATTCTTATCGCCCCTGCTTGAGTATTTTCTCAAGGTCTGCATGTGTCATCTATTTAACGTCGGCTCTGCCGGACTTCACCTTGGATAGCTGGGTTAAGGGGACTTGTTTGATGGTCTGGTCCTCTGTGTGTGCGCTTCCTGTGCGCTGTGGTTGAGCATCACTGCCTCTTGACGGGGTAGCGCAGATGTGCTTAATCACCCTTTGGTCTAACAGAAGGGACATTTGGTGGGGAGGTCGGGGTCTCCTTTAAAGCTGTGCATCACTGAGTGCCGTTATCCCAGCCGTGACGCCATGGGCTCTGACGATTTAATTATCTGAGTTGTGATTGCACAGTGGTTCTTTTCCTCTAAGGAAACACTGCATTCAGTGTTTATGCCAAAGTCCGAATAGTCCTGTTAGTTCTCACACTCATGGTGCCTGCCTGCTGCTCAGCTGCCACATATTGTGCCTGCTCTGTGCAGAGGGTACAGAGGTGAGCAGGGTGCTTTGCCAGCTTTCAAGGACCTCTGGGTCTGCCAGAGGACATCTCTTAAAAATGTCAACAAAACGTCACATGAGACCATGTTAGAGCCATGTGGAGGGGCTGCCTTTGAAGAAAAGAGGAAGCGTGTGCGTGTGCCCTGTCTTTGTGAAAAGCAGCCGAGAACTGTAAATACAAGGTTGTGTGGAGGAGAACTGTAAATACAAGGTTGTGTGGAGGGCTAAGATTTGCCCGAGCAGACCACACTGAGGGCAGAGGGTGTTAAAGCCGCGTTTGTACTGCAGGTTGGAGGGCGAGCAAGTCTTTCCGTGACTGAGAGCGGCCCAGAGACAGCAACTGGGAGGTGATAAAACAACACTTACCGGAAGGAGCCTCCCTTTTCTTGTTTGAACACTTCTCTGGGCATGAACAGCCTCACACCCTCTGTCTCTACGCGCTGCATTCCTGCCTCAGGCCCTGAAGGTGGTGCGGGGTCCGCCTTGAAGTGGAGGGGGTGGAAGGCGCCTGCCTTCTTAGCCCTTGTAGGAGAGTTGAAAGGAAGGGGAGATGCTGGGCACGTTGTATTTTAAGCTAAGACTTTCAACAGCAGAAAGCTTGTAAGTCCTTCCTGTTGCGCGGTAGTGGGAACCCGGCCACTTCCCTCCAGACATGTCCCTTACTCATGGGTGCCCAGGCTACAGGCACTCAGCTACAGCTAAGCAGCTGAAATACCCGATGCTAAGAGTTTTCAGATCTGGAGTAGAGGTTGTTGTTTTTGTTTATTTAAATTGCTGCATGCTGAGCAAGCACTCTACTACTGATTTCTACTCTCAGCTATAGACTTTTGTATTTTAGGTTTTTGTTTTGTTTTGTTTGAGGCAGGGTTTCTCTGTTGTAGCCCTGGTTGTTCTGGAACTCAGTCTGTAGACCAAACTGGCCTCGAACTCACAGAGACCCGCCTGCGTCTGCCTCCCGAGTGCTAGGATTAAAGGTGTGCACCACCACGCCAGAATTGTTTATTTAAATAATTTAAAAGGCTTTCCCTGTTACGTACTACTTTACTACAGACCTCCATTGCTCTCTCACGCCTGATATGAGGTAACGCCCCTTTCTGGCCAGTTTATATTTTCTTGTCAGTCGCATGCTTTCTATTTAACTTACTCTATTTGACTTATTATTTAAGCTGCCATGTCCCGTGACTAGCTGTGTGACCTTGGACAAGCCTCCTAATCCCTCACTTGGGTTTCTTCTGTCCGCACAGAAAGACGGAGTCCTCGGTAGAGCTGTACGGCACAGTGGGTATGGCATGGAGCCTCACGGCTGGGGGCTCTTTCTAGCGTCTGGTGCCACTTAACACATGAGCTCGTATGTGCACTGATGAATGGAATCAGTTTGTGGAGATTTTTTTAAGTTAGTCTTCTACCTGGTAACAGCTGTCCTGCTGCCAGCCCAGATCCTTGGTCTAACACATGTTGGTTCCCGTGGACAGTTGACTGGAGCGGAAGGGTGGTTGGTTTGTTTCATGCAGACGTCTGGCGTGTGCACATGACTGAGCCTGAGGGGTCAGGCACATGGCTTGAACACGAGTGTGATTCCGGAGACTCAGGCTTCTCTGGCCATGCAAGGTGCGGTGCTTCAGCCTGCAGCAGGCTGTGAGCGTTAGCCCAGCGAGCACCTTCTGCTGGTTCCTCCTTCAGTCACTTTCTGGCTTCTCCTTTGAGTTGACGTGCAGCCAGCCTTGTTGAACATTAGTTCCAGGCCCGGCTGGCCTGGTTTACAGTCCTTTCCCCTAGACTGAGCTTTGATCTTTTGAAGATAGAACTTCGATTTGAAGCCCTTGCTAAGTCCAAGGTTCTGATTTCGTTGTCTGTGCCTTCTAAGTTTCCTAAAGGAACAGGTAACCCAACCGGAACCATAAGTCTTCATTGTTACTTACCTAGGGTCTGTGTTAATGCTTCTGAACACATCAGCAGCCTCTTGTCAATCTTAGCTTAGGGTCTTCACGTGTTATGTGGTGTGGATGCACTTCTGTGAACAGGGTGTTTTACTTACTTTCCTGTTTATTTATTTGTTGTTTGTTATCCACCCACCCACCCACCCATCCGGGCAGGGCCTCACTATACAGCCTGGCTGTCCTGGGACTCTGTAGGCCAGGCTGGCCTCAAAGTCAGGGAGCCCCACCCGCCTGCCTCCCAGGTGCTGACTTGTTTTAATCTTCTGTGACGCTGAGTGGGTGAATATGCACCTCGGAGGCCAGGAGACGGGAGGGCATTGGTCCCGTGGAACGAGTTACACTGGCTGTGAGCCACAGTGTGGTGCTGGTCTGAACTCAGGTCCTCTGACAGCTCTTCAGTTCCTGCCTTACCCCTTCGCTACTTCCTGCAGGAAGAGCGGCTCCCTCCATGTTGTGAGGTGAACCCCTTCCTGTGTTGTCAGTCCTGTCCATCTGTCCTCTGGGGATCTTGGGCCTGTCTTATTATCGCTCCATTCCTAATCTTTTGTCCTTTTCTTTAAGACTCTCGTGGGTCCTTTGATTCTCGGCCCCTCGTCTGAGCGTTTACATTTGTTCCCGTTTCCTCTGGGGATGATAGGAGAAAATACAACCAGCCCTTTCTAGAATTTTGCCTGAGTGACTGCTTGCTGACACGTGTACGTGTCAGCATTCTCCCTGTGTCTAGAGTGGAGGAGATGCGGACTGTGTTTCCTTCTTCTGTGTCGCTCACTGCCCAGGCCACTGTGTCTGCTTCATCAAGCTGCTGGAACAGCTGTTTCCATGGCTACCGGTCAGCCTGTTTAAGACTGAAGTACCTCTGAATTGCTCTGTAGCACTGGACACGGTTCTTTGTTGTTTTAAATTTTTAACTCTTTGAGATAAAGTCTCTGTAGCCAGGATGGCCTCGAACCTGTGGTAATCCTTTTGCTCTGGCCTCCTGAATGCTGGATTACAAGTGTGAACACCACACCTGACTATGTGGCTCTCTTGACTCTGTGGCATGGGTCCCTTCGGGTTCTCAGACCGTTCTCATGCTTAGTCTCTTGTGGTGTCTTCAGTGATGTGTCATTCTTCATCTTGCTTTACGCATACAGACAGAGTGGACCCAGGCAAGCGCAGGGCTTCAGCTGTTCACAGCCTGCAGTTGGCTCCCGGTCTCAGTCCCTAACACGCAGGTGTCAACCTGCGATGCGAGCACACCACTGGTGCCCTAGACACGGGTTATTTGGTGACCCGAAGCTTTTCCCTGCCTCCCTCCGTTCTCCGCAGGTAGTTATTATTGTAGAGTGCCACTTACTGTGATGGTCAGTTTCGTTGTGAACTTGACTGGACTGAGAAACATCAGTGCATTGGGAGATGAGCCTTTGGGTGCGTTTTCCAGAGAGGCTTAGCTGAGGGGAAAGTAGGAAGGGCCGCTTCTCAGTGTGGATAGCACACCTCACGGGCTGGGGTCCTGGACTGATAAACATGGAGGGAAGAGAGAAAACAAGCTGAGCTAAGGTGACACGTCTTTCTGTTCTGCCGGCGCTGAGATGTGGAGCGGCGCCACACGCCTTCTTGCTCTGCTGGACTTTGCTCCCTGCACTGTAAGCCACAGTGGACCCTTCTCTTAAGTGACTTCTGTCAGGCATTTTGTTGTAACAACGAGGAAAATAGCTAACACACTCTCCAGGATTGTCCCCAAGCTGTAACAATTCCTTAGATTCATGAGAGGATAAAACAGAAATTTATTGTTCACAGTTGGGAAGTCAGGAAGTCCAAGGTCAAGGTGGCCAGCATATTCATTGTTGTGAGGGCTGTGGTCCTCTTCAGAGATTGACCTTCTGGCTCCATCCTCAGAGTAGAAGGGGTGAACAGTCTTTCCTAAAGCCTGTTCTGTAAGAGCGAGCATCACTTCTGCTCACGTGTGCTCCTTCTCATGACGTAACCACCTATCAGAGGCTCCCCACCGCGGCCACGTGGGAGTTAAGGGCCAGCATACAAGGGGTGGGGACAGCAGCTTCTCACCCGGGCACGCAGCGTACCCAGCTCACCATGGGCTTCAGCAGGGTCTCTGATCTGTGACTCTTCTGTCTCCGCTCTTCTCTTTGTGTGCCCTACTGCTAGTCTTGCTACAGCCCGCCCTGCCCCGCCCCGCCCTGCTCTGTCCTGCTGAGATGATTCTGAAACAAAACCAATATGATCTTTTCTTTCTTAAAACAGTTTTATTGGCTTCTGCCATGCGCAGGACAGGATCCAGGTGTTATCTATACTAAGGCCTACCTTCCTTAACCGCAGTTCCTGCTCCTGTGCTCTCTCCACCCCGCAGCCATGCTGGATGGCTGACTGCATATGGTCTGGTTCTCACAGGCAGGCCTTGGTTCCTGCTGCTATTCTGCAGATGCCCTTTCTGGCTTGCCCTTCTGTTTCCCTTCCAGGTTAACTTCTGCCCCACTCAATATCCTGTGATCAGCTTCCCTGTCCTCAGTTCTCTAGATCTCTGTAAGGGTGTAATCACTTCCGGGTGCTTAGCATGTAACAGGCCCCGCGCTTTGCGTTTTATAATGGATAAGTAGCTCCCACCATGATGGGGGTGGAACTGAGCTAGCAGAAAGCTTGCTGGGGTATGATGTATAGCCCGAACCTGATGTCACACATGACTTCACTTACCCTCTGACGGTAAGGTAGCAGTCTTTTTTTAAATTTACATTTATTAATATAGTTTTTTAAGTTTTAAAAAACTTTGCCTACAAGTATGTCTGTATGAGGGTGCCAGATCCCCTGGAACTGGAGTCATAGTGGGTGCTGGGACTTGAACCCAGGTCCTCTGGAAGAGCAGCTAGTGCTCTTAACTGCTGAACCGTCTCTCCAGCCCTTATTTATTTATTTATATTATTTATTTATTTATATTTTACTTTTTTTTTTTTTGGAGACGTGTTTTTTCTGTGTAGCCCTGGCTGTTCTGGAACTTGCTCTGTAGATCAGGCTGGCTTTGAACTCAGACTCTGATATCTGCCTGCCTCTGCCTCTTGAGTGCTAGATTAAAGGTATGGACCACTACCTCTGTTCCAGCCCCTATTTTTACATATTTCTATTTATTTATTTATTTATTTATTTATTTATTTATTTATTTATCTATTTATCTATTTATCTATCTATCTATCTATCTTTTATTTATTTATTTATGAGATAGGGTCTGTTTATATAGTTCTGGCTGGCCTGGAACTTAGAGAGATTCACCTGCCTTTGCCTCTGGAGCACTGGGATTAAAGGCGGGTACCACCATGCCCAGATACATTTCTATTTATTAATAGTTTGTGTATGGTGGGGGTTTGGGGGGCATGAACTTTTAAGCACTTGGAAAGCAGATGTCAGAGAATCTTTACGAGTTGCCTGTGGATCTCTATGAGCTTGAGGCAGTCTTGGTCTATGTAATGAGTTCCAGGCTAGCCAAGGCTACATAGACCTTGTCTCAAAACAGCAACGGCAGTGTGCTTATGTGTGGGCACCTGGAGGTCAGATGTCAACCTGCAGACTTGGCTCATTCTAGCATGTGGACTCTGGAGATTGAGCTCAGGCCCTCGGTGATGGCACGTGCCTTTACCTGCTGAGCCACTTAGCTGGCCTACATACAGTGATTATATATATATATATATAGTGTGTGTGTGTATGTATATATATACATACACACACTACACACACATACACACACACATATATATATAGTGTTTCACAGTGACAGCTTCATATTCACACATACTGCATCCTAGAACCTGGTAAATACTGATTGGATATGGCAGCCCAGTTCAGCCTTAGAAAACAAAGACCAGGGATCCCCAGACCAAGTAGGCTAGTTAGACTGGCCATATCATCAATGAGCTCTGGGCTTGATTGAGAGACCCTGGCTCATTGAGTAAAGGTGGAAGAGCGAACCAATGGTGGATGATTCCCAACACCAAGTGTATCCATATGCATGTGTAACCCTACACATGCAAAGATGCATACCTGCATACGTGCACATCACACATTAAAAAAGGAAATCTAAGATGAAGTGCAATCTCAGTGTTTCTGGTTTCTGAGTACATTTTGCTTTAGTGCTGGCCCTCATTCTGAGGCCCTTCTAGATGCGTCAGTTGGTTCCACATCACCTTCAGAGAAAACAGCTTAAAGATCGTCTGCATAAGCTATGAGGAATTACAGAAGAGTTTTCCCTAGAGAAGGGATAGTTCTAGGCTCCTATGTCAGGGTAAGGGAGCACCGTTCACACAGGAAGCAGTGCACAGTGGCCCTGTGGTTAAGGCAGGCCAGAGGGCAACAGTGCAGATGTGCCAACAGGCTGCTGAAGCCGCTTTCTCTGTGTAGGAGTGGGAGCTGGAGAGGAAAGAGGCATTAAAGAGGCAGGATTTTGAGACTTGGAGAAGCAGGCCAGCCAGCAGATAGATTCCGTCAGGAACCTAGTGTACTGCTAGGCTCTGAGGCATCTTGAGAGAGAGCTGGCCTTGCTAGCCCCCTTCCCTAACTTAGGGGCCAAGCTTCGGGTAGAGGGGAGGTAGGTAGACTGACTGAATTTGGGACGTACAGGAGGTCAGGAGCAGCACGTTAGCAGCTGGCTCTGTGGATGTGGAGTGCTTCAGGATACCTGGCCTTTCTGACCTGCAGGTACCCTCAGCCCTCCTCAGTGTACCCTACATAATGGGTGTGATTGAGGCTGTTGGAGGAGAGGCTAAATACAGACCTCTGGGAAGCACCTCCATTGGGAGCTGCAGAAAAGGAACCTGGAAGAGGAAGTGGCCTGGGGGAAGGAGCAGAGATCTCAGGGTCAGTTGCAGAGGCCTCCAGGAAGGCGGACTCAGAAACTGCCTGAGTTTACAGGCCAGGAGCCCTTAGTGCTGACTTCTGCCTGAGCTTTTGTTGTTAGTTGCGTTTCTTTTGTGGGAGACAGGGTCTCACTACACAGCCTTGATCGGCCTGCTACTCCCTCTGTAACCTTAAGCTGTCCTCAAACTCAAGGCAGTCTCAAGCTGGGGTTACAGGCAGTTTGGGTGGTTCTAGGGACAGGGATCGTGTGTGGAGACTGCGCCATGTCGGGTTCCTGTTGGGGAGGCATGCGAGGCAGACAGTGGAAATGGAGGCGGGCAGTGCTCAAGCCGGCTGAGGAGGACATAGACAGTGTCTAGGTCTCTTGTCCATGTGTCTGTTCTTTGACTCTCTCCCCAATAGAAAAATATTGCAGGACCCTTGTTCCAGGCACAAAGTCAGAAAGAACTTGCGGTGTGGTAGCACTGGCACATTTCTGATGGCCAAACAGGGAGACTTGAGCATGTTAGATCTGGGTAGAGGGTGGGCACTTGGAGAAGGAACATGGTCTTGCTGACTTGGTTGAGATTCCCACGCTATTGGAATGATCATCCAGGCTGCTGGAGTGACTTCTAGTGGAATCGGGAAGGAGAAAGGACGGGAACAGAGGCCGGAAAGACGGGAACAGAGGCGGGAAAGACAGGAACAGAGGCAGAAACTTATAAGTAGTAGAGGAGGGAGTTGAGAGACCTCTCCTGAGCTTGTGAGTAATCTCTCTGTTAAAATTAAAGAATAAAGAGTGAGTGTATGACTTTTGGGAAAAGCTTTGTGAAGACATCTTAACAAACAACTGGAAACAGAAACAAGCCACCCCCTTTAAGTGGCTGCACTTACGAGGCACATGCAGGGTGGTGGTCAGTGACATGCAGGGTAGGTGAGGTAAGGCCATGCCAGATGGGATGAGTAAGGGCAGGTGAGACAGCAGGCCTCCAGTCTGAGACCTGAAGGTTGGGTGTGGCCAGGAGCCACCTAGGGGAATGGCACACCTGTGTGCCTGCTGTTCTCTCTGCCCACAGGTAGCAGGAGATTGCCCTCGGCTTCCTGGGAAGTTGAGTAAAAGTGGAGTCCAGAGGTTCACTTGTTCCTCGGGAAAACCAGCAGAAACCTGAGCTTCTGGTGAAGTCACTCCTAGTAGCTTCTTGGGTCCCGATCAGTCTATCTTTCCGGTGATCTGTTTCTGATTCATTCAGCAAGAAACTACTTTCCCAATTGTAGCAGACCTGTTTCTCAAATAGTGTACAAGTACAGGTAATAGTGAGAAACAGGATGTGAGGTCATCACAAGGAGTCAGAAGAGCAAGACTATTAAAGTGCTTGTTTAGAGTGCTCTGTTTCAGTTGGTCAGGTTGAAGACTGTTTATCAGGATCTTTCTGGAAGGGGAGAGGAGGAAGGATGAGTTTACAGTCTTTTAGACTTGTGCTGAAATGAAATAACCCAACCAAGTTGTTTTTTCTTTTGCTGTCATTGAATTGGCTGTCATTGCAGACAGACCTGAGAAGTTCGCTGTACAAGGCAGAGCAGTGTGGGCCTGAGCCGGGGCTGCGTCTCACATGTTAGAACATGTTCCCTGTAAAGGGCCGGTTCCAAGGATGATTTACTGAAAGCAAGCTACAGACTCCACATGTTCTTCTGAGGAAAGGCACAGTTCTTCTGAGGAAAGGCAGCTGTGTGGTGTGAGGAGCACCTGTTTTTTTGGAGATGGAAGGACATTTTTCCTTCAGATAGAAGTGGAATCAGAAGTGACTAATAATTGGAACTTGGTACTATCGTAATGTATTTCAATATGCCGGGGTGGTAGAAAACGCCCTTCAGTTGAAGCTTTTTAGTTTTTACTTAGCACTGCAATTGCAGAAGAAGAAATGACCTCATCAGCATTTTGAGGAAAACTTGGGCAGCAAGACATGTGGTCACTTTGGCGGCAACAAGCGGAGAACCCATTTCTCGTTTTCACAGGAAACTAAGTTCTGACCAGATCCTTGTTACCGAGATTTATAAGGGGTGTGTGTCTGGGCTGGAGAGATGGTGAGTGGTTGAGAGCACTGGCCTCTCTTCCAGAGGACCCAGGTTTGATTCTCAGCACCCACATGGTGGCTCACAGACTGTAACTCCAGCTCCAGGTGATCTGACACCTTTTCCTGGCCTACACAGGTACCAGGAGCATACATGGTCCGCAGACATGCACGTGGGCAAAACATCCTTGTTTTCTCCTTTTTTTTTTTTTTTTAAAAGAACTTTGAAACAGGCATGGTGGCCCACGCTTTTAATCCCAGTACTTGGGAGGCAGAGGCAGGTGAATCTCTGAGTTTGAGGTCTATCTATATAGTGAAATTAAGGACAAAGGACAGCCAAGGCTACACAGATAGACTCTGTCTCAAAAAAAACAAAAAACAAAAGTACTTTGCATCTGTGTGTGGTCACCCCCAGCTGTGGGGCCTCAGCTACTCAGAAGGCTGAGGATGGTTTGGGCTCAGGAGTTTGAGGTCAGATTGACAATCTAGATTCTTTTTTTAAAGATAGGGTCTCTGTTGCCTAGATTGGCCTGGAATTCACTGTGTAGACCTATAGACCAGGCTACCTCAGACTCACAGACAGTTGCCTCTGTCTCCCGAGTTAAAGGTGGGTATCACCACACCAGCTAAGATGTGTGTGTATGTGTGTGTGTATATATGTATGTGTGTGTGTATATATATGTGTATGTGTGTATGTATGTATGTGTGTGTATATATATGTACCTGTATGTATGTGTGTGTGTATGTAATGTGTGTGTATATATGTGTATGTGTATATGTATGTGTGTGTATATGTATGTGTATGTATGTATATGTGTGTGTGTGTATATGTATGTGTATGTATGTGTGTGTGTATGTAATGTGTGTATATGTGTATGTGTGTGTATGTATGTGTGTGTATGTGTGTGTGTGTGTGTGTGTGGTACTTATGTGAAAGTCAGAGGACGACTTTCTGTAGTTTTTTCTGCCTTCTATCTCACTGTAGGAGTTGGGATATTACAGGTAAAATCACACTTGACTTTTGTTTTTTAAAACATGGGTTCCAGGGACTGAATACGTTGTCAGCATTGTACGGGAAGTCCATTTTGTTGGCCTGACACCCTGTGTTGTTCCTGCTAAGAGAACTTATGCCTGGGTGTTTGTGGAGATGCACGGAGAGATCCTGTCTTAAATCCCTTAAGGCAGTTACTGTGTGAAGGAAGGAAATCCACTCAAAATATGTATATTGAGTTTGAGTCTAGGGCCTGCCACGCTATGCAGGTGCCACTGAGCCGCTCTCCTACGTGTATATTTTGGAGGTTGTTGATGTTTTGGTGAGGCTGTAACTGTGAGGAAGAAATAGCTCTGCCCTGTGTGCTGTGGCTAAAGACAGACACCCAATGGCTGGTGGGTAGAATGAGGGTTTATTTCCATAGCAGAGGCTTGAATATCTTCATAGTCAATGGGTAAGATCATTTCAAGGGAGGAGGGTGACCATTCGGGAGAGAGAAGAAGAGCGCGGGAAGACCCGCCAACAGGGTTTCTGTAGTCCTGGAAGGCTCGTCTTCTCCGCCTTGGAAATGTCTGGACTCCTGAGGTGCCAGGGTGAGCACAGAAGCAGGACTTGGGTGGACTGTGTGGTGCTCTAGAGAAACTGGGAACGAGGTGAAGCATTAATTCTGTGGCTGAGTAGGAGGCTGAGTTGAAAAAGATGGTGGAGGCAGAAACAGTGTTGGCTACTGTCTGAATAGAGAACAGACGCAGACTCGAGGACGCTTTGCTTGTTTGACTATTGTTTTCTAGGACTAGGGGATGCTTGGTGGAGGGCGGCTGAGTAAAGAGCTGGGGCTGGCGAAGACCTGGACTCTGTTGACCATAGTGGAGTGGGGTTGGGCTGGGGCCAGAGGAGGCTGCTCACTCTGAGTTAAGAGGACTTGAGGAATGAATTTGGCGTGGAATAGAGGGAGAAATACTCTCCAGCGAAGTGGAGGCAAGAGGGATGAGAGCTTGAGCCGTGTGGAGAGGTGGCCCAGCGTTGTTGCTGTGGCCAGCATGGATTTGGAGGGCGCGTGGCTCAGGATGTCGCGCCGGTCGGTCGGTGTGGTGAGTTTGGGTGGTCTGAGGATGCAGCCGACCGCTGGACCTGCAGGAGAGCCGGGCTGCACGTGCCCAGGGACTGCTGGTGAGGACGCCAGAGCTCCTGGACTCAGCTCACAGACTGTGGTGTGTCCACCACTGCCTGCCCGTGCCACTGTTCTGTGTGCATGCGTGTGAGGCAGAGGAAACCGTCACCTTACTAAGGGCTGTTGAGGTGGAAATGAGGACGAAAATGCTTGTAAGAACAGCGTTTTTCCCTCTCCGTAAAAAGACATGGGAGCACTGTTGGAAAAGCTCATTAGTGTGAAGTGGAAAATAGTCCTCCGTCAACCTCTGTGCTCAGTCACAATCCACAAATGTCACTATTTTGTACTGATAGTTAATAAAATAAATAAAAAAAATATTGTAGGGTCTGGGTGTGCTGGCGCAAGCCTTTAATCCCTGTAGTCGGGAGGCAGAGGCAGGTGGATGTGTGTGAGTTCAAAGCCAGCCTGGTCTACAGGGTGAGTTTAGGCTAGCCGGGGTTGCACGGTATGCATGCATACACACGTTCTAGCAACTTTAGGAGGTATCTTTGATTGCCTGTAAGGAACAGTGAGAAATATACCCTACACGTACTCTTTTTCCTGAGGTTTTGATAGCTATATTTCTTTTTCTAGTTGCCGCTTTTTTTTAAAGGATTGTTTGTTTATTATGGGTGCCCACATGCTCGTGTGTATCCACGGGTGCGTCCACTGAGGCTGGGGTGCTGACCCTCGCCACCTGAGGCTCTGCTCTAGAAGAGCAGCGAGTGCTCTTAACCGCGGAGCCAAGTCTCTCCAGACTCCTGGTGTTTGTTTTGCTGTTTGCCTTTTTGAGGCTGGGTTCTTACACCCTGCACTGGGGTGCAGGTATGTTCCACTGTCCCAGCTCTGACATCCTAGCTCTGTTCCCCTCCGCTGAGGTTGAGCCCAGGGCCTGCTCAGCATTGCCTCTTCCCTGCACTAAACTGTTATTGTGCTTACGTCATTAGGAAGCAGTGTTGATGTTTGTGCTGTGTGTTAATTAGTCCTCATGCTACGTGTGCAAATCATGCGTAAATAGCTTGACCCCACAGCTTTTTGTAGTGTTTGCAACCTAGACCTGGGTTCAGGGAAAGAGGAATTAAGACGTTACCACCCAAACCCGTGTCCTCAGCGAGAGTATCACCAACTTGAGGGCTGCTACATCTTTGCTTTGTAACTGTCTGTATTCTTTATAGGCCTTATTCAATTGATAGCGTTTCTTAATAGTTCAGTTGCTAATTTCTTATGTTTTTAAAAGCTGAAGATGGTTCTGGACAGTGACCAATGCATCAGTCCCAGCTTATGCAAACAGGTCTTTGAGTTTAAGACCAATATAGTCTATGTAGTGAGTTTGAGGCTAGCCAAGGCTACAGAGTGGCTCAAACAACCACCTCCACTAATAACCCCAAACTGGGAACAGATATAACTTGAAGATCACGTATGCTGAATTTAAAGTCCTTAACTTTCAAAAAAAAAAAAAAAAGCTTTCCCCGCCCCCTTTTAAAAATATTTTAATTTAATTTAATCTTTTGTGTATGGGTGTTTTGCTTGTATGTATGTCTGTGCACCTCATGTGCTAATGGGAGCCAGTAAAGGGTATTGGGTTCCCTAGGACTGGAGTTATTGGTAGCTCTGAGTCTTTGTGTGGATGCTGGGAATCAAACCTGGGTCCTTTGGAAGAGCAACAAGTGTTCTTAACTGCTGAGCCATCTCTCTAACCCCCATGTGTCTTTCTTATAGTCTCACTATGTAGCCCAGGCTGATGTCTACTCTTGACCCTCCTGCTTTACTCTCTGGTCTGGGATTACAAGTGTGCGGCCTATCACACCTGGCTTTCTCTCTTTAGTATCGTAGTTGCTTCATCTTATTTTATACCAGGTGGTGGACAGACTAAAGTCCTTAATAAAGTTGACAACTAACTTTGGCGAGAAAGTCCTTTTTTTTTTTTTCCTTGAGACAGGGTTTCTCTGTGTAGCCCTGGCTGTTCCAGAATTCACTCTGTAGACCAGGTGACCTCGAACTCAGAGATCTGCCTGTCTCTGTCTCCTGAGTGCTGGGATTACAGGTAGGAGCCACCAGCAGAAAGTTTGTAATATACCTATTATTAAAAGTGCTTGTCTTGGGCTGGGAATGTAGCTCAGTAGCTACAGTATGCACAGAGTCCTGGGCTGGTTCTGACTTAGGCACAACAAAATAAAACTCATGTATCTTACAAGTCATTCTCCAGTATAGACACACGCTATAAAGAGCCAGACTGGAGCAGAGGAAGCAGTGCGGGTGTTTATCATTTTTAGTGTTTTCAGACAGGTTCTCACTGGCCTAGGATGGCCTGGGACTCACTAGCCTAAGCTGACCTTTAAATTGTGACCTTCCTGCCTTTGTCTCCTGTGTGAGCCACCACAGCTGGTTCTGTGCAGTTGTGTGCGTGTAACACCAGCAGCTTTCTTACTGGCTGTGTCAGTGTCTGTCCCGAGGGCCCTTGCTCTGGGGTTGGGAAGTTGCCTTCCCCTGTGTCCTGCCCTACCTCATCTGGCACTGCTCTGCTCAGACAGTGACAGCGCTGGGCAGCACAGCCCTTGCTTCTGGGGTAGGGCTTTCTGGAGCAGCTCCGGCCTGGGGATCGCTGCTGAGAAGCCTGAGCCCCCAGCAGGCCCTCTGAGCTGGGCTTTGCTCTGCCCAGGAGTAAACAGCAGGCGACTGTGCTTTCTCTCCTGAACAGAGTCCTGCTCTGGACTTGACAAGTTTTCTTCTCATTTCTGAAGTAGCTCGTATTTCTTCTGAGAAGGGTTCTGATAGCCCATCTTGGCTCGTCATTTCTTCATAAGCCACATAAAACGTGTTTCTTCAAGATGAGTGAGCGACTTGTTTGCTGGCAGGTGTAGCTGCCGTGCTTTTCTTCCGGAACTGAAGAAACTTTACTCGGTGTGTAGAGTGTTGTGTGTTACATACAACAGAGCTCGGGTACCGTGTATTCATAGCGTGAGAGGGTCGTACCCGGGCACTGCTGTGTGTGTAACCTAGTTTAATCAACACTCCCCTAGGGCCCGTGGGGTGCTTTTCTCTCCCTTGCACTCTGTATAGCCATCATCTTTTTATTTTTTATTTTTATTTATTTTTTTGGTGTGGTGTGGTTGGGACAGGGTCTCTCTACATAGCCCTGGCTGTCCTTGACTCCCTATGTAGGTTTGGCTGGCCTCAAACTCAAAGAGATCTACCTGCCTCTGCCTCCCCAGTGCTTGGGTTAGTGATGTACGCCAACATGCCTGGTTTCTGAGAATTTATTTCTGGATTTTTTGTTATTATAGACATTGCAGCCATGAGTGTTATGTATTTCTTTCATATTTAAAAGTGTGCATCTACATGAGCAAAATCTTTGGGTGGAAATTACAAATGATTAGAAATTACTTTAAAGACATCCTTGTATTTTCCATAGTTCCTTAAATACTGTTTTACCTTCCTAGATTAACAGAGCATTGCTTAACAATACACTCTTCCTTGGAGACTGTAGAAAGAGTAAGATGCCAGAGAGTTTTGCATTAAGATAACAAAGAATCGTGCAGCTTTTGTTTGCTAACTACAGTTTTGGCAAATTTAATGAATTGGCAGAGACATTTCCAAGGTCATCTGCATCAAATGTCTGTTTTAAGTCCTTCTCTTCAGACTTGAATGACTGTTTCTTTGAAGTTCATAACTCTTTACATTTCTTCCTTCTTATTTACCTTCTCATCTCCTATCAGTAACTTAGATTTTCTTTATCAGCACCGGGAAAGCAAGAGGAAAGAGAGCATCATAAGGGTGCTCAGAAGACTTACTCCCAACACTCGGAGTCAGGGCAGAGGCAGAAGCAGCAGATCTTTGTGAGTTCCAGGTCAGCCTGGGCTAGTGAGACCTGGTCTCAGAAAGACAAAACAAGCGAAGGGGATCTCCCAAGGATGGATCGAGCTTCCAGATGGAGTGGGTCAGTGGAGCTTCCGGACTGTGAAGGTGTTGGTTTTAGGTGGGCAGTTCTCAGCTTAGAGCTTGCTTGGGTTTTTCTTTCTTCCTCTCGGTGTTTGGGATTGACCCCCAGTGCCCCAGGCCTGCCAGCCAGCCTCTGCCGTTGAGTTCTGTCCTGCCTGGCTAGGGCTAGGTTGTGGGATTTTGGTACTCCCTGCCTGAACTACACAATATGCTGGGTTAAAGACAGACATCTGAAGCAACACAGCATGGCTCAGAAAAGTTGTCCTCAACTTTGTCAATGATGAAAGGGCTGATAAACTGTGGCACTCACAGAAATCCACTTCAAATACCTCCAAGTCAGAAGCTGTAGTTACATGTCTGCCAGCAAGCCTGGAGACCGGAGTTCTGTCTCCAGCACCCACATAATGGAAGGAGAGAGCTGACTCTTGCAAGTTGACCTCTGACCTCCATATGCATGCTATGACAAGCATACTTCCTCTCCCCCCAATCACACTCACACAATAATGAATAAAATGTTAATAGCTAAATATTTCTTAGCTACGGGGAAGTTTGATTGGGTCAGCTCTACGCCCTATGGTAACTGTCACCCACCTGCCTCTGCAGTGTCCTAGAGCTTATGGAATTGTAGGTGCATTCATTTAAACGTGACGTAAGAGTGGTTGGAGATCTTCTGGTGAGCTGCAGCTATGAACTGTGGGAGTTCATGTGGATAGTGGAACCTGCTTGAACACGAGAAACTGCAGGTAGTTTTCCACATGTAGGCTTGGAGGGATTCACGTGTCCTCTGTGCTAGCAAAGTCTCCTTGCGGCAACGTGCACTGTGCAGACATGAGAACATCTGCCAGGGTGCCAGAGGTTCAGGAAAGTCAAGTTTCAGGGTTAGGACGGATGGAGAAAGTTTCATGGTAGCAACTGAGGCCTAGAACGGCCCAGAGGTTAGAAAGTGAAGCTGAGCTTGAGGCTGTGAAGTACCTAAGTGTCTGTCCACTGTGGTTTCTCAGCTGTGAGCAGTTTCATTTCTGTGAAACAAATGCCCTTCTGTGCCCTGCCGTGGAAAAGCCTCTGAGATCATAGATTTTAGTCCTGGCTGATACGGAAACATTTGTAAGCTTGTTGTAAGCTTGTTGTGTCACTCTTCCTCCTATGTAGAACACCGTGGCCTACCAAAACATACAGAGCTAAGAGATAGAAATGGACACAAAAGCCAGGAGGTGGTGGTGCAGCCTTCAATCCCTGCACTTAGAAAGAAGGCAGAGGCAGGGTGATGGATCTCTGTGAGTTCAAGGCCAGCCTGGTCTAGAGAGCGAGTTCCAGGACAGCCAGAGTTGCAACAGAGAAACCCTGTCTTGAAAAAGCAAAAAAAAACCAAAAATGACCAAAACATGGCGTCTGTTCTTTATCATTTTAAAGCTGAATTAATGAGTGAAGGCCCTAATGTGCTTGGTTTGAATAGGAATCAGAATCCCCCAGCAGGGTGTTTAGGATGAAGTGGTTTTGATTCTGATCAAAATCTGCATCATTCTCTGAGAATTGAAATCCTTGAAGCTTGAAGAGAGCTGATGGCTTGTGAACATGGTTCAGTGCTGGGCCCTGGGTTCAGTTCTCCATGCTTGGGGGGAATGGACTGTGGGCACCAAGAGCTTCTGTTTGGGGAATAGAGAACTAGAGGAAGCTAGCCAATTAGGAAAGGCTTGACTCTGATGCAGCTTACAGTAGCACTTCATTCCCCTTGGACTAGTCTGGACCCTCCAGTCCACTAGTCTGTGACTGCAGACTGCCTCAGCTTTCCAGATCTGGGGCTTCCTGGAATCTGGCTCCTCTTACTCTTATCTGCACCTCACATGTGTGCAGTGGTAGAGCAATCTGGAGCCTCGAGCCGAGGTGAGTGAGGCGCTGTCTGTCTCTGAGGTCTTTTTATCTGTAATGATGTGTGTGGTGCTAATTTGTCTTCTCTTCCTTTTTCCTCTTAAGAGGAAAGAAGCTCGTGATTTCTCAGTTGCTACTCGCTGAAATCTTCTCAGTTTTACTCAGACCTGTGCTATGTATAGCGCCTTGCTCATGCCGTGTGGGGTGTGCAGGGAGGGACTTGGGCAGGAGAGTGGGTGACTGCTCAGACGGGCATCTCCTGACACTGGAGCAGCAGCCACACCTGGAAACCTTGACAATAAAGGGCCTGTGTTTGATGCGCCTCACTTGTTAAGTCCTGTCTGGATTTACCGTGCTGTGTGTGTGTTTTCGTCAGCAAAACTGAACAGGTGCTAGGACATTTCCAAAGCTTTAATCAGACGTATGACGACACTCTTTCTGGCTTTGGCCTTACAAAGAAAAAGAACCACAATAGCCAAAACAAATTTCAGTTGTTTCTTGTGGTGATGATTGTGGTTTAATGGTTCCAATGCACTTCCTCCATCAGGAGAGAGTGTTGGGTAAGTTAGTTAAGGTGAAGACCGTCTCTCCTGTAGATACACCACATGCTCGATAGAAAGGAAGGAAACGCACATTGCTGAATTCCAGTACCTAACTGCAAACATTAATACTATACGTTCCCTCCAGGTTCTTTTCTACTTAGCTGTCTACTTCAACAACAACTGGGGTGAGTTCCTTCTTGGCCATTGGCTAAGAGCAAGTGTGAAAATACAGTACAGTTAGGGGTGGTGATGCATGTCTCTAATAGGAGCTGGCGGGCTGAGGCCAAGATACAGACTTAGAAGCCATACTGAGACCCTGGCTCAACAAACTAACCAATAAACAAGACCAAAGAACGAAACAACCTAGGGGAAAAAAGCCATCCAGAATCAGGTTTGTCTGTGTATTATTTATTGTTTGAGGCAGGGTCTTGTGGCCTTGGCTGGCCTGGAACTGGAGTCACAGGCGATTGTGAGTCCCGGGTGTGGGTGCTGGGAACTAAACACAGGTCCTCTGAAAGCAGTGAGATCTTTTAACCATGAGCCATCTCTCTAGTCCTCAAAGTTCATAAAACTGAGTTCTGCATTTCAGCGAATTCACAGTGCATTTTTACAAAAGGAATGCACCTATGAACCTACCACCTCAGTCAGGAAGGAAAACATAGGCCAGGATGTGGCTTAGTGTGGACAGCGCACATCTGTCTTGCAGAAAATCTAAGACCCCCAACACCCCACACAACTACATGTGCTGGTACACACTTGAACATCGCAGCAGGAAGGCTAGAAGTTCAAAGTCATCCTTCGCTACATAGTGAGTTGGAGGCCAGCCTGGGCTACAAGAGACCCTGCAACAAGACGTAAGAAGACCAGTAGCAAAAAAGGAAGACAGCATCTTCATTATCTACAGGTGTCCTCCCCAGTCAGCGTGTCTCCAGAATTAAGCAACAGCTTCTGTGAGCACTGCTTGGCTTTGCCCTGGTTGCATCTGCTTACGTGGCATCTGAGGCGTGTTTTCCTTTGCACAGGCTTCCCTTGCAGGACGTTGGTTCTGTTTCATGCATGTTGTCACTGGAGTGCTTTCTTTCCCATTGTACACAGTCCTTGACTGATAGCTGTGATAATCTATTTGTTTTGTTGATGGACACGTGTTTTGTTCACAGTTTTGACTGGTGGATGTTCTTGTCTTTCCTGATGCCCATATGCTGGCTATAGCCAGTAGTAGAATTGTTAGGTCACAGCGTGAATGTATTTTAATTTAGTTTTCAGGTTTTTTATATAAAGTGTTTCTATATCCCGGACATCCCTAATCCAAAATGCTAAGGCATCCAGTACTTCCTGAGTACTGACAGTGTGCCACAGATGGAAAATTCCACACCGGCCTGATGTAGTAGGCCACAGTCAAAGTGCAGAAGCACTGTGTGTAGAGTTGCCTTCCTTCTCTGTGTGTAGGGTATATAAAAACAGACCAGTCTTCAGATCAGGCTTGTGTCTCAGCCTGGTACATACCAGTCTGCACGTGGAAAGTCTTCAGAGTTAGAGGGCAGAGTTCATCCAGAGACTTGCCTTGGCACAGGCTGGTTGATCTTTCTTTCTGGGCACAGGGAGGATGGTCGGATGAAGCATCAGGCTGGAATCAGTGCCAGAGCTGGGAACCTGGTGCCTTAGTGGGCCTCAGGCACCAGATGTGGTGGGCCTCAGGCACCACACACTGTGGGCACAGCAGGGAGGCAGCATAGGCATTGTTGGGTCCATGTGCATTTCTCCCTAGTCTTCTGTAGTTGCTGATAGGAGATGCCAGCATAGTTTAACAGCTGACACTGACAGAGGGTTGCATCTGGGGCAGAGCTGGGGGAAGTACTGAGACCTGTTCAGAGTAAAGCCCATTCACGTTGGACTTTGGAAGAAGAGAGATAGCTGAAGTTAATGACTGGTACTTTGGTCAGTAATATGATTAAATTCAAATATATGCTATTTGAATACCCATTACTAGGTCAGATGATCTGCTGGGTGTGGTCTAGGCCACAGTACAGGGGTAATTAGATGGCACTCTCACTGAAAGCTCCCGGTCTAGCCGGCCGAGTGACATAAAAACCAACAACAGCCCGTAGTGCCCTTGTGAGCATGTCCCCAAGGAAGCAGAGGGGACAGGGATGTCCCAAGTGTAACGGGGCGGTGATGTGTGATGTATTTCACAGAGTTCGTTTGTCTCTTGGTAACTGCGTGCAGCGGACTGGGCTGCTGAGGTGCGTGGTGTGGGAGTGCCTGTGTGCTTGCCCCACGTGTGTGCTGGCACCGCGGCGTGAGCATGAGGATGGCAGAGAGAACAAAGAGCTCACATTCTTTTGGTGAGCTTATATATATGACTCCACACCCAGCCATGCGCTCAGTTAAAAGTGCGTGCGTGTGTGCGCTAACTTCGGAACAGGGCAGGGTGATTTCCCCAAATATACTGTAGCGTGCACCAGGCTCCTCAAGTACTGGGTTTTTGTCTTCCGAGAAGGTGATGCTTAAATTGAGGCCTAAAGACCCCAGGGGTCAGCTGGGCAGACAGGAAGGCAGGAGTGCCTGGGACTTCAGACCTGAGGTTTGACTTCAGGTCAGCTAGGTAGCAGGGTGGCTCCGGATGTGCCTGAAGAGCCGTTGAGCGCTGTAGCAGAGCGCTGTGCGTTCTGCTGGCGTTTCCTTTTGTAGTCAGTGAGAGCCGGCAAGACTGTTAGTATCTGCTATTTGTTTTTCAGGCTAGACCCACGTTCACTGATAGCTCAGGATGAGTATGAATTTCTGATCCCCTGCCTCCACCTTTCAAGAGCTAGGATTGTATGCGTGGGCCACCATGGCCAGATTCATCAAAACCTTTTCTTTGGCCAGGCACGGTGGCACATGCCTTTAATCCCAGCACTCAGAGGCAGAGGCAGGCAGGTCTCTGTGAGTTAGAGGCCAGGCTGGGCTGCAGAGTGAGGTCCAGGACAGACAGGCCTATGTAGAGAGAGCCTGCCTCAAAATAAATAAATAAATAATAAATAAATAATAAAAACAACAATTTTTTTAAATCAAAGCCTCTTCAAACTTGAGTGATTTGGTGACGTTTCTTCCTTGCTCTGGTTGTTGAGAAGATGGTTTTTGTCCTGGGTTCTGTTCAGACTGATTGTTCAGTGGTCCGAGATGGTGAGATGGCTTTTGAAGTAGTCATAACAGTGTTCTTTTGGTTTTCTAAACTTGCCAGAATGTCTCCCCTCCCCCGGCAGGAGTAGGTGTAAGTCACCAAGCCTAAACATTTCCATTTATTTATTTGTTTGTTTATTTATTTATTTATTTATTTATTTATTTATTTATCTCTTAATTTTTTTTTTCTTTTAATGACAAAATCTTATTATGTAGTCTAGGCTAGCCTTGAACTTGCCTCTACCTCTGGATTGCTACTATGACCAGTGATTTTAAAAATACACATGCTAGGAATTTACCCTTTTAAAGCCTGTTTTTCAGGGGCTGGAGAGATGGCCCAGCAGTTAAGAGCACTGGGCCAGGTTTGTTCCACGAACCCATGGTAGTTCATACCGACTGCACCTCCAGTTCAACACCCTCTTACGGTCTCTTCAGTACCAAGCACGTGCATGGCACACAGCAGGCATAACACCAGGCACATGCAATAAAGAAGTTTGGGAAGCGTGTATCTCAGTGATCCTCAGTACTGCTGTACAACAGGCATCATTGCGGAGTTCCAGCTCGTATGTTTGGGTCTGAGCTTCAGTCTTTGTATGTGATCGCAGATAGCAGTGCATGTATACTCTCATGCACATGGAGATCCAGTTATTTTTGTGTCATGGTTTTGAAATAAACGCTTGCCTCATTTCATTGTCTTAAACCCTAGAAAGATCTCTCTTGTTGCCGAGCCTGATGACCACCAGAGTTCAGTCCCTGGGATCTGCATGGAGGAAGGAGAGAAGTGACTCTGACAGTCTTCCTCGGACCTGCACACACATATGCACATGCACACACAAATAATAAATGCCCTCCGCCCTCGTGAGAGTCGGAAGACAGCTTTGTGCAGCCCGTTCTCTTCTACCTGGTGTAGGTTCCGAGGACTGACCCCAGGCCGGCAAGCTTGCGTCTTCAGGTAGCAAGCACCTGCACCTGCCTCTCTGAGTTCAAATCATATTGATCCGTGTGCTGCGTAGTACATATGTGAGATGTGGCAGGGCCAAGGTCAGGTACGAGGTCTTCACGCTTTGAGTGTCTGTTTTCAGTGCTTCCCGCCAGAGTAAAGGAAAGGCATGTGCCCCTCTGTGGGGATTTCTTAACGATGTGTGCCTAAGGGAGAAGTCCCATTGGGACTGACCTCCACCAAAGAGGGCTTCTAAATTGGATTTAGTTGCATTTATAATAACTTTTTTCTTTGTATGATGTTATACATGCAGTATGAATTATGTAGATTTCAGAACCTCTGTGCCTGTAGAGTATACTTAACAGATTTTTTGTTTTGAGAAGAGTCTTGCTATGTAGCCCAGGCTGGCCTTGAACTTTTTCCTTATCCTCCTGCCTCAGCCTCCTGAGTGCTCCCAGCGCTCCATGTTTACTCCTGATGACTGTTTTTGGAAAATGGGCCAGCAACCCTCCCTTATGTGCTAGAAGAGATTTGATGGAAATGACTGCTGGGTGGAGCCTGTTGGGCGGAGCCTGCTCAGTGCTGTTTTCACATTCTGCTTTTAAGTCCCAAGTTTCATACGTGGAAATCTTAGAGATTTGAGGCAGGGAAAAGGGAAAATAAATGAGGTGTGTCTCTCCGAAGTTTTATCTGGTTTATGTATAGATAATTTAGAAACACTATTTACATAACAATTGAAAACATGCTTTCCTTGCCAGTATGGAGGCTAAGGCAGGAGGATTGTGAGTTCTAGCCCATGCTGAGCTAAATAGTAGTGTGAGACACTGTCTCAAACAAACAAAACAAAAACCAAATTAAAATCTATAGTATTTTATTAAATGAAAGTAGGCTGTGATATGTGTAGCAAGATCTCGTTTTGTTAAAAGGGTAATGACTGGAGAGATGGCTCAGTGGTTAGAGCGCAGGCTGCTCTTCCAGAGGACCAGTTTTGATTCCCAGCACCCACATGGCAGCTCACAACCATCTGTAACCAGACTCAGGCACCTGAGTTTTTTGTCCTCCTTGGGCACCAGGTACATGCAAGCAAAACACCCGTTCACATAAGCTGAATTTTTTAAAAGTGTGCATATTTAGGTTAATTATAGAAAAACACATTTACCTTGATGCTGATTTCCTCCAGCATTGATTTAGAAGAGCAGAGTACCAAGTTCATGTCTTACTACATGTCCTCCCTCAAGGTGGCAACTGTGGGTGAGGTGCTCTCTATGTCTTCATGTGTGAGAGTCCTTTTCCAAATAGAAGGAGCTCTAGAAGACAGATGGAGAGCAGGAGGGATGTCCGTAACGGTGTGGTATGATCTGTGTCTGCAGATGTGCAGTTTACACAGTGCACACCTGCAGGCCAGTGTGCTCAGCATTTCCAGGTAAGCCACACACTGCATTTTCCTGGCATGCTTTTCTCTCCACCCCTGGTGCTGGGGATTGACCCCAAGCCTCGGTATGCAAGGCAAGTGCTCTGCCCTGAGCTGTGGCCCCAGTTTGTGTTGACATGCATTTCAGGTGCAGACAAAGAAGTCATTTTTTCTCGCCCACATCCCAGTGCAGTAAGTCGGCTAAGAGCCGAAGGTCGTCCCGTGTCACCGCAACGTGTGTGAGCGTCCCACATGTAGTGTAGGTTGCAGCTTGCTCATGTCTGTGAGTTAGACTTTAAATTTTATGGTAATTAGCTAACTGCATGGTCACTGAAACTAAAACTAGAAAGTACTCAGAGCAGCGGGGCTCTGAGCACAGCTGCTTCGGGGTTAGACTGTAAATTTGAATTGCCTTCGTTGAACAAGTCAGGGAGAGAGTGCAGGCTGCTTTGAGAACTAGTCGCTGGGTTGTTTGTCCCTGAGCTTTGTGTTTGCTGGGACAGTGGCCGCCCACTTAATGCTCTGTAACGATCACTTGTAAACATGCAGCTCATGTCTTCGGGCTCTTCCGTTCTGTTCTGGAGCGTGTCCTGTCCTCGTTCTGCTGTCTGAGTACTCGATGTTAGCCAAGGCCGAGAAGTGATCTGAGCCGTTTTAAAGGGCTGACTGTAATCACTTGTTTCTCTTTTAGAGAGCTCTCAGTGACACAGGCAACCTTAGATCTTCTAGAACTTTTCCAGTTTGCAAGTTAACATGGGCCTCGTGCCTCCTTCCTTCAGCTGGTGGAGTATCTGCCATTTTGCTCTGTGTTCTTTGTTCAACAAGAGAGAATAAGGTGGATTGGTGAAGTGGCTAAGTGGGTAAAGATGCTTGCTGCCAAACCTGTACTTGAGTTCAATCCCTGGGACCTCCATGGCAGAAGGAGAGAGCCAAGCTCTCTGCAAGTTGTCCTCTGACCTTCACACGTGTGGTTAAGCATGCGTGTGCAACATATACATACATATACATGCACACAAATAAATCTAAAAAATTAAAGAAAGAGGTGTCCAGACACTGAGTTTTATTTTCAGACCTGATTAGCTCTGTCTACAGTGCACGACATCAAGTTCTAAAACCTCTCTGTGCTCTCTTGTTTTAAGTTTCAGTTTTATAAGTGTGCTCCGGGATGTTCTTGAACTTGCTGTGTAGCTGCTGGTCTTGAATTTGCTGCCAATTCTCTGCCTCGGTCTAGGATTGTAGTATGTCCTCCTCCTCACCCCTCCCTCCTCCGTCTCTTCCTCCCCCTCCTCTCCCTCCTCCTCCTCTTCTTCCTCCTCCTTTTCCTCCTCTTCCTCCTCCTCCTCCTCCTCCTCCTTCCTCTTCCTCTTCTTCATCGTCAATAGACTGGTCTCTGAACTCTGTGCATCTAAGGCTGTTCTTGAACTCTGGTTCTTTCGCCTTTTTAGTGCTGGGGTTACTATGCCTGGTAAAGAAGGAACCTACTTTCATTGCTGCTGTGTGATATAGCCTTTAGCAAAGTTTATTGGGTTATTTTGGGGGAATTGAGATGATTTCTGCTATTTTTTTAGTTTTAATTTTTGTTTGTTTGAGACAGGGTCTCAATGCATAGCTCTGACTGTCCTCAGACTAACTCTGTAGACCAAGCTGGCCTGGAACTCACAGAAATCCTGCCTGCCTCTGCCTCCTGAGTGCTGAAGATTAAAGCCACAATACTGGGCTAGTTTTAATTAATTTTACTATTTGTGCACTTATTTATTTTTTTGAGACAGGGTCTTACTGTCTAGACCAGGCTGGTCTAGAACTCAGAGATCCACCTGCCTCTGCCTCCTTCGTGCTGGGATTAAAGGTGTGTGCCACCACCCCTGGCCATTCCTAATGATTTTGGGGACGGTTTCTTTATTAATTCTTTTCCATTAGTCTTACTCGTTTGATTAGGACATTCTCAAGTATATTGAAAAATTCAGCTACACAGTGTAATAGTTAGCCACTGTGTGGGCTCAGCAAACAGGACAAAGATGCATATTCGTATCTGTAAGCTCTGCCTTACCTCAGCATAGGAAACTCATCCTGGCAAGTGCCATACTCAGTCAACAGTGGAACCCTGGGCGTCTGAGCTCAGGTGTTTTATTCTTTCAGCACTCCTCAGGTGCAGATCATTAGCAGTTAAACTCCCCCACAGAAATCCAACACCTGCAGACAGTACAAAACGCCCTAGGCAGCCCCTCGCCCAACAGTGCATGGAACAATTATTTGGTACATAACTAAAAATAAACTTCTGCAACAATTCCCCTTTTCTGTGTAAAAAAATTTCATTACCTTTACAACACGATTTAACACTACACCAGCAAGATGTTTAAAAGAGAAACAGTTACGAGGCTTCTAATGCACGGACCAAGTGATACCAAACATCTATTAAGCTTTTCACAATGTCTTTGGTCAGCAGAAAACAATTATTTTATATATAACTAAAAATAAACTTTTGCAACAACTCAGAATCTAATTATGAGTATTCATGAAAAACTCAACCTAAAGGAATGAAGACACCATTTATAACCATTGCTTTACTAATAGCTACATAATAGTTTCTTGTTTAATGAGGCCCCTGGGTAATCCTCTGGGTGACCTAACTGGGTTGTTGTTTAATATTTTGGGACAGGATCGTATATATCTCAGACTTACCTAGAAACCCTTGTGTTGCTGAAGATAAACATGAACTCCTGGTCCTTTGGCTCTGCCTCCTGGGTGCGTGGATTAAAGGTGTCACCACCACCACCTGGCTAATTTTTTTTCATCCTTTAAAAACATGAGATTTATTTTGAAGATAAAGATTTGTGTTCCATTAATTTCAAACTTTTAAAGTAAGTGGAAAACTTAGCATATTTAGTGTGTTTACAGAGTTGTACAACACCAAAAGCGTCAAATTTAAAGGCATCTCATCACCTTGTAAAGAAAACCCAAACCCATTAGCAGTCACTCACTAATCTCTTCCTGCAGGCTTCTGAGAGGCGGATCCTTCACGTGAATGGAGTCGCACAGTGAAATGTGCTCTCTGATTAGGCTCCCTTTGTCTTCTCTTCTAAGCTATCACGTGTTATATTAGTCACAGTAGCTTCATCAGAACAAAGCAATCACATAAGAACTCTTTTATTATTGTTGAGTAGTATTACAGTATTGTGGATATGTGGACTTCCCAGATACTTAAGTGCGTTTTAATAAAGCACTAAAATTAGGGTCATGGTTGATGCAAGTTTTTCTAAATTACACGACCCATCGCTGCAGTCTTAAAACTACCACAGTCTCATAGAATTGAGATGAGTGCCGCCAGCTGTGGACTGTACTACTTGGTGGCACTGCAGACTTTAAGACTGAGCAGAGGAGGGAGATATTCAGTGAGTTGTTCGCGCAGGAGCTGCTGGTGTCTGAGGTCAGTCCATTTGCTTCTGATCAGAATTTGGTTTAAAAATATCTTAAATTTCTTGTGTGCATAGGTCAACATGTGTTCGTTATAGAAAATGTAGGATAAGTCAAAGCAAGCTGGCAAGCTATTTGCATACCAAGATGGTTGCCGTTAGTGCCTCTTCTCGTCCTTCCCGCTGTCGGCTGAGTCCCAGTAGCTGAGCCTGGAGCCACTGGTCTGTATTAGCATATATTTCAACAGCCTTTTTACTTGTATTTTATTTTTTAAGTGAAACATGGTTTCACTGGGTAGGCCAGGCTGGCCTCAAACTTGATTCTCCTGCCTCAGCCTCCTGAGGCATGGGAGGCTTCTGTGCTGCGTTACGTGTCTTTCAGAAGCCATCTGATTTCTTCCTCGCTCTCTGGTAGCACTTCACACATTCCCTCTGCGGCTTGTCTGCGGTGGGCAGACTGCGCTCGGTGGCAGCACTGGCTTCTTCACCACAGGACTCAGATTCTGCCTTCTTGACTCTTGATAGCTCGTGTACAGACAAGCCCAGAACCGACCATTTGCAGCTTGTTCTGGTTTAGCGCCAAGGGTGTCCTTTTCGCGGGCGTCGGGTCTTACGGCAGGCCTCCAGAACGGAGGGCGTGTAAACCATCGGGTCTGTGTCGGTCCACCCGAGAGGCCCTAGTTATTCCAGGCCCCTCTTCCCGCTCAGCTGCTGCAGAGGTGGTCTGGTTGGTTTCACACGTTAGCTGGCTTTGCTGTGGACAGGGTACATAACACCAAGTTACATCCTATCGTTTCCCATACTGTTTGGTTCAGTAGCAGTGTGCACATCTAGTGAACCCACACACCAGGACTTTTCCTGGGTACCTGCAGCCCTGAATCCACTGGACAGTCCCCTTTCTCTTCTCCACAACTTTCTCTTGGGCCTGACTGCAGGTGGAACAGCACATTTCTCATTTTGCTCCTCGGTGGTGCACTTAGCATACGTCCTGAAGCTCACCTGTTAGCTCATGTTATAGTAAGCACGTGGCAGGATTCCTTCCCTTTAGATGGTTTTAGTTAATTAATTAATTTGGAGATGGGTCATGTAGGTCAAGATGGCCTCGAACTCATGACCTCCCATTTCAGACCTGTGCTTCCATGCTTTGTGGGTTTCTTCCTTTTAAAAGACGGAATACTTTTCCACTGTGCTGTGTGCACTTTTGGTTTACTGACGCCTCTGCCAGCTGCGTTGGAACTGCCTGCCTGTATGCCTGGTGGCTGCAGATGCCTGTTCAGTCCTGCTGTCCAGAAGCGATTGCTGGGCCAGGCGACGGCTCTGCCTTTAATTCTGTCTCCTTAAGAGGCTCCTCTTTTTACCATCCCGCTAGCCGTGCAGAGGGATCTGGCTTTTCCACGTTCACACCAACTCTGTTGGGACCCAGCAGCTACCGGGCTGGCCGATTGGCATTGCTCTGCTGGTCAGTGACACTGAGGATCTTTGCATTTGCATGTTGACCCTCTTAGGAGAGATGTCCGCTCTAGTCCATCACCCTGTCTACTTTTTTCTGCTCCTTTTTGCTCTCTGCCTGTTTTTACCTGGATTGATTTTTGTTGCATCCTGGGACTTATCTTCTTAACTGATGTGTGGTACGTGTGTGTATTTTCTTCCGGTACATAGCTTCCCGTTTCTCTGGGTTAGGGTACCTTTTGGTGGGCACACCTACCCCTTATTTTGTAACGCATGTGGGTGTTTTGCCTCTGTTTATGTCTGTGTGCCTGGTGCCCACAGAAGCTAGAAGAGGACATTGCTCTCCTAAGACTATAGCTACAGACAGGTGTGAGCTGCCAGTGGTGATGGGAATTGAACCCATGGCCTCTGGAAGAGCATCCAGTGCTTTTTAACCCGCTGAGCCGTCTCTCCAGCCCCAAAATTCTTAAGTTTGTTATAGGCTTATTTGTTTCTTCTATTTGTTTGTTTTGGTAATTTGATTAAAAAGTGGGGCCTTTCAGCCAGGCATAGTGGTGTATACCTTTAATCCTAGCGCTGGAGGCAGACAGATGCAGACAGAGGCCGGCATATCTTCTTGTGAGTTTGAGGCTAGCCTGATCTGCATTGAGAGTTCTAGGACAGCCAGGAGTACATAGAGGTCTCAAAATAAAGCAGAGCCTTTCCATTTAGTAGAGGCTGACCTTGAACTCACACTGCTCCTACCTCAAACTTTAAAGTGCTGGGGTCCGGCCATGCTGGGGTCCGGCTGCACTGGGGTCCAGCTGTGCACTGCCTCACCAGGCTTTATCTGAGAAATCACTACCACTTCCTTTTGGTGAACACTTCGCCCTTATTTTCTTCTAGGGGTTTCAGTCTCATGTTTAGGTCTTGACTCCAGTTTGAGTTATTTCTTTACATGGTGCACATTCTACATTCGGATGTCTGATTTTCCCAGCACTGTTTGTCAAAGACCCTCCATTAAATGGTTGGACATTTTTTTCATGAGCTTTTAAAGCACTCATTTTAAATGTGTGATTACTGGATTAACCTCTCTGCCCCTATAATGACATGCTGTGAGGGGGTTTGCTCTGCATACTCCTGTGTGCAGCCCCTGGAGCAAGGCCTGGCTCTTGGAGTTCACTTGCTCCCCTTACGGAGTGAGTCTACGCTGTGATCGTGTGAGAACTGTTGCAGGGTGTGCAAAACTGTGGCAGGCTGCATTAGAGAGTGCACTCCATGACTTTGTTACCCTGATAGCCAATATAAAGTGCCTACGAAAGGGGGACTCATCTGTAGCATGTGCTGCTGTGGCGGCTCACCAGGGACGACAAGAAGCCATTTTTCAGAGGTGCAAACCCTGCCAGAGCTCAGCAGAGGGAACCACCGTGGCCAGTGCCATGCTCACAGTGGAACCCGAGCATCTGAGCTCAGGTGTTTTTATTCTTTCAGAACCCCTCAGGTGCAGATCATGAGCAATCAAACCTCCCCACAGACAGCACAAAGTGCCGAGGCCTAGGCAGCCTTCCCCACAGTGCACAGAACAATTACTTTAAACACAGCTGAAAATAAACTCCCACTCCACTCATTGCTGTTTTTCCCACTCATTGTTTTAATTTAAATTCATTTATTTTATAAAAAGTAAGTTATTTACAGAATAAGATTTCATGCACATCTACTTAAAATTTTCAGTTTTGAAGGATATTTACAACCAGTTGTCCTCTCGGCTCTCTGCGCGTTTCCTGCTCCCTGGAGATTACCGCCGCCGCCTGTGTCTGCTCGTTTGGGGCTGACCCTCATAGCTTCAAGTGGCACGTGTGTATTTCTTCTGGGCTTTCAGTTCTTTTACATTTTTCACTCACTCACCTCTCCGTATAGTTGTAATTTTGATTAAATGTTAGGTTGCTATTCCGTGTTCATATGATGATTGTAAGTGCTGTTTACAGTTCCGTGTTCATATGATGGTTGTAAGTGCTGTTTACAACTCCATGCTGTGTGCCATGATGTTTTTCTTTTCTCGTAAGCATGTTTCTTGGAAATTGTTAGATTTTATTTTCTGTATTGCTCACTGATGTGTATCCAGACTCTGAGTGTGGCCACCATCCCAGGGCTTTCAGTCTTACCTTTGAAAAGCTCTTCCTGGCGTTTAGTGGCTGGCAGCAGGTGAACAGTGCAACAGTGGAGAGAATCAGCTCTCCAGTTCCCCTGTGAGACTGCCTGATCTCTTCAGCTGGGTGTGTCTCAAAGACAACCGTGTGTGTCTTGCACTTTCTCTATACCTCCTGCCCTTCGCTCTGCCTGGGTCCCCATCCCAGAGACTTTGTCCTCTAGAGAAGAACTCTGCTCACTTCTGCCAGTGTAAGGAGGGGTCTTTTGGCTGCATGGAGGAGAGAGGGAAGGATCTGGGAGCCTGGCTTTTCTTAAACAGACTTCATTGAGTCTGCCATTGCAGCCCCATTTGCTGGGGATCTGGCCTCCCATTCCCATAGGTCTTCGCCAAGAAAATCACTCTTCGCCACCTAGGAACTGGCTTTCTTGGGTCGTCTGGGAGACGCTTATCTCATGACTATCTGCTTTGCACGTCTCAGAATTGTGCAGCTGTGTGTGTGGTCTGAGAGAGCACAGGCTGTCTGCCTTGAAGGCCCAGAGGCCCTTTGTCCCCACTCCTTCCATGCTGTCCTCTGGTCACCTTTTCTCTGCCGTCCCTGTGACTCTGAGCCTCATTTGTCCCAGTCCTCTTCAGTACCTGCGTTCCCACTAACTCGCCTTTCGACGGTAGTTTGTTACCTCTTAACCACACTCCTTTGGAGCCTCCCGTTCTCCAGTTCAGAGTAGTCTCTCCTGTTGGCTTTTTGTTAGTTTGCCCCGCCGCCCCTGCTTCTTTGCTCCCTAAATGCAAAGTGCACGCACCGAAGGGCAGGTCCTAGTTGCGTTTGGTTGGCTGCTCCGAAGACGACGGACCAGCAGAGCAGACACCAGTCCTCGGGCATGAGGCCGCGCTGACTCGGAGCCTCTGACTCAGCTTCTGTTGGCACGGCCCTCTCTCCCCATCTTCTTACTGAGTTCTCTCCAGTTGACGTGCCATTTGTTTACACGGTTTTGGCACGAGGGAAACAAGCATTTGCTTTTCTAAAAGTAAAGTAAATACCATGAGCAGAAGAATAACCCTTTTATTGAGATTTTGAAGAGCCGAGGTGGAAAAGTTCTAAGGGATACATACTGTTAAACTTGTAGTCACTGAGATTGGGTACTTGGTCTGTCATGTGGGGCCAGTAATCTCTTCCTACTTACAGGGCTGCAGAAGCAAAGGCAAGCAATTAAGGGAAAGCATGTGGGAAGGTGAGAAATTACACGCCATTTCTATGCCGCTTGCTTTCGCAGACGGCCAGGACAGAGGTGTGTGGGCTGCTGCTGTCTGGGACAGCCCACCTCCTGCGGCTAGGGTGCTTTCCAGTCTCGGTGGGCACTGGGGCTTCCTAGGTGCACCACATCTGCGGGGAGAGTGTGATCGATGGCTGCCGCTGCTGAACTGTGACTAGCAGCTTACCTGAGGGAGGGTGTCCCCGGAGGATCTGTTGTCCATGGTGGTCAAGAGAACATCTTTTCCTCAGGTTAGCAGGAAATTGCAGATTGATATTCTCATTCGCTCTCTCTCCTCTCTCTCCTTTCTATCTCCAACCCCCCCCCCCCCCCCAGTGATTCTGTGAGCCTCCTGCCTTAGACTCCTGAACGCTGGAGAACTATGCCAGTTCAGACTTAATTATTTTTTGACGGGGTCTCACTTATGTAGCCCTGGCTACTTGCTGTGTAGTCCAGGCTGGTCTTCAACTCACAGAGATCCTCTTGACTACTGGGACTAAAAGTATAAACAGTACACCACCAGGCCCAACTCCTTTTTTAGATTCTTATTATTTTTATTTTATTTTACGTGTGAGGGTGTTTTGCCTGTATCTGTCTCTGTGCATCACGAGCATGTAATGGCCATGGAGGCCAGAGGAGGGCATCAGATCCCTGCTAACTGGGGTTGCCGACAGCTGCTGTGTGGGTACTGGGAACTGAATTCAGGTCCCCTGGAAAAGCAGCCACCGAGCCATCTTTCCAGCCCCCAGATTTACTTTTTAGAAAGGCAACAATGCAGGGTGTCTGGAATAGGGCACACAGGATCAGCGTGCATTGGGCAGTCCTGGCTAGTGTGTTCTGATTCTTCCCATCCCTGCATCAGATATCAGGGTTGATTTAGTTCCCCAGGACAGTAAACGGGGTGCTCACATGTCCTGCCTCATCTCCCCTCAAGGGACACAGTTCTTAAGATTCTCACTGGGTAAATGGTTCAACAACACCCCCACCCCCCATAATGTGGAAGTTAATCTTCATAGAAAAGAATATGATATTATTAAGTTTGAAAGATTAAAGGCAATAATTTGACCACGTAACGATTGATGCTTTTAAAATACTGTTTTTGCATAGGATGCCCTTGAGGTTCTGAGGTGGAACTCAGGTCACTGGGCTTGTGTGGCAAATGATTATGCCCCCTCAGCCATTGCACTGGCCCCATTTTTGATTGATTTGGGGAAGAAAAGGGTAGTGACTCAAGAAACTCAGTCTGGCCTTGAAATACTGATCTTACCATCAGCTCCCAAGTGTTGGGATTTCAGATACGGTGTGCCGCCACTGTAAGTGCTTTTCTGACACCAGGGCATCTTGGCATTGGGACAACTCTGAGGGGAAAGTACCCCAGTGCAGGTGTCACAGCTGTCTGTAGGGAAATGTCTCCACACAGGTGCTACAGCTCTAAGGTAAACCTGGCAGTTGGGGGCCAAGGAACCGTATAGTCACATTGCACAAGTCTCACACAAGAGCTCTATTGGGACAGGGCACAGGAAGGTGGCTGCCTCTGCTCACTTGAGAAGCAGCAGCGAACTGAGCACAAGGCGAGCCTTATATAGGGTTTTGGGGAAGAAGTTTTCCAGGGTGAAATTTTCCAGGGTAGGGAGGAACTGGTGGGTTTTCAAGTCCTGAGCTTGAGCGAGTTCAGGGATTGCTGGGTTTTGAGTTCAGTGATTGGTGGGTTTTTTTGTTTGTTTTGTTTTTTTATAGCTCTGTGATTGGTGGGTTTTGATCCCAGCTATTGGTGGGTTTTTCAAAACCTGAAAGTAAGCTCGTACTTTTCACCCTACAATCACCATAGCTACCCTTTAAAAAATACACATCTTTGTATTTACTATGAAACAAGTTTTCGAGTCATCTAATTTCCAAGGAGACGAATGTGTGGGCATCTGCTGTGTTCTGAAACTCTGAAGTCTTCTGCAGGTTGGTTGTAGAGACGTGTCATCTCAGTTCAATTTTTGGTGGCATGATTCCCTTACCGCTTCTGAAAATCTAGTGTGGAAGATTTTTCTAATTCCTCACTTACATTGAAAAAGGTTTCTGATTTTCTTTCCTTTAGGTATTATTTAAAAATCTTTCCTTTTGTATCTTGCTATGTTTACGTATATATGTTTATATATGCATATGTGTTTGCATATTTCCCTTTTTAAAAAATATTTTTTAGCTATTTTCCTTTATTTTATGTGCATTGTTTTTGTTTGTATTCATGTCTGTGCGAGGGCATCAGCTACCCTGGAACTGGAGTTGGCAGACAGTTTTGATCTGCCATATGTGGGTTCTGGGAATTGAACCCGGATCCTCTGGAAGACCAGCCATCTCTCCAGACGCAGGATGTCTCTTGTAACGCATGTCACAGTGTTTAGATGTGCTGTTTGGCGCGGTGGTGTTTGTGCATCAAGTTCAAGCGCTGTTCTGCGTGGGACACTGCAGACCTAAGGATGCGGCACACCTGCAAATAATCCCTGTGGTGCTCACAGTTGCCTGAAGCTGCCTCCTCCCCTCCCCCTCCTTCCCCTCCCCTCCTCCTCCCTCCCCTCCCTCCTCCCTCCCCCCAACCCCTCCATGTGTGCCCCCTCCCCGAGTGCTGGGATTAAAGGCGTGTGCCACCACTGCCTGGGTTAATAAATTAAATAAAAGTTTAAAAACTGTGTTTGTACAACGCAGATTTTAGTTGTTTTTGTTTGTTTTCTTATTTTTACATTGTGAGGTTCAGATTTATTTCCTAGAAAAACCCTTTGCAAGAAGAGGAACTGAAAGCATTTGCCAGGGTGGGAGGGAGTGGAGGGTTGCTAGATTTGTGATTCTTCGGACTCTTGCTGTCGGGTGGTTTTGTGACATTTCACTCAGCAGACATTTCCTGAGCGCCCAGGGCCAAGCACTCTTAAGTAGGTCTGGTGGGTCGGAGTGAGCAAGAGGCTGGCTGTGTTTGGAAGACAGTCACGGGTACTTACTGTGTTGACTGTAAATCATCTCTCCACCCCATCTTGGCTGTTTTCCAGGTAATGAGAGAGAAGGTCTAATATATTAGTGTGTAAGATGAAAAAGTCTACTAAGTTAGTTTGCTTAAAAACATTGTTGCAGATCCTCCTTTGTGCTAATGAAATTGAGAGTAGCAGCCAACAGGTTTCCATAGATGAGCATTCCCAGAGTGCCTGCTTCTGGTGGAGCTCTGTGCTCCAGCGCCTCTCCTGCTGTGAGTCTTCCTGGAGAGAGCTTGAGAACATGTCCAGTGTCAGCACCGTGGCTAGGAGGCACTGTTAAAACAGAGGAGCTCCTCGGCATTCAGAAACTGAGGGGCGTGTCCCATTCTGCGTGAGCGCCCACAAAGGATGCTGTGTAGGGTTTGTGTGCTGTCATTCAGGCCGGATTAAACAGTCAAGATCCTTGTAGGCGTCCAAGAAGTCTGGTGTAAACCACTGGCATGCCGTCCCTGTGAGGCAGCCCTCGGGTGCTCGCCCAGACGCCGTCACCCTCTCAGCTCAAGCAGGTAGCTGCTTGAAGCAGTGAAGAGAACAGTAAAAGTCAGTCCTGCTGGTTGTCTCCTGCCGGGCCTTCCTGCCCCACACCTCAGTGTTAGGGCGCCCTGTGTCCCTGTGTCGTTGCAGCACGCCCCATGACCTGTCCTGGTGTGCGCTAGTCGGAGCAGAAGCCGCCATGTGATGGAGCCCCAGGCAGTGCTGCTAGACCCAGGAGCTGTTCCGGGAAATGTGTGTTCCCAGTGGAGTCCCACGCTTGAAGCAGCTGAGACAGGGAGTCAGACAGGAGACAGTTTTAGAAAGTGTCCTTTCTCCCGTGTGTACGATCCCTTTCTCAGGTTAAAAATTGCACAGCCTAATTTATTGTGACAGTGCGGAGGTATTGCACATGAAGTCATAGAATTCATTCTTTCAAATAAAACGGCTTCTCAAGTGTTCCTAAAGTAACAAAGGTAAATATTATGGATCATATCTCAGTAGCTTGAGGGTGTTCTGAAGTGTATTTTTCTTATGACTAGAATTATGGCGTGTTTTTCTTGATTGAGTTTAATGGCAGTAAGGGTTCTTGGAACGCTCTACTCAGGTCTTGCAGTCTGAAAGTGGGTGCAGCATGCAGAAGTAATTTCTGTCTGGAATGGTGGCATTTCTTGCTAGATTCATTTTGTAAGCAGATGTTAAGGATAGCAGTCTGTCCCAAAATACCTTAGAAGCATTCACCTGACAGGAAGACAAGGAACTTAACACCGAATGGTCCTTGTCAAAGGCGATTCTTGTGTTGGTTGAGGAGTCCTTGGGTGTCATTCTTGACCAAGTGCATGAGCACAGAGTGGACCCTTGTCAGAGTCGTCTCCCATCCCCAGTGCCCCTCTCCCAGCTCCTGCAGCCTCTCAGGCATCTCACTCCTGGACTTGCTGGGGCCTGTGGTGGTGGCTGGTCTCACAGGTTACCATGCCTTGTTTCTGCTCTGTTTCTTCTCCTTCTGCCAATAATAATAAATATGATGATGATGATGATGTCACAGTAAAGGAAGCCATTTGGTGTTGCAGTTTGGCTTTCTAACCGAACTCTGTGATTGGCGGTGTCCCCTGGTCCAGCAGTGCAGGACTGGAGGCGTAAGCGGTGTTAAGCCCGACTTAACTCCAGCTCACACCCGAGGTGGGAACAGCTGCTTATTTATTTTCCCATATTGCCAGCCAGATCACCTCTTGCTTTTGAGGCTCAAAGAAATGCCAAGGTGTTGCACCCAGACATCTGCAGGCCTGGCTTCAAGGCAGAAGACTTTAGAATGAGGAATGAACGGCATTCACTCTTGCAGGTGCTTCCTTCTGCCTTGTGTGGGTTATGTGAGGGCTGCTGGTCCTGAGGCAGGAAGTGGCAGCACAAGTAGGCCAAGAGCAAAGCTTGGGGAAGAACCACTGGTTTCTGTTTAATGTGGGGATGGTGGAGATTGTTGGTCCTCAGTGGTTCTCTCCGCCCTTCTCTATCTAACCAGTGTTGACGGTTTACACTTTGTGTTCTGCCGTCCTTTAACGTTTGAGATATACCTCTCAGGGGGCTGGGGAGATGGCTCAGTGGTTAAGAACACTGGCTGCTCTTCTAGAGGACCAGGTTCAATTCCCAGCACCCACATGGCAACTCACAACTGTCTGTAACTCCTGTTCCAGGGGACCCGACACCCGCACACAGACATATATATGCAGTCCAAACACCAATTTAAAATTTAAAATTTATTTTAAAATAAAATGTTTAAAAAAAACATAAAATATACCTCTCCTCCCTTGTTTCGTCTTTCTTTTTTCTTTCTTCTCAAAATAGGCTCTCATTATGTAGCCCAGGCTAGCCTCAAAATTATAGCCTCCCAAGTGCAGGGCTTACAGACATTCACCACAATGCTTGTCTGGTAAGAAAGGGTCTTACTATACAGTTTATGCTGGCTTTGAGCTCAATCATCCTGCTCCAGCCTCTTGGGTCCTGAAATTACAAGTGTGTTCCAACCTGCTTGGCTCTTGCTCTGTTTTAAAGACAAACCCACCTGTGTTTCCTCTCCTGATGTCTCCCTGATCAAAGCCGCGTTTCTTTCATTTGTGTTCCTTGCCTGGCTAATGTCAGCACCTGGTTTTAAGGCCACTGTCCTGAGCGTTCCACACCTGTCTCAGTTTTGAGCCTTCTGTTCACGTCCAACACTGTATGTAGCCATTCCACCCACGCCGCCAGGAACCAGGTTCATCTTTGTCCCCGTTCTCTCACCAGCAGCTCAGAAAGGCCCTCTTTTTGTTTTCACGGTCTGTGTGCAACACCCTCAGCTGTCTCTTAGGTTAGGTCAGAAACCTGAGCGTCTTATCTCCAGTCGGCCCTTCCTGTCCCTTGCTTCCTAGGTCAGGGGTCAGCGAAGCACAGCTGGCTACTGACTAGGTCTGGCTAGTAGCCACCATGAGCCAAGGTGCCTGGGCCAAGTGACTTTCGCATTTTTAGTGATTAAGACAAGCGGGTGTGTGTGTGTGAGAGAGAGAGAGACAGACAGACAGACAGACAGAGGGAGAGAGAGGGAAGGAGGGGGAGGGAGGAAGAGAAGAGGACCATGTGTGGTCTGCAAAGCCTGGTGTCTGCTATCTGACCCTGCGTGGAGAAGGCCGGCGGCCTCTCCCGTCAGCCCCACAGTGGCTGTGCTGTCCTCCCCCCAGGCTGCCCTGTGCTCAGACCAGCACAGTGCCGAACCCACCTGACTTCCTCACACTGTGTCTGCTTCTTTACAGGCGTAAGCTCCGCCCAGCCTTGTGCTTGTCTAACTTTCCCAGCCTCCTTCGCCTGTAGGACTATTTGGGTTAGTTGTCACATTCTCTTTGGAGACTGAATTTTAGCAGCATAATTATTTAGACTCTATTTAGCTTGTTAAGTATCACCTTTTGCTACTAAATAATCATACCTTTTTTTTTTTTTTTAACAACGAAGCAGTCTGTTTATGTGTTCAGTTTCTTTAAAGCCTACTGAATTTTACAACCTTTTTCTTCATCGCAGGTGGTTTTCTAACTTTATATTCTTATTATGGTTATTGTTACTACACAGTCTTGCGATTCTGGAGCGTGAGCCAGCGTGTCGCTTGTGCCCCTCACGCTGCCCCACCTCCACGTGTGCCCCGCACGCTGCCCCACCTCCACGTGTGCCCCGCACGCTGTCCCTACCTCCACGTGTGCCCCGCACGCTGCCCCACCTCCACGTGTGCCCCGCACGCTGTCCCTACCCTTCATTTACTGTTGAGGCTGAAAGAACTTAAGATTTTTTGTGGATTATATATTTATCATACTAAAACATATTTTTGCATGTTTATTGAATTAATTTAAAATAATAAGCCCATCATATAAGTAATGTGTTTCATGTGAAATAGCTATATTTTCTAAAAAAATGTAATGAGATAAAAAGCACTGTTGCTTTTTTCTGCATTTTTTAAATGTCTTGAGTCTCATATTTATTTCTCCATCTAATCTGTTATGCATGTTTTTGGTTGAGATGTTTAAAGACAATCTGACTTTATACAGCGATGTAATTAGAGCAGTCGCAAGCATGTAGTATTCTTACCAGGGAATTGAGGGTGGTTTTTCTGATACCACACTCCATAGGTTTTAGTCTTTTGTTGTTGTTGGGTTTTGTTTTTTTGAGACAGGTCTCACTCCAGAGCCCTGGCTGTCCAGGAACGCACTGTCCAGATCAGGCTGGCCTCGAACTCCTTCTCATTTCCCCACACCTCCCGAACGCTGCAGTTGCGCTGTGCCCTTGATTCACACTCAGCTTTAAAACAGACAAAAGCAGTTAGCCGGGCGGTGGTGGCACAGCCTCTAGTCCCAGCACTCAGGAGGCAGAGGCAGGCAGATGGATCTCTGAGCTCCATGTCAGCCTGGTCTACAGAGCAAGTTCCAGGACAGCTAGGGTTAAAATAGAGAGATCGTGTCTCAAAAAACTCAAAACCAACCAACCAGACAAAAACCAAAAAAGCAAAAACAACCAAACAGAAAACCCAAAACACAAAAACGCAAACATTTATAGTCATTTGGAAAACACTGACTTTGTCGAGTTGTGTGTATCCTCCTAATTTAGAACATCTTGGTGAACAAGGTCACGGTCACTGGGGACTGGAGATGGCCGTCAGTGATGCTGCGATGAGCGAGTTCCGACTCAGACTCTGAGAGGCCAGCACGCACACTTGGAGCTAAGATGGCTGCTCGCCAAATTCCCCGACCAGCCAGGGAGACCCTGTGTCAAAAGCCAAGGTGGACAGTTCAAGCTTAATGTCCGGCCTCCACACCCCTACGGACACCTGTGTACCCCCCCCCCCCAATATCAGAAGTTTGTCAAGCTCAGCTTTTCAAAAATTGTGGTTTTTGCTTGAAATCACTTTTCAGTTCACTGAGTGCTAGGGTCACTCCGTTCGCTTGAGAAAATAGCTGCAGATAAGCACGTCTTCCTCGCTCTTCAAGAGCGCGCAGCTCAGTCAGCCCACCGCTTGTTTGTACATGTGTTTTCCTGAGCTGTAACAGATACAATGAATGTTTCAGCCTCTCACACGGCAGAAGGGGCAAGCAGTGCCTCAGTGTGGGGATTAAAGATTTTACTGTGAAGCCTCCCCTCAGTTCTTGGGGCGAGGGGCGCAGAGAGCCCTGGGTGTCAGTTGGAGGACTGTAACTTAAGGTGGAGGAATCTCTCCCTCGCCCTCCTGGTTTTCACTGCTTCCCCTGCTGACACCCTGTAGGGTGCTCATCTTGGTTGAATACCACTCAGGGTCAGATCTCCACTCCTACAGCAGCTTCAGACAGGCACCAGGCAAGTGCTGGGAATACCCTAGGGCAGGGGGAGAAAAACCAGTTCCCAGCCTCACCTCGGCCTTCGGGGGCAAAGGCAGTAGGGAGGGGCCACAAACCTGCTCACCCGTTGGCTTGCCTGTGTTATGTTCATCCAGAAAGTGCTCACACCACACAGACCTGAGTCCACAGTGAGGCACTGTGAGTCATGTGGGATCCCAGGGTGGGAGAGACTCAGGCCACCTCGGCCTCCAGAGCTCTCTCAGGGCTACACAGGCTGGTTCCAGAGCTTCTGAGTCATGCAGCTTTTTGTTCTAGCTCACCCCCAGGGAAAGGACTCAGATCCTGGCCATTAGAAGCCTTCACCGCCAAGAGATTTTTTCCCTTGGTTGTTCTTTAGAAACTCTGTTTTGTGACTGGGGCCTGTTTCCTTTAGTTTAAACACAGATACGGAATGACAGTGCCCCTTGTGATTTGGTTATATCTAAAGGAGCTTCATTCCCCGTCTTTTCTCCGACTAGTCCTGTGTTGGTCTCGTTTGTTCAGCATGGCTGTTAGTGAGGCACTCTGTGCCGGGCAGTTTGTCCCAGTGTCTAGAGACACTGCTTTCACAAATCGGGAGTTTCTGGCACCTAGTAGGAAGAGATCAGCTGTCTTGTTTTCATTTTAGCAGAATCACTAATTGTGTTATTACAATGAGACGTAATACGTATATCTCATCCTGGGGTATACAAGACGGTCCCCACCAACAGAAACTATACAGTCCTAAATGTCAGTGGTGCCAGCCTAGGGAAACAGTTTTATTTTAGTTTCGTTTCATAATTGGTTAGATCTATTTATTTATTTAGAGACAGGGTCTCACTGTGCAGTCCTGGCTGCTCTGGGACTCACTATACAGACAAGGCTAGCCTCGAACTCAGATCTGCTCTGCCTTCCAAGAGCTGGGGTTAGACTTAAGGCACATGTCACCAATCTGGCTGTTAGCCCTTTAAGAACATTTTTTTAATTAAAAATTTTATTTGGGGCTGAAGATACGGCTCAGCAGTTATAAGCACTGGCTGCTCTTCCAGAGTTCTTGGGTTCAGTTCCCAGCACCCACATGGCAGTTCACAACTCTAGTTCCGGGGTAACTTCTGGCTTCCATGGGCACCAGACACACATGTGCTGCACTTTACATACATGCAAAGAAATATATACATAAAAAAATTACCTTTAAACTTTTTTTTTACTTATTATCTATAATTGTGGTCTTATTTTGAAGAAAATTATGTTCAGTATAATTGATTTTAAGGTGACAGGTCCCTCCTAGGAATTAGGGCACACAGTTGTGCCTTAGGTCATGCTGGGTTCCTAAAGCTAAGGAACCCAAGAACCACAAGTATCTGGTGACTTAAAAGCACAGATTCCTAGGTCTTAACTGAGTCTTTAATAAACTCTCTGGGGATGTCTGTAAGTCACGAGCTTGAGAGTCCCTGACACTGATAGATATTCAGAGGCTAAAATTCGGATGTGCTCTGAAGACTTTCTGTGTTAAAAAACAAAAAACAGAAAAACAAACTTTCTTTGTTGCTCTCAGAAGTAGTATACACCCCTGGGACAACCAGTTGGGTCAGTAAAACCAGTCAGACCACCCTTGGCTGTACCAGCTGGGCCCTCATGGCCAATGGAACACGGCGCAGGGAAGTTCTTCTGGTTAGCCACCAGCCGCAGCGGGGAGGGTGCAGGGATTGTGGGGGTGAGGGAAAGGTTAGTGGAGTCCATGCCCTGCTCCCACTCTTACACCCAGGAGGGGGTTACTCAGCGCTGACTTCCCCTCCCCAGCATCTGTTTGCAGCCCATAGTCACCCTGAGCTAAGTGTCTTGTAAATTTGGGCGGCAGCCTGGATGCTCCACCCCACTGTCAAGGGTACCCTGTCCATCCACATTGTCCTTCTTGTTGGGTGGAGCAAAGTTGATGTGGGCGGAGGTTAGCGGTCCACCTAGGAAGGAGAGAAAGATGGGAGCCTTGTATTTGCCATCTCCTCTGTAGCTGAAATATTACCTCTGTAACACCGACAGGCAGGGAGGGCTTGGAGAGCTAGGAGAGCCTCCTAGACAGGAGTGTCCCCTCCTAGGCAGTGACTCATGCCCTGGTTGGCCAGGGTGGATCCTGAAAGAGGAGAGAAGTGAAGAGGTTTTGTTTGGATGGCAGAATTCCCCTCAGTTACTGTGCAGGAACTGTAGAGTTCCATTATATGCTTCCTTACATTGCCATCTGTTAGGAAGCATAAGGTAAACACTGGCTCCGTGTTGGCCTTCCGGATTCATACGGAAGGATTAGTGCGCTCTGACTGCATGCCCATAACCTAGTGGTGATGACTGCAGACACACGGTTTCATCTGTCCCTCATCCCCTTACCCGTATAACTCCATCCCCAGTAATTTCATATTTGTAAAGATTTCTTTTAATTGTATGTGTGTATGTGACCCTGCCTTGGTACATAAAGAGGCCAAGGAAGACACCCAGCGTCACCTGTAGCTTCAGCGCACATGTGCACACACAAGGATGCTCACATTCCTGTGTCCACACACATGAATATACACACATGTGTATACACTCTAAACATAAACATACACAGATCTAATTCTTGGTATGAATTCATGTAATAAAACTGCAGAGAATACTATATACAAAATTACTCCCGAATTCATGTAATCATGACTAGAGTCCACAAACAGGCTTCTCATGTCTTTAAGCAGAGGTGAGGTTTGTGTCTTGTGCTCTGAGAATGCTGTGCCACTTTCCCATCAGACCTCACATACATTCTCCGCCTCTTGCCTTTACCCAAGCTTCCTGCATCTGAAAACATACCAGTCAGCCCAGAACACCATGGCTTGTCCTGGGCAGCCAGGCCCAGGCAGCCAGGCCCAGGCAGCCAGGCCCCAGTGTGGTTCGCTGGCTGGCTATAGGGTAGAAAGCGCTGCCTACCCACACTGCCTCTCCTCTTCCACAGGACTCTGCTTCCACTAGTCCCTCTTCTGTTTCCTCTGTCTGCTGACTCTTCCTGTTTGTTGGTGGGTCTGTTGCTGTGTGCTGGGCACTGGTCTTTAACAGGAAATCATCCCTCGCTCAGCCTCTTCCTATGGTTAGTGGCCACTTTTTTCTCCTCTTCACAGGAAAAACAGTGAAAGAGTGTTCCGCTCCGGTCTCGGACTGTGCTGGGCAGGAGCTAGGCACGGCCGAGCAAGCACTGCCACTGAGCTGTGCCCAGCTCGCACTAATCCTTGCTTTTTCCCACTGCCGCCTTAAACTGCTCTCCCCCACCCCCGCACCCCACCCCCATTCTGTCCATTCTCCCTGCCCCACTGGACCCAAGCGATGAAATCCTGCTGCTTGTCTGTCTTACAGACGCCTTCCTCGTTCTATTTGCTGCCCCTGCTCTCCGACCTAGACTGCAGTGTCTCTGCTCTTTCTTCTCCTCTCTCCAGGTCCTGTGCTTTCTTTCACGCTGCCTTTGTGGGCCTGCCTTCTGAGTTCCGCATGGGTAACGGTGCTGTGAGGGCTGTGACCCTGTCCAGCTGCTCTCTACCTTAGTGAGCAGGCCCCAGTGCACGCAGTGGGCGAAGTCAGAAGCTCAAGGTCTTCACCCTTTCCTGTCTCCAGCACATGCTTGCAGTCCTCACACCCACTGTGCGCACCTTACACCATCAGCCATCCTTGCTTCCATTTTTGTCTCTTGTACACTGTTCTCATGGTAGAGTAGTCTGCTAGAACCTTTAACAGTGTGGGACTCTTGCTTAGTCCTTCATGACTGTGTTGTAGAGTCACCTGGTCGCTCCCTTCATAGCCATGGGGCCCTGTTTGATACGCTTTCCATCACATTCCTTGTCCTCATTGTGCTGGGCCGGAGTGGACCCTCCACACCAACATCTTTCCTGTCCTAGACTAGAGCCTCAATCAGTACTTGCTATTTTCTGCGCTGTTCTTCTCTGGCGTCTGTCTGTGTTGTTGGGGACGCCTCCTAACTGTTCCGTCTCTGGCGTCTGTCTGTGTTGTTGGGGACGCCTCCTAACTGTTCTTCTCTGGCTTCTGTCTGTGTTGTTGGGGACGCCTCCTAACTGTTCCGTCTCTGGCGTCTGTCTGTGTTGTTGGGGACGCCTCCTAACTGTTCCGTCTCTGGCTTCTGTCTGTGTTGTTGGGGATGCCCCTTAACTGTTGCCTGTTTTAAGAGCCATTTTTCTGATCACTCTTCCCAAGTGACCTCTTGGGTCAGGCACACTCGTAAACACAGTAGAGGCAGAAGGAAGTGTACCAAGGGGCAGAGACAACAGTTCAGTCATATTCTGGCTGTTGTGCTGTATGGACACCTGAAGGGTGCTGAGGGAGTGGAGGCGGTGGGGGATGGAGCTCTGGAGTCAGTGGTCGGAGGGGCTGCTACAACAACTGCAGTGAAGTGAAGGGTCTGTGGGAATGGTGTTCTAGGCAGGAGCGGCCCGTGGGCTCCCTAGAGAGAAACTAAGTCAGCTGGCACGTGGCCAGAACAGGGTGAGGGAGTACAGAGAACCAAGAGCCAGATCAGATGGGGCCTCCTGGCCATCCTGAGGGCTTTTTTGGTTCAACTCTGAGGGTGGGAATTTTTTAGCAAACTGAGGACATGGTTTGATTTTCATTTAGAAAGGATCACTCTGTCTCCCATGTGGGAATGAGCACAGAGGCCAGGAAGGTCCACAGGGAACCTGAGGTTGAATGCAGCAGCAGAGGTAGGGGAGGCTCCTGCCTGGGCGGCACTTGCTACTCCTAGCATCAAGAAACACAAGCTCTGTTGCCTGTTCCTGCCACTAGTCTGCATTTAAAGGTGATGACCTGGAGGGCCCCACCCCGTCCCCGCATCCCCAGAACCTGCACAGTCTAGCCACGCCATCGCCTTCGTTTCTAAGATCCTCTGGCTTCTCCCGGTTGCAGGAGAGGAATGTCTCAGGGGCCATCTCTAGGGCCTGCTGGATAAGCTCTATTCCTGATTTCACAAGATACTAAAGAAGTTTCAAAGGAGTTGGACATTCACACAAAAACTAGACTCAAATTAAAAAAAGAAAAAGCAGCAGCAGAGTTGAGTGGACTAGCTTGGAGGAAGAATGGTGGGTTATTCAGAGGGTGTGGGGAGGTCGGGCGGAGTGGAGGCAGAGATGGCGGAGAACTGGCCAGGGGCAGGTTGAGGCTGGAAACCTGTTTGTTCTCAAGCACTTTGACCCTGCCATTTTTCTTGATCTTTTCTGTTTACTTGATTTTGTTTTATTATGTATTTTATTTTATACATGTGTGTGTATCCGTGAGTGTATGTGTGTGCACTGTGTGCACACAGGAGGCCTCAGAGGTCAGCAGAGATGTCAGTGCCTGGAGCTGGAATTACGGATGGTTATAAGACACTGTGAGTGCTGGGACTCAAGCCCAGGTCCTCTGCAAGAGTAGAAGTGCTTTACCCACTCAGTTATCTCTCTGCCCTCTGCTGTTGTGTTTTGAAGACGCAAGTTCTCACTAAGTGGCCATGGCTGTTCTGGAACTCCACGTGTAGACGGGGCTAACCTTGAGCTTGCTGCAGCAGTTGTGCTTCTGTGTCTCGAGTGCCAGGGTCCAGGTGTGCGCCAGCACGCCCGACCTCTCTTGGTCATGCAAAGATCTGTTTCTTAGAAAGGTTTTGTGATATGTGGCAGACTTTATGCCAATGAGTCTGGTTAGTTTTTGTTTTCCTTGGCTTTGAAAATCCTCGTTATTTTCTTCCCTTGTATTCTTTTTCTAGTCCTTTGCAAAAGGATTGAGATTCAAATCATATATCATAAAGTTCCTGGGCTTGGGCTGGTTCAGAACACTTGCTGATCCTGCAGAGGATCCAAATTCAGTTCCCAGTACTCACACAGTGTGGTGGCAGGTGTGTGTATCAGGACTGCCTGTAACTCTAGCTCCAGAGGAACTGGCACCCTTCTGTAGCCTCCACAGGCACCTGTACACACATCTCTCTCTCTCTCTCACACACACACACACTGAAATAAACATTTAAAACACTCTTAGACTACATTGCATAAACTTATGAACTATATATATCTGTCATCAGGAGACTAAAATGACATTTGTAAATTTTTAGGTTTATTTCCCCTTCCTGGTCCCATCGGTACTTTAAAACAAAGCAATATATCTGAAAGCCCTAACTTGTCAATTATACAGGTACTTCCTTAATGTTTGTTTTCTTAGAATCTTTTACAGTGTGTGTGTATGTGTGTATGTGCGTATGTGTGTGTCTGTATATGTGTGTGTGTGCGTATGTGTGTGTCTGTATATGTGTGTGTGTGCGTGTGTGTGTGTATATGTGTGTGTGCGTATGTGTGTGTGTGTATGTGTGTATGTGTGTGTGTATATGTGTGTGTGTATGTGTGTGTGTATATGTGTGTGCGCGTCTGTGTGTGTGTATGTGTGTATATGTGTGTATGTGTGTGTGTATATGTGTGTGTGCGTATGTGTGTGTGTATATGTGTGTGTGTGTATGTGTGTGTGTGTGCGTATGTGTGTATGTGCGTATGTGTGTGTGTGCGTATGTGTGTGAGTGATTTTCTCAGTCACTTTTCAGTTAGTGCTCCCTCCTTCCATTTTTGGATTTTATAGTCTTTATTTTTATTTATTGTTTGTTTTCTTTTTTCGAGACAGGGTTTCTCTGTGTAGCTGGCTGTCCTTGAACTCACTCTGTAGACCAGGCTGGCCTCAGACTCAAGAGATTGGCCTGCCTCTGCCTCCCGAGTGCTGGGATTAAAGGCACACGCCACCACTGCCTGGCTTTATAGTCTTTATTTTTTATTATTTTTAGTTGTATGTGTCCGTATGGGGGATGGGCCTGTGAGCCAGAGGCATTGGGTCTCCTGTCCAACATGGGTGCTTGGAATTGAACTCTGGTCCTCTGCAAGACCAGTACGTTCTCTTAACCACTTTAGCCCTTTACCTTTTGAGATTAAGTCTCTCACTGAACCTAGAGCTCATTGACTGGGCCAGCTTGGTTGGTGAGCAAGCCCTAGGAATCTGTATGCCCCTCAACCCCCACATCCCTCCCCCTGCACTGTACTGGGAGTCCTAAGGGCCCCCCAGCTTGTACAGAGGTGCTTTGCTGGTGGAGCCCTCTCTCCAGACCAGTCCTCTATATTTTCTAAGCTTGTACTACAACAAAGCAACACAGTCTGATCAAAGTCTGACACCCATGCTTCTCCTAGGCCTCCTCTCACTAGTTTTTATACTCGATAGAATTAAGTTCCGCACAGTAAGTAAAGCTCAGTTTGGTCCTTCCAGGGACGGAACTGCGCTCGGTTGTTTAGACGTGTAGACGATGTGGACTTGGTGTGTAAGCACAAGGCATCTGGCACAGACATGCTCACCTCACAGATTGTTTGCCTGGTTTCCAGGTGAGAAGCTGAGTGAGCAGTCACTTCAGGCTCTAGGTCAGCACGAGGCACTCAGGAAGTCTGCACTGCAGCCCCTGCATTTGATTTTACGTCCCGGAGCTTAGCCTTCCTTTGTGTCTCACACTCAGATCCGAATGTCACCTGGATTCTAATACGAACTGTGACCTCTTAGCCACTTTCCCTTTATAGTTTTCATGCCTGTAAGGATAACCTTTTCCTTAAGGGGTTTTGTAAAAATTAATTTAGGTTTAATTAATGATGAAGCTACTGCAAGGGAAGAAATGTTCACCTTTTGATTTGGCTGATGTTTAGACCAAACTTAAAACTTAGGAGAGCTTTCTTGAGTTTTAGAAATGAAGTCAGCATGTGAAACGTACATGTATTGCCTTGTATAAGATGCAGACTAAGATGACATATCCTTAGTCAGCATAATGCTGTTTATAATGTTGAGAGCTCAACAGGATTTGTAAAGCTGGTTAAAAACATTAACAAAATGTCTTTTAAAGTTTGAGCCAGACAGTCTGAGCCTACAGACTGGGCATCCCTGGCCTCTTGGGTTGTATCAGCTTAGGTAGCGTCTCATTCCTCTACCCTACAAAGGCAGCGGAAGGAAAGGCTTCTTTGGCTCAAGTTCACTACAGACAGTCAGGGCAGCAGGAGCCTGAGCCACCGACCCCATCACCACAGGGGAAGCAGAAAGTGGTCTCCCGGTGCTGACGTCAGGGCTTGGCCTGGAGACTGGCGCTGCCCACCTTTGGGTCTTTCCACCTCCATTAACCCAGATTATCCCTCGCAGGTATGTACATATGCACGCATGTGCACACAAGCACAGTCAGTGGTTCTCATGTTATCAGGTAAATTGGTCCTGTAGGTTTCACAAGCATAGAGAGGAATAGCTAGAGGTTTCGTAGCTCTGCTTCTGATAGAGAAAGAATAGACTCTGGTACTGCATGCCAGTGGTACACATCGCTGATGGTTCTCTGGCTCGTTGTGCATTGGTGAATCTGTTTAGAATGGGTGTTAACCGAAAGCTTCTGGAACATCAAGCTCAGGATGTGCTGAGTTCACACAATGACTGAGGTCATTGAGAGACCACTACTGTGACGTGCTGGTCAAGCACCGCTTTATTTACTCATTTGTTTATCCATTATTTTAAGGCAGGGTCTCATGATGTAGCCCTGGCTGGCTTGGGACTCACTATGTAGACCAGGCTGGCCTTGAACTCCCAGAGATCTGCCTCCCAAGTGATAGGATTAAAGGCATATGCCAAGATGGCCGGCTCATTTACAGTTTTTTGTTTTTTTTTTTAAAAGACAGGGTTTCCCTGTGACAGCCCTGGCTGTCCTGGAACTCACTATGTAGACCAGACTGGCCTCAAACTCAGAGAGCTGCTTGCCTCTACCTGCCAAATGCTGGGATTAAAGGTGAGCACCACTACCTCCTGGCTGGCTCATTTACTTAAAAAACAAAAACAGAATTTAAAGTCTGTATGCATGTCTGTGGGTCATGTTCATGCCTGCTGTGGGCATAAATGTTTCTCCCAGGAAGAGTTACAGACTGTTGTGAGTTACCCCGTGGTGAGCTATAACTACAGCTCCAGGGGATCCAGTATCTTCTTCAGGTTCACGCACACACACATGCACACACACATGCACACACACACACGCACACATACACACATGCACACATACACATATACACATACATATACACAGATACACATACACATACACATACATACACATACATACAAAGATACACACATACACATATATACACATGCATACACACACATACACATACATACACAGATACACATACACACATACACACATATACACATACATACAAAGATACACATACACACATACACATATATACACATACATACATACACACACATATACATACACAGATACACATACACACATACACATATATACACATACATACACATACATATACATACACACACATACATACATATACACGCACATATACACACACATACATACACACATATACACACACATACAAATACATACACACACAAATGCACAAGCACACACACACACACACACACACACACATCATCATATTAAAAAAAGTCCAACTGGGATGCGGGAGCTGTGGCACACACCTTTAATCCCAGGCCTCAGGAAGTGGGGGCAGGAGGATCTTTGTGGATTTGAAGCCAGCCTGGTCTGCTACAGCAAATTCCAGGCCAGCTAGGGCCTATATAGTGAGACCCTTTCTAAAAAAGAAAGAGAAAAAGGAAGGAAGGAAGGAAAAGCCACCACTTGCCTCAGCTTTATTTCTCTGAAAGCCGATTGCTTTGCTTTTCTGACATAGCATGTGTGTAATGCCCCACCTCCACGTTTATGTTTGATCAACATTTCTGCTGACATATTTAACATTAAGCCAGCATTCCATTGCATAGGTGGTTAGAGAACACACCCACTTGTCTGGTCTTCTGTGAGTCCTGCTCATTCCTGAGCTGTACACCCAGCCCTAGTCTCTCTCTCTCTTTACGTCCTAGGTATCAGAGCCAAACTTGAGAACTGTCACCTTCATCTAATGAGAACATACTTAAAACATTCTTTGAGTTTAAGCAAAGGCGTTTGAAAGTCTGATGTCACCAGGAGGTGGTGGCACACACCTTTAATCCCAACACTCCGGAGGCGGAGGCAGGCGGATCTCTGTGAGTTCCAGGACAGCCAGAATTACAACAGAGAAACCCTGTCTCAAACAAAAACAAAAACAAACAAAAAAACAAAAGAGCAAGAAAATCTGATGTCTTTTATTGAAGTGTTTGGATCCTTTGTCAGCATTATGGTGCTTCACGTAAATGACTCTCTTAGTTTACCCATTGTGTTCATAATTAGGACGCCAGTCGGCACTTGGGTATTGTGTCTACCAAGGGAGAAAGTTAAAATGAGTGTTACCCCAGTAGAAGAGGAGGGCGGTCTGCAGGCTTCTTGCGCAGAAGAGTGTGTTCCAGGGAATCAGCAGTGGGGACGGTGCCATCCGTGGATCTGAGGGAGCTGCAGGGGAGGGTCTCCAGCACATGGCAGGCAGTGAGGGTGTCTCACGTACCTGCCCGCCCTGTCCTTGACCTGTGTGTGATGAGAGCCGACTCTAGTGTTGTCTAAACAAAAGAATGTTTTAACGTTAGCACTCCTATACTTATCTTCCAGTCTTTATGCACTTAAAGTCATGTTATAGAAAAATGGAGTCTCATAAAGAAAACATTGAAACTGAACCGTAAAGTCCTTTTGATTTAATTTATTTGCTTAATTTTTGTCTTTTTTTTTTTTTTTTTTTGAGTCTTGGTATGGAGCCATCTCAGGGGGCTTGGAACTTTAGACACAGCTCAGCATCCGCCTGCCTCAGCGTCGTGTGTGATTACGGGAGGGGTGTCAGCTCCCTTCTCCATCACACGGGGCAGGTGTGATGGCGTGAAGTGAGTGTTCCTGTGGAAGTGGCTCCACTCATGTGGTTTCTCATGGGTCTCTTTTTCCCTCTGTCCCCTCCTACCTTTCCCTCTCTCCTGGCCTTGAGCCTGTGGGGCAAGTGCTGCCAGTGCTACACACGCCCCATCTTCTCTATGTCCTGGTAGGTTCATGCCTATAAACTCAGGCTGAGGCCGGAGAATTGAGTTCAAGGCCAGCCTGACTATGTAGAAAGACTGTCTCAAATAACAAGAACAATGAAACAAACCAAAAAACCCAGGCCCAAACACATATAAAGCTTTTAAAGATTTGTGGGCGGTGCACCGTTGCTTGCCCTGAGGACGTGTTCTGATTTTATTGCTTTGCCATTCACCAGATGTCCACATGGCATATGGGTACAGATACAGCCTTCCCTCAAGGAGATGGAGCCACTGGTTTGTTTATTAGAGTGACAGTTATGGCTGTCTGTCTTCTGTGGGAATCTTCTGCAGTCTGTGACAGTGGTCCTGGAAGGACTTGAGTTCAAGACCACAACCAGGTGCTCCCGATTCCTGTAGCCCAGCGAAGAAGGAGAAAGAATGCTCACTCAGATGTCCCAGAGGAGGTGTCAGAGAACTAGAAAGTGCTGTTTTGCTGACGCTTAGTGATTAGCACTTACTCCTCGGGGTATTAGGCGTATTCAGGAATCGTACGTTTGAATGAAACACATCTCTGTCCCTCAGTTTTATTTATAAAGTTGAAGTCAGACATCCTTTGATGTCTCACATGATTTCCAAAATGATCCTTGGCTGCTTTCATCTAGTAGCAGATGAAGAGAAAATATTTCCTGAGAACTTAGTGTTTTAATTATTAACAGAATTGATTGATTCTAGAATTAGTTGGCTGCTATTCACAAAAATGTCATTTTTGTAGTGTGTATGGTTGTGAGTTTAAACATTTTACAAATGAGAAAATCAAGTCTTCCTTGCCAGCTTGTCAGCTGTACTTGTGGTATAGTGCTGTGGGGATCTGTCTACAGGGGGAGCTGAAGGCTGAAACAGGCCTCGAGGCAGGAGGCTGTGCCCTGCAGGCTGGCAAGGTTAGCTGCCCACAGCCTCTGTACCTCATCTGGCTGGCTAGTTCAAGAGAACATTCTTCTGCCTCAGCAGATAACCATTGTAATTGACTAGTTTGTAAGGAGATGGCTTGTTTTTAGAAGTAGTTCTTTGTAACCCAGGCATTCCTGTTTATCTTTTTTTAAATCTGAAAATTATGTTTCAAAGACAAGTTTTTGGGAGGAGCTGGTGTTTGCTGTAATGTTCAGGGCTACACCTCAGTAGTACAGCCATTTCCTCTCCCAGAAAGCTCTCCCCAAGATAACTGTGTGCTAACTCCTTCAGATTTCGTGTCTTTCTTGTAGAGTTCTGCTTCATCCTGAGTGCCTAGCTTTCCCTCAGTGCTCTAGCCTAGTGCCATCTCCCTCTCCCCAATGTAGAGCCCAGTCGATAGCTTGTGTTCCCACCCCCTCCTTTCTGTGATTTTCCAGCACAGTTTAGCCAGTTAGTGACTTCTCCCCCTTCATAGTGTCTGTCTGCTGTCTTGATGCGGTGCGTGGTGTGCTCACAGGCGGCCCTAATACATGTGTGCTTGGGAACATTCTCTCTCTTGCTCTCTCTTTCCTCCCTTCCACCCTCCCCCACTGCCACTCATGCACATATCTTGACAATCTAACCAGCATGTAATTTAAACCAATATTTAGTATTTGCATATAACTTTTTCTCAAGCAAAAAAAGCATTGTCAATTTAAAAGAGAAAACTAGCCAGGCGGCGCATGCCTTTAGTCCCAGCACCTGGGAGGCAGAGGCAGGCAGAACTCTGTGAGTTCGAGGCCAGCCTGGTCTACAGAGTGAGTTCCAGGACAGCCAGAGTTACAACAGAGAAACCCTGTGTCTCAAAAAACAAAATAAAACAAAACAAAAACCAACCAACCAAACAAACAAAAAACCAAGAACAACAACAAGAAAAACCCAAAAACAAAATAAGAAAACTAAGCAAGGTCAGGCCTTTATAAATTAGCAAAGATTATGTCTTGTCTGTCCTGTGTCTGAGTCTGGAAAGAATGTTCTCCAGGGTTGGAGCAAGTGGGAAGAGACGGTTTCCCTGCAGTGCAGTGGAGAAGCAGACAGTGCTTTAACATTGATCTGGCCGCCAGACTCCTCAGCAAGTTATTTGGGGTTGTGTTTTAGAAAGGGATCAAGTCATTTCAAGAGAAAGATGGTTGCTATTTAGATTTTGGTTTTGGTTTTTGTCTCATGTTAGCCTAGGCTGGACTGGAAGCGACTCTCCTGCCTCTGCCTCCTAAGGTTGAGCACAGGTGTGTGCCGCCATGCCTAGTTCTGTGTGGTGCTGGAGACCAAGCTTTGTGTGAGCCAGGCAGAGACTGTCCATCAAGCTGCACCCCAGCCCTGTCTCCCAGAATTTTAAGCTCTTTGGTCGCCTTAGGCAATTGAAGTCCATTTTTTGATTCCACTAGATCCAGCGCAGGTTTTTTCCTCAGGCCTGTTGCTCTAGGATAAATTCAAAATGATGATTAAGCCCTGGCCTGATCCCAGACCTTGGCTTGCTGATATTGCCCTTGGCACTGACTAGACCACTACACTCTTCCTTGCATTGTCTGTGTCTCGTGCAGGCTCTGATGGCTTATTTTCTCTCAGCTAGTGATGTGCCTCCAACATGTGCTTTTGGAGGAGTTAATTGGACAGTCAGGAATGGTTTTCTGTAGAAGAGAGTTTAGTCTGTGGATCACTTAAGCATATTCCCTGTTGTTTCCAAGGATGATTGATCACACTGTTTTGAGAAAGTAAAGTTCTCTACAACAAGACACACTAGTGCGCTCGCACACAGCACCTGCGTCCTGTTGTGTGCATGCTTTTACGGGGTCTTTACAGAGGTCATCTTAACACCTAGGTTGGTTGTTCGCTCTGATCCGTGGCAGCTGTGTGTGATAACGCCTCACTGAAGCTTTTCCTCAGTAATCCTGAGCTGCACCCCCAGCCCTTCGTGGGAACTTTTATAACTTGCTTTGTCACCTGGAATGTGATCAGTTTTATAAGTGTTCTCTTGTTTTAAAGTAATGAATTAAGCTCCCCAGAGAGACTTTCCCAGATCTCCGGAGTGGAGCTGGGTGGCTTCCCTGCAGGCCACAGTGACGAGACTCCATTTCTTATGGTGGTTGTTCTGCCTGACTCACAGGAGCGTGCTCCGGAGAGGTGATCTGGCCCAGCTGTGATGTGATTGATTACATTGAGGTCCAGTGAGGGTCTAATTCATTATAACTTTACAGTATTGATTAACACCAGCACTATTTCTAGAGAGGTTTCTCTCTGTCTCTCTCTCTCTATCTCTGTCTCTCTTGTGTTTTGCCTGCATGTGTGTATGTGCACCACAGAGCCTGTGAAGGTCTGGAAAGGATACTGGATCCCTGGGAGTGGAGTCACAAACTGCTGTCATCTACCATGTGTGTTCTGGGAATTAAGTCCAGGTCCTCTGGAAGAGCAACAAGGGCTCTTAACGGCTGAGTCATCTCTCCCCCTCCTAGAGACACCAGTGACTCTGTGTCCCTCTCTCTCCATTCGCTTCTTGGCAGCCCTGGTTTATTTTCTGCCCCTGTGAATTTGCTGTATTCTGGACACTAGTGGCACATGGTATACACAGTCTTTTGTAACTGGTCTCTTTTCACACACCACATATGAGAACTTCATACATTCCCCGCCCCCGAGACAGGGTCTTGTAGTTGTATGCTGCTGTGTCACTCCCAAAGAGAAGTGAGGAGGCATTTTCATAGACTCAAACCCTGCCAGACCTCAGCAGAGGGAACCACTGTCATCCCAGGGCACCATCCTGGACAGTGGAACCTGAGCATCTGAGCTCAGGTGTTTTTGTTCATTCAGACCGTCTCAGGATTCTACTGATACCGTGTGCAGATTGTTGCAATCAACCTTTCCCATGTAAATCCAACACCTGCAGACAATGCAAAATGCCAAGACCTAGGTAGATTCTCACCCAACAGGGCACAAAACAATATTTTAAACACAACTAAAATTAAACTTACAACAGTCCCTCACTATGTAGCTGGCCTCGAACTCACAGAGATCCTCCTGCCTCTGTCCCTGAGCACTGCAGTTAAAGGTATGCATCACTACTCCCTGCTGTAGAAGCTCACGCGTCTTTATCGGTGGATAATATTCCGTTGTGTGGATATGCCGCATGCAGGTAATGGACATTTGGGGTGTGTCCATGTTGTATGTACAAATATCACTCCTGTAAACATAGCTGTAATTTTAGAGTGCTGTGTTTAGTGTCCAAGTAGGAACTGTAACCTGGTCTTCAACAGAAACATCTTCACTGATGGGGGTCGCAGCCCACGTCAGAACCTTTGTAGTTTTCCCCTGAGACTTTGGTGTTTGTTGGTGGGAACAGAGATGGTAAAGAGGGCAGCCAGAGTTTACTGTCCAGGCTGATTAGTCACTCCTCTGGGAGCTCGCTATGGTCTCATTCGATCATGCTAACCATTTGTGAGGCAGATTACGGTTTCCTTTCCAGAAATGAGAAAAACAAACAAAAACAGCAACAGAAGAAGTACAGCAGCTCAGCTCAGTGGTAGAGTGTTCGCCTGCATGCAAAGAGAGGTTCGCTGCCTAGCACCACAAGGAGGGAGTGGGGAAGGAGGGAAGTTGCCAAGGTAACTGCTAGGGGACAGAGCCGGCAATGTGAGCATCAGAGCAGACAGTCTCAGTCCCAGCAGTGGTACCAGTCCGTACCCTGCCACCCGAGAGGCTGGACCGGGAGTTCCAGGTCAGCCAGCGTGCAGGAGGCCATGTTTCAGAGAGGGGGAGTGTATTTCATGGAACCAATCTTTTTGGCAAGCACTCTGTGTTTATAAACCATAAACTTAGTAGTTTTCTTTTTCTAAGGTTTTTATGTTATCTGTTTTGAGTATTTTGCCTGAATATATGTCTGTGTATCATCTGCATGCCTGGTACCCAGGGAACCCAGAAGAGGATGTTGGGTCCTCTGGTACTGGAGTCCTACAAGGCTGTTAACTGCCATGTAGATGCTGGGTATCGAACCTAGGTCCTCTGCAAGAGCAGATAGCATTTTTAACCACTGAGCCATCTGTCCAGCTCCACCTTAGTAGTTTTAAGAGCTTGCAGCCAAAGCCGGGGTCGTTAGTGAAGTGTGAGTGAGCGGAAGCCTTACCAACAGAGTAAATGTGGCTGAGATTTGGGGAATTTCCTGAAGTCGCTAATGGTTCTGTATAGCAGCTTCTGAGCGAACACAGGGATAACAGCGATCCTCACAAGGCTCATTTTCAGGCTGTAGCCCTTCAGCATCCGGCATCAGAGATTAGGGACTGTGTCACGCGTCTGTTTAACTACGATTTATTGGATCATATTTTATGGCGGGAACCAAGCATAGCAAGTGCCTGCTGGTTTACCTTAAGAGTCCATTTGATAGGCTGAGGGGAGACTCAGCAGAGGTGTCTTAAGAGCCTGCAGCCCGAGCTTGACTCCTAGAACCCCTGTAAAGGTGGATGACTGCTCCACAAAGTTGTCTTCCCACGCCACATGCCCACTGTGGGCCATGGGCCCTGCCCCCGCTAAATTTTTAAAGTCATTTGATTGGGCTAAATCTCTCTAGAAATAGCATCTATCAGAAATATTAGCAAAATTGTTTGTTGATCCACTAAATCAGACTTTTGAAAATTTCTCCATGTTTTATTTATTTAGGGTGTGTGTGTGTGTGTGTGTGTGTGTGTGTTTTCACATGCATGCACTGGTAGAGGTCAGAGGAGGCTTCTGGGACCCTGTGGGAGGTTTCTCCTTCCACCATGTGAGTCCCAAAGATTGAGCCCAGGGCATCAGCTTGGCAACAAGTGCCTTGAACTTCTGAGCTGTCTCCCTAATGTGTGCAGGGTCACATGTGCGGGCACCCCCCTCCCCCAATGCTCTTACCTCCTGAGCTGTCTCCCTGGCCCTAGTTCAAAACTCCTAATGTGTGCTGGGTCACATGTACACCCCCCCCCCTTGCTCTGATTACAGGTAACTGAATCATTTATCTGATAAAATTTTAGCCCAATTCTTACTTAGATAATAGTTTAAATAGCTTTTCAGTGCTTCAGTAACATTCAGTGGCTCTGCTGGTGGCACCTTGTACAACAGTTATTTGTCACTGACTGAAATGCATCTTATTTACTAAGTAGTTACTGGATTATGAATGTGATCCATGTTACAGAAAATAGGCACTTAAGATAGGAATTGTTCTCTGTGTGTTCTAGTCTGAGCTAGGATAGCTGTGTTTATGAGGTTGCCAAGTGCTAGGCCCTCTCTGTTCTGTTTCTTCCGGCTCCTTGCATCTGGCCCCTCATGGCTGCTGGTCCACGACTGCTGGTCACCACAGACCCCTTTCAGCCATCAGCAAGAGAGGAGGGAGTGGAGGACGTGAGACTCAGAACCTGAAAGATGCACAGATTGTCTCTGTTCTCAGCACGCTTGCCGTGGATTAGCTGGGGAAGCCGTCTCTTTCTGGGCGGTTGCCTGCCCAGCTGGGAACGCTGTTATGGAAGGCGGGAGGCAGCTGCTGTGTCTGCTTGTCTTTCCACAAACCTCAGCACTTACAGTGTTTATTTGGCAGGTTTTGGATTTTTGTCTTTTCATACTTTTCAATATATTCTATTGAAATATTATGATCTCCTTCTTTAATTCTTTTACATTTACTTAGTGTGCGTGTGCTGCACCTGTGTGTGCTGTGCACGCTGGAGGTCAGGGATACGCTGTGGGGTGGTTTCTCTGCTCCGCTGTGAACTCGGGGCCTCAGGCTTGGAGGCAGGGACCTCAGCCTGACAGGAAATTCCACTGGCTGCAGTTTTACATTCTTTAAAAAGGGTTGGGGCTGGAGAGATGGCTCAGCAGTAAGAGTTTGTACTGCTCTTGCTGAGGACCCAAGTTGTGTTCCCAGCACCCTCACAACTGCCTGTGACCCCAGCTCCAGGGGGTCATCACCTTGGCTTCTGCGGCTTCTCACCCCACATACACAGAATTGGGGAAAAAGAGTTTCATTCTAAACTAAGGCAGGAGAATCACGAGTTGGAGCCAGTCTGGGCTGTAGAGTAGACTCTGCCTCAACAAAACAAGGTTTCGTCTGGGGAAAAAGAACGATATATAAAATGGTATTTGTTTCAAATGAAGGAAAAGAAACCAGTTTGGTGTGGTGATACATCCTTCAACTCTGCATGCAGGAGGCAGCGACAGGGAGAGTCAAGGCCAGCTTGGTCCACAGAGAGTTCTAGGCCAGCCAGAGCGACATGGTGAGGCCTCGTCTTGAAAGGAAAAAAGAAGGTGGGAAAAAGAAAATTGCATTTGAAATTACAATTCTTTTTGGTTTGTTTGTTGTTTTCTTTTGAGACGTAGCCTCACTTTGTAGCTGTGGCTAGTCCAGAACTTCCTATGTAGACCAGGCTGGCCCCTAACCCACAGCAATCTGCCTGCCTGTCTCCTGAGTGCAAGATTAAAGGTGCCAGCTTGCCCAGCACGATAATGTTTTCATTTCAGAATTTTAATAGTTTTGAGATTTCAAGAACATAGCTCTAAGATGCTTTAACACTCTTGACGCTTGATTATGTCGATTAATGTCTTACCACCCGGGTCACAGTTGTTACTCGGGATGTGTCAGTTCCTAGCATTCACATGTGCATGTGTCAGCCGTCAGGAAGCGTGCTGGTGTGGTGTGTCCAGGCAGGGTGTCGTGCGGGGCTTTTGTTACTGTGTGAGTACCAGTGTGTTCCTTCAAATCCCTGGTTTGGGTGTCATTAGTGCCTCGAGTAAAGTACAGGAAATGCCTCTTGGGATTCCAGTGTTAGTCCTTGCATTGTTGTCTCTGCTATTTTAGGATAAGGAGTGAGCGCGCGCGTGTGTGCGCGAGTGCGCATTCCCTCAAGTGAAACTGTAGGAAAGCAGTAGATGTCTCTGTGGCTGTTAGAGATGTGGACATCTGTAGGTGACAGTAGACAGTTGCAGGAGCAGGCAGAACACTTCTGGCAGCTAATCCGAAATTCTTTTTGCTCACTGGTGGTAGATACACGTCTGAATGACAGGACGTTTGTTTCCATCCCAAGGCAGCTTAGACATACTTATTTTTTCTTTCACGTGTTTTTTACATGAACCAGTCACCTTTTATCGGTCATTGGTTCTTAGTCAGGATATGAAGATTCAGACACAGTTCCTCCGGTGGGGGGAGCTGGGCAGGCGGTTATGCTCAGGCACGCGGTGTCCTCCATGCTGGCCCTCTTCAGTGGCATCAGGTTGCCACTCATGTTTGAGTTCCTTGTAAGAAATGCTTCCAGCACCATGAAGCCCACAAGGCTGCCTTGTCTATAATCAGGGTTGACTTTCATCCCGATGCTAGTCTCCACCTCCCAGGTAGGGGCAGCACACCTGTCTCGCCCTGCAAGGTGCGTTTTCTGGGCTAAAGTCCTAGGCCATTGGAAGGGCATGCTTACCTTGTGCTAGGAGTCCATGCGGGTTTAGCTGTTTAGTAGTGTGTTGGTTCTTTCAATACGTCCTGCAGTTGAGGAAATCAAGGTTTAGAGAACACCTTCTGGGGACTCATAATCGGGGAAAACTGGCGAAACTGGGACCACAGTGTCCCAGCTCCATAGGCAACTCTGAATGTCTCCGCTACTGACCTCTTCTCAGGCTGGCAGGGTGGCTCTGTGGCTGAAGCTCTTGCTGTTAGAGCCATGGAACCCATGTCAAAGCTGGATGCGGTCATGTGCATCTGTAATCCCCTCAGTGCCATGGAGCAATGTGGGCTAGCCTGGAGTGAAAGGATTTAAGAAATATAAAATGACCTCTGGGAACCCAGTGCCTCATCACCTGAGTGCTAGCAGTATGGGGGGTGGTTTGCCTCTTACCAGGAGATGCCTTCCCAAGAACAGCCATTAATAGTCTCCTCAGTCTCCTCCCCACCCACAGGGGAATGACCATTAAGCTTAACACCTGTCAGCAGGAATCCCCTCCCTAAACATCCTAAGCGCCTTCCTGTCTCTCCGGCCACCTTTCCCGCGGGCGCGAACACCCGACCAACTAGGTTGAGAGACTCAGGACTTGAGGAGCTCTGAGCCAATCGGAGCTGCACAAGCCCTGTCTCCAGGCCCCTGCCCCTGCACCCCGATAAAAGCCCTGGGAACAACGGGTTCGGGGCCCCGCCATGCTTATCCTGTGCATGGGAACAAGCTGAGTGGAACCTGGAGCACCGGATAATAATAAATGCCTCATGCGTTTGCATCGGTTTGAATGTCTCGTGGTTCCTTGGAAGTCCGCCGGGCGGTCCTAACCGGAGCACTGTGTGATAGAGACTCTTGTCAGGAAGACCCCCACACAAGTCAGGGTGTGTGTGTACCTACACTCGTATCACCACACACACACACTCACACTCACATCAAATGAAATCCGTCTCGTCTCTGTCTCTCTTAGCCGAGTCTTGGACATGCGGCAGGGAGTAGTGGTTGTCAGTGTAGGCCTCGAGGCAACCCTAAAGCTGGCCCTTACAGCAGTGTGTCCTTGTGCAAGTCACAGGCGAGCTCACTGCTGCTCTATGCCTGCTCTCTGTCGCCTCTGTTGAGGAAGAAGCTCCATTCAAGCTCCCCAGTGCTTTGGTCCTTTAAACCTGCTGATGAACACAGAAAATACTACATCTGTTTCCTACAATGGGCTAAGAAGATTGTGTGCTTCTCAGAGGTGACTGGCCCCAGGCTGCCAGCTCACTCTGGACATTTACACAGCAGTAAGCACTCACAGTCAAGGCCATAGACCACCAGTCCAGCATAGATTGGGAGGCCCTTGAGCTAACCATGAACCATGTGGCTATTGGGTGACCCTGCTGGAGTCTCTCAGTCCCCATCGCACTCATCCAGTGTGTGGTCCCATCAGTAGCTGGAGACTGTCTCAGATGTCTCTGTTCTGGACTAAGTGGGTCATGTCCCCATCTAAGTAAAGCCTGGCTCTTAGGAGGTTCTTAGTATTTGCTGGGTGCATCAGCGAGCATTTCAACTCTGTTTTGTAGTACTTTCCAGTATGTCTTTTGTCAGACTTCCACCCCCATACACTAGCCTGCAGACACCTTTCCCGCCCAGCCTTCCTGAAGGACTGAGCGACTCAGTCTCTGGTTCTGAGCAGTCTGTCTTTTCCCCTCACCCGTCAGGTAAACTCACTGGGGCCACTGGTGGTGCTTATTTTACATGGATGACTGCATCCGCCGTCTCTCCTCCCCCTTCTTTCTCACCCTCTCCTGGTCTCCCTGCTGTCTCAGAACCATCTCCCCCCTTGTCTGTTCCCCAAATGTCAGTTTTCCCCAGGATCCCTTCCTTGGCCTTCTCTCTTCTCACACCAAATTCTTTCTGGGTGATATCATTCACACCACCGCTTCAGCTGCCACCTCCCACGCTGATGGTTGCTAGAGTGTGTATTCGCCCGTCTTATCTGCTGCCTGGGTATTCATCCTCCTTGCTTTTGACTTGCTACATGCTGGATCTTCTTCCTGCCAGTGAGGAACCTGAGGTCAGTATAGCCTAGGATCAGAGATGGTTTATATCAAAACTGGTTTGAAAATCTAAGTCTCCTGGTATCTGGAACCCTCAATTACAAACCCTGCCAAACCCCAAAGTGTGCTTCCTGTGACATTGTGAGCCTTTTCCCACCCTGAGAATGGCCGCTCACCGCACCACCAGCCCATGAAAGCTAGTGCTCTCAGCCTAATGGTGTCTTCCCTTTTTGCCCTTGGCTTTAGAGGATGTGAATTGGCTGCCACTTAAATTCTTCACTGCTTTACAGAAGTTTCACGGTTATTTCTATACTCCCAGGAGGATGTGCTTGGTTTTGATCCAGCCTGTTGATGAAGCCTGCCTGATTCATGCGCTGCTAAATTGGCTTCGTTGGTGGTATAGATGCTATTATTTATTTTCTGCTTTAAAATAATTGTTCCATTGAATGAAGAATAAAGGCAGAGCGCCTGGCTACACTGGTTATCGCTGCTAGAAGTGGTTTTCCAACTTTCTGAGAAAATTAAAGATGAAAGTCTGAGGAACGAAACAGCCATAGAGAGAATGACCCCTTTTCCTTACACCCTGAAGTTGGGCAGCGTTCACAGTCAGGTGAAGCGTGACACTGTTTATAGTCTGGAATGTTGACCGATCTCCCTAATTCTGATTTAAGTTTGCATCTCTTCTGTGGGAAGCCAGTTTTCATCTTTGTAGTCTGCCAGTGTTGGAAGCTGCTGATTTTGTTGGCTCTTGATGCTCAGAATCTAGCACCTTGTGGAGACCCGAATGCCCTCTTTAATACTACTTTAAAACTTTTACTTATTACATTGGGGGATGAGGCGTCTCAACAGCTTTCATGTGGAGGTCAGAGGGTGACATTCAGAGGCAGTTCTCTCCTCCTGCATGGACTCCAGGGATGGAGTGGACGCAGGCCCTTGGGCTTGTGCACGAGGCACTTTCACTTGCTAGCCATCTTCCCAGCCAGAGGCCTGCGGTGCACACTGTGCAGCTGTAGAGCAGGTGCCTAGAAAGAGTCAATCAATTCAGAATTTTCTAAATGAACGTGTAAGATGTAAAGGTATATGAGGACTTATGGGGTAGGGCTGGGCTGTGTCAACTAAAACTAGTGTGTGCGAGGAGCCCTTCGCATTCAGTCCTTGAGGTCCAGCCGCGCTCCAGGAAGGAGCTATTCGGGTTCCACTCACTGTGTGGCTGGCTTGCTCGGTGTGCTCAGTAGCTTTAGTTGCAGTGAATGGCAAGAACCAGAGTCTAAACCTGGCTCTGCTTTCCATGAGACCCGTGCTGCCCCAGATATGTGGGAACTCATCACTTCTTGATTCCTGCTCCTTTTGAACATTCAGCCATTTGTAGAGCACAATTCTTTGAAGGCAGTTTTTCTAAGTGGACAAAGGAACATACCGTTTGCATTAGTGAGATTAATTCAGCCAGCTGCATCACAGTGTTGTCAGACTTGGGAGCTCAGCTTACATGTTTCGCTTTGTTGCCTGTTATTTGTTTGGACTTGCACGATGCCTTTGGTAAAATACCATTTGTAAGAAGTCATATATCTGACTGAGAAGACTGAGCTGTGTAGCTAAAGCAGTCTTATGACTGGAGTTTTGGGAGCGTGCAGATGGCCTCCCTACAGTTCCTAACACAGAATGTGTAGTCGTTACTCTAACTGCAGTGGGAGGACATCCACCTCAGTGGAAAGTCCCTTGTCCTAATTTCTTTCAAAACTTGTTTTGTAAAATTAACAAGGTTAGCGTAAAAAAAAAAAAAAAAGAAAAAGAAAAGAAAAGAAATTAGTTGCCACTTGAAGACTTTTAGAACTGATTTGAAAAATATTGGATAAGTGAAGATTCTCATCTTCCAACTTTGTTGTTTTAAGACAGGGTCTCAGTCTAGCTCAGGCTGGCCTGGAATTTTATTACAGATTGTAATAGTTTAACAAAAGTTCATTTCTTTCTAAACTATGAAAACTTTGCCTTTTCAGCACAAAATTGATTCCACCTACATATAGAAATACAAAGAATGTTAGAAATAAATTGGTATTTTACAGTTTTAGAATTTGTGTGAGGGGGCACATGTGTTGGGGTCAGGTTGACTTTGGGGAGTCTGCCTCCAGTGCAACGCCTGTGCCTTCTGAGCCACCTCGCTGGCCTCAACAGTGTATTTAATCGGTTAGAATCCTCTTGGACACTTACAATTAATGTACAGCAAGAAACAGGAGGGAGAGAGTGTCGGTGTGGAGGTAAAGCCATGTTTGTGTACTGTGAGCCTTTGTGGGGAAAGAGGGTGTCTGGAGACGTGTGGCATGTGCTTCATGATCTAGGTCCCATTCCCGGGACACGAGGGAGAGGTAGAGGACTGACTGGCATTGTGCAGGACACACACACACACACACACAGGCATACACTCACACACACTCACTAAATACGTGTACAAAAGGATTTTCCCTTGAGGGAACGCATGAACTTAATGACAGTTTTCCTTAGGCAGCACCTAGCTTTTCTGCCCTTTTCAGGCTTGCTTCCAGATGGCGTCATTGTGTTCTCAGTGGTACTCTGTCTTTCCCTCCGCGGGCCCGTGTGCACTCCTGGTGTCTGAATTGTCACAACCCATGCTGTCCTGTCTTCAGCTGGACAAACACGGGCCATCCGCCTGAACTGAAGTTTCCATGTAAGGGATTTGGTGGGAGTGGGGTTGGGGGTGGAACTCTGCTTTTTAGATTTCAAATAAGTAGTCATGAAACTCACACAGGCTGAGTGTTGCCCGACGCTGGACTCGCAGTGGCTGCTGTGGTCTTTGCTCCCACCTCTACATTTTTTTATTTTGTTTTTAAACAGCAGCTTGTAGTTCTTGTAGTTGGCATTCTCACTTGAGGATGAGAAGGAATTAGACCGTCACTGAGGGTCCTAGGGGTAGGGCGTGGAGAATTGTTCGTACCTCTTTAAAAGTCATCCATTTTGATGAAAGAGTGATAAAATTGTTTATTACATGTTGTGTGTGTTATGAACGGTGGTTTTATTCTTTGTGGTGTGTGATCTGGAAATCAGTGACAGAGGAGTATGAAGAACAAGGTGGCGGCGGGGGGACACCTCTGTGGTTGTGCCCTCCAGCACCCCAGCGCAAGGGGCCAGACATGGAGACTCTAGTCAGGCTGTGGGCCCCTCAGCAACAGCGGTAAGCCAGCACCTCGGTTTCCCTGTCTTTATGGAGGTGACGACCTTCCTGTTTACTTAACATGGACTTTTGATCAAATAAGCTATCGACAGAATGTTTTAGAATGCAGCGACGGCTGTGTCGCAGAGAGCCGCTTAATGGAGAGGGCATTAAACTGATGACCTTCAAGGGGATCATCGGCTGTAAACAGGAAGATTCTGAGGGTTCCATGTGGAGGTGCTAGTGGAAGAGCCTTCTTCTTTGGCTGGGCCTCAAGGGCAGCAGCACGCCAGTGTCCTGTCCTTGTGGGACCAAGCAGGCATGGTTAGATCTGCTCAGACATGCCACACTCTGTGCCTGTGTGTCCTGACTGTTGTCCAGATTCAACCTAACTGCAGCTTGCTTCATGGTGTCTTCTCTACCTTGCTGTGACAGAATTTTGAAGGTGACTACATAGATTCCAGTCCATCTCCTGGTTGGCTGTTCTTACGACTATGTTCTCCCGTCCATGGCCAGCTGCTGCAGACCTTTGGACAGGTGTACTCTGTTCAGCATACATGTGGGCGGGAGACATTATCTTAGTGGTAGGGAAAAGTCAATCTTTGTATTTGTTTAGTTCTCAAAAACCGTAAATGCTGGAGAGATGGACCAGTGAATAAAGGTGCTTGCTGCCACGCCCATGGGCTGGCCTTGATCTCTGGAACCCACTTAAGTGAAGGAAAGAACCAACTCCACAAAGCTGTTTTTTCTCTCCCCTCACTCCTGCAAGAGTGTTCACAGTGTACACACACACACACACACACACACACACACACACACACACACGAGAGGCAGAAAGAGGATTAAAAATAAAATCTTTAAAAAAATAATCAAGGCTGGGATTGTAGGTCGGTGGCAGAGGGCTTGCCTGGCATGCAGGAAACCCTTTACCGGTCTCCAGCACCCAGCTCCCACCAAGGCAGGAGGAAACCACAGGTGAGCAATGAAAAGGGGTTGGGTCAGTTACCTAAGAGCTCTGCATCCCGGTGGGACACAAACACAGGCCGGCCTCAGGCACTGCGGTGGGGCTGATGCAGCCTCTGCATCTGTGTGGCGTCCCCTGGCTCTGAGACCCCTGGTCTGTATGTCTGTTCTTCCTCTCCAGGTCATTGCAGATGCTTTCTGGTCAGTTTTATTGTTGCTGTTTGGTTTTTGAGACAAGGTAGCCCTGGCTGGCCTGGAATTTGCTATGTAGACCAGGCTGGCCTCAAAATCACAGAGATCCTCCTGCTTCTGCCTCCCTAGTGCTGGGATTAAAGGCGTGTGCCACCATGCCTGGCCCTTTTTTCTGGTTACCTTTAAGGTTGGCTGCCAAATTTCAGTAAACTTCCCTGGATTCCATTCCTGAGGCCTTTCAGAAAGAAGACTTCTTTCTCTTATGTTCCAGTATTTGCCCAAGTGCACATGTCTCTCTGACATGCTCACCACTTGTATTTTACAAATTTATCCAGTCTCTCATGTGGGTTGTACCAGGCAGTGGGCGGGCCACTGAGTAGAGCAAGACAGTCCCTGCCCTCAAGTGCACAGTCTAGTAGGGAGCAGGGGTGTAAACATCGTTAAAGTACCAGTGGTGTTCGAGGGCTACCTCACGGGTGTGCACCAGCTGCAGATGAGCCTAGGAGGAACGGCCAGCAGTGGCAGACGACAAGCCATGTGGGTGCCTTGCCTGTTGTGGAGACTTTAGAGACCACTGTCAGTCCTCAGTCCTCACTGCCACTCTGCTTTGTCTGGGCCCTTAAAGTCTTGCTCAGTTGTGAATCAAGCTCAGCTAATTGGCATGGCAGAATTAGACTCTCTTGATTGACCCCTTTCAAAACCTGAGACGTTCAGTAGTTGATGGATGCCCCAGCTACCCACTGTAACAGTTTGTCAGAAGATCATTTACTGACAGTGAATGGTGGTGACTGAGCACCGACGGAAGCGTTCTTAAAGGCCTTTCACTTCATCAGACATTTTTCCAAGACTGATGAAACGGTCACGTGGTACACACACACAGCAAAAAGTGGGAGACGTAGAGGAGTTTGCAAGTGGGAAGGAGAAAATGATCTGTTACTTTACAGCGAAAAGGGATTTCCTGTTTTGCAGGAAAGTTTCCTTGGTGGTAGGGTCCTCTTCCTCTGTTCAGTGTGTGTATTATTTGAGCTTACTGAACTCTTGAATTGGCTGATGTTTTTACTTTTTACTATTTTATTAGAGGGATAGGTGAACTGTGATTGGTTTGCACAGTTCAGTATGTAATCTAAATGAAATTTTAAAATACTTACTTCTTGAAATACTGGGTTTGTTGTAGAATATTAGGAAATCTAGGAAAAAATAGAAGTCGGAAACAAAACTGTTGTGTTAGTTCGGACGCCATCTGTTAGCATTCTGTAGGCTGCGACGAAGCTTGGAAGCAGGGCTTGTAGCCAGTGTGTGAGGTCTGGGTACTCAGCCCTCGCTCTGCAGAGAGAATGAACAGAAGAATCACATTCTCGATGCATGCATGTGTGTTTAAAACTGTATAGTTCTAGCAACTGAATTCACTGTCCAAGTGTAATCCGTCATGTTCTTTTCTTGCTAAGTGAGTGATTTACCTGTCCTATGCTGGCAAGTATACATACGTGATCGTTCTTTATGTAATTAAAGAGTGATGTGAGTGTGCAAGCGTGGGCTCGCACACACAGGTCAGAGGGCAACTTGTGAGTGTTCGTTCTTGTCTCCGGAGTGAATCCCAGGGATTGAACTAGACTCACCCAGTTTGGCAGCACACCTTTACCTACTGAGCCATCTCACTAGCCCACACTTTTTCTTTAAAAATATACATGAATAAAATATTTTTAATTATGTGAATGTGAGTGAGTCTGTGCGGGTATGCACGTGTGTGTGCAATAACCATGGAGGCCAGAGACATGGGATTCCTCTGAAACTGGAGTTACATCCACGTGAGATTTGAGAACTCTACAGTTCTCTGTGAGAGTAGAGAACTTAACCATTGAGTGTCTTTGTAGAATGTCTATTCTTTCTTAATTAAAAAAAAAAGTTTTGTTTGTTTTTGATACAGGAACTCTATCTGTGGCCCTTGCTAGCTTAGAACTCAATGTATAGACCAGACTGCCTTCAAGCTAGCAGTGATCCTCCTACTTCTGCCTCCCAGGACTTAGGTTGTATGTGTGCACTACTGCATCTGGTTGTGGAAAACTGAGATAGTATAAATCAACCTAATGTTAAATCAGACTCGGACAGAGTGTGTTAGAATAGTGAAGCTCCACCATAAGTCTGCTCTGTAACGGAAACTCACCAGTCCCCTCCATTAGGTTTACACACCTCTATGTGCAGACACACCTAGGAGAGACCACACCTGTGTGCACACACCTAGGAGAGACCACACCTGTGTGCACACACACCTAGGAGAGACCACACCTGTGTGCAGACACACCTAGGAGAGACCACACCTGTGTGCACACACCTAGGAGAGACTACACCTGTGTGCACGCACACACCTAGGAGAGACTACACCTGTGTGCACGCACACACCTAGGAGAGACCACACCTGTGTGCACACACACCTAGGAGAGACCACACCTGTGTGCAGACACACCTAGGAGAGATTACATCTGTGTGCACGCACACACCTAGGAGAGACCACACCTGTGTGCAGACACACCTAGGAGAGACCACACCTGTGTGCAGACACACCTAGGAGAGACTACACCTGTGTGCACACACACCTAGGAGAGACACCTGTGTGCAGACACACCTAGGAGAGACCACACCTGTGTGCAGACACCTAGGAGAGACCACACCTGTGTGCACACACACCTAGGAGAGACCACACCTGTGTGCAGACACACCTCAGGAGAGACCACACCTGTGTGCACACACCTAGGAGAGACCACACCTGTGTGCACACACCTAAGAGACCACACCTGTGTGCGCACACACCTAGGAGAGACTACACCTGTGTGCAGACACCTAGGAGAGACCACACCTGTGTGCAGACACACCTAGGAGAGACCACACCTGTGTGCAGACACACCTAGGAGAGACCACACCTGTGTGCAGACACACCTAGGAGAGACTAGGTCATGTCTTCCCGCTGTTCTGCTTCCTGATGTTTACATGGAACACACAGTCTTTGCTCTTTCTCATTATATTTAGAACACCCACCTCTTACCTCAGTCAGGGCTTTTTAACCTCAGCATTGTTGCTATTTGGGCTAGATAGGTCTGTGCTGCGTGGCTGTTGTATGTCCTGCTCATTGCAGAATATCCCTATTGTCTGTCTCCTAAGTGCTTACAGCCTCCCATCTGCATCGGAGACAGTGTTTCTAGACATTGCCAAATGTCACCTCCACTTGCGGGCCCAGCTGCTGCTAACTGAAGTCGCTGATAGCACCTGGTGTTTCCTGGTTTTTACACAAGAATGGGACAATCTTTCACTGACTTTTTGTACACACATATAAAGACAATATTAGATCCATTTACAGAAGTGAGACACACATACACATGCATCTTTTAAAAAAACGCTGGAAAGCTGTATGCTTAAATTATCTTTTATGCTACTTAGAAAACATTTTTTCTGTTTTTATGTATTGAGTTATATGTAAAACTTCATTTTAAACAAACTTTTCTCTGATTAAAAAAATTCATTTTTTAGAAAATGCTCTCATGTTAGGTGTATTTCTCTTCCTCCTCCTCCTCCTCCTCCTCCTCCTCCTCTTTTTTTTTTTTTTTTTCTCCCGAGACAGGGTTTCTCTGTGTAGCCCTGGCTGACCTGGAACTCTGTAGACCAGGCTGGCCTGGAACTCAGAGACCCGCCTGCCTCTGCCTCTGGAGAGCTGGGATTAAAGGTGCACCACCACTCCCTGCATTACTTGGCACAGCTTTGCATATATCTCCCCCTTTTGGGCCTGTGGGGACTCTCTCCCCCCAGCCTGCGCACCGCTGTCCTCTCTTCAGCCGATTCTGTTTCTCAGCTTGCTCTCGCCTTTCTTGTATCCGCGTCTGTATTACATCCTGTGAGCTTTTTATTTAACCTTGTAGAAAACGACAGATACAAACTAGTGAGCCAAGGAGAGGGTTCCAAGGGAATTCCAGCCCGAGGTTCCGCCCCGGGCGTTAGCAGAAGGGCCTTGTAAACCCCTCTCACATGTCAGGGGCCTGTGTGTCGTTCCACTGGAGTGTCTTAGATGCCAGGAAGTGAGGGGTGCTGAGGGATGCCAGGCAGCCTGTCGCTGGAGTGAATTGCTCTGTGAAGCCGCCGCAGGGACAAGCCTGCGATTTCCCACAAGAAGTCGTCTCCAAGCCTGTGGGAAGTCATCCTTCACAAGGTCTTGTCAAAGAACCATGCATTTAAAAATCTACTCTGTGTATGGTACTTCCATAACACTGATTAATTCCTTTTACAGCGAGCAACCACAGAATAAGAATAATGCATAACCTATTTCTGTTTCTTGCTATTTTAGGGGACATCACACAAAAAGGCTATGAGAAGAAACGGTCCAAGCTTCTGTCCCCTTACAGCCCACAGACCCAAGGTAAGAGATGAGAAATGGTTTCGGTATTTTCATACCAAAGAAATGCTGTCTTAATAGATACCTGCCATCTGTTTGTTACACACGTACACCTGCCTTCTCTTAAGAGAAACCCAAGGCCAGGGCAGAGGGAAGGCTCCCGGCTGAGCGTCTGCCGCCTGCGCACTAGGCTCTTAAGGATACCTGAGGTCACTGCATCGCTTGCGCAGAGCTCGGGTGCTGTCTTGTGAAAGGCGATCCAGCTTCACCGGCAGAGAATTCCAGGCTGTGGGAGACTGCGTTGTGTATATGCCAGAGAGTTGTGAGCAGTTGGAGCAGGTGCAGACTTGGGTAGAGAGAGGGGGAGCAAGGAAAACAAGGCTGGAGGGGAGACAGATGCCCATTTCGGGGTGTTCCAGTGCTGGAGGACAGGGAGATGGGAGGCAAGACTCTGAACACCCGAGCGTTAAGCTACACCCTGTGAGGCAACTGCCAGTTTCCTCACACCTCTGGAAACCCAGAGGCCCCTGTGCTTAACTCCAGTTGCTCTTCCTTGCCTCCAAGGTGTCAAGACTGTCTATCCATGGTGCTCAGAGAACAGCCGTGCGAGCTTCCTTCCACGCTGTGTGCTGGGACTGAACTCAAGCTCATGTTGGCTGTTGGGAAGGGTTTTTATTATTGGAATACATGGAAAGAGATAGAACAGAGAGAGAAGAAAGATGGAGAAGCTCTTTTGTGATGGTCCAGAGACCACACAACGCCAAAGGGAGAAACCTCCCTGTAGAGGTGGTGCAGTCCTGAAGGGAGAACATCCCAACAGGACTGATGAGTTGCTCAGCCCAGCAGAGCTGAGGTGAAGTGTCCAGCTCTGCCTCGCCTCGCCTCGCCTCCTGGAGATGATGCAGTTCTGAAGGGAGAGTATCCAACAGGACAGAGGAGCTTCTGGCCAGGTGTCCCAAGGCTGCAGCTCCGTAGGGAAATATCCCAGGAGAGCTGTTCTTTCTTCTGACCGATGATCTCAGCAGGCCAGTGACTGCTTCTGTTCTGAGGAGAAACAGCGAAAACTGAGGGTTGCTCAATCCTTTTTAAAGGGTTCTGGAGGGGGGTGGAGCTATCAACGTGGCCTGTGATTGGTGGAGTTTCTTTGGCCTGTGATTGGTGGAATTCTCAGTCCAGAGAGGGTTTGGGGTCCCAACTCAGGGTCATTTGTGTTTGTTGAGACCCCTTCTGTGCTGTACTGTCAGGTTGGGAACCCCTCAGCCAGATGAGAGTTGAGTCCCTGATAGTCCCAGGGGGGAGATTTCTTATGAGGGGTTTCAAGTCCCAGAGCTCCCCAGCCTTGCAGAGCTAGATTCCTCCAAAAGGGAAATATGCTGGCTCCTCAGTGGTCTTTGGCACCATTTGGGGTTCCTGGTGGGCATAAGGAATGGTGGCTGGGCCCCCGAGTCCCCAGCAGGGTAGCAAGGGAAGCAAGCATTAGTCTTGAATAACAGTTGGACAGCAGGAGAGGCTAGGTTTGCTGGTAAGGTCAACTTTGCTTCCTGGAAGAAACACAGATGGCTGTGAGGGTCCATCTTGGAGGGGGGGGTGTCAGCCAGGAGTGCTGATGGCCGTGATGTTCCATCTGTGAGGGGAGGGGTCATCCAGGAGCGAGCACAGTCCTCAATCAGGTCCTCCTTCCATTTGACACTTAGCCAGCTGGGGGGTTGGGCCTGGCGTGGGGGCGGAGCTAAGGCAGCGCTTCCTTCACAGGGCTGTGGAGGCTGACCACAGATGAATGTGGAAAGGCGTGTCAGAGCTTCTCACAGAAAGTGGGAGTCCCACACTATAGACTGGGGGGGTGCGAACCACTCAGAGGGAGCCCTGGGCTGTGGGCTGTGTCTGTGGTCAGGGGTAGGGGGCAGAGCTCTCCGGCACAGAGCCGTGCTGTGGACTCTGCTTGTTGCAGAATCCTAACACGCGTGTCTCCTGTGCTCATTGTACTGAGCCTTGCACAGGGTTGCAGTCTGTGAATATTTCTTCAGTGAATAACATTACAAATAAATATTTCCTATGTTGTCCCACAGCATCTGCAGGGAGTTGGTTCTAAGATCCCTTGTAGTTACCAAAATCTGCATATGCTCGTGTTTCTCATTGAAAGAACCATGTGCTGTTGTGTATGGCTATAATCTATGATCACCTTTCATGTATTGTAAGTCATCTACTTCTGATGCTGAAGGTGGTGTGAACGCTGAGTTAGCTGCTGACTGTGGTGTGAACGCTGAGTTAGCTGCTGACTGGTGTGAACGCTGTGTGTTAGTTGCTGTGCTGACTGTGGTGTGAACGCTGAGTTAGCTGCTGACTGTGGTGTGAACGCTGTGTTAGCTGCTGTGCTGACTGTGCTGATGGTGGTGTGAACACTGTTAGCTGCAGACTGTGGTGTGAATGCTGTGTGTTAGCTGCTATGCTGACTATGGTGTGAATGCTATGTATTAGCTGCTGTGCTGACTGGTGTGAACACTGTGTATTAGCTGCTGTGCTGTGGTGTGAATGCTGCATACTAGCTGCTGTGCTGACTGGTGTGAACACTGTGTATTAGCTGCTGTACTGACTGGTGTGAACACTGTGTATTAGCTGCTGTGCTGACTGGTGTGAACACTGTGTATTAGCTGCTGTACTGACTGGTGTGAACACTGTGTATTAGCTGCTGTGCTGACTGGTGTGAACACTGTGTATTAGCTGCTGTGCTGTTTGCTTAGGTAGTGGTGGCAGGAAGAAAGAGTTCAGTGCTGACGGCCTCTTCTCCGGAGTATTTGCAATCCAAGGTTAGTTGTCCACGGATGTGGACTGCACAGACACAGAGGCCCAATGGTATGTTCCTACAAAAGCTGGTAGATTTTTAAAGTGACTTATGAATGGTGGCTGTGGAGATGAATTGAGAGAGAATTGATCAGGGGCGGCAGTGGAACCACCTTTGCTGTGGCCTGCTCCTCTGAAAGCCCAGCAGTATATCGATAAGAGAGGCTGGGACGGCTCAGTGGTGATGGTTTTCACGCATGCTTGAGAGCGGGAGTTCAGGTCCAGCGTCCCCACAGAAACGGGCATGGCGACCCACTGGAATCCCAGTGCTCAGGGCAGGGATGGGATGCCTGAGTCACTTTGTTTGTTTGTTTTGTTGAGACAGGGTTTCTCTGTTCTAACTCTGGCTGTCCTGGAACTCACTCTGTAGACTAGCTTGGCCTCGAACCCACAGAGATCCGCCTGCCCCTGCCTCCCGAGTGCTGGGATTGAAGGCGTGGGCCACCACCACCTGGCTCAAGTCATATTTTTAAAATCCAGTATAAGAATTTACAATGAGAAATCTGAGTTGTCAGCACATTCTCGCCCCATCCCCAGGACTGCATGGGGAGCTGAGCCATAAACATGATTATTTCGCACAGGTTTGACATGTGATTGCATGTAACAGTAGACGCGTGTGTGCACATCCTTCAGTGGACTCGCCCTTGCCGATGACACTTCTGTGGGCTTCCTGACAAGACCTCGGTGTCCTACATCTGTGCCCACCCGTTCTCACACCTTCTTTGCTTAACAAGGTTATCTGTCTAGGTAGGACTGTGCTTTGACCCCCCCACCCCCACACCACTCTTCAGAAACTCAGTACTGCCTCTTTAGTGGCTCCAGGGATGGGGCACCGTGAGTGCATCCTGGGTCCAGACAGTGAGGGCACAGTGTCTCCAGAAGTTTAGGAGTTGGGGTGGAGAGATGGCTCAGCTGTGAGCGGCTGTTCTTTGAGAGGATCCAGGTTCAATTCCCAGCACTCACACGACAGCCTGCAGTGGTCTGTACCTCTCCAGTCCCAGGGGATCACCACTTCAGTCTCTGTGAGCACTGAATGAGCATGGTGCACAGACACACATGCAGGCAAACATCACATAAAAGTTAAAGAAAAGGAAGAATTTAAGTGGCCTGCTTTTCTTACCTCCTTGTGCAGCAGTTCTGAGCTCTGTCAGCAATGCTCCTGCTGAGACTGAGAGCTGGGTGTCCCTCTGCAGCAGGCTCCCTCCGGGCCAGATTCTCCCAGCGATTCAGCGATTCAGCATGCACATTGCTGTCCTGTTACAGAGCAACCTTTTGCTCACCATCACGCCAGCCACGCAGGACCATTTATCTCACTGTGTCTCAGCTGCTCCCTTCTCAGCCCACACCACCACCCAAGTCCAGCAGCACTCAGCACTCAGCCGCAGACACTCGAGAGTCACCGGGAAGGGGGACTCAAGGGATTAGCTAGGGCACATTGGCTTGTGGCCAACCTGGAGGATTGCTCGTAGCAAAATTAATTTCTTGTTACTCTTCGTATGCATACATATGTATGCGTGTAGGGGTGGCGGGGGGGGAAGACAAGATAGATCTGGCTGTCCTGGAATTCAATATGTAGACCAGGTTGGCCTTGAACTCCCCTGATTCCTCTGCCTCCCATTAAAGTTGTGCACCACCACGTCTGGCAAGTGTTGGAAGTCTATGGCACCCCAAGCCCTCTTAACTTCTCCCTGTCTGTGGGTCGAAGGTGCTCAGGGTTTATAAAGACACAGATTGCAAGCTCAGTCTGGATTTCTGATTTGGTAGGTTTAGGGTGTAACCTGAGCATTTGCATTGCTGTTAGATTGACAGATAATGTTCTGGTTGATGGTCTGGTGACCAGATCTTGAGAACAAGTGGGCTATCTCTCCAGACTATTTGAGTCACACCTGTGGCTTTGTCAGCTGAATACAGGCAACTCCCAAATGTGAATTTACAGCCAGATCTTGCCCAGGTCTTTCCGGGAAACTCTGATCCATAGATCCAGCTCCATATTCTTTACCTCTTCCTCTTTTTTGAGACAAGGTCTCCTTAGGTAGCCCTGACTGTCTGGGAACTCACTCTGTAGACCAGGCCAGCCTGGAACTCACAGACCGCTTGCCTCTGTCTTCTTATATAATCTATTTTAAGTCATCTCTGTTTCAACATTTTCAAATTTAAGTTGATGACTTCTACATACTACCCTTACCACCAACATCTGCACCACACATAGTGGAGGTTGGTTTTGTTAATTTCACAGAGCTTGTTTACATCAGGTTTGCCTGTGGGGAAATCTGTGGAATTATGTTAATTGATGTGTTCATTCTCCCACTGCTCTTGGATATGACTAGCTATTCCAAGTTCTGCCTTCACTTCTCCCAGAAGGATGGACTGCACTCTGAACTCTGAGCTAAAATAAACCCTTTCTCCCCTGAGTTGCTTTTGTCGGGGATTTTATGACAGACAGCACAGAAAATGAATCTAGATCCCCCTGCCCTCAAGTCCCAACTATAACAGCATCCAGCAAGTCATCCTTAATCTCTTGGGCTGTCAGGGTGGCTCAGCGGGAGGTGCTCACCCTCAAGGCTGACCCCTGAGTTCACCCCCAGGACCTACAGGCTGGAAGAAGCAGCAGATTCTTGCAAGCTGTTCTCTGGTCTCCATCTCCATTCTTAAGTTACCAACTCATCAGCTTTCTGTTTCTTTTTGAGCCAATTTTGGTGTGTTTAATTTTTCTAGGAAACTACCTTGTTTTGTGTAACTTTTCAGATTTAACTAGGCTCCACACTGTCCTCTTACTGGCTCTGCCTTGACTGTATTGTCGTCACCCCGCCCGTTCCCAGGTGTTTGTCTCTTGGAAGAGCACACTTTATTTTCTAATTTATTGTTTTCAGGGTTTTGTGCAATTTTTTCTTTGTGTTCTTTAAGTTGGCTCATGAACTTTTACAAAATTTTCTGAGTTGTACACTTAGATTGTCTGCCTTATTTCCCAAGATAAGTGTTTCTTAACTTCTGTGATCAGAGAACATGCCTGTACAAGGGGAAGCTTTGCTAGGACAAGCCTGGACTGCAGTGGAGTCCGGTAACTCTCCTGTTTGTGTTTGGTGTGTGACAGCCCCTTGGCTCAAACTGCTGCATGGTGTTTACCAGGGCAGCTCGTTTTTACTCACTGCTGTCTGCTGGGTCTGTCCGTGTTGGTAGGAAGTGCATTCGGATACCTGAATCTCAAAGCATCTGTACGAGAACACCGGTAACAGTAGCATATCATTTCTCTGTAATTCTGTCAGGTTTTGATTTTTATTTTTAAAAGCCATTTGTTACTGTGTCTTCTGCAGTGGTGGATGGTAGCTCACTGATAGAGCACTCGCCTGCCTCAGCAAGACCTAACTTAGGGCGTTTTAAAAATAGGTAAATTTAAGTTTTAAGTATGTTAATTTTCCTCATATAAGAACTTTAGAATAAGCTTGTGGTGGCACAAACCTTTAATCCCAGCACCCAGGAGGCAGAGGCAGGTGGATCTCTGTGAGTTTGAGGCCAGCCTGGTCTACAGAGCAAGTTTCAGGACAGCCAGAGCTACAGCAGAGAAACCCTGTCTCAAAAACCAAACAAACAAAAAGAACCCCAAGAACTTTAGAATAATGTTGGTTTACCACCAATTCCCACGTTATATTTTAGTATGACTTTATTTGCATAACATAGCTCAGCTGTCTGCTGTTACTTTGTGCATACTTATTAGCCATTTATTCGCTGCACCTGCCGATACTTCTTCCTCTCAGATCAGCTTTCTTAAGTACGTTGTTAGTATTAGGTACTTTAATGAGGAGGTTGCTAATAAATTCTCTCAATTTCTCTTTATCCTCCTTCTGCTCTTGCATCTGTGTCTTTCCCAGAAGAAATGGGTTGGGGGCTGGACAGTCCATGTAATATAAATCCTATAGCAAAAGAAGATATCACCCCTTTGTGTATTTTACCCCACAGAGCTATAGGTTTAGAAAATGGTGCTTACCTCTCCTTCTTTAAGTGGCATTATAAGGATTGGTAGGTGCCCCTCTCCTTCCAAATGGGCCCACTTCTTCTAGACTTTCTGTTGTTTTCTTTGGCTTTGTTCACTCCCATAGAGCTGCTGCTGCTTTTGTTGTTAAATTTATTTATTTATTCTCCATGTGTGTTTTGCCTGTGTTTATGTCTGTGCACCGTGTGTGTGCAGTGTTCATAGAGGCCAGAAGAGAATGTCAGATCCCCTGGAAGTTGAGTTACAGATGGTTGTGAGTGGCCTCATGGGTGCTGGGATTCAAACCCAGGTCTCTGGAGAGCAGGCAGTGCTCTAACCACTGAGCAATCTCTCTAGCCTCAAAAACTTCTTTATAAGGGGCTATTTCATTCAGTACTCGTGGAAAAGTAACATTTGTCTCTGGTACCTTTTGGAATGAGAAGTTAATACCGCAGCATTGTAGTATCAAGCTTATGTGTATATTCTTATTATCTGGATTCCGTTCCCAGGCTCTCACCCATCCTTTCTATACCCTTTTCCAGCAACTTACACTCCTAGTCATTCATTCATACATACATATGCTTGTGTGTATATATATATACACAGTATATATTACTATATGCTACAATTATACTCTATAATAATATCGTATATAACAAACAATTGTATGGTTTTATATAATTATAAAATATGTCAAACAGTATATAATAACAAATTATATGATTATAATATACAAGTATTTATATATTAAATATGTATTTAGATGTACTTACACATTTTATATTAAACAAATATTTAAATATATAAAATAAATAAAATATTTATATTATGTATTAGTTGTATGTATATATATTATGTTATATATATATATGTTAGATATATTTTCTAAAATGCTACGTGATCTTTAAAATTGGACTTTAGAGGGAAAATTCAGTGATCTAAGAGGGAAAATTCTAGCAGGTAGTGCAAAGACTGAAGAACATGCTTAGAAGGTAACTCATGGAAATCAAGTACTGATTATTTGGGCTACTATTAAGCTCGACTTAATTCAGTAGCATCTTGGGGATAGTATATCCCCAAGTTTGTATAGTCACCACATGGCAGGAATGTGACCTGCCAAAAGTATCCCGGGAAATCACTTTCAAACTCCCAACATTCAAGCTAACTGCTGTTCCTGCAAACAAACCCTCTGTCTGACGTGTAAGCACCGTGCCATCTTTACGGAGGTGACCCTCGCTCTGTCTGATGTGTAAGCGCCGTGCCCTTTACGGAGGTGAATGTGTCTATAAAGATCACAGTCTTGTTCAAGGTCCCCAACATTTTCACTTTGGGCAACATGAGAGATGAGGACATGGTGTCGCGTAGCTCTCAGCTCCTCCCAGGCAGAGCCCCATGCTCTGGACACCAGTGGCCTACAGAACACCTGCCAGTGGCTGAAAGCTTCCTGTGCCTCAGTTACCAAACTTGCAGGAGGAGGGGCCAGAAATTAGCTCTGCTTCTGGCATGGCACCAACAACTTCTGCTGACAGCCCTCGGACTTGCTCTGGCTTGTACTCTCCCTCTACACAGGAGTTTGCGGAATGACAGACGTTCTAGACAGTCCATTTCCCTTGTCTGAGTTCCATTCTTCTGTATTTAATGTAGTGTTTCTGTTTGTGTATGAGTAGGTGCTTGTGCCTCGGTGTGCACGTGGAGGTCAGAGGTCAACTTCATAGAGTTGGTTTTTTCCCTCCAGCGGTGGCCAGGCTTGTGCAGCAGATACCTTTACCCACCGAGTGGCCTCATCAGCCCCTGAGCTGAAGAGAGTTCCGGTCCTTAGCTCGTTGGCTGTTCGTGTGTCTGATTTAACTGCTGTACTCTCGGGGTCTCTCAGCACTCTTCCAAATTGCTCTTCTCTCTCGTGACCCTGGTTTGTCGCACCCTGCCTCACATCCGGCTCATGCACAGACATTAGCAGAACAGAACGTGTATTTCCAGGGCTTCCTCAGCAAACATGTCTCAGGGTGAATTGTTGGGTGATGAAAGAGGTAGTTACCATATACAGTGAAGCGCAATCTTTCCCTAGCCGCCTGGTAACTTGTCTCCACCCTTGGTAAATAGTTTCATTTGGATCTGCCTAGCTCAGGGCGCTGTGCAGAGTGTGTAATTCTTGTTGGAGATGGTAGCATTGGTTGGCACAGGATTTCTGTGTCCCAGGCTGGTCTCACACTCCCTATCCTCCTCCTTCAGCCTCAGTGCTGGGACTACAGGCTTGGTTGCCCACACTGGGCCTCCTGCTTCTGTTTGTGCCAGTGCGACTGCTAGACTGAGGTCACCAGGCGTGCACACAGGCACCCACTGCTAAGATGCTCCCCATCAATTTTTATTTTTAAATGAAATTAACTCATCTCTTTTTAAACAGTATCACAGGCTTCCAGCAGCAAAGACACGCCACGCCCTGCCTCTCCTCTGCGGGACAGGTGTCTGCATGGCGCCCTGCCTCTCCTCTGTGGGACAGGTGTCTCCATGGCGCCCTGCCTCTCCTCTGCGGGACAGATGTCATCTTTTATTGTTTTCCATAGTTAACTTGGTATTCTAAACAGTAGTTATTACTTTTTCTCAGCTTTAACCAATTTGAGGTATTCTTTATTCATTTTCTTCTATAAAAGATTAGTATCAGCCTGCTGTTTACAAGCCTGGATTCTCAGGATGCTGAGGTAGGAGGGTTTCAAGTTCAAGGCCAGTGCGGGCAATTTACCAAGACCTTGTTTCAAAAATAAAACATTAAAAAAAATAATAAGTGAGCCAGAGATACAGCTCAGTGATAAAGCAAAGCCCTAGGTCAGTCCAGTGCCTAGAGGACACGAAGATCAGTATCTGCTCACCTTTCCCTTCCTGGACCACAGATGTATCACACACCTCCCTCCCCTCCCCTGCCCGCCCCGTCCCCTTTCCTACACTTCCCATCGCCCAGCACACCCTGTACTGCTCTCAGCAAGAGGCGCGCGCGGGATCGCAGCGTTATCCCTGTGGCAGCACAGCGTGGCGCGCTTTACTGTGCTTACCTGCCCTTTCTGGTACAACGCCTCACTGTTAGGTGGATACATCCGAACCTTTGTTTCTGTGGAGTCAGCTCTCGTTGTCCACTCTTCTTCTGTGCCCTCTGTCCCCTGAACTTGTTTCTTTGTCTTGTAAAGGCATTTTGAAAGAAACGGACATAAAGGGGTGTGTGCATTCTGCCATGTTGAGCCTTAACTCTCCATCCCAACATTTTCTTTCTTGCTTGCTTTTTTAAAAACGTATTTAAGTTTTATTATTTATGTGTCTCTCTATATGCATGCTATGCGTGTGTGTGTGTGTGTGTGTGTGTGTGTGTGTGTGTTTGCTCCGAAAGATGAAAAGAGGGTGTTATGTCCTCCAGAACTGGGGTCACAGTCAATAGTGAACTACTGGACATGGGTATTGGGAACCAAAGTTGGGTCAGAGGTCAAGTCAGCAGCCAGTGCTCTTTATTATTTACCCATCTCTCCAACCTCGTGTCCTAACATTTCACTTAAGATTGTTCTAATCTGCACAAAGATAATTTGACAATTTTAAAAATCTCAGAGCTGGAGGGGTCTCAGCACATGGCTGTAATCCCAGCACTCGGGAGGTAGAGGCAGGTTGATCAGGAGTCTGAGGTGATAATAGTTTACGCAGCGAGTGTAAGGGCCTTAAAGCAGAAGTTGAGAGTAAACGCATGCATGGAGAGAAGGTCTCACCTCTGGTTCCTCAGCTTAGCTGGTCACTGGCTAGCTGACCCCTCAGGCTGGGTCCGAGAAGGGCAGTGCATGTCCTGCTTCCTGCTTGCTTTGACAGCTCTGTGCTACCTAAGATTGCCTCTAAGACCAAGTCTAGCCTGTGAAACACCCTGTAATCCCTCCCACTTGAGAGCTTGAGGCAGGAGAATAGCTGAGTTGAAGGCTTCTCTGGGCTCAGAGTGAGTTTGAGGTCACCTGGCCAGTTTAGGCAGCCTTGCTTGGACGTAAAAGCGGGCTGGAGTTTGGTTTAATAGTTGAGCCTTGCTTCGTATGTATGAGGCCATAAGTTCAGGCCTCAGCCCTGTAATAGTTAATTAATTGGTTAGTTAATTAGAAATGCTACGGCGCTTCCTCCCCGCAGCCCCAGATCTTTCGCTTTACTGTATCACCACAGCACTTTGCACAGCTTTGGTGAAGGCGCTCCATCTGTTGACCGGATTGATGCTGTTCAGGCCGCTATGTGTTTGTCTTTCTTTATTCTTTGATTTCTTCTGTCTGTCAACTCCATTTCATTGTGTCTGTCTCCCAGTCAGGATGGGAACTCACCTCCTTTCTTACTAGCCTTCTGCCCTCCCTCCCTGCCTGCCTGCCTGCCTTCCTCCCTGCTTCCCTCCCACCCTCTCTCCCTCTCTCCCTTCCTTCCAGACAGGTTCTCTCTAGATAGCCTGGCTGGGCTGGATCTCACTAGGTGGACCCATCTGAGCTCACCTTGTGCTCCTCAGCCTGCAGGGCAGACAAAGGAAACGAACGGTTTGTGGCTTCGCCCCACCACCCCAGACCAGGAACCTGAGAGTGTTGGAGAGATGGCTCAGCTGTTGAGAGCACTGACTGCTCTTCCAGAGGTCCTGAGTTCAATTCCCAGCAGCCACGTGGTGGCTCACAGCCATCTATAATGCGGTCTGATGTCCTCTTCCGGCTTGCAGGTGTACATGCAGACAGAACACTCAAACATAAATAAATAAATCTTTTTTAAAAAGTTAAAGAAAAGAAGAGCCTGAAATACCATTTTCCTTAACAGCTTCCTTTAAGAATATGAAAACAGAGTCACAGTTTGTGTTCATAGAACCTACATTGGTAGGCAGCAGTTCTTTTGTGGCGTGCGTGTGGAACATGAAAACTGAATATTGTTTTATCTTGATAGGGCAGGTGTGTGGAAACGCGTGTCTTCAAAAGAGTTCTGAATAGAGCGCTGGGAACACAGGCGGGACGGTCCAGGCGCTGAGATCAGGAGCCATGTTTTAAAGTGCGGTTATGTGCCTCTGAGAGGTGGGAGCCACCTGCTGTGGAATCCTTCTGCCCGCCTCCTTTGAGTTAGAAACTCCTTTGCAGGGATGACTTCCTGTGTAATGGAGAGACTGCTGCTCCGAACCCCAGCCCATCCCATGCCTGCTCTTTGAGTGGGCATGAGTAGGATGGGCGGAGCCATGACTGGGGCATGATGTGGGCATTGTATCTGCCCCATGTCGTTTATCAGGAGGAAGTCCAGTCCCTTCCTCTCGGCTTCTCTTTCCCCCTGAATTGTCCAACAGCCCCCAGGGACTTAGGCAGCAGGAGAAGTGGTCCAGCCTCCACTTCCGAAAGTGAAGAGCCTCACGGGGTGCTGCTGACAGCCAGTCTGACTGTGCGACCCATAATGCTGAACTGCTGCTCAGCCCACTTCTCTTCTGCTCCTCTGATGCACTCTGAAGGTGGGGCCCATTCTTCTTGATTCCCAAGATACTCTTCTGGTATTCCCAGGGCGAAGTTCCTGTGAGTGTTCCCTTAGTTTCTGGCACAGCCATTTTCTGGTGTCCTGTGGGTCAGAGTCTGTCCAGGTACTTAGCCCTTGGTTGGCCAGGGCTGCTGACCCCGCACTTCCCAGAACCCAGCCAGTTCCCAGGCTTGGAGTCCATTACTCACAGGCTCCTTTCCCCAGACGTGGGTGTTCAGAGATTCCCAGGGCCTTAGCTTCTCAGCAGAGGCCCTGAAGGACTTGGGGCACTCTCATTTACCTGAACAGGGGGAGAAAGAGCACGGACCCCACAGAAGGACTCAGGGTGACAACCGGCACACTCTTCTGAGGCAGGTCTGTGGTGGACCTCCTGCTTTGTTGTAGTATGTGCCAGACTGGCGTTGCTGCACAGGGGAATGGGATGTTAGGGAGCCGCATTCTTGTACTTGGGAGGCGGAGGCAGGAGGATTCTGAGTGTGAGGGCTGCGTGGTGATCAAGGCTAGCCTCTTTAGTGTAGCCAGATCTTGTCTTACAACAGAGGAGCAGGGAAGAAAAGTTGAGAGTTGTAGTGCTGTCCGTACTGCTGCCCTGTCCTTTCCTGTGCAAACCCTTTCACAGGCTGCCTGTTGGGCTTAGAACAGCTGACCATGCCTGCTTTTCTTCCCAGCATCATTTTCTCACTGTGCTTTGCGGTGTCCACCAGTCTTCCTTGTCCTCATCTAGGTGCCCACCCTTCCCTGGGCTGCTACAGTCACTCAGTGGAGTACGGGGACCTTTTTCCTTTCTGTGCCCAGCTGGGTCCAGTACCAGGGTCTCTTAATTGTCTCGTGTTTTTCCCCGTTATGTGGGCTCGGAGCCTTGTTCCTTTAACCGTCTCAGCGCATATCACAGTGTAAAAATTTGGCATGGGGGGGAGATAAGAGAAGAAGGTAGGGAGACAGCAGCCAGAACACACCGTGTACATGTATGTGTGTGAAAGTAATAAAGTGTGCAAGTTCAAAACCATGGAACACAAGTGGGCGTTAGCTCATGTTCTGTGTTTGGACACCAGCACAGTCTGCTCTGGTCAGAGCCTGAGGAGGGCGGAGTGGCCCCCTCCCGTTTTCCTGTGGACACAGTAGTGCTGCTTTGCACTAGTAAATATCTGTTCCTTTCTGGGCTGCCATAGAAGACACACCCTTCTGAAAAGGTGCATAAATTATATGCATGTTGATTGTTGAAAAGGAATACTTTGAAGAATTTAAAACTTTAAAAAAAGTAATCAGAGCTGCCATCATCACTTAAATGTAATGGTGACCCCTAGTGGCCACTCTGCACAGCGGCGCGAAGAGCAGAAGCACCACTGTGTGAAGGGTCCCTTGGGAGGCCTCAGCTTCCACCCCGGCGGCGTTGTATACACCATGCCTTTCGGTCACTTCGGTTTTTATAAATGCCTTCATTTCTGTAAACTGAACAGTGAAAGGTGAAGAGCTCTGAGTGCCGTCAGCGCTTCGTCGCAGTACCCCGGGGACATCCAACCCTCCTTACGGAGACTGGCTTCGCTCAGACGGTCTGAAGGTTACGTTTTAATGCATAGCTTATCTGATTATGTTGCTACAGGTAGTGAATTTCACTTTTGCTTTTAGCTTTTCCTTACTGTGGCAGTAAAGCAACACTTTATCCCAAACATGGGGCCTTGTATTGTAGCTCCCCAAGTAATTTCTGAGATCTGGTAGACAGATCTTCACCTTTGGTCAGCAGGTTGTCTGCCCATCGAGGTCCCGTGGCCTGTGAGATAATGCTGTCTGCCTGCCCTCCCTTACTGTGTTGTTTCCGGTTGCATCCATAAATCGGTACACTTGCAAGTAGTGTGTAATGAACCTCCAGCACTCCTGTAATCTGTCCGGGACACTGTTTCTTCCCTTGTACTCCCAAGTACACATTAATCTGCTAGTTCCTGTCAGGGAAAGAGAGAGAACTAAGTTCAGAATGTTGGAGATGCTCAGAGTCACCTTTTATCTAGGAACATGAACACTGAACGCTGTTTATCTCGATAGGCACAGCTCTTGGTTAAGAAAATCAATACCGATTTTATTTTCTTTACGCGTAGGTTTCCCGCAAGCTCTTACGATGAGCACCTGGCTCTCTGCTCAGCAGAAGCACTTTAGCTGTGCAGAGTTGTACACATCTGCAGCCCCGGCGCTCTGCGGCCAGTCTGTCTCCAAGCAGTTCTTAGAAATTAAAGTCGATGAAGTTCGTAGTGAGTGAGTGCTCCCGTTTCACAGACATCATCTGCAGGCTGCCTTAATTTCTCTTGTGTAGTCACAGCGCTGCCTGCAAGTCTGCACCAGTCTATTTTATAACTTTTCTTTCTATATTTACTTGTTTGTTTGTAGAAGTAGAATACTGTGTGGCTCACCAAGAAAGACATGGAGGCATATTCATAGGTGCAGACCCTGCCAGACCTCAGCAGAGGGAACACCATCATGGCAAGTGCCGTACTGGACAGTGGAATCCTGAGCATATCCTCTTGGGAGCTTTATTGCTACCTAAACTCCTCAGGTGTTCTATTGATAGCACGTGCAGATCACGAAGAATCAAGCATCTTTTACATAAAGCCAAAGCCTGCAGACAATACAGAATGCCAAGGCCTAGGCAGCCCCTCCCCCAACAATGCACAGACCAACCATTTTAAACATAACTAAAAATAAACTTTTGCAGTATTTCCCCCATTCTGTATAAGACAATCAAGGTAGGCGGTGGTGGAACAGGCCTTTTAATCCCAGCACTTAGGAGGCAGAGGCAGGTGGATCTCTGTGAGTTCCAAGCCAACCTGGTCTACAGAGTGAGTTCCAGGACAGCTGGAGTTACAGCAGAGAAACCCTGTCTTGAAAAACCAAAAAAAACAAACAAACAAAAAACACACACACAAAAAAATTGTTTTATCTCTACAACACAGTCTAAAAATGCACCAGCAAAGCCATTTACAAGAGGAACAGTCATGGGGTTTGCTAAGATATTCAGGACCAAATGAAACCAAACATCTATCAAACCTTCTAGGTCTTTGGACAGCAGAAAAACATTACCAATGTCTAGTTATCTGGAATTCACTCACCATCCTCTGGGCTCCTCCAAAGGGCTTGGATCGCTCTGCCCTCTGCAGCGCACACAGCTTGTCCTCCAGGCTCTGGCTGGCTCCACTCCTCTGCTGCTGCTGTTCTTGGTGGTCGTCCCATGGCACTGGCATCTTCAGAACGCTGCTGGGGTCCCTTGCTGCAACTGGGCTGCACTTTCACCAACAGCCTCTGCTGGACTCTCTTCATGGTGCCAAGCCTCAGCTGCTCTCCATGATTCCTTCATGCCTTTAAAACCAGCACCACCTGAGTGACACTTACAGTACCAAGTTTGGTTGCCAGCACATGATACAACCCTGGCCATTTCTGGAAGAAGCTGTGCACTGACCCTGAGAAAACATTTTCCAGATTTTAAGATAGAGTCTGGTTTTCAGGGAAAAACAAACAAACAAACAAACAAACAAAAAACCAAAAGCTGGTCGATTCACGTTTGAGTCCTAAGTTCAGTAGAACATTCCAAAGACTTCTTTATAATCCATAACCCGATTGTTAAACCTGATTATTTTAGCAAGTGTTTTTCTCAGCATCATGGCAGGTTTACCTTGTCTGCAGGAAGGGCTGCTTGTCAGGTTGCGTTCTCAGCACATAGCAGATGTGTCTTGTCAGGACTGCCTCACCAGTGTCCAGACTGCTTGTCTTTTAGTCAGCTTTGCTGATGATTTGCCATTCTTTCTCACCACCAGTATGAGGAAACATACAGCCTTCTTTATAGATCTCAACTGCAGCATCTTGAGCTACATGCGCGCGCGTGCGCACACACGCACGCACGCACACTATCAGAGTAGAACAGTCCGCCCTGCCTCGTGTTCCCGAGTCCTGTGTGGCTAGCTGTGGTAGCACTCTGCACACAGCCACCCCTTCCTTGTGATGGGATCCACTCCACAATCAGGAAAAGCACTGGAGCCTTGCTTTTCCCCTGCTCCCAACTGAATTCTTTACTTTTACCATGAAGATTTATTTCTCTATTCTGTGCCTCTGACTTTTGAGCCCTCTTTCTCACTTAATTTTCACAGACTTCTCTCTTCATAGAGGCTTATTTTCTTCCTCTCTCCCCTCTTCCTTCAAGAGAGTTCCTCCTCCTCCTCCTCCTCCTCTTCCTCCTCCTCCTCCTCCTCCTCCTCCTTTCTCTTTCTCTTCTCATTACTATTACTGTTATTTTATTATTTTGCATATATATGATCTCTGTCTTCTGGGAACTGCCCTGAGCATACTTTACTGGACTCCGTGAGGTCTGGAGTTTCTTTCTTGTTCTTGTTCTTCCTTGGCCCCACATTGTATGCAGCTGGAGTGATTTCAGGCCCCATGTTGCAGGCCCCACTTGTAGCAGTACGCTGCTGTGGCAGCCCAACAAGGAAGACTCAGAGGCATATTCATAGTGCAAACCCTGCTAGACCTCAGCAGAGGGAACCACTATCATGGCAAGCGCCATACTGGACAGTGGAACGCCAGGCGTCTCAACTCAGGGGTTTTTATTGCTGCTCAAGCTCCTCAGGTTTCTATTGATAGCATGTGCAGATCATGAGGACTCAAACATCTTTTACATGGAGTCAGCACCTGCAGACAATACAAAATGCTGAGGCCTCGGCAGCCCTTCCCCCAACAATGCACAGAACAACCATTTTAAACATAGAATTAAACTTCAACATTTGTTTGTTTTTTTATTCATCTACTCATCCATTTATTTATTTACTTGTGTGTGTGTATGCGCGTGCGCGTGAGCACCTGTGCTGCAGAGTACGTGGAAGTCAGAGAGCAGCTTGCAAGAGTCGGGTCTCCTGCCGTGTGGTCTGTCTTGGGGGTTGAACTTTGGTTGTGAGGCTAGATGGCAAGCCTCCTTTGGCCACTTTGCCATCTTGCTGGCTTTGTATGTTGTCCTTGAGATAGTGTCTCACTGTATTGGTCAGGATGACCTCAAACTCACAGCAATCCTCCTGCCTGAATGCTGAAATGATGGGTGTGGGCCAACTTGCCTGGATGATTTTACAACCTTTAAAGATAGCCTCTTGTCGCGTTGAAGCAGAGGCTTTATTTCTGACAACAAAATGATTATCATGGTTTTAGACCCCAGAGAAAGTGAGTTGTCTTAATTGCACGGATCCCTAAGGAGCAGAGACGATGCCGCAGACTGCCCATTAACCTAGCTTGGTAGAGAGTTGTGTGTTTTTGCTGTCCATTGGTTGTGCTCTTGGCTGTGTGTCAGCTGACTCCGTTCTCATTAGAAGACTTTCTCTGTGTTCTGTCTCCGCTTGGCCTGTGATAATCTGAGATAATCTGAGTGGAAATGTGTGCTTTCCCCGGTATCCCTCCATATGTGCCTGTCTTTTCCTCATGGCAGTTGATATTCTATAGCTACGTTACCATTCTGTGTGTTAATTAGCTCCTTTGAAAACATAAAGCAGAAGCACGTTGAGAAAGGCAGTAGAGAATGCTTGGAGCTTTGTGTCTCTGCTTTAAGTAAGGATTACAATCATTATTTTTTTGTTCTTGTTTTTTGGTTTTTCAAGACAGGGTTTCTCTGTGTAGCCCTGGCTGTCCTGGAACTCACTCTGTGACCAGGCTGGCCTCAAACTCTGAGATCGGCCTGCCTCTGCCTCCCGAGTGCTGGGATTAAAGGTGTGCGCCACCACCGCCTGACTTAGGTTCATTCTTTTTAACATTTGAACTGTTAGTTATGCAGTTTGGAAAGACATGTTTCTTAGAGTGATTTCTTATGTTTGATTAGTAAATATCTAGTGATAGGTGATACAATTGTAGTTTATGTGGCCCCTCAAACAGACAGACAAACTCCCCAAGCCAGTAGGAGCCAATAGGAGCTTTAGAAGCAGGGTGCCACCTCAAGCCATCTTCCTTGTGCGTGTTTACAAAGCAGCTCATGCATGCTACAGTGACTTCCTTCCTATATACATCATCTGATTAGAAATAAGATAGTTCCTTTCCATTTTGTGTTCTCTATTTAAAGTTGCTTGGACTGTATCTCAGGTGATTTCTCTAACAAGTGGCCTTTGCACTCTTGTCCATGGTGGACAGTGGTGTGGTATTTGAGGCTTTGGTTGGCTGGAGAGGTGTTTTTCCCCTTTGCCTGTCTGCTGACTAAATCCAGAGGCTTTCTGAGGTGCTAACCTAAGTCCTTAGTGCCCACCACTTTCCATTTGAGAGTCCTGGGAGATTTCCTGAGTCCCTTTTTATGGCCTTTTGTCTGAGAGCCAGCAGTGGTAGATAAGCCCTGACCCTGCAGCTTCTCGCCAGCCAGCCCATGTCTCCCTTCTCTGTCAAAGGGGCGGCAGTAGGACCAGCGATGCAGGCCTATTGTGCAGAATGAAAGTAAGGTGCAACGTCTGTGTCTTCCAGGCACAAACATTTGATTGTTAATTTTATCGTAGGTCAGGCTGGTGAAGTTTTCTATAAAAGGACTGGTGGTATTTTAGGCCTTAAAGATCCTAAAGTCTCTGTCCTAGCTACTCCGTCCTGCCTGGGCAGCGTGGAAGCAGCCGCAGACACTCAGTACCAATAAATTTGTTTCTAAAAACAGTATAAGCCAGCATGGTGGCACACACTTGTCATCCTAGCACTCAGGAGGATTGGCGTTCAAGACCAGCTTCACCTGCAGAGCACGCTTCCAGCTGGCCTGGAATATGTGAGACCCTGCCTCAAAAGAAAAGAAAACTCAGTGTAGCTTTGTTTGGTGGTACTCACTTGCAGTCTCAACACTGAAGAGGCTGAGGCAAGCCTGGGCTACATGAACACCCTGTCTAAGACAAAACAGAAGTCCAGGTAATGAGCCGTAATAGGCCCAGGAGCTACAGAGACTGTTGATCCCTGTCCAAGACTAACAGAAGCAACAGATGACTAGGCATGGAGAATATGTTAAGGGTTCTGTGTAGTTACTATTTGATGTGGATTATTGAGAATTTGGGTTGACTTAAAGGCCAGCTCACAGCCTCAGATAATAAAAAGTCTGTGTGCATGAGATGTTACAGGGAAATTACTGGGGGTGGAAGCAGACAGCTGGGAGTCAGGACAGGGAGACTGGAGGGGACTGGAGTGGAGCTGTAGCTCACCGTGTACCGACAGTCCTGTTATTTCCTCAGTGCTGTATTAGATAACGCTCACACTGTATTAGACGCAGCAGGTTAAAATCCACATCCGTATCATTAACTAATGAACGTTCAGTGAAAATTCTGGCAACCGGAACCACTAAAGAATATCTGTAGGTCTGTAGAAGCACACAGGTGGAGAGCATCCTGAAACATGCTTTTCTTTGTTCTCTCAAATACAGGATACTAGAAATAATCTAGACTTGAGGTGTAGCTCAGTGTGGATCAGGAGCCTGTGTGAGGCCCGAGTTTGACACTTAGCACTGCAAAAACCCAAACCAAACGCCAGAGCCAGCAACCAACCATGTTGGAGGTTTCACTTAACGACCTTTACACAATTATTGCCTTACTGTTTCTTTCCCACCAGATCACTGACACTTACAGCTACATGGTAATTTCTTAGCCTGAGGCTTCGCACCCAGTCTATGTGCCTATCTTAACCTCTGACTCTTTAGCATAGGTGGGGGGACAGTCAGCTAGCTGTTGCAGGATGCCGTACCACGTCCCCTTTGCTGCCATGGGTAACCTTCTTTCAAACTTCCTTTTTTAGAAACAGATTCAACAGGACAAAAAGACAGAAACCAGACTCCTGCTCCTACCACAGCTCAGACTTCTGCTCCTTCTAAGTACCATCGAACTCGATCAGGAGGGGCCAGAGATGAGCGATACCGATCAGGTGAGAAAGGGTTCCAGTTTTCCTGCGTGTAGTGTGAACTGTTCTGAGTGTGAGCTGTGTGTCCTGGGCAGTGTGTGCTGTGTGTCCTGAGTGTGAGCTGTGTGTGCTGGGCAGTGTGTGCTGTGTGTCCTGAGTGTGAGCTGTGTGTGCTGGGCAGTGTGCTGTGTGTCCTGAGTGTGAGCTGTGTGCCCTGGGCAGTGTGAGCTGTGTGTCCTGAGTGTGATCTGTGTGTGCTGGGCAGTGTGTGCTGTGTGTCCTGAGTGTGAGCTGTGTGTCCTGAGTGTGAGCTATGTCCTGAGTGTGAGTTGTGTGTCCTGGGCAGTGTGAACTGTGTGTCCTGGGCAGTGTGAGCTGTGTGTCCTGGACAATGTGAGCTGTGTGTCCTGGGCAGTGTGTGCTGTGTGTCCTGGGCAGTGTGTGCTGTGTGTCCTGGGCAGTGTGAGCTGTGTGTCCTGGGCAGTGTGAGCTGTGTGTCCTGGGCAGTGTGAGCTGTGTCCTGAGTGTGAGCTGTGTATCCTGAGTGTCAGCTGTGTGTGCTGGGCAGTGTGTGCTGTGTGTCCTGAGTGTGAGCTGTGTGTCCTGGGCAGTGTGAGCTGTGTGTCCTGGGCAGTGTGAGCTGTGTGTCCTGGGCAGTGTGTGCTGTGTGTCCTGGGCAGTGTGTGCTGTGTGTCCTGGGCAGTGTGTGCTGTGTGTCCTGGGCAGTGTGAGCTGTGTCCTCGGCAGTGTGAGCTGTGTGTCCTGGACAATGTGAGCTGTGTGTCCTGGGCAGTGTGAGCTGTGTGTCCTGGGCAGTGTGAGCTGTGTGTCCTGGGCAGTGTGAGCTGTGTGTGCTGGGCAGTGTGTGCTGTGTGTCCTGGGCAGTGTGAGCTGAGTGTCCTGGGCACTCTGAGCTGTGTGTCCTGGGTGTGAGCTGTGTGTGCTGGGCAGTGTGTGCTGTGTGTCCTGGGCAGTGTGAGCTGTGTGTCGTGGGCAGTGTGAGCTGTGTGTCCTGGGCAGTGTGAGCTGTGCGTCGTGGGCAGTGTGAGCTGTGTGTCGTGGGCAGTGTGTGCTGTGTGTCGTGGGCAGTGTGTGCTGTGTGTCCTGGGCAGTGTGTGCTGTGTGTCCTGGGCAGTGTGTGCTGTGTGTGCTGGGCAGTGTGTGCTGTGTGTCCTGAGTGTGAGCTGTGTGTGCTGGGCAGTGTGTGCTGTGTGTGCTGGGCAGTGTTTGCAGAGTTCTTGATTACTTCAAAGCCAATGGATTCTGACAAAACTCACAGTAGAATTTCAAGTTAGTAATTTAAAAGACATTAGCGGGGTGGTGGCGGCACATGCCTTTAATCCCAGCACTCGGGAGGCAGAGGCAGGAGGATCTCTGTGAGTTCAAAGACAGCCAGAGCTACAGCAGAGAAACAAAAACAAAGACATGAGCTTACTGTCTGTAACCCAGTGGTACTGCTGGCAAGAGAAAAGGCTCAGTGGGCAGCGGACACAGAGTGGGTCATAGTGCCAGCCTCTCTGACGCTTGCTTACTGCCCACCAAGCGGCCCGCCCTGCGGGTGAGGTAACAAGATTAAACTGAAAAACTTAAGGGCAGTATTATTTTACTTTCCTCAGATTTTTGTCTCCCTTTTACTAGCCAAAATTACCATGACCGCTTCTTGAATTGAAAAATACCCTCTCAGAAACTGCACTTAAAAAGGATATGGTTTTGGGGCTGACCGACCTGTTCCGAGTGGATTTTACTAGACACATTCTCACATGAGGATGGTGGAGACGGGAGGCGTTCAGTCACCACAGGATGGTCGCACGCCACTCTGGAGTTTCCCTCAGGCTCACCTTGTCCTGAGGGGTCGGGTAGCAGTAGAGTCATGGTGCACAGACAAGAATTAGGGAAAGGCACCAGATAACAGTCCCAGGCCAGCAAGGAATGAAGACCAGGCTAGGGAAGGTCACCAGAAGCCACATCTGAGAGCTTTAGCAGTGGTGATCTTTCAGACTCCTGTCTGTTCTAGTAGCTCGTCCCAGTGCAGACTGCATGTGGTGCACTGAAGTCCAGGGCTAAAGCTGTGTAAAGCAAGATCACTGTTGTGGTGTGGCATTGCGGTGCAGGCTGCCCTTTGCTCAGCTTCCCAAGTGCTGGGATTACAGGTGTGAACAACCACTGCTCCCAGCTAAAAGCAGCTGCCTTGGAGGGCAAGTCAGAGGGAGGCAACACCGGAAGCAGCAGGCTTATCCAGAGTTCCTGCTGTTGCCAGACACCCAGCCCTGATTTCCCCAGACCACTGTCACTTTTTGAGGCTAACTCAAGTTCGGCTGTGTGCTCTAGCGTTGGGCATTTATAGTTCTCATTTCTAGCCTTCTGGGAGATTTTGTTTTCTTCCCCTGGCTTTTCTTTCTTTCTTGACATGTTTGTTAATGGATTATGATAAAAGGATTTTTAAGGAACCAAGATGATTCTCTACATTCTGTGTCCAAAATGATTGCGTATCGAAAAGGGCTTTGAGAACTCACGAGGGGATGTAAGCACTTGGCTTTCTCTTGCAGAAACCCAGTTGTGGTCTCTAGCCAGATGCAGGGCAGTGGTAAGGGCCCTGCGGTCAGGTTGGTGTTTATCTCTCTAGGACTTTGTGACAGGGAGGAAAACTAGTTAGGAGACATAAGTAGGGAAGAAAAGGTGATTCACAAAAGTAATCTCTGTGGCTCAGTGGCTAGGAGCACTTGCTGCTCTTGCAGAGGACCTAATTCAGTTGTCAGCACTCTTACCGAGTGGTTTACAACAGCCTGTGGTCTAGCTCCAGAGGCTCTGACACCATTTCCCGGTCTCCAAGGGCACCCACACATGTGTATGCAAGCACATAACATACAAACACGAATAAAATAAACATATATATTTTTAAATCTCTGAAGGACTGGAGAGTGGTTACGAGTACTTGTTACTCCTCCAGAGGTCACAATTTCAGTTTCTATCACCACGTGGACGTTCACAACCATCTGTAACTTCAGCTCCTGGGGATCCAGTGCCCTCATCTGGCCTCCAGTGGCACCATGTGGAGGCATACGTAAAATAAGTAATAGTACAACTTTTAAAGAAGCATCTTCCCAACATTGAAAAGAAATCTCCAGAATGTGAGAAGCCGCGAGCGTATTGCAGCGTTGTCGTGAGGAGACGTAGAAAGGCGCGAAGCTCAGACTACAGACGAGGGCTGTGGCTTTCAGTATGTCGGGAACTGTTGGGCTCTGTCCGTGGGAACTCTCAGCGCATCGGAGAACTCTGGCATCCCTGAAACCAAGAGCAACTGCAGCAATGGGGAGCTGCGCCTCTGTGTCTGTGGTCACGGGAGGGCTGCACCCAGGAGGCTGAAGCACGTGCCACATGCACATAGCTAGAGAGCAAAAGGAGTGCTTAGTAAAACTTGCAATTCGAAGTAGGTGGTGGGCGCTCAGAAAGGGCTGATAATTTAACGCTGGCAAGTGTGATTGGGAAAAACTTCTTACTGGCACAGGCTTGTTGTTGCCTGTGACATTTCAGACAGTCACAGTCAACTCCAAACAGCCTTTGTGCTTAATGTTTCAGATACAATTGTAAGAGCTTATGTTTAGCAGGCTGCTACCATGCTTTTTTACCCTCTATCTCAGAAAAGAGAAAACAAAGTTAGGAAGAAAGAAAGAAATATTCACCGCCCTTGTTGGCAGCGTGAATCTGGGAGAGCAGGAGCTGACAGTGAGCTGGACTAACGTCACAACGCTGTGTTCCCAACCTAATTCCCTCTTGGGTCCGGCTCTCAACCAATATACACACTGAGCAAAGTTCTCAGGAGTCTAAGCTGCACACAATCACAGGTACAAGCTGCAAATGACAAACTTACACTTTTCTAGTGACACATAAAGAAATCATAGCGACCAGTAACAAATTGTCTGAATCAAACTCACTCTTATCCACTGCCCCTGGGATGGGCACAAAATCATATTAAAAAAAAAATTCCTTGTTTTTAGAGAAACCAAGATCAAACTCCTTCAAAATGTCTCACTACAGTTAGTTTTCAGAGTTTACTTATTTTCTGTGTGTGGTGTTTTGCCCGCATGTATGTCTATGCATCATGTTTGTGCCTGGTGTCCATGGTGACCAGAAGGGGGTTTTGGATCCCCTGGAACTGGGGAGTTACAGACAGTTTGAGTTGATATGTGGGTGCGAGAAGTGGAACCTGAGTCCCCTGAAAAAGCAGCCAGTGGTCCTAACTGGTAAACCATCTCTCCAGCCCCTGCCTTTCAGTTTAGATCCTACAACCTGGTCTTAGTTCGTAGCCAAAGGGTCCCTGAACACACTGCTCTTTAGTGTCCCTTTCTGACCGTTATGGAGAGACGCACATGTGTGGTGTGTTCCCGAGTGCAGGAAACACACAGTTAATGCTCATAGTGGACAGAGATCTAATAGGACCTCATCTAACCACACCTTTGGTGTCAATCTTTTGAGGAATTAGCCACCACAAACAAAACAAGAAAACAAAAGGCTTTCAGGATGCATCAGCATCACCCTGTTCAGCTCAGAGGCTAGTGCTGGAAACAATACTCAGCCTCACGGCTTCTGTCAGAGAAATCCAAAGTCAGCTTTGTCCAGGGCCTGACCTTCAGAAGAGATTTCCTCATCAGAGCTCAAGATAATCCTGCCTGGACTGTTGGGTCACATTCTGTTAGAGGACTGCTGTTCTTCTCAGTAGGAATCTTGGCTAGGGTGACTGGGAATGCCTCCTTTGACACCAGTGTCAGGGCAAGAGTTTTCATTTAGGTGACAGTTGGTGGCTTGATGCTCTTGGGCCTGATGCCATGAATCCTGCTCTGTGGTTCATGGTGACAGAAATGGTCCCAGCCTCCCAGGCTTGTCAGTGGGGAGGGTGCCTGGCTTTAGAAGCTCTGGCCTCTTGCTTATCACACGTAAAATAACTGTAGAGATAAAGAACCAAGTAAGAGCACTTGCTTTGTTCCTCTTCTGTCATTGAAAAAGTACTTTATCTCATTATAATTGGTTACTTATTTTCCGAGACAGTGAAGAGCCATATTTCTTCTAATATAAGAACACTTTAAAAATATTTTAATGTCTGTTTTATATGATAGTGTCAAAATTTCAATAAGGTATGGCAGTCTTGAGTAGTCTTAAGTCCCAAGTAGACTTAGGGAACACTAAAATAGTATGATAAATATAAATGCCACATTTCATTATTTCATTTCAGAACCCAAAGTAAGTACATTGCTACTATGATCTCAAACGTCGTCACCCAAACTGTACGTGGTAGTTAGTGCTCACCTAGAATCCCAGCATGCAGGAGACTGAACATTAGCTAATGTTCATAGGCACAGAAACTGGAGGAAAATGTACCCAGTGATTGAGCCAGTTCTTCTTGCAAAGTTCTTACTTAGTGTTGTATGAGTTTGGATTGTTTTTACAATATATAATTACTTTTTCCTTTTTGGTGATACTAGGGATTGAATGAAGTAGGACTGAACTAGGACCTCACACGTATCCGATGATCAGCTCATTTCTTATTGTTGATAAGGACACAAACTCCGTCTGTGATGTAATTGTTAGCAGGACAGCGAAGCAGAGTCGAAAGTGATAGCCGTGTAAATTAACTGCAGTTTTGTACCAAATTCCCACTGTTAGCCTGGAGTCTTTGATTTACTGTTGGGAGGTAAATGTGGCAGTATGTCCTTCTGTCTTCCAGGTGAGAACTTATCTTTGTCCACATGTGTTCCCTGTTTGCTTACCTTGGCCAGCACAGGGGCTCCCGAGTCAAATCTTCGTTAGTAAGATACTTCATACTCCAGAAGGCATGGACTTAGTCCAGCCAGCAGTGACGGGTCACTTCCTCTGAGCTGAGCACAGCATTGCATGCTGGGCACAAAGGTAGCGTGGGGTGGGGGTGCATGATGCCAAGGATAGGTTCTGTTGGGGAAGTTTATCTTTAGTTATGTTTAAAATGTTTTTATGCACTGTTGGGTGAGGGGCTGCCTAGATTTTTGGCATTTTGTATTTTTTGCAGCTGTTGGATTTATGTGGGGGATGCTGATTGGTAATGATCTGCCTGTGCTATCAGTAGAACACCTGAGCTGAGAACTCAGAGTTCCACTGTCGCTGGCCATGACGGTGGTTCCCTCTGCAGAGGTCTGGCAGCATTTGCATCTATGAATATGCCTCCATGTCTTCCTTGCTGAACTCCACAGCAGCATAATACTACAGGGTTTCGTGGCTAGTACAGCCTTATGCAACAGGAAATGATTTTTCAAGGCAGATAATGTGAAATGTAAGAGTGAAGTTCTACCTCCCCTGTGCCTCTTTGTACATAAAGCTGGGGCTCAGCGGGCGAAGGTGCTTGCTACCGAGTCTGATGACTTGAGCTCAGTCTCCAGTGTCCATGCGGCGGAAGGAGAACTGACTTCCATGTATACATACATGTATGTACGTATCCATGTACACATTCCGTGTATGTATACACATAGTGACTTTAAAAAGCTGTTCCCTACATCAGTTATAATAAAAAATATTGAAAATAACTGAGAACCCAAAACAGGAGCGTGGTTAATAGACTGGCAGGTGGTGGAGGGTTACTTACCCATGAGAAGGACAGGAAAACTCCCCAGCAGCTGAAAGGGTAATTCCAGAGTTGTTACTGTGTGAAGAAAGCCGAGTGCGTAACTGTGTGATGCTACCTTAGAAAGATGAACCAGATATTGCAGGAGACGGGTTACCTCTGAGGGTGTGTAGGTTTGGTAATAACTGCGTATTATTTTAAGCGTACCTTTTTGGTATAGTATTAGCTTTTAGAGCTGTGCATTGGAGGGACCTGTAACTTTACTATTCAGGAATAGTGGAGCTACACTTAAGCAGAAGCAGGGTGGAAACTGACCTAAACAACATTTGATTGCAGTGCTTTCTTTACAAATATGCTCTCAGTCTAAAGACGAAAGAATTGTAAACAAATACTGAACTCAAAATAAAAGGTTTATTTTTTTTATAATGGATGCAACAATTTTGAAGCAGCTCTTTGTGTAGCATATTATAGAGTCAGTGAGGTAAAATGTGGGGGCATTGTTAAGAGGGAGAGGGGTTAGAAGGAATTCTTTGGTGTTGAATGAAATAAGAGTACCGGAAACTTATTTTTAATACACGTATACAGATAGTTATGGACTCGTGTACAAATATTTGTGTTTATGTTCTCTTGATCCCCAAAAGGCCGTGGAAAAAGTTGCCCTAACAATACCGAGAGCTGCTAGTTCCAAGATCTAAATGCTGCTTATTCACTACTGACAGGAGCCAGAATCCTGAGAGAGCTGTGCAGGCCAGGCCTGGAGCAGGAAGGTGCAGATGACCCAGGAGCAGCCTGTGTCAGGGAACAAGTAACTACTCAAAATGAAAAGCATCCAAGAACCAGGCTGCCAGGAGTGCGCCAGCAGATGCTGATGCCAGGGCCCCCAGAGCAGATGGAGAGCCAGTGAGCATGTTGATGTGAAGTAGAGCTGTCACGGCCAGGGTCGTAGTACAGCTAAGACATACTGTGGAGAAGGTTCAGGGGGCTGCAGCTGTGCGCAGGTCCCAGTGCCTCTCTGTGTATTACTTACTCATATACGGAACGATAACCACATGGTTAATTCATCAGACAACAGGTGAGTAATCAGTCACTGTCACCCATCATAGAGAGATATGTTTTTAGAAAGGCACATTTCTTTGTGGTATCCCTGTCAAACTGGATAACCTGAATCTAATTATGAGAATATATAAAAGCAGCCAAAATTAGGGGATATTTTATAACATTAACCTGCACAAAACTGTCATGGTGGTACAAGACAGAAAAACTAGAGGCTAAAGAATCAAGATGAGTAAACAGTAGAACGTGTGAGTCTAGATCAAGATAACTAGGGGGAAACCAGGGCAGGATTGGACAGTTGACTGACTGGGAATATGGACTGAGTCAGATACTGGGTGGGTGAATCGGTATTGAGGGTCCAGATTTTTTTTTTTTTTTTTTTTAAATACAGGGTCTCATTGTTTAACCCTGGCTGGCCTGGAACTCATTTTGTAGACTAGGCTGCCTTCAAATTTACAGAGATCTGCCTGCCTCTGCCTCTGCCTCTGCCTCCTGAGTGCTAGGATTAAAGGCTTCCTAGAATATACCTGGCTAAATTTCCAGATTTCAATAAATGAACAGTGGTTGTGTAAGAGGAGAATTCTTACTTTAAGGAAGTATTAATAAGAAGTACATGATCATTGATTTCATCCTTTTCCTTGGAATTAATTCTAAGGAAATAATTAGATGTGTTGGATTATTCTTGGCTGTGAACAGTAGTAAGAAAAAATGGACACAGTCTAATATTTGATATTAAAGAGTTGCTTAAATTGTAGTCTGTTAGCTTATGAATGCTCTGGGCCCTTTACAGGTATGCTGTGGAACTGTTTACATGTAGGACAAGTGTTTTTATTTGTGTTAGTCAGGGTTTTTGGTGCACAAACAGCTGCCGACTCAGGCTACCTTAAATAGCTGGCGTAGGTCACTGGAACAAATGGCTGAGAAATCCCTAGAAAGGAGAGAACTCCAGGGATCTCATCGAAGTTCAAAATCTTTCCTTTCTGGGTCATTGTCAGTAACTCAAATCCGGTCTAGGACCTACACTTTCTTACTCAGAAGGATCTGATTGGACCAGCTCATCTGAGAGGTCACGTGTTTGGAGCAGAGGGGCCTGGAAGGGTGTGGTGAAGCCATTCCTGGGCAAGGAGAAATTGCCAGCGGGCAGCGCCTTGGGTTTGATCCTCTCAGTAGGATCTGAGGGCATGTGCACGTCTGTGTATGTGCACGTGTGTGTTTGTGTGCGTGGGTATGTACTCGTGTGTGCATGTTGGTGGAGGCCAGAGGTCAAAGTTGAATGTCGTATGAGAGGTTCTTTTAAAAGCATCAGCAGAATGCATGCAGTATGCATACTACATACAGTGGGAGTGGAGAATCTGGGATTCAGTTTGGGTGTGTTAATTTGGAGGTTCCTATGACATGTGCAGGTGGAGCCCAGCTGTGTGCAGACTGCTGTTCACGTCCCTTGTGGTCTTCTGAATCAGAATCGTCCCTTTGTTCCCACGACACAGACCTGAGGGTCTCAACCACGTTCTCTTTCCGACAGCTAAGCTGTTTTTTTTGGAAGTGCTCTAATTCAGCATTTCCACTGTTGGACACATCTGATTATCTCCTTAGCAGTAGCTCTAACTCACTTAGAGGCTCCGTCTGCGCACAGATGCTGCCAACTCCTCCCACCCAGTCAGCCTTTGCTGTGGCAGACCTGTGTAATCGTCTTTGCTGTTCTCTGAAGTTACCCTCGACTTTTCTTCTGTCCTTGTTTTTTGTCTTAATTGATGTAAATCAAGAGATAAATGAAAGCACTCACACCTCCTCCTTGACAGTTTTAACAGCCTAAGTGCCAATAGTTTATCCCTCAGAGGTTATGATCCAGCACAAATGCAGATAAATCCGTATGTTTAACTTTTCAGATATCCACACAGAAGCCGTCCAGGCTGCTCTGGCAAAGCACAAGGAACAGAAAATGGCTTTGCCCATGCCTACCAAAAGGCGGTCCACATTCGTCCAGTCTCCTGCTGATGCCTGCACGCCTCCGGGTAGGTTCATCGGAGCCCTTTCTCTTTGACAGTTCCTGCCTGGGTGTTTTGGAAATAAGTTCTCCTCTTTCTGAGGTGGGACCTGGAGCTCCACACATCATCAAATGAACCTAAGGAGCACGCTCTGAAGGTCACCTTATAGACAGCACGTGACAAATACACAGACATCTGGCTGTGACGGCCAAGCTCCTGCAGTCAGTCACACAGGCCCAGGCCTTCTGTGAGGAAATGGCTTTTTTGTGTTTCTCCAGGTTCAACCTGTGGTCACAGATTTAACCCATTAGTCTCCTCAATTGATGTTTCATCTCGCAGCCATCATAGGAGTGGGTGAACTTATGACAGAATTCTGTGTGTCGTTGGAGATTTTAGGAGTGTGTTAATACAGATGAAATAGCTCTGATAATGAGACAAGAGGGAAGCAGATATCCTGCCTACCCCCACTTATCAGATGTGGCATCTTACGACTCTTGATGTAAATTTAGGGTTAGAACCTCATCTCTGAGGACCATCTAGACAAAACTCAGATTTCTTTCCTATTCAGAATGTTTCACCAAATTTATAAAAACCTTATTTTTTCCTTAGATCAAATACTAGACGATATTTTTAAATGATTTGTTTATTTTTATCTTATATGTATAAGTGTTTTGCTTGCATGTACGTATGTACACTGTGTATATGTCTGGTACCCTTGGTGTCCAGAAGAGGGTAACAAGTCCCTTAGAACAAGAGTTACAAACTGTTAGAGGTGCTGGGAACTGAACCTGGGTCCTCTGTAAGGCAGCAAGTGCTCATAACCCTCCATGCCTCTGGGACGCGTCCCTGAGAGCCACGCTGTTGTGCTTGTTGTGCGGAGCTGTGCTTCCCGCTCCAGGCTCACGTTAAGTTTCCTTCTAGGTTTTGGCTGACTTCTCAGAGCACTTGGGTATGCTGCGGGCTCTTAGCCTGTGCTTTTTTCCCTTCACATTTGTGCTGTCAATATGCTTGGAAGAGAAATAGCTCTGTGGCTTCAAGTGTCTTTCACAGTGTAACACAGGCCACCTCTAGCAGACCAGCACAGTGAGGCATTCTTCAGACCCACTCATTCAGAATCTTGGACGGAGTCCCTTCCACATTCGTACAGTATACAAGTTAGGCCCTGGACACAAAGGGAGCTCTCTGTCTAGTCACCATCCGTGTTGGCAGACCCTGCAGATGGCTGAAGTTCAGTTTCAGTAAATGGCAAAGGGTGGAGAGCAACGTGACATGCAGTTCTTAGAAGCAGTCCTCTCCCAACCTCCGCCAGAGCAGTGTGGGTTCAGAGAAAATGGCTGCTCTCATGGCTTTGGGTTAAAAGTGAGAACACCCCCAAGTACTGGGAGAGGGCTCAAGGAGCGGAAGCCTTTTATCAGCCCTTTTATAAAAGGCGCTGTCAGAGGAGAACTTAGGAAAGAAAACTTAGGCACTCTTGAAACAAATTGCATCTGTTCGCTGCTGAGGGGCCAGGCCTCTGCATCTCTGCGTTTCTGCACGTGCGTGCTTTGCTGTATGTGGGACCTCCGAGACGCAGCATAATGTCTTCGGGCACTTTATAACTTTCATAACTCCGTAACAAAGGTGCAGTCTCTCTCCTAAGGCCTGAATTCAGCAGAGCAGAATAATCTGTTCTAGAGGTTTCTGAGCAGGATTTGAAACACCTCCATGTGCTATAAGGGACATCTGTGTTGTCAAGAAGAAAATCTTTCCCAACAAGAGGTGATATTAGGGCTCCCCCAGAGCAGTTTCACACAACTCCTGGTGGAATTGATCTTGGTATTCTCATGCAACGATTCTGTACGTACCGAGTTCAAATACTTTGCTCGGGCAGGGGCGGGGTGAGGGGGGCACCTGTATCATAAGGGCTCGCCAGTACCTTTCATGCTAGCAGTAGACTTTGCCGTTCTTGCTTCACAACCTAGGCTCCATTTTCTCCAAACTTCAGGGGACCCACCTGTGAAGAGCATCGGCTCCTTCTGCCTGCTGCAATTTAAGCCACTGGCAGTGTCCCAGGACCTGTGGCCTATATGGAAACCACAGTTTTATCTGGCTTACCTACTTTTGCTAGCCCCGAGCACCCAAGTTAAGAGGCTGTATTTATATTTCAGGGGTGAGGAGGAGGAGGAGGAGAAATGACATGATTGCTCATTGTTGAATCCTTTTTTTTTTTTTAACGTGTATGAGAGCTCTGTCTGCATGTACACTTGCACACCAGAAGAGGGCATCAGATCCCATTACGGATGGTTATGAGCCACCATGTGGTTGCTGGAAATTGAACTCAGGACCCCTAGTTAAGAGCGGTCAGTGCTCTTAATTGCTGAGCCATTTCTCTAGCTCCATGTTGAGTCTCTTTAAAAGTTGGCTTCTGACCGGTTATAAATGGTCAGAAAGGCTGGGTGCAGTGATGTGCATCTTTAACTCCAGCACTGTGTGAGGAAGGGAAGATGAATTCCTGGGATCCATTGGCCTGCCAGTCAGCCTAGCTGAAATGGCGAGGCCCATGTTTAGAGAGAAACCCTTGTAAACAGGTTGAGGAGAAGTTGAGGAAGGCACCTCATGTCAGCCTCTGGCCTCCACAAGCACACTCACACCCGACCGCATCCTCACACACAGGTACCTACAGCCTTGGCCCACACATCACAGAAAGGTTGAAGACTCCTTCGTGCGCTGTGTTGAATGGACCTCACCCCTGGGGCACTGCTCAGTCAGCTGCTCCCCTTTGGGAGGCGCACAGCCACCTGCATTGCTAACCTGATGAAAATTTAGAGAAATCTTGGCTTTGCTGATGGTATCGTGCAGTTTGCAAGCAATGGGAAATAGTTGGTGCTTATTGGTACACACTCTGAATTGCCACGGGTGGGAAGACTGCAGTCCCGAGCGTGTGACGGCTCCGGGTAATTGCCTGGCCTCCCTGTCCTTTAGACTGCTTGAATCGCTATGTCCAGTTCTCTCTGTGCTGACGTCATCTGCTTTGCCACGAGCAGTCACCTCAGCTCTCCGTAGGCGCTCTTTGTGTGACACACTTGCTCACTCATGCAGGAAAACAGTGCACACCCACAGCACTCATGGATTTTTGCTTCTGAGCTTTTTCTGCAGCCTTGTGACTTGTCCTTCACTGCAGCGATAGCTGGCAGGGACTAGATAAACTCCAGCCCAGCGGCAGCCCTGGCTGCGGAGGAGAGAGGCTGTCCTGTGAGTGTGTCGCGCCCTGGGTCCTGCCCAGCAGTGCCTGGGTACTCGTGGGGCTGGAAGACAAGGAGAAGCTGTCCTCTCCGTAGCTTTGCTTTTAAACTTGGACCATACTATTCATTTCATTCTCCACATTCCTATATGTAAAAATGAGGTCCTGGAACACACTGGGCTATTGCTAGTGTTTCATCTGCCTTGAGGATGCTTTATGAGATCACAGTGCTTCATAGTAAGCCAAGGACTCTGACATAACTTAGACACCCCACCAAACTTGTGTTTCTTGTAAGTGCTTTGTCGAAGAGCAGATGTTCTGTAGACATGAGACAAGTTCATGGTCACCGAGTGACTTGCTCATTGTTAAATATAGTGGCCAGACTCAGTCTTTTTCCTGAGCATATTAATCTACTAAATGCACAGGTAGGAAATCCCTTTTACCTAATAGCTGCCTATATATGCACAGCACTAGAGTGGTACATATTAAATAGCCATCACTTCCTGAGAGCTACTCACCAAAACATAATTCGGTCAGTTAGATGTTACTTGAAAGAGAATCCCTGGGCTGGGAATAAGGCTCAGCATGCATGAATGCTGAGCCTCGTTCACCACATGCATACCCAGCCTGTGGTTGTTCTTAGTCACACATGGGTTCACTGAAGAGAAAGTCACTTCAGGATGCAGACCTGAATTCAGGAGAGCAGAGGGAACAGTCTTAGTGAACTGAACCCAGAGTCCTTTACTGTTGAAAAACAAAGTTAATTAGCCTTCGCCACTGATACAGAGGCCTTTTTGCATAATGAACAGAACAATACTGCCTGCAGTCTCAGCCACTAACCTGGCACCTTCACAGAGTTCAGGAGTCAAAGGTCTCCACGTTTTCCTTGAAGTTTTTCATTGCTGATGGCTGCTAGAACCATAGGTCTCTAATCCATTAGCAACATCATAAACAAATGCCTTTAGCATGTAAGAAATTGGGGGCAGGGTACTTTTAACAACAGTTGCCTCAGCCAGGGCTTATATCAGGTACCAGTTACATCTCAGGAATCAATCATTGACAGTTTCTCATCATTTACAGGCTTTTCCTAAACCCAAGTTCACACATTCCAGAAAGCAGTCTCTTACACATTCCAGTGTCTTACACGAGCGCCAACCTGTAACCCAGCATGCAGGAGGATCAGAGGCTCAGCACAAGGTCGTCTTTACTTACAGCTGGAGTCGGAGGCCAGCTTGGGGTACATAGTCCCTGCCTCCCCAAGAAAAGACTAAAGAAAAAGTTTGGTGAAAAAAAGAAACCTGATAAACTACCAGCTTGCAGAATCCCCCGTGGATTGTAGTTTATCAAAACCACAGAGTAAGCAGTGGATGGACTAGACCCTGTCTTGGCAGCACACTCACTGTTAGAAGGGTTATGAGTGGCAGTCTGCATGTACTTGAGGAGCGAATTAATGAATATTCAATATTCTTTAGACCAGCGTATAAACACAACCACCATGTTATCAGGTTAATTGTAAAATTTAAGGTTTGCTAATAAAAGTAATCTAATTCTTAATTTTATTGAATCCATTTCATGTATACTCAGAGGGACGGAGGATGGTGGGCAGAAAACTGAACTGGAGAAATTAACTTGTCTGTAGACAGTGTCACGGCAGCTTGCCTTTGGGAGCTAGTGAAGAAAAGACACTCGAGGGAATGAGAGCTGACCCCAGCACACGTGAGAGCCCGAAGGAAGCAAGGCTAGACTGTAATTCAGAACTGAACGTGCTGGCACAAGGCGCTGGGTTTGATCCTTAGTACCCTTCGCGCCCAGAAGAATAAAAAGAACACAACAAACAGGGCCAAGACTCCTGAGATCTGACTTGTGTCAGAACTGAGACCCAAGTCCAGAGCAAATCCTGATTAGTTAATTAGTTAATTAATTCGTGTGGGCGTGGGTGTGTGTAGGGTTGGGTTCTCAGGCTTGATGACAAGAACCGTTACCGCTAAGCCATGGACAGTTCCTAGAGTGACTGATAGCCATTCTTTAAGCCACTTCCCATATTGCCTCTCATTCTGGTCTGTTGTGTATCGGATAAATGCTTTCTTGAAAACCTTGGAGCACTGAGGGTTGTTCAGTCTGGCATTCACATGTGCAGTAACCTGGGTGTGACGGAGCAGATCAGTAATTCCAGCGCCTGGGAAGTAGAGAGGGAGACCAGTGGTGTTCAAAGTCCTCTTGAGTTACCTAACCGGTCTGAGGCCAATCTGGCTGCGTGGGACCCTGTCTCAAGAACCGAAAGAAAACAGCATAAATCTGTCTTGTCTCCTCGTGTATTACAGCATTAGTTTTCTAGCAGCTTCTCCAGCAGATGGGGGGAGAACTAGGAAGAGCTTTGTGTAGTGAAGCGTGTAGACGGAGACCCTGGAGTGTTAGTGAGTGCTCCTTTGTCTTGGTTGTCAGGAAGCCTGTGGCCCTGCCCTTAGATTCTCTGACGTACTTTTCAGTCCCTAGCCAGCTTTCTGTACACAAAGATTCTTGTGGAATATAGGAATTCTCCTAGGAAGTTCACAGTCTCCCCAACAGCTGCATGGCAAGTGAATGTCCACACGTGTGGGTTCGGTGTTAGTCTAAGTGGCTCAGAATTTGTAGCCTAAAATAGGCTCAGCCCCTGCCTCCAGATCGGAACTGTCTTAAGAATAAAAATTGCATTTATTTACTTATTTATTTGTGCACACACAAGGAAGGTGCATGCTGAGGTCAGAGGACAATCACAGGAGTCGGTTCTCTCCCTCCGAGGCTTGAGGCCTGGCTTGTCAGGTTGGCGGCAAGTGCCTTTCCCTGCTGCGCGCTCACTGCCCAGAACTAACTGATCTTCCTTACACACACACTCTTTTTTTAGATCCCCGTCTTAGTCCATAAAGATTTTTCTTGCAAAGTTTTAAATTTTCCCTTGCCTATCTAAAATATGTTTCCTCAAGCATTTCTAGACATGCCGAGCTCCCTGACCCGTGACTGTAGGAGGCAGTGGCTTTTCTGTGTGATAGCGCGTCCACCCTCTTCTTACCCAGGTGATCAAGCCTTAGCTGTCCCATCGGTGGCTTTGCTCACTTGCTCTCTGAAGCACTTGCTTGCAGCCCTAGGCCATGCTGGGTTGAAGTGACATATTTTGCAGTGGTTGTCAGACTGTATTTCAGCTGTCATTTCAGTGGACCGTGGCTTACTTGCTCTCCTAAGCCAATGTTGAGACATCTAAATGTGCTCAATGACAGGATCCATTTTCCTTTTTTTTTTTTTTTTTAAGATTTTTTATTTTGTGTACATGAGGGTTTTACCTGTATGTATGTATGCATGTATGTATGTGCACCACGTGATCTCCTGGAACTGGAGTTACAGACAGGTGGGTGCTGGGAACTGAGCTTGGGTCCTGTCTCCAGCTCTGACAGGAACTGTTCTCCAGGAGCCCGTCCAGCTTATACTGTTCCTCAGCATGTGTCATTGACAGGTCATGTGTGTTCCAGGCATCATTTTTAAAGTTCACATAAAGTAAATAGCTGGAGGAGGTGCCTGGGGTTTGAGCACGCCCTGAACTCTGAGCTGTGGCCACAGCCATAGCCTAACAGCGCACGTTAGGGTGTCCACTTTCACGTCTGACAAAGAAGCACAGTTGATGATAAGCATGTCTGCATTTTCCTGAATGCCTCATGGTGCTCCCTGCACCTGGGAACCACTGGTGCATTCTCTATCTCTAAACATTAGTTTGCATTTTTTCTAGATGTTTCTAAGTAGAGCCATATGGTTTTGTTTCTTTTCCTTTTTCACAGGTAGAGGAGGAGGAAAGAGCTGGCTTTTATTCAGCCTGAGATTTTGAGATGCATCCTGACAGATCACTCACGCTGAGTCAGGCCCCACTACATGGGTGGACTATAGTTTACCCGTCTGTCTGTACATGTACATTTAGATTGTTTCCCATTTTAAGTTATTGCAAATAACATTCACGTGCAAGTCTTTGATTGATACCTGCTTTGATTTCTGATTGAAAACATACCCAGGAGTGCAGTGAATAGCTAATACATCTAGGGTTCAGAGTTTCTGCATGTATGGATGTGTGGAGCTGGAGTTAACAGTCAGTTGTAGACTGCCATGTGGGTGCTAGGAATTGAACCTGGATCCTTTGGAAGAATAGCCAGCACCCTTAACTACTGAGCCAACTCTTCAGCCACGTGTTCATGTTTTTAAATATGTCCACATGTGACTAATGTCATAGCAGTTAAGAATAGTTAGCCAACTTGGGACTTTTCTTCCCTTAAAAACAATAAGCAAAACGTTTATATGTTTCCTACTTGGTTACAAATGGATGATAGGCTTTCGATGAACAATATTAAATGATTTAAGTCATATCATATGGAGGGCAAACCGTGCTTTCAAAATTGTTTTCTGGGCCGTGAACATAACTCGTTTGCCTGACATGCACGGAGCCCTAGGTTCAATCCCTAGAACCACAAACAACAACAAAAACAAAAACATTTTAGCTCCAGATAGTTATTCATGACTCGAATCCCAGCACTCGGGAGGCAGAAGCCAGAGGACTGATTGTCAGGAGTTCAAGACCAAGCCATCTAGGACTACATAACAAGACCCTGTCTCAGGAAAGCTGGGTCAGCGACACGGCTCAGCAGGTAAAGGCCCTTGCTGTCAAGCCTGATGACCTGAACTTGATACCCAGGACCCATGGAGGGAGAAAATCAACTCCTGACACTGTTCTTCAGCCTCCATAAGTGCGCCATGGCACGTGCATACCCTACAACAAAGATACTAATTTTAAAAAATTCCTCTAACTAAAAACCATCTTGCCCAAATTTCTACAAATAGACAATGGTTTTTTTTAGGCTATCAAAGAATAATATGTAAAAGAGCTCATTTTGACTTTTTAAAAAGCTGAGGCTTGGGCAACTAAGGTGGCCCATGTCTGTAAACCCATCTCCCAGGACGCAGGAGTAGGAGGAACTCTGTTCAAGTCCAGACTGAGCTGCCTAGCAAAATCCGGTCTCAAGAAAATGAAACAAGACACAGCAGACCCAGAGGCCCGCCTGTGCGCATTTCTGAGACTTCTGCACAGACGTCTGCGGCTCACGTGGAGACTGACCTGTGGCCATACCTCAGTTGTGTGGTCTCCACAGCTAAATGTTTTTCTTTTCTCTACCAGCCTTCAGGTCTCCCTTCTCTCTGCTCCCACTTAGTACTTTTATTTTATGCGTGTGGGCATTTTGTCTGTTCACGCATAGAAGCCAGAAAAGGGAGTTGGAGTCCCTGGAGCTGGAGTTCCCAACATTTGTGAGCCTCCATGTGGGTGCGGGGAATCTAACCTGGGTCCTATGGAAGAGTTACGAGCAAATGCTCTTAACTGCTGAGTCATCTCTCTGGTCCCTGCTTTCATTTTTAAGGAAGGAATGGACTATTTAAGTTATTCTGTCTTTTACAAAAATTAATGTATGCGTGTGTGCTGTGTGGGAACGCCCGCGGAGGCCAGAGTGCCGTCGGATCCCTGGAGCTGGGCTTGCAGGTGCCTGGGATCTAGCTGGCACAGTGCTGGGATCTGAACGCGGGGCCCAGTACAGAAAGTAAGTGCTGCCTACCACCGAGCCGTCTCTTCAGTGCCTCGTTTAAATGGATACGGAAAACATGGGTGCTGAGGGAAACCAGAAAGGAGGGCCTGAGAGGGGACTGGTGGTCTGTTGTGGTGGGAAGGCACCTTTCCTGGTGTCTTTGGAGCTCGTTGGTCTCCTTGTGCTCCTCCATTGTCTGCCTTTACCCAGGTCACTGTCAGTAGCTGCGTGTGCTTCACTAGACGTCTTTTGTTACTCTCTCCACGTACGCCTTGCTTTCGGTCCCCGCCATCCTTTCTCACTTGCCATTCCTCTCTACCTGAAGCTGGTCCTTGAATCTCTCAGCCAGTCCCTGCTTGCCCTGCAGGCCGGTATAGAGCCCAGTCCTATTTGTTGAGTGGCTAGACCATCTTAAAATTGGATCGGTTTAACGTCGGGTTGCAGTACAGTGCTGGACCTCCGAGTCCAGGTGGAGGACAGACACCAAGCCCTGTCTGTCTTCCCAGCCCGAGCTCTTCCCTAGCTGCAAACCATTAAACACCCAGAGGAAGGCTGGCAGGCACAGCAGGTAATTGAATTGAAACACTACACCTAATTACATAGTCGATCAGAGACAGAAACAAATGCAATCAGTTTTCCATAAATCCAATAATGAAAATACTGGTTTTACTATCTATAAAAATTGACTTATTCTGGTTTTAGACTTACACAAATTAAAATGACACAATAACAACAGCTTGTAAATCCAGAGGCCTTCGTGGGGTTCTGACTAATCACTGAGATCTCTGAGATCTCTGTCTGTCTCTCTCTCTTCCCCAGCCCATGTCATCCTCCTTATAATGCCCCCTGAGAACCCTGGGCTGAGACAGTGCAGCGGAGCTCTTGGCTTCTCTGTTCCTTCGAGCATGCTGTGTTCGTGTGTGGGCCGTGTGCGGGCCCACACTGCACATACGGTCTCAGGCGTTCGTGTCTCAGCTTTCCTAGGACCTGACGTAGTCCAGCACACGGTGATTAGATCCACAGTCCTTGGGCTGCGGGTCTCGTCTTACGAGAGGTTGTGCATTGCTGGTAGCCCTGAGCAAGAAGGAAGATTGTGCCTGTTGCTCTTGCTTTGTTGCTTTGGGCTTATAAACTAGACTTCTGGGTTCTGGATTACCTTAGGGGTTTTGTTTGGTTGGTTTTTGTGGTTTGAGTGGTTTGTGGAGGGTTTCAGTTTTCCTGCCCTCTTATTTATTTCTCCGGCTCTTGAACCACTGTATGTCTTGGACCCACCGATTCACCTGAATTAAGCAAAAATTTTCTGCAGAACTGAGCATGACATTCTTCAATTTAAAAAAAAGTGAATGGGGCTGGGATGTGGAAGAGAGCTTACCCGGGTGTCCGAGGCCCAGTGCCGTCTGTAGTCATTCACCCCACACAGCACTAACTCGAGCCACCCAAAGTCATTTAGAAGTGTTTGTCAGGATCGGACCAGTGGCTCTCTGTGCCTTGGAGGCTCCTAGCCGGGGATAACTCTGCTTCTTCTCAACTTCCGCCTCCCTGTATTCAGTTGGACTTCCGGTTTCTCACAAGCTGTTCTAATGTAGGCGTGTTTCCTGAAGTTGGAGCCAGGCTCAGTTAAGGCACCAGTGAATTCTTGTCATGTCTGGAAACCTCCCGTGGGCCTGGGACCAGCTCGCTCATCCGGGAGCGCGGCAGTCTCCAGGCTGAGGCTGCGTCTCTTCCCTCTTCAGTTCCCACCACCGCCTTTCCTGTGCAGCAGGACAGATGCCCACAGAAGTCCATGTGGCTGCCCATCACAAGGGCTGAGACGCAGATAAGCCAGAAGAACTTAGACATCGTCTAATCTCAAAACAGGAAAATAGTTAAATTCTTAAGAGGTTTGGGTTTTTAAGTTTAACACAGTCTTTTGAGTTCAGCTGTTCTGTTTTGCAAACTGTGGCCCACAGATCTTTCCTCCGTTTACGGATCATCACCTGTCACTCTGACTTGAGAATGCTAGTGTTCTGCTGGTGTCGACACGGGTGCAATGAGTGAGCAAGAACAGAAAAGGCTGTGCTTGAGGCAGGATCGAGACTTCTTTTTTTCTAATTCCACACAGACACGTCTTCGGCCTCTGAGGACGAGGGCTCTCTGCGACGCCAAGCTGCGCTCTCTGCTGCCTTGCAACAGAGCCTGCAGAATGCCGAGTCCTGGATCAACCGCTCCGTCCAGGGATCGTCCACCTCCTCATCTGCATCTTCCACGCTGTCCCACGGAGAGGTCAAAGGAGCCAGTGGGTCTCTAGCTGACGTATTTGCCAATACTCGAATAGGTAGGAGTTGGGTCCACCCAAGAAGCACACCTCATGTTCCATTTGGCACCCAGTATGGAGGAAACAATAGAGTATTGTGTTAGGTTTTCAATGTGGCCTAAAAAGTATGATCACAGAGAACAGTTAACAAGGCAGAGAAGGAACACCGGCAATGTGTGTGTTGCAGGGGTGGTAGCGCCATCCACATCAGCGATACAGTGTTGCCACCTGAAGCCATATCTGTTTCTATAAGCAGTACTGGAGCTGCAGGGTCTGGCACCAGTGTAGGAGAGGCACAGTCCCTCACCCAAGAGCTACTGAAACGCGTAGCACTCAGATTCATAAAGCATAGTTTATCTGAGCAAATTCTACACTGAGCCATTGTCGTCAGGCCTCTTTGTCCTTGGCCCGAAGACTGGGTTTATGTACTTGCTGCTGCGGCTGCTGTGGCTGCTGCTGCATGAGAAGCGCAAGGGCCGAGGGCCACGGCTGCTGCTGCTGCATGAGAAGCGCGAGGGCCGAGCCGCGGCGGCTGCTGGATGCAGGGTGGCTTTGCTTGGCTCCGCTTTTTGTGTCTGTGAGTCTTGTTTGTGTGTTCTGGGGTCTCTGCTTTACTTACCTGGCAGCACCAATTGCTCTTCGTCACCCCAGCACTGTCTGATGTCTTACCCTCTTCCCTTGACCCAGTCATAACCTGCTGTCATGTCTCCTCAGTGACTGTCTGTGTCACTATATAATATTCCAGTTGAAACTTCTGAAAAGAAAAGACTAGAAATTTTTAGCTTAAGGTTACAATTGTTAATGAAGATTGCTACCTTGTGGGTATTATTGCCACAGGAAAGGCCAGTCGCCATCCATGGCGACCCGCCCTGCACTTTGTTCTACCATGTCATGAGGTGCCCAGTGCAGCCGCACACAGACAGGCATGTTTCCCACCAGCCTGTCACAGAAAACAGCAGCCAAGCTATGGCCTGGAGAATTCATTGATAAATGTGTCTAAAAGAGAGCTTTTCCACTTGCAAAAAGAAATCCAAAAACCTCCTTTACGTTGTCTGGATTTTATTGAGATGCTTTCCCATGACTTCCTAGTGCTCTGTTATTTTTTTAGTTGAGTTATAGAAGCCATCAATCACATCCAGTGTTGGTACTTTTGGATGTTAGCTCTCATTGAAGTAATTCCTGTTCCTTAAAAAGACTATAATCTACCAGGTGTGGTGGCACACTCTGGAGGGAGAGGCAGGCAGATCTCCGTGAGTTCGAGGCAAGCCTGGTCTACAGAGTACCAGGACAGCCAGGGCTATGCAGAAGAGACCCTGTCTCAAACAAAGAAAAGAGAAAAGGGCTATAATTATTCAGATAACACAGTGGTGTTGCCATTTTGGTGTGTTGTCTGGATTTAGTTTGGAATATGTAGGGGGTTTGATTCTGTTTTTTGTAAACAGTAAATTGTAAACAGAATTCATTCACTACTTGTTTTTCTTAGCAATTTATCATGAACATCTTTTGTATATTTACAATTATGCTATGCTTTTTGTGATTTTAAAGAATATCACTTTTTCTATGCCTTAGTTTATTTAGCCACTCCTTATTTTGAACAATGAAGTAGTATCCAGTGCTGTTCGCTCACAGAATTGCTGGGATGAACACGCTGGATCCGATAAAATACTCCTAATTGGGTGTGTGCGCACCTGTGACCCCAGCCCTTGGGAGGTTGAGGCAGGAATAAGGCAGCCTTAAAGATTAGTAACCGCAGACCTCGAGCACCGCAACCTTACTCTTAAATTCATCTTGGGAATTATGTCTTTCCCCTTTTCATGCTTCTCAGTGATTTTTCACTATTTTTATGTCATATGATTTACTTCCTCTGATTGCCTTCTTTCCTTCTGAAGATGTTTTCTTCTCCCTCCCTCTCCCTCTCCTTCTTGCCTACAGTGGGTCTGACTTAACTCTGGGCCGTTTTCTCAAAGTTAGAAATAGGCTTTACCTCATTTCCCTTTGTCTGAGAACAGTGGTTGTCTGACTCATTCTGAGCTACTGTTTTGGGCTTTGGCAGAAAGGGAAGCATTCTAGATAGCTATACACGGATAAGTGTCCAAGGAACGAGAAAACTGTGGCAAATTGGGCACGTACTCACTTTGGTTCCATTTCGAAGTGATGTTTACAACGTTGGATTTCTACTATCCATTCTGTATAGATGATGTTTTTAGAAACATTGGCTATGTGATTTGATCTAAAAACTGAGGTTACTCAAATCTTGAAAATCATAATTTTGGAAAACTCATATGCTTTGGCTTAACTTTATTATCCCCTGTAGGTTGCTAGTTGCTAGTAGACTTTGATGTAAATGTCTGTCTTAGGGCTGGTGAGATGGCTCGGCAGGTAAAAGTGCTTGTAGGTAAGCCTCATGGCCTGAGTTCCATCCTTGGGACCTGCAACGAAAGGAGAGCACTAACTCACAGAAGTTGTCCTCTGCTCTCCACCTGTGTACGCTAGTGCGCGTGCGCACACACACACACAGACACACACACACACACAAATAAAATTTTTTTTTTAAAGTTTGTTTTGAAAGAGCTAGTGCTGTTTTATTCCTTCTAAAAAGATTTTGAGGAGATTGTATCTATTGTTGGTACGGTATGGTTCTAAGTTTTGTCTTCTCTGTCTTAGAGACCATCCCTGCTCCTCCTGATGTCACTGCAGCTACCCCCTCCTCCTCCTCCCTTCGCCCAGCGAACATTGACCTGCCCCCTTCCGGCATAGTTAAAGGCATGCACAAAGGATCCAACAGATCCAGCCTCATGGATACGGCCGACGGTGCGTTCCCTTGGTAGACTCTGGGGTATACATTGAACTGAATTCTAACCCGCAGCCCTCCCGGCTGCCCAGCTGCAGAAACACCTTGCACGGAGCTCACTCATAGTCATATGCAAAGAGCCTCTTGTTTCCTTTTCACGCTTGGTGTTCACAGAGGACACTGTGAACCAAAGATCAAGTGTGGAAGAAAAAGCACTGCAAGAGAAAAGGAAGCTGAGCCGGCGCAGCGCAGCGCTGCGTCTTGGTTGTCGTGGAGCTTGCCGCGTGTGTATTTGGTCCTTTCCAGTAGAATACAGCTGGGTGAAGGCAGGCTTCATCACCATAAGGAAAGTCTTGGAGGGAGCAGGAGGGAAAGAGCAAGAAAGCAATCACGAAGATTCAGTAAACAAGGCATTTAAGTCCTTTAAAGGACTTACTGGTAATAAAAAGCGCAGTAGTTAAAGTTTTTAAAGAGAAGTAAAGTCTTTTGAGATAATTGAAGAAATAAAATATCTTTATTGAACTCAAAGAATTTTAACTGAACTTACCATTTTTCCCCCTACAGGTGTTCCTGTCAATAGCAGAGTGTCCACAAAAATCCAGCAGCTTCTCAATACCCTGAAACGACCCAAAAGGCCCCCCTTAAAGGAATTTTTTGTGGACGACTCTGAAGAAATCGTGGAAGGTAGTAGTAAAAGTGCCAGAAGCACACACTCTGAGCAGTGTGCACGTGGCTGCGCGGGCAGGGTGGGTGTGGCGTGGCTCTTCCTCAAGTTGCTGCACTGTTTTCCCCAAGGACACCGTATGTTAGGCTCCAGGTGGGAGGGGGTGGGGAGACGGTCAGAGGGACTGTTGAGCTAAGAAGGAGCCTTGCTAATGTGTTCTTTGAGCTTAGGTGTTGAGTCAGGAGTGCATAATTTCAAGAAATAATACTTTCACATGGTGTGTGTGTGTGTTGTGTGTTTGTTGTGTGTGTGTGTGTGTGTGTCAGTCAGCAAGAGAGAGCGAGAAAGTGCACACACGTGTAGAGGTCAGAGGACCACCTCTGACAGTTGCTTTTCTCCTGCTGTGTGGGAGATCACTAGGGTCAGCAGGCTTGATGGTGAACACCTTTTATTGCTGAGCCATCTCACTGGCCTGAAAATACATAATTTTAAAAGTAATTTGCAATTTGTATGTTTTGAGAATGTGAATAACAAATCCAGCCTCAAGAGTTTGCCTACTCCTTCTTCGCTAATCAGTACACACGCATTTACTCCCTGGAAGACACTGGCAGATGGTAAAGACATGAAAATGCACTCCTTCCTCCATGCTGTTTGTGACTTAGACCAGGACTAAAATGTGTCCGTGTGGGGACTTAGATTAGCCAGTAGGCTCGTGTGGAGAATGTTGGGGGGGCGAAGAAGTAAGTTCTCTGGTGGCTAGAGGAGGATTCGCAGATGATGTGATGGGCTCAGAGTTTTATTGTGCAATAACTAGATGTGCAAGCATTAGAAAGATTCACTGTTGGAATCACAGGATGTCCTGGATTTCATAAGAAAGCATGGAAAGGGAATGGGTGTGAGTGTGGCAGAGACCCGCGTTCCTTAATGGCTGACGCTGATGAAGAGCCCAGTGCTGGACAAAGTGGAGGCAGCGGAGGGAGACAGCGGCAGAGACGCTGACTCTTGCTTGTCGGAAGAACTAATCAGGTTGTGCTTGGCTTTTTGTCCTGAGAATAGAAGTAGGCTGTGATGGTGTCAGAGCAGTAATAGAGTTTGGCATGTTGGAGTCTAGTTCTGGTCCTCGCCAGGTTCATGGCACAGTAGAGCTCACAGAATTTCCTAATTGTGAATGGACTCCTTTGACTAATGATCATTTTGGGAAAAGAAAACTAGTATCTTCTGGAAGCATGAAAGAGCTTGCTGTGCCTACCAGATGTGCCGTCTCTGTAGAACGAAACAGATTATTAAGAATCATTCCCGGATGTAGAGGTCTGAAAATATTATATGCAAAATAAGGAGTTAAACTGTTTAATGACTATTCTGTCAGTAGAAGAATGAATCGTGAGAAATGGATGAGCGCAGAGATCATTGCACAGTCCATAAGCCAGACCCAGAAACATGATTGCATGTTTTCTCTCGCAGAATCTAGATTTAGTGTGTGTGTGCAGGTCATGAGAGACGGGGGCTGTGAGGGAAGAAGGAGGGCTAACAAGGTGGAGCAAGAGACCGAAGTTGAATCCATGCAATGGGAAAGCAGGGGTGAGGACTCTTTGGAGGTGGGGGGGGTGAATAGGAGCAAAGTGTACTGATGCAGACATACGAAGACACAGTTATGAAACCCACCACTTCGTGTGCTAATAACTCTAAAAAAGAATAAGTCGGAACATTTTAAGTTCTACAAATCCATCATAATAGTGAGTTACAAAGAATAACTTTTTTCTTGCTGGGCAGTGGTGGCACACGCTTTAACCCCAGCACTCAGGAGGCGGAGGCAGACGGATCTCTGTGAGTTTGAGGCCAGACTGGTCTACAGAGTGAGTTCCAGGACAGCCAGAGTTACAACAGAGAAACCCTGTCTCAAAACAAACAAACAAACAGAAAACACCTCTGACTCTTGGTGTAAGTGTTCTCTGTCTCTCACAGTTTAGCTGAGCTAACACTAGTAAGACCCCCCAGGGGGGGCTGCGAATCTCTGTGGGAAGTGACGGAGGTCCTAATGTCCTGTCTCAATGTGAGAAAAGCCAGAGGCTCTGAGGAGGAAGATGTTTGAGGTTAGGCTTGTGTCAGGGGCTCAGTGAACTTACTTCATCTTCTTGCCTGTTTGCTACAGTACCCCAACCAGATCCCAACCAGCCGAAGCCCGAGGGCCGTCAGATGACGCCGGTGAAGGGGGAGCCCCTGGGAGTCATCTGTAACTGGCCACCTGCCCTGGAATCTGCCCTGCAGCGCTGGGGCTCTACTCAAGCCAAGTGCCCCTGCCTGACTGGGCTGGACGTGACGGGGAAGCCAGTCTACACACTCACTTACGGTGGGTCTTCCCTCCCTGCTGCGCTGAGCCCTGTGCTGTCGGAGTGTCCTGGGTATCTCTGTTGCTCATATCTCAGTTATGTAATTGGATCCTGTGTTCCAGGAGAGCATCACATTTTAGGTCTTCAGTCTATACTGTGCTTATAAAAGCACACAGCTGTGGGTACAAGCCACACGCGGCTGTGGGTACAAGCCAGCACACTCCACCTTTACAACCCTCCAGGTGCTGAGGACCCGTCATGTTTCCTCCACCTGGAACCGACTTCTCTTTTGATCTTAGTTTTGTCTTACATTGTTCTATGACACAGTTTCACTGTGTTACCCAGGCTGGCCTTGAACCACAAGCAGTCCTCCTGCCTCAGCCTCCTGAAGGTTAGGATTGTCAGCATGAACCACTGTGCTCAGTTTACTTTCCCTTTTATTGTCTTTTTTTAATCATTTGAATTAAACTTTCTAATCTCAAGTAGCTGCTGACACTTATGAGCTCTTCTTCAGAAAAGCCTGGGACAGAACTGCCTTTTAGTCTTGTGATGCAAAACAACAACAGTCATCCTCCTAAGGGATGCATAAGGGTACTCCTATTCATAAAAAGCTTGAAGTTAGTCATGTGTTGGTGGCGCTCGCCCTTAATCCCAGCGCTCGGGAGGCAGAGACAGGTGAACCTATGTGAATTCAAGGCCAGTGGTCTATAGAGCAGGTTCTAGAATAGCCAGGGCTACACAGTGAGACACTGTCTCAAAAAGCAAACAAAGAAAAGAGAAGAACTTTAAATATTATATAAGGTAAGATGATGCTTTGTTTCTGGGCAAGAGTGGCTCTTCAGAATGATTGAAGCTGCTCGGGGAAAGACTTGCAGTGTGAGAGAGGGAGGGGCTAACTCATGACAGAGGGTGGGGCTAACTCATGACAGAGGGAGGGGTAACTCATGACAGAGGGTGGGGCTAACTCATGACAGAGGGAGGGGTAACTCATCACTTGTGAGAGCAGCCCTTGTCTTAGTGTGGTGACCCCAGTGCTCTGGCTGAAATAGCTCTATAATATTCTGTATGTCTTCTTTTCCCAGGGAAGTTATGGAGCAGAAGTTTAAAGTTGGCATACACACTGCTTAATAAACTGGGAACCAAAAACGAACCTGTGTTAAAACCTGGAGACAGGGTAATTTGTTTTGTTTTGTTTAGAAACATAATGCTCATTTGTTTCTAATACATGCACTCTGGGCTTTTGATTCACAATGACAAGATTTACATAACTTTTTAAAAATCTTTATTTTTATGTGTATGGGTGTGTTGCCTGCGTGTGTATCTGTCTACCACATGCACTCCTGGTACCTAAGGGTGTCAGAAGAGGGCGTCAGATCCCCTTAGAGCTAGGGTTGCGGATGGTTGTAAGCTCCCACGTTGGTGCTGGAAGCAGAACCTGGGTCCTCTGTAAGAGCAGTCCATGCTTTATCCTGAGCACCTCTCCAGTGCCTCTGTGTCCTTAGAAAACACAAGCAGTTTCGTTTCAAATCCCAGCAGTACCAGGCACTAGTTTGTATGTTCAGAGGCTGCAGGACTCTTTCTGGAGCTGCTTATTGGTAAACTGAGGTAATAAAAAGGGAAATTAGGTCTTCCTGAAAATAAATACTTTGATGTTAACTCAAATTTTTGTCTTTACAAAACTGGCTCATAGAATTGTTAAAAGCAGCTTTCTGTATGTCCCACAGAAAGGAAATTTCTTTTATATTGAAGAAGCAAGTTGATACTGTTCCTTTCAATTTGTAATCACAAGTGACATTATGTATTTTTTTAATTTTTGAAGTTTTTTTCCCCTGTTAATGTACTGACTGTGATTACTTCCTACCACTCAACATTACTATTTCTTTGTAATTCATAGAATGAAATACCAGCTACCCCACAGCAGTTTTGATGGATTAAATTATTTACATATCTGTATATTTGTGGGGGGGGGGGCTGACCATCTTAAGACAGCTTTCAGGAATTGCTTCTGATTTTCCATCCCAGCATGGGACTTGGATGTCAGCCTGGCAAAGCAAGCACTTTGCCCGTCTCACTGGTGCTGGCTTTCCTTTTAGTAGGCTAAGGATCACAGAATCTCTTAAACTAGCCTTTTTGGAAAAATATTTTTTGGGCTGGAGAGATGGCTCAGTGGTTAACAGCACTGGCTGCTCTTCCAGAGGACCAGGGTTCAATTCCCAGCACCCACATAACAGCTCACAACTGTCTGGAACTCCGGTTCCAGGGGATCTGACATCCTCACACTGACAGACATGCAAGCAAAAGATCAATTAAAGGAAAAAAAAAAAGTAGTAAGACAAATATTTTTTTCACATTTATTTGTGTGTGTGTGAATGTGAGCGTTCATGTGGGGTCAGAGGACAGCTGGTGTGAGCTCTCGCCGCCCCCGAGGGCCTAGGGATTAAACTCTGGTCAGCAGGCTTGGCGGCAAGCACCTTTATCTACTGAGCCGTCTCATGGACCCTCAACTAACCCTTTACAAACGCTTTCACAGTGTGCCAGTAATCACACAGTGTGGCTTGTGCCTGCTCAGATGGATGCTGTGGGCTTCCCATGGCCCCCTGAACTCTAAGTGGGTGATGTTGCATCTACCCAGTGTCAAGATGGCCACTGTGAGCAGTGAAGACATGGTTACTAAGATGTCCTGTGGACTCAGTCATGTTTAGTCCTCTGGGACAGTTTAAAGGTTTAGACTGACCTCACCTTTGGAGTGAATTTAAAGAATTTGATTGCAAACAGAGGGGAAAACAAGAATCCAGTCATAAGGGCTGGAGGAATGTCTCTCTGGGTGACGGGCTTCCCCGCCTGACTCAGTCCGGTCCCTGGCCTCACAGTGGAGGGAGACCTGAGAGTTGTCCTCCAAGCGCACACAAACGCAACAGTAAACTTAATGTTAGAGTCCAGTGGCATCAGACTCCACGTTACCCTGTGAATACAGGCAACAAGCAGTGCGGCGCCGGCGCCGTGGGTGGTTTTGCACCCTTGAGTAAAGTAGGGAAGGAGAGTCACCCTGACCCAGCAGATAGGGGCTCCATGTTGTCCTTGCTCGTCTTGGTAACGAGGCAGCTGTACTTGCAGTGTTGCGGTTACCCGGTGCCTTTGCGTGTTGGTGACTAGAGCTTGACTAGGGAAGAGCAGGCCCTTCCGTGGTCCCAGTGTGGATGCTGAGTTGGTTAACACTTACAGGCTTTCCTTGAGACGCACAGCTTTAGTGCGCCGTTGTCCTAAGGTACCCACCACACTTAGGGCATTAAGGCACTAAGGCAAATGGCCTTAGGCTTCCTAAGAAGTTAGCACATAAGGTGAGCTCTTTGCTACTAAACCACAATTTTTGTCCTTCCCGGTCACTTAATTTTCTTCAGAACAAATAGCTATTAAATGATTAACTTACTGTGTTCATAGATAAATGCTATGTGTGGGTAGAGTTAGTCAGTCTGTACTCTGCTGTGTTGAACGTCTTTGTGGCTTTTAGGTTGCCCTGGTTTACCCCAACAACGATCCGGTCATGTTCATGGTGGCTTTTTACGGCTGTCTCCTGGCAGAAGTGATCCCAGTACCCATAGAAGTGCCGCTGACCAGAAAGGTAATGCGCCATGGTAAATGTCCCCCGCTGTGGCACAGCAGACACTGGACTCTTTTGGGGTTGACTGACTCAGTTGTCAAAAAATTATGTAAAAACAAGTGTCTAGCAGAGAGCATATTTCATCTACAAAAGAATTCTTATAATGTTGATCATTTTAAAAATCATGGGAGGCATGTATTGTAGTGTGCAGTGAGTGGTTACCATTCATGGTGTACTACTCTTGCAGACTTCTTTATCAGGGCATTTCCTTTAACCAGTTCACGCAACCCAGCTGATGGAGGGGGAGGGTGGTGCAGTGGTTGGAGCAACTTCTCTGGAGGGTTGTGTGCAGACCAGGTCAACCCTGAGAGTACCAGTGCTAGCCACATCCCCAAGTAGGCTGAGCCGTGCCCTGAGAGTACAGGTAGGTGCCACATCCCCACTGTAGGCTGAGCCATGCCCTGAGAGTACTGGTGCCAGCCAGATCCCCACTGTAGGCTGAGCCGTGCCCTGAGAGTACTGGTGCCAGCCAGATCCCCACTGTAGGCTGAGCCGTGCCCTGAGAGTACAGGTAGGTGCCACATCCCCAAGTAGGCTGAGCCGTGCCCTGAGAGTACAGGTAGGTGCCACATCCCCACTGTAGGCTGAGCCGTGCCCTGAGAGTACTGGTGCCAGCCAGATCCCCACTGTAGGCTGAGCCGTGCCCTGAGCCTTCACACTGGTCCTTTGATGCTGTTTATTACCGAGAATGGAAGTTAGAGATGAGTGTGGTGGGGAATGTTGATTTATAAGAAAGCATATTTTTTAAGTAATAGAAAACAGCAGGGCTGTTAAAGTTTGAGTTGATGGGGTCCAGCATCTTTCTACTCCTCGGGAGGACAAGGCTCTTCTTGAGTTGACAGTGCTTGTATAGTTTCCTGATGAGACTTTGAAGGCGGCTGTAGTGTAAATACTTTTGACTTTGTCTTTGGTTGAGGCCGTTAAGGTTAAAATCTATTTCCTTTAAAACGGGAGAATAGGGGAGCATACGGATTTGCTGTAACTGCCTGGAAATGGGCTTTGGTGTCCAACTGCATTTCTCATGGTGTTCCGGCCTGAGCTGCTCTGCTCTTAGATCTGGGGTAGGACTAGAGAAAGAAAACCGTTAGACTGTGCTTCACTTGTCTAGAGAGCCGGGAAAGGCCACACTGGCTAGTAGGATGCATGCTTCGCAATGTCGGGTTGGTGCCACGTTTGCTTGTACTTAGGAAACCATTGAAGGAATTATTTGGAGTCGTATGTCCTGAGCTGTGACATTTGCCTGGGCCCCATGGCACAGTGGGTCATGCGGGAGCATCTCTGGTGCTGCTCAAAGCGTGGTGTGCTCACGTCCACTCGCTCACACCCTGACTGTGCGCATTGCTTCTCTCCACAGGACGCTGGAGGTCAGCAGATCGGCTTCTTGCTAGGGAGCTGTGGGATTGCCTTAGCTCTCACCAGTGAAATTTGTCTGAAGGGCCTGCCAAAAACCCAGAACGGAGAAATTGTACAGTTTAAAGGTGAGTAATATTCATACCCAAATTATCAGTAGAAAGTTAAAACTCAGTGCCTTACACAGAATCTTGAGAGCAACAGCTAAGGACTTCATGTGTATTTTGTTTTGTTTAAATCTCAGCTATTTGAGGTGAGCACCGTGATTATCCCCACTTTTCAGTAGGAAGTTAGGACCAAATCCCCATTGAACTAATAAACGGCAGAGCAGTAAACTGAACCCAGTCTGTCTGATCCCATACCCACACCCTTACCCTTTGTGCTCCTGCTTGGAAAAGCTAGCTGCCCCCCTGTACATTAAAGCTAAATCCTGTGCAGAGGGGTGATAGGGCAGGAGATTTCAAGGGCTTCCACTGACTCATGAGTCTCCCCATTGTTGAGGAGCACCAAGGCCTGCAGTTAGCATCTGGGATGAGTGTTCTTTGAAAGAAGCTATGATTGGTGTTTTGTATTTTATTGATTACAAAATGGTCTTCATATGCTGTGTTGACATTTAAGATGCCCAGTTCAGTGTGGAGTCCTTCAGTGGTGGCTTAGGCAATTCAATTTCCACTCTGGGTTTGATTTAGGTTGGCCACGGCTCAAGTGGGTTGTAACGGATTCCAAGTACCTCTCCAAGCCGCCCAAAGACTGGCAGCCCTGCATCTCACCAGCTGGTACCGAGCCGGCTTATGTTGAGGTGAGTCCGGAGGCTTCTGGGCTTCCTGGCTTTCTTTTGGCCTCAGATACAGTGTTAACAAATGTTAAGAGACAGTCTTGCTCTGGGAAGTTCCATTGTTAGCCTTGTAGTGGACTTCCTGTTAAAATTAATTTTTGAGGTGGAGTTGGAGTTCGTTAAAAGAAATTTTAATATGGACTTGAAGCATAGGACTAAGAGGGAAAGAGGTACCCAGGAACAGAGTAAGATGCAGTCAAGGGTTGGGTGTGGTCTTCCTAGAGGACTGGCTTGTGATGGTTCCTGGACTCAGAGCCTCTCAGTCACAGAGCGATAAATGCACTGAACTTCTGAGGAACTCGCAGAAGTCCTTAGAGGAGCACAGAGGAGTAAGAGACATTTACTGACTGAGAATTTTTTGCTGCTGTCCTTAGAGTTGGGCACAAAGTAGTAGATAAATGAGGGAAACTCAAATAACTGAAAGGCTTGGTGTTGAAAGTTACTGTGAGAATTTGATTGACAGCAGAACCATTCAGTAAATCTGCATGGCATGACGGGCTGAAGACAATTCATTTTTTTATTTAGTTCATGTAAGTACCCAAGAGTGTTTTCAACTTTTTTGTTAAATTTCTGTTTTGTTTATTTTTTGTCTTTTTATTAGTGCTTTACCAGTTCTGTTTTTTAACTCATCAACTACAGCCTGTGCTGCCCATGTGGGCTACGCAGTGGCCCAGCCTATCAACCTGTGGTCTCTGCGGTGGCCAGCCTGTCAGCATGGCCCCTCAGCTGGGGCTGGGACTGAGGCCACATTGCTGCTCCATGCTGGGGCCGGAGCTCCTGGAGCTTTGCAGCTCTTGTGCTGTCACAGCTGCAGTGAGTCACATGGGCAGCTGCCCTGCGGTGTTCAGAAGATGCTTTTATTGTAGTCATCCACTAGCTCTGGTTCTTACACCCCTTCCTCCCCACCCCTCTCCTGCAATGATCCCCGCATCTTGGGAGGAGGGGTGTGATCTAAATGTGCCATTCAGGGCTGAGTATTCTGCATCTCTCGTTCTCTGCACCTGGCCAGTTGTCAGTCTTTGTGCTCATCACCATGTGTGATGAGGGTTCAAAACACATGCACTCATCTGTGAGCAAAACAGTAAGTTACTAGATTTCAACTTGTAAGTCTGCTGTCTGGGGTTAGGGAGATGGCTTAGTGGGCAAAGGTATTTGCCATCAAGCTGAGGGGCCTGAGTTCAATTCCCAGAACTCACATGGTGGGAGGAGAGAACTGACTCCACAAGCCCTCCGACCTCCACATGCGCTTCATGGCACAAGTGCCCTCCAGTAAAGAAGTAATGTAAAACAGATCTGTTCTCTGGACGAGGACACTGTGAACTACTGGCGAAAGGCCTCATGGCTGCAGTTCTGTGAGTCTGCTGTGCCCTCAGCCTGCATCCTCCGGAGACTTGCTAAACTAATGAGTAAGCACATCCGTGAGATTTGTGAAAGGCTTGGGCACAATATGTACTAAAGCTTTTATAATAGCCGTATAGGTAAACTTGAAATAGCTTTGGCCACAAAAGAAGAGAGAGTGGGCGCAATGTCGACTGCAGAGAGGTCAGTTTTAAAGGTGGGAGAGCGCTGAGTATGTTTGAAAGGCAGTCAAGTAAACAGGCAGTTAAAACACCAAGTTCAGTGGTGAGCCTTCCGTCTCTCAGTGCAGATGTGGTGTCATTCCACCTCCTGGAGACCGGAGCTGTCCGCTGCCCCCGCTGCCCGGCCTGCTGCCTCCCGCTTAGGGACTGTGGTGGAGTTTGGGTTCTTTATCGAGCACTCTGGCCTCATGTAGATCTCCCTGCTCTGCGTGCATTGCTAGGCCCTTTTTAAGTCATTGAAGTGATCCAAAGCTCATAGAGATGGTAAGAGAGGAGTGGGTAGAGTTGAAGGATGGCAGGGAAGTAGAGTAATCTGCCAGACTTGGTGACTGACCCTGAAGAGAGAGAGAAGGCGAGAAACACTCGTGTTCCTGACTCAGGCACTTGGATGAATGGCAGAATCCTTCAGTTAAATAGAAAATACAGAAAGAACCAGGCAGTGGTGACCCACACCTTTAATCCCAGCACTAGGGAGGCAGAGGCAGGTGGATCTCAGTGCATTGAGGCCAGCCTGGTCTACAGAGTGAGTTCTAGGACAGTCAGGGCTACACAGTGAGATCCATCTGAAAAAATAAGAGAATACAGAGAGCTCTGTGGGTGGCGTCGGGGTGGGTGGAGCATGGTAGCGTGATCTCTGGGGACAGAGGTGCTCCAGCAGGGTGCTCTCTGAAGGAGAGGCTGGGTGGATAGAGAGCCAGGCATCCACAAGGGTGAGGCACCTGCTGGTGGAAGGGTGGAAGGATGAAGGGGTGCTGCACTTGAGACATAGATGGGGGTGATTCTGGGTAAGGTAGCTCACAGAGTCTGAGGCAAGAGTATTGCCACAAGTTGCAGGCAAGTCCAGGCTGCATTGTGAGGCCTTGTCTCGGAGAGGGGAAAACAACTCAGAGCTGCTCAGAGCAATGACAGGAAGGGACCAGGAGACATGAGAGCTAAGGGAGGCTGATGGGCAAAGATCTTCTGGGTAAATTGTGCAAAATGCAGTTTTGATTTGACAATAGAAAGGACAATGGGCTTGATACAAAGCTGCTTGGATAGAACACCAAGGACCAAAGCAAAGTGGAACCATTCTGGGAGTGAATGGGCTGAGGCGGCAGCTAGGCCAGCACTCTGCCACTGCGCGGTGGCCCAGCCGGGGACCATGTCCTACACACTAACCTCTGCAGAGCCGTGCTTAACTTAGAGCTGTGGATCAGCACCCACAGGCTCATAGGCACGGGTTAACCTGAGGGCAGCATAGCGGCCGTTCGTGTGACACTAGCGCTGTGCTGGGTTTCATAAGCAATCCAAAGAGCGTCTAACGTCTGAGGGAAGATGTGCACAGGATGCAGCAAACACATCTACACTCTCTAAAAGCGAGCTCTGCCTGTGGCACCTGAGTGGAGTCTGGAACGGATCCCATGCAGATGCCGAGGGATGGCTGTGTATGACCTTCTGCTTCTGTCAGACGGCTCACGTCACTTGGGTTTAGCTTTTTTAGCGAGCGTTCACACTGATGAACGACTGAACTTTAAAGTCCCATACTCCCGTTGGGCGTCATTGTCCCTGGTCTCGGCTTTATTTGACCAGAGTTTGGGATCCACGTGCACAGCCTTAAACATTCCTGTTCAGCATGTAAAATCAACCCCTCGTGATGGCTTCTCCGGGTTTAGGTTTGGCTCTGAACTTCGTCATTTATAATACCCGTCCTGTGCTGCTTACAGCTTTGTTTTTGTTCTGCTTTTCTAGTACAAAACAAGCAAAGAAGGGAGTGTGATGGGAGTCACGGTGTCCCGGCTCGCGATGCTGTCGCACTGCCAAGCCCTGTCCCAGGCCTGCAACTATTCTGAAGGTCAGCCCTCACCGTGACTGCCCTCATTGTCATCGTCGGAGAGTGGGCTGTGAGCGCCCACTCGGCGATGAACTCCATTTAATGACCAAATTCAGAGGGAAGTGTCCCAGGGCGCATTCTTGGCTTGCTTTCGCCTTTTTTTTAAGTGTAATTTAAATAACTTCTGGACAAACCAGATTATTTGTAAAGTATGATTTCTAGAGTACAGAAATAGAAAACCTCGATTAAATCCGTGTGTTTGTACGCTGTGGGATCTTAGATGTCTCTATCTTCCTATGTAGAACTTCCACTTGAGCAAATATTTACAGTCCAAGAAATCCAGCTCCAAAGGTGCAGATTAAAACAGAAAGCACTCTGAGCCAGGTGATGTGGCTGGCCACAGCTAGAGCTTGGCCCTCCTAACACAGGCAGGAAGACGGTCAGTTTGAGGCCAGCCTAGGATACATGGTGAATTCTAGGCCAGCCTGAGCTACAGTGTAAGATGAGACCATGTCTCAAAAAAATGAAAAACACAATACTGTAAAACTTTCTGATGTAAATGTATCTTGTATAATAAGAGCCCAGGCTGGCCTCCAACTCAAGCCCCTTTGTGCCAAAATCACAGACATGGGCTGCCAGATCTGGATCCAGCCTCTGCAGAGTGAAAGCTGACTGTGCACGAAGAGTGGCATTCTTGTCTGACTTTAGTACATGCACGCACATGTGTGAGAACAATCCGAATGCCACAAACAGGGCTCTGTTAAGTGCAGTCCATTCAGAGGTTCTGCCCTGGGCACTGAGGAGACACGGAGAAGCCTGTCATTGAGTGGCAGCCATTGATCCAGCATCTGTGTACCATTTTACTATGTTGACAGTCTAGCTGTAGGAACACCTAAAATAGACATCTGTGTATGTAGATACTTTATGTAGAACAATATTTCAAAGAAGTATAATGTTTGCGTGTATTTGTGAGAATTCCAGAGTTTCTAAAACAAACACACATTCCTTATTTCACTGGAGGAAATTCTTGAACGATGTCCCTCAGCACTGAAGAGCTTCTACCTTAGTGTTCCCACTGTGACCACATCACCCTGTTGCCACCCTCCAGCCAGTCTGAAGGGTCTCAACAAACCTAGGAGACTCTGAGTTCCTGTTTTCCCAAAAGCACCAAATGCTCAGTAGCGCAGGAAACATGATTTTTGCTTTGATGACCGTAATTGCCTTCTGATTCCCTCCGTCTTTTCTTTTGTAGGGGAGACCGTAGTGAATGTTTTAGACTTCAAGAAGGATGCTGGGCTGTGGCACGGCATGTTTGCGGTAAGCTTTTCAGACTCAGGGCCTTTATAGTAAACGTGCCTAAGGTTGAGGCTCAGTAACAAGTACATCTCAGTGTTTGAAACTGAAGCTCCCACAATAGCAATAATGTTCTTGCGGATACACTAGCTTGAGGACCTGAGTTTAGATCACAGGGATCCATGGAAAACCAGGATGGTGCACATCTGTAACTCCAGTGTGAGATTGGAGGCAGAGACAGGAAGATTCCCTACAGCTGTGCCCAGCTTCCCTAGCGTAGCAGGGGTGAAGAGACCCTGTCTCAAACAAAGCAAGAGACAAGGACCAACACCCAGGGTTGTCAGGTGACCTCTCCGTTCACACCATGGCACAGGTGTCCACAACTGTACACAAACTCTCATGCACCACACTGCACACACATCATATATACACACAGAAGAAAACAAGACAGAGTGTGTGTGGCAAGCACAGAAGAGGGTAGCAAGGACGAGAGAGGCGGCCTGGGGTGGAGGAGTGGGTGCGTGCTGTGGGTTAGCACAGGGCGACTTCTCACTGGCCCCAGCCATCAAGGCGTTCTGCGGAAACAGGTAAGTTTATCTAGGTAAAGATTTGTGGTGGGTAGAGTTGGAAAGGGTTAGGGTTATATTGCTTTGGGAAAACAATTTAGGTGGAAAGAAAAGTACAGGGCCATGGGGTTGAAAAGGACTATAGAGAGCTAAGCGTCCAGTCCAGGGTCTGGAGCAGCGGTTCTCAACTTGTGGGCTGAACAACCCCTTCACAGGGGTCACTGAGACCGTCTGCATGTCGGACATTTACATTGCGCTTCATAACAGTAGCAAAATTACAGTTATGAAGTAGCAACGGAAATAATTTTATGGTTGGGGGTCACCACAACATGAGGAACTCTAAAGGGTTGCAGTGTTAGGAAGGTGGGGAACCACTGGGCTACAGAGAGCCACAAGCTCTAGGGAATCTGACACGCACACATGCATACATCCCCCCGGCCCCCATTAAATAAATTTTAACGGAGAGAGCCTCTGGTCCAGCCTCCTTAGATGGTGTAGGACTCTACCAGAGGTAATGAAGACTGAGTGAAAGGAAGAACCCTGCCCAGGACCACCCCCACCCCATCTGGGAAGAGCAGTATCCCTTCAATACCTGTTTACAGTTTTTATCAGAGGTGAGCAGAACAAAAACTGTGAGGAGTTGAGGGTCTTTTTCTCTGTGATGCTATCTTGTTCACACACACACACACCCCACATACACACCACACACACCACACACACACACACACACACACACACACATACACCACACACACACACACACACACACACACACACTTACACACACACACACACACCACGTACACACCACATACACACACACACACACCCCACACACACCACACACACCACATACACATACACACCCACACACACCACATACACACACACACCACACACCACACACCCCTATACACACACACACACCACACACACACATACACACACACACACACCCCAACCCCACGTACACACCACATACACACACACACACACACACCACACCCCTATACACACACACACACACACACACACACACACACACACACACCCCTATACACACCACACACACCACACACACACACCACACGCTCGCCCCACCATGTGAAGAGCAAGGAGGCACTAGGAGAGGTGGAGACACTTAGGTAGTACTTATCACTCTTTAAAAGCAGCAACCCCGTGACAGGCAGGACTTCTTCATGTACCCCAGAGAAATGTTGTGTATGTGTCCATGGAAGTGAGGCACATGCGTTCCTCAGCGCTGCTATGACACCGCAGGACTGTGAAATAATGTGCAGCTGTACAAAAGGAACCACATCACCATGTTATTCAGAGATTCATCCATGAATCAGCAGAAGTGAAAATCAGCGAGTGGCAGTCATATGATGATGACTTTCACTTAAAATACTTTGTGTTTCTAGGGTCACATATATATGCACATGTGTGGACAAAGGACTGCAGGCTTAGGTACCAGACTCACATTGTGATGCTCTGGGAGAGAGAAGAGAGAACCAGGATTAGAGAGTAGCTCTCAGAGGTACCTGAGCACTGTTGCTAGTGTCTCAAGTATCGTTTGAACGGGTAAACTTGAGTTACCTCTATAGCATTGTTAGCAGAATGTCTGTACAACTTTCAGTTGCTAAACTTGCGTTTCGTATTGATTGCTTTTTATGTTTGTTTGCTTTTCAGAATGTGATGAATAAGATGCATACAATTAGCGTACCCTACTCTGTTATGAAGACTTGTCCTCTCTCTTGGGTCCAGAGAGTCCATGCCCACAAAGGTACTCACACACACGTCCGCACACTCGTTACGCCTGGCCGAAGATGCCCCTGTAGAGAAGCAGTTCCTTGCCTTGCTGGCTTACTGAATTTCAGTGTTGTCGTTGTACGTAAGCTGTCTGCTTTATCTCACTGAGTCCTTTTGAGATGAGCTCTTCAGAGCTGCAACCACAGTTGGCTGCACTGCTGTCTGTGTTGTCGGAGTCCCGTGACTGCCGTACTGTGGCTGAGTAGAATACTGACTTCCCGAGACTCGTACAGTCTTTGAACTCGTAAATCTTTTCTCCAAGTCAGAGCTATTCCTAAAATGAGTAAAAATGTTCCTATTGTAACATGTTGGCTATCTGCCCAAATTCAGCGTGTGCGTGCGTTCTAACTCCTCCCTGTGAATTTGTAGCCAGAGTAGCCTTAGTGAAGTGTCGGGACTTACACTGGGCCATGATGGCACACCGGGACCAAAGGGACGTGAGTCTGAGTTCTCTCCGGATGCTAATTGTCACCGATGGCGCCAATCCCTGTGAGTACTGGGAGCAGGAGCGCATTCATCCCCACGGGCTGGGTGTCTTGCTCCTTTTCTATAAGCTTTTCTATTTCCAGCAGTATTGAGATGTAGTTTACATACAGCAGAACCTGCCCGTTTCAAGTGTGTGAGTTGGTGGCTTGGTGTGCTCGCAGCTATCACCACGGCTGACGCCGACGCTTCCGTGAACCTAAGAGAAACCACAGGCCCTTTATCTTCTCTCCAGTGTCCCTCGGCCCTAGACAGTCCTGAATTTCCTTCCTCTTAACAATAAACACACAGACAAACTTATGTGTATGCTTGTGCACGTCTGTGTGGGGTTGTGCCACATGCGCGTTCCCTCAGAAGCCGAAGAGGGCTCTGGCCCTTTGGGACTGGAGTTGCAGGTGGTGTGAGCTGCCTGACATGGGTGCTGGGGACAGAACTTGGGTCCTATTGAAAAGCAGCAAGCATCTTAAGTGCCGCCCTCGCGCTCTCCCGCCCCTCTGCTTTCCATCTGTAGACAGATGTGTATCTATCTCTGTAGATAGATAGATTGGCCTGCTCTGAGTACTCTGTGTGAGTGCAGGCTTGTCCTGAGTCGTTAGCACAGGCCTCTCTCATTGGCATGGCATTTTGGCATTTGTCAGTGTCCTCGGGATTTGCAGATAGTCCATCAAGATACGGCATGTTTGTTTCTCTTCTCATCTTGTGATGGACCGGAAAGCTTCTTGAAACCACTCCTTGCTCATTTAACTAATCTTCCTGCCACGGAGGCTCTTTTTGGTAGACGGGGAGGTTGAAGGTGACTTGATAACCGAGTATGTGAACTTGGTGTGAAGTCTTCTAAGCAGCAAGTGAAGGGAATTTGCAAGAAACTTCCAGAAATCTTACTATGCTGTCTGCTTTTCTGGATGGGCATAGACATGCTGTCCTCCACGTAGGAGACTCGGGTTAAGCATTAGAAGCTGTGCTCTTTCTCCTAAGTAAACGTGTTCACCATCCTGCCTTAAAACACACACAGAGAACTTAGAAAGGTGGAGCCAGAGAACACCACGTAGAGCGCGTGGGACTTCACGGCTGTGTTGCCCAGCCTACGAGAGATACTTGAGGAAGGGCTGCTAGATTCCCACCTGGCTGCATGCTGCCTACATGTTGTCTATCATCTTGTCATTGGTAGGTGTAGTCTTTCGGGTTGTGGCTGTAAGTAGCATCAGAGACCTTTCATGGCTAGATGAGCATGCGCCAGCCACCTCACAGACACAGTGAGCTGTCTGCGTGGGGCGAGCGATGTGCCATGTGAGTTCCAACAGACAGATGTTGTTCCCCCACTCTCTTAGCTTCTTGCAGTAAGGAAAATGGTAATTTTAGCTCTCCAGCTGATCTGTTCCAACTCCGTAGGGTCTGTGTCATCCTGTGATGCTTTCCTGAGTCTTTTCCAAAGCCACGGACTGAAACCTGAGGCCATCTGTCCATGCGCTACGTCTGCTGAGGCCATGACTGTCGCCATCCGCAGGTACTGTTCAGATGTGATTCTCTGTGTCTGTTGCAGCCTGAATGAGCTGTGCTGTGTGGATTTTTCCAGGTGATAAGAAGGAGTTTTAAAATGATTTTCTGCTTCATAACCCTAAAAGTAAAAATTACCTAGTTAAGTAATTTCAGGCATCTCATTATTTTTCCTCTTCTCAGAAGTATATCCAGAAACTGACATTTTTCTTTAATTATTTTTATGTCGTATTTGTGAGTTATTTTCTGTGTTGCTTACTCCTCAGAATGCTGTGCAGCTTAGATCAGGAATAAGCTGTCGGTGGTCACAACCTCAGACACAGAAGGTGGCCTTCTGTGTACCAGCAACAGCATGTGCTCTTCTCTTTGCTCTTTTAAAAGAAAATTGTGTGCGCACCTTCAGTGAGGGGGCCGAGGCCAGAGGAGGTGTCGGACCCTCTCTCGTCACTCTGTTCCTCTGAGGCTGGGCCCTGAGACTGGCTACCAGCCCGCCCGCCCAGGGATGCTCTTGCCTTTGCACCCTTGAGCTGTAGTTGTGGGTGTCGTGGGTCCCCGGCTTGTCACATGGGCGCTGAGCCCCGAACTCTGGTCTCTGTGATGTGGAACACGTGCTCCTCATTGCTGACATGTCTCTGACCCTTCCCTCACCTTCACCATTTCTTTTCTTTTTCTTTCTTTTTTTTTTTTTTTTTGAGAGAGTCTCACTCTGACTCAGGATGGCCTAGAACTTGCAGTGATCCTCCTGCCTCAGCCTCTGAAGTGCTGGGATTGCAGCATAAGCCATCATGTCTGGCTTTTTGTTTTTAATTTTTTCAAAATTTACTTGTGTGTGTGTGTGTACGTACTTGTGTATACACACACATAAGTGCGCGTGTGCAGTGGGTCCAGCCCTGGCAGGAGTTCAGCCACCCAGGAGGGAGAGGCAGAGCTAGCAAATAACATGATGGGGCAGGCCCGTCTCTATCCAGGCTTTCTCTCATCTCCTACTCTCTTCTCTCCTTCCCCGCTCCGTAAATCCCACATGTAACAGCCACACACGTCTTGTGGAGGAGGCACGGCTCCACACACATCTCACATACGTCTTGTAAGCTTCTTCCCTTCTCTGTTCTCCTGCTCTCTTCTTCTGCTCATCCACTCCAGCTGCTCCTACGCCTTCTGTCTGCTTTCCCATACAGCTTACATATATTTTTAGAGAAAGCCCCTCACGGGGAAAGATCATACTACAGTCACATCTTAGTCATAAACTTAAATGTCATGTAATGCTTACAGGCTTTACATTTCAGTGATTACAAGTTCCATATTTTTTAAAAACAAGTTATCTTAAACCCACACCTGAACACTTAGTTCCCCGTATGTTTTCTCCCCACATTATATCTATAACCTAGAAGCGATAGTTATTCTATTATAGATTAACGGAGTTTAAGCAAGCCAGGTAATTTCACAGCCAGCTTCTATTATAATTGGCAGGTTGCTAGGGAACGAGTACACGTTGTGGTATCCTAACTTAACACAATTCTTATTTAGTTAGCACAGTGAAACAAGTTTATTACAACTAGAAAACTTTAAGTCAGCAGTCTTTTGCTTTTCTTAGGTAAAAGGAAAGTCTGCTGCACAGCTCTATATCCTCCAGGTACACAAAACTTATCAGCAAACTTTTGATTATAAAGACCAGGAAAGAATCGATTGTGGTCAAGGAAGTTCAAGCCTAACAATGGGCACTGAAACCTGTTATTTCTTGAATCACGGGTCTGTTTTTCACAGGTGAAACTCATGGGCCCTGGCAACTAAGCTTTTTTTGTTCTAACTTTCCTAACCTTGACCAAAAAAGTCCCTAGCAAAAATATGTTGTTTATATGTTGTTCTTTAGGTTACTAATGTTTCCTGTGTTATTGATTCCAAGGCAGCTGGCAAGGCATGCTGATCTAATCCCATGACTATATGTGGGAAACACCTACTGCTTCTGACTGTGCATCTTTCTAGTTATTCTTTATGGAATTTCATTTGAATCACTAGTTTAACTGAGTGGTGCTGCCTTGCCCAAGTGGCATTGCTCGAGGGAAGATCATCACCATTGTTATGTGTGCCAGTAACACTGCCCAGTGAGGGGTTGGAGGCCCCACAGAGCTTTCACACCACAAGAGACAAGGAGGCCATGGTAGCAACAGGCATGGTACGGCCCGGCAGTGGCAAAGGCATTCAGGAGACTATCCCGCATGGCTTTGTACTGAGGTAGATCATCGTAGTCCTTGCTCAACCAGTGAGGTGTACCCCTGAAGCTCCAATGCTGGCTGCTGTTTTCCCCTGCACTGCTCCCAGCATGTGTGTGTGCATATGTGTGTGCACACACACCACACCAGGTGTGTGGAGGTGAGAGGTCAACCTGGAGGTGTCTGTTCTCTCCTTCTACCATGTGACCTATGGACCAGACTCAGGTGCCTTTACCACTGAGCCATCTTGTCAGTCCCTCGTGTTTTATGTTTATGCTTATTTATATGATTGCGTGTTTGTATCTGGGTTGATTATTTTTCTTTTCTTACATTTTAGGCCTGGGGTTCCAGGGGCTCCTTTGCCGGGAAGAGCCATTCTTTCAATGAATGGATTGAGCTATGGGGTTATACGGGTCAATACTGAAGATAAAAATTCAGCACTGACAGTCCAGGATGTGGGGCACGTGATGCCTGGAGGTGAGTTGGGATTGCGTAAAGGTTGTCAGAAATAGTGCTGCGGGGCTGAGAGGGGTCTTGGTGGTGGAATGGCTGCTTGGCGTGCTCAGAGCCCTGGGCTCCATCCCCAGGACCACATAAAGAGAGGGCGCAGCTAGAGGGGAGACAGACAGGCTGATAAAGCCAGAGAGCCAAATCTGGAAATCCCAGTTTCAGTGCTTAGTCACATCATCCTCCAAGGCACTCTGACTGGCAAGTGGGTACCGCTACACTGGCCCTGCAGTAACGTGTGTGAGGTACTCAGTCTCGAAGGCATGTGCAATTACTCTTCTTCACATGGAAAAGGATGCTGGTCACTGGTTCCCACCGGAGTTGCCAGCCAGGAAGGCAGAGCATGCTGCTTTCGTGACCGTCACACCAGCCCTGCGTAAGGCCAGCACCCGCTTCATCATGAGACCGTGCACTCATTCCTCAGCACACCAGTGTCTGAGAGCCGTGGGTCACCAGTGTCTGAGAGCCGTGGGTCACCAGTGTCTGAGAGCCGTGGGTCACAGTTCTTTGCAGCACTTGTTTGCTGTTCTTAATGCGACTTCAGTAAACGCGCAACTCTTCTGGGTTTGCCAAACCAAGTTGTTACTTGGCAGAAGTTTCCTCAACTTGTGTTTTCTGTGGACTAGGTATGATGTGCATTGTGAAGCCAGACGGACTCCCTCAGCTCTGCAGGACAGATGAGATTGGAGAGATCTGCGTGAGTTCCAGGACGGGAGGAATGATGTACTTTGGACTTGCTGGCGTGACCAAAAATACATTTGAGGTACATGTTGTCACTTGATGGGAAAAGCTCAGTGAGGTCAGATGTTACGAGGGAGACCTGCAGGCTGATGGCACAGCACAGCCAGGGTTGAAATGGAGATTCAGGAGCCAGGTGCCTAGAACCGTATTCCTCTCCACCACTCACTGACTGCCTGGGCTTAGCCTTACTGGATGCCCAATTCCTTTATCGACACGGTGACTGTAATCACGGCACCTGGGAGCCTGGGGTCAGGGGTCTGTGAGGTCAAGACCAACCTGGGCTGCATAACGGGACCTTGTCTCAAAAACTGCAAAAGGAGAAAAAGATGTAGCAATGCCTGCCTCGTGGGCTGTTTGAATAGTAATTTGTGCTCACGGATTAGGTCAGTTCTGGCAAACAGGAGGTAGTGTTGTGAATCTGTTGGATATTAAAGGGAATGTGCATGCTATCCACACAGTCTGTCTACCGCTTAGCTGCCTTTCAGTTCCTGTTTTTCCTTCTTTAAAATTGGTTTTGCTACAGATCTCACTGTAGCCCAGACTGGCCCAAAAATCTTGATAATTCTCCTGCCTCAGCCTTCTAAGTTGTATGTGTCTGTGTGTGCATATCCACATACATGCACAGTACAGAAAGTAATAAAAATTCTTCTAAATGGTAAAATCTGCTTCATTTTATAAATTCTAATTCAGTGTTTTACTAAAGGCTGATTTTTAAATTCTGAGAGTTTTCCAAAGTAGTTAACATTTCACTAGGACAGAGGATATAGTAACTCACAGAGATTCACCTGCCTCTGTCTCGCAAGTGTTGGAACTGAGGGAATGTACCAATGATACCCTTCTCAATTTGCATATTGCTTGTAGTTTTTCCTCTTCTAAGTAAGACTTCAAAAAGCAGATACATTTTTGGAAAGACTAGGCAAGTTTTTCACCTTTTTCCTTTGTCCTTTAGGTGATGCCAGTGAGTTCTTCTGGCTCTCCCGTGGGAGATGTGCCCTTCATCCGGTCAGGGCTGCTGGGATTTGTAGGGCCGGTAAGTGATGACTTCCTGTTGATTTTGCTACACATGATCTGAGTATTTGAACTTTAATTCACAGAACTGAACAAATTCTGAGTAATTCATGAGTGTCACAGTGACTCTTAACAACTCTACCTCTTCTCCTTCTTCTTTCTTCAGACAGGGTCTTACTACATAGTCTTGGCTGGCTTGGAACTCACAGAGATCCTTACATTTGCCTCCCAAGTGCTGGAATTAAAAGTGTGTACACCATGTCAGGCATTTAACTACTATTTAGAATGATTGTATGTAGGTGTAGATTAGCCAGATGTAGCCATTGATTCAGGGCAGAGGACAGTTTATTCTTTGCCCAATTAAATCACCAGTTCTTAACCTGGAGCCCTGGAGCATTTAGGCCTCCACAAATCTACTCTTAAGCCTAGGACTGGAAGGTTTCAGCCTCAGCCTCCGTACAATCTAAAATACTTAAGCCTCTGAGACATAATTGCTGACTTGAGCCATTCTGACTGGCTCCTTCTGAACTCTGATTCTTCTGGTTCAACTCACTCTTGTTCTGTCTCAAACTCTTCTCCAAGCTGCCTGGTTCAAACTGTCCTTCCAAGCTGACTTATTGTTTCTGACTTAACTCTTTTGACTCTGGCAAACTCTAGCTGCCCCAGGCTGAACTGCTCCTCTCTGCTTCACACTGACTCCCTTTTCCTGCCTGATACTGACTTCTTCTGCTGAGCTGTGCTGTGTCTCTGTCTCTCCTTGTGCTCTTACTGCACGCTATCCTGCTGCTGTAACTGCTGTAACCGACTCTGAGCTGAGAACTTGCTTTTCTACTGTGGAAAGTTAGGCGTGTCCTCACTTTGACTCACTCTGCTAATTCTTCCTTTAATAGTCACTTTGCCTGCCCTTCACTCTGACTCATCTCTGATGTCACTTCCTGTGTGACACTGACTCCTTAGTTCTGGTTCCTGTGTCTGCTTCCACGTTCTGTTTCTTTTAGGGATTAAAGGCGTGGACCACCACTGCCTTCTGAATACTGGGATTAAAGATGTGAACCAACATTCTTTCTACCCTAGGGCAGCTGCTGGGTTAAAGGATTAAACATTCTTCTACACTCCACACCTGACCTGGTTTAAAATCCTTAATTTCATTATCACTCTTTACCTAAATATTCCTCTAAGAATATCATGGGAATTAACTAATGTTTATTGTATCAATTGCCTAAGTTCCTTTGATTCCTTCAGATTAAGGTTTTATAGATACCCTGTATTTTCAAAACTTTCCACTTATTCTTGTTACTTTCTTTGATTAGATCAACATGCTGTGAGAAGTTAAGAGTTAAGAGAGTGCTGAGAAGTTAACTTTTGTAGCAGAAGTGGGGAGTGCACAGAGCATTTTCTTAAGATTACAACACTGCCCACCTGGTGTCATTTTAAATTCTTAGATTTTATAACAAATAATTTGTTATTTGGCAGATTTCCAGATACTGAGTCTAGAGACTAGGACCCAAAAAAGCTATTCTTGAAGGGCACATAGTGAGCATGAGGATGATGCAGGATGGGAGCCAAGCCATGGAGGCCCGTGGATGAGGCAGTGGGAAGTGCTGGGTATTCAATTGTCCTGCACACTATGACCCTCAGTCTGTCTCCAACTCCTTCCTACCCCCCGTCCTCTTCTTAACTGCTCAGCTCGTGAGAGTATGGAGTTGGACTTTATTTCTCCATCCCACCTGTGGGGGTTTGGGTGCGGGCACAGGTCTAAGGGGATCACTGTGTGCGACCATTTCTAAGACAGTGACAGTTTGCTGCTCTGTTGAGGTCCAGGATGGAGCTTCATTTATCAGTCTGAAACAGAGGCAGACTATAATCCTGCTGTCTGGGGAAGAGTCCCTAAAACCCCTGGAACGTATTCATGTCTAGTCTGAATAATCCTGTGGTCAGATCTAGCTGCAAGAAAATCTGAAATGCTGTGCCAGCCGAGCAGCTCTCGTGGACAATCTCGGGGAGTGGCATCTCTTCTTCTTTCTTTAGGAGTTGTCTTTATTATTGTATCTTGTATATGTGTACACACAGAGAGGAGTTGTGAGCCACCTGCCATGGGCGCTGGGAGCCGCGCTCAGACCCTCTGCAAGCGGAGCAGCTCGTCTCTCCCACCAAGCCGGCTCTCCAGCCCTCTGCTCTGACTAATGAGCACTTAACTGACTGTCGTGGATGGCTGGCTGCTGGCATGGAGGATGAAGCAATAGCTTCCTGCACATAGAGATTCTGTCTCTCTGACTCAGCCCCATCGCCTTATGGCCCTGCATGTGCTCAGAGAGCTAGTGATGTCCACATGGAGATACCTACTGCTCACTGAGTGCAGTTAAGTGGAGCCAACTTAGTGCAAGGGAGTCTGGGAGTCTAGGAGGAATGCATTCAGGGCCTCAGTACTGATTCCCTGATGTTCTGTTGTCCTGGGAAGAAAATCTGCAGCATTCTTAGCTTTTTTTCCCCTAATCTGTTTCTGATCTTGCCAAATGGAAACAGTGTTACCTTTACATGCTCCACACAACTGTTTACACATTAAAATTTCCCTCTAATTCTACTAGAAAATGAATTAACATTTTTCTCACCTGCATTCACCCTGTGAATACTACAGAAAATGAATCCACACATACTTGTGACTGGGAAAGTAAACAGTGTGTGCGTAATCTTATTTTCTTCCCTGTAAAATTTTCCCTGAAGAATAAATATGAAGGAATTCATTTCTTATAGGCTGTAAGACCTCAGTGGGTGCTCTCGATAGATGGCTTAGCAGATAAGGCATCTGTAGCCAAATCCGATGACCCAAGTTCAGTCCCCAGGACCCACCTGGTAGAAGAGGGAACCATCTCCTGTGGGTTGTGTAGATGTACTTTCAAGTTCAAAGCCTTACATTCAGGGCAAAAGGCAGTTTATTCTTTGGCTGATTCAATTCCTGGTCCTTAGAGGGTTTAGCCTCGGTACGATCTATTTCAACCTCTGAGACTTACTACTGACTGGATACCTTCTGACTAGCTCCTTCTGTACTCTGAGCTGTACTGAACTGATTTGACTCTTCCAGTTGGCTGATTCAACTCACTCGCTATTCTGGCTCAAACTCTTCTCCAAACTAACTGGTCCAAACTGGTCCAGCCTTCTGAGCAGGCTGATTGTTTCTGACTGAACTCTTCTGATGCTGGCTGACTCCCTCAATTTCTCTGACTGAACTGCTTTAATCGGCTTCAAACTGACTCACTCTTCCCACCTAATACTGACTCCTTCAGCCGAACTTCCTCTGTGTCTCTCTCCTGACTGCCTCAGATCTTCAGACTGCTTCTTTGTTTCTCTGAACTCCTGACTGCCCCTACTTCCTGCTGTCTCAGACTGCCTGACTGCCTCTGTGTCTCTCTGAACTCTGTGTATCTCTAGACAATCTTTTCTTTGTGAACCCAGCACATCCTTTTATATCCTGAGAGTGGGGCATGTCTTCACACTAACCCATTCTGCTAACTTCCTCTGATTCCATCACTTTGCCTGCCCTTCATTCTGACTCATCTCAGACGTCATTTCCTGTCTGACACTGACTCCTTCTGAACTCTGCTTCCTGTCTCTGCTTCTACTTGCTTCTGTCTGGGAGAATTAAAGGCTTGTTCCGCCTCTGCCTTCTGAATACTGGCGTTAAAGGTGTGTACTAACATTCCTTCCACCCTAGAGCAGCCTTGCTGCTGGATTAAAGGATCAGATGTTGTCCTGACTCCACAAACATGCACAGGCATGTCCATGCCCACCCACACATGCACACAATATAAATAATGTAACTTTTAAAAAGACCTCACTGGCTTTAATGTACTATTTCCTGTTTTCAGAGGGTTTCTTTGAACAAATAATAAACTATAACTTTTTTTTCATATAAACACGTACACACTTTTGGGGTGTTGGGGACCGAACTGTGTGCATGTCTTAGAGGTTTCTTTCTTAGTGGTTCTCATGAGATTTACTTCAAAGCAGAAAATGTGAAGTGTCTGTTTTACCTTTGAATCATGAGAAGAAAGGTGAATTGCTGTTAACTTTCAGGGTAGTTTGGTGTTCGTGGTTGGGAAAATGGACGGATTGCTCCTGGTTAGTGGCCGAAGACATAACGCTGATGACATTGTTGCTACTGGATTGGCGGTGGAGTCCATTAAGACCGTCTATCGTGGGAGGTGAGCACGGGCCTGGGGCGATCTGAGCAGTGCTCTGGAGCTTCTCTTTCCAAGTTACTGAGTTGGCTTGGGTTAAGAGAGTAGAAGCCTGGCTTTAAATGTGTCTTCTACAGTGTTTGGCTCTTTGTGACTGAAGGGAATGAGACGTGGCTATTGGTACATCAGAGTCTTTTTCTATCTGTTGAGTCTGAAGACTGAGGGGGGTTCTAAGAAAAACAGTGCCTTCTACAGTTCTTCCTTGCAAAGACGGTGTCATCACTCCACAGAAGACCTGAGAATTCTTTCCTCGTTCCTGACTGAATTGTATTTTCCTTGTGGAGATTAACATGGCACCTAAGTTCAGGTTCTACGGACTAAGTCATGCACTTTTTCTTTTGCTTTTTAATGCAACAAAAGGCATTTCGGCTGTTTATAGTCTTGAACATGTGTCTCTTAGGGTGGTTTTTGCTTTGTTTTTGCACAAGATCATTTTCACACATGTGATGATGTACTTGGAGCATATGCCTCCTCACCCTCCTATCCTGACCTTAGTTATGGAAGACGGAAGAAAATCTGAGGGCATCCAAGAGAACCAGTTCCTGAATTGTGCAGTTTTCTGTAATGGTGTGGCTTCTTAGGAGTGGGACTTCCTGGGCTCTAGACCGCTCTGTGGTCATGGGTGTGTCCCGTGCACAGCACAGGGCCTGGCACGTGGTTAGTACTCCATAACTGCTGTGGGTGGGAGGGAGGGGTCAGGCAGGCAAGCTGGCATTGTTGGCTCTCCAGGTGCTTTCCATCCTTCCTGCGTTCATTCAACAAATACCAGTCTTCTGGATACTTGGGCAGTGAGAGAAACAGGCTAGGTGTGCCCTCACGTTGTCCTGACAGAGCCAGGAGCCAGGGAAGCCTCAGCATAGGCGGCCTGAGGCGTAGTGAGCACCGGGTGTACAACTGAGGTCGGGAACGCCTCACTAGTCGGGACATTTGAGCGGAGACCTCCCTCAGCTCCATCCTCCCCCGTCCCGCCTCGGTCTCCCCCTCCCAAGTCTGACTCTTCACCACTCTGCTCCAGGCACACTGGCCTTCCCGCTGTTCCTCAAACCTGCCAAGCTCGTCCCTACCTCAGAACCTTTCCGCTTTCCGTCCCTTCTGCCCGGAGTCCTCTTCCTCCAGATCTCCGCGTGGCTCGCGCCCTCACCTCATTCAGGTCTCTGCTCCAGTGTCCGCTCCCCAGGGAGGTGCCCCCAAGCACCCGTACCCACTCCACTGGGCACCCACTCCACCAGCCCTGCCCCAGGTGCCCCCAGTGCACATCACAACATGGCTTCGTTGTCTGTGCTGGTCGCTCTTCTCACACGGAGCTCCACAGGCCGGAGCCGTGTCTCGTTTGCCCCTCTAGCTGTAGCCCACATGCTTGGTTTTTTGTATGGAAGGAGTCACCAGTCCTGACTTGGAGGTGCTGGTCACACCTTTTCTTCCTGCTGCCCAGATCTGGGTGGTACAGTCGGGATGGCTCCTCTTCGGTCCCAACTAAGCAAAGCGGATGGGACAGCTGCGAAGGGAGACTGATGTGTTCGATCTGTCTCTCTTAGAATTGCTGTGTTTTCTGTGTCTGTATTTTATGACGAGCGCATCGTGGTGGTTGCGGAACAAAGACCTGACGCGTCTGAGGAAGACAGCTTCCAGTGGATGAGCCGCGTGCTACAGGTGAGTGCGTGACTCTGCCAGGCCGGAGGTAGCTGCCACTGCCAGCCACCAGTCTCTAAAAGTGATGTATGTTTTTTTTATTCTTCGAGACTGTTGTACATGGAGATAATGAAATATGTTCATATCCGCTCTCCTCCTCCAATCCAACTTGCCCCACCCCCAACTACCTTATTTTTTTTCCCTTGCCAGTTACTGTGTGAAATCAGCTAGCTCCGTTTCCCCTTATGGACTATATAGTATCTTCTGCTCAGGTTGCCAAGAAGTTCAACTGACTGCCTCAGCAGATTCTTTGATGCCCGAGTGTTTGCCACCCATGAAGGCTTAGACTGCCCAGGTGTGGTGTGCATCCTGAAGTGATCACCCTACGTCAGCACGTAGCCTCAGTGTCACCATAGCTTGGGAGGGGAGGGTGCAAGAGCATGCAAGTGTCACTCTGCACAGAGCAGCTTTTCTGTGGCGTGAGGAGGTGCTAGGTGCAAAGACTCTTGAGGCCAGGAGGAAGACTTGGGCTCAGCCAACTGATACCTTGAGATCCTCCCGTGCCGCGTGCTGGCATGGCTCTCAGGCTCTGGCGCTGAGTGGAGAACAAGAAGGACAGAGGAGTCTCAGCTCGCATGCAGCTCGCTGTGGGCGCTGTGGTCACCGCCTTTGTATTAATAAGCAACACCACCGTTGACTGAATGCAGACACTGTGTACTTCCATTAGTGATCTCATTCAAGCCACTAGTTCTGGAGACTCTGCTGCCTCTTTAGAGGTTGGGAAACAAGCTCTGGGTTTAGTCACCTGTTTACATGCACATTTCTGGTACAGAGAGTGAAACTCAGGGTTTTCAATGAAGAGAAGGCTCTTTTCCTTCTTCTAACCCGATTCCACTGGGACTGCCTTCGAAGCGACCTCTCAGATGTTATTGGAAGCATTTCCAGGGTATGACTTTTCTGCCTGGGGCATGTGGACTTCTTAACAGTCACTTAGTAATGTAGAACTGGTGCAGACACAAGCTGGGCACGACAACATGTGCCTTTAATCCCAGCACTCGGGAGGCAGAGGCAGGCAGATCTCTTGAGTTCAAGAAAGAAAGAGGAGCCAGGCGGTGGTGGTGCACACCTTTTAACCCAGCACTCTGGAGGCAGAGGCAGGTGGATCTCTGTGGATTGAGGTGAGTTCCAGGCCAGCCAGGGCAACATAAAAAGACTGTCTCAAAATAAAATAAATCAGAGAACAATAACTGAATGCAAACTAAGCCAAAAATACTATGAACACTGTAAGAATGGGCTGCTATCTGGTTATTTGAAAGAGAGCTAAGAGGCAGACATGCAAAAATTCATTTTAGCCAGGTTGGCAGTATACGCCATAATCCTAGCATTTGGAAGGCAGAGGTTGGAGAATTGAGAGTTCAAAGCCACCACTGTGACTGCGTAGCAAAACCCTGCACAAAGAAATAGTAAGAGCAGAAGAGACGGCTCATCAGTTAAGCGTGCTCATCTAAAGGACCTGGGTTTGATTCCCAGCTCCCATGTGACAGTTCGCAGTTGTCTCTAACTGCAGTGCTCCCCCGGGCACCAGTCATGCACTTGGTATACAGACATACACGTAGGCAAAATATTCATGCACATAAAATAAAGAGAACTGGTTAAATAAAAAAGACTAATGAACGGATGACAAGACGGCTCCGCCGATAATGGCACCTGCATTGCAAGCCTGGCACTCAGTTCAGTCCTTGGAAAGCACGTCAAGGTGGGAGGAGAGGACGACTCCACAGCGCCATCCTCTGTCCACCACAGGAGCACTGTGGCGTGTACACCTATGTGCACACACAATCATAATTTTTTTAACGAGGAAAAAGGAAAAATATTTTCATGACATATTTTTAAACACAAACCTGCTTGTGTTATTTTAAAATTTTGGAGCATAATGGTAGAATCTGGTGATGAATCACACATTTTTCTTCTATATAGCAAAGTGACTATACCTGCAATTTCCTAAGACACAACCTAGAAAGTAGCTACAAGAATTAAGCCTGAATCCTATGAGAAGTTGTTTGGGGTTGAGAATGGCATGTACGCCTTTAATCCCAGCCCTGGCTGCCCTGCCTCTGCCTCTGCCTCCCAGGTGCAGGTGTGGGCGCTGTAGAACCACACGCCTACCCATATAGCACATCTTTATTTTCCCCGGTTCTGTGACTTTTTTTGACATTCAGTGGGTTAGTTCTCAGTTCTCATCCAAATTGTCTAGATTTTTTAATGTGGTAACAGGGAGGTGAGTTGGCAACATAAAGAGCTTGTCTGGTGAGACCCATCCTTGTTACATTTTCTGAACAAACAATACGGAACATTCCTTATTCCTTTGGCCTAGGTGGCTTTATTGAGTCTGGTGTCAGTGTGCACACCGAGAGTCGCCTCTGCTTCATGACACATTCCCGGTTCCTCATTCCTCGGAGGACTGGGGTTGGGGGGAGACGGGACGGCGACACGCTTCTTGAAGCCTAGTCCATGGACACCCTTGTTCTCGAGTCACCTCCTTGTTGATGGCAGAACACCCCTTTTGCCACCCTTCTTACTGGAGCCATTCTGCCAGGTCCAAGTTGGAATGAAAGCTAAAAGTATTGTGGGAAGGAAAACGGGTTCCAAGCAGAGGGTGCGGAGAGGAGGTGTGGCTAGGCACCAATGAGAATTTAATAACCAGACGCCCATCCTGGATGGGTAGAGAAATACCCTGCAGTGAATGAAGTACTGAGCTCTGTCAGCGTGTGTCAAATGAGTGAAAGTAATCTCACTGAATGTTCTTCTTTGGGTTTCTCCAGGCAATCGATAGCATTCATCAAGTAGGAGTTTACTGTCTTGCTTTGGTGCCTGCCAATACATTACCAAAAACTCCACTAGGAGGGATCCATATATCTCAGACAAAACAACTCTTTCTGGAAGGATCTCTACACCCGTGTAATATCCTCATGTGCCCGCATACGTGTGTGACGAACTTGCCAAAACCCCGTCAAAAGCAACCAGGTAATAATAATCTAGCTCTACCTGTGACATTCCAGTGCATCTTCTAGAAGCCGGAGTCTTTCTTGTGATTCTGTGTGGGCTTAGACCCTGCAGAGACTGAGACACCAGAGCAGTACAAGTTGACCGGAAGCCAGCAAGACTGCCACCTGCTGGCAGACTGCTCTGGCTGACTGTCCCCTCTCTTGTAAGTGGTTTCACAGTGACCAGACCCCTGGAGACAGAAAAAGCTTGTGAGTGACTGCGTGCTAAGTGCCATATGCTAGCTGTGTGCTGTGCGTGTGTGATCCTGAATGTGAGTGCATGAAGTCACGTGGCTTGTCACCGCAGAGCCGGGGCCCAGTCGTGGCATGCTGCCTTTCTGTGGGAATCTCCCGCCTAGTGTTTCCCCTCCTTCCTTCATAGCTGCTGAAGTGTGGTGCGGGCCTGCTCACCTCAGGGAGCAGCTGTTCTCTCAGTTCCAAGTAGAAGGCACACAGCATGCTTTCTGTTGGCCACTTTCAAGGCACAAACCAAAAGAATATGAATTGCCACACGGAAAAGAGAAAAACCACAAACCAGTTTCACCTTTTTGCCTGATTTCCGAGCAAACCCTCATTACAGGGCTGTGAGAGTGGTTGATAATCAGTCCTGTTCAAGTAGATGTTGAATCCAGCTGGGGCGGTGGGGCACGCCTGCAGTCCCAGCATGGGGGCTTCAGGGCCATCATCAGCCACCGCAGAGCTCAAGGCCAGCACTATGAGACCCTGTCTCAAAACAGAACGAAGGCTGGGCATGGTGGTGCACACCTTTAAATCTCAGCATTCAGGAGGCAAAGAAAGTTGGTCTCTGTGAGTTCAGTACCAGCCAGCTCTACACAGTGAGCTCCAGGCCAGCCAGGGCAACAGAGTGATACTCCATCTCAATGGAAGATATGGGGAGGGCTCTTCAAACTGCTGTGGCCTCAGTGGGTTGTGCTGACGCCTTTATAGTGTAAGAGAAGGAGTAAGAAGCCTGGCTGGCTTCAGTGTGCCTAAAAGCATCAGATCCGGTCTGGCCTCCGGGTGCTTCTGGCCCTACCCGTGGGTTAGCCGTCTCATGCTGAGAAAAGAGGACAGAAGTGGAAGTTGAGACGGGAAAGGGACATTTGAAAGTGTCTCCTGTGGCCGCCTCTGCTGAAAGGTGGGCAGCGTGTGTGGTCGTTGAGGACTGCAGCAGAACACTTTGCCAAGAGGTTGTGTGTCCTGTGCAGCTCTCCTTATGGCTGCATGCCACTTGGACTTCTGGGAACAGCTTAGGACATACAGGAGGCTGTGGCAGTCGGTGGGATAGTTTGTTAGATGTTAGCTCAGCAGCTAATTCCCTCTGCAGCTCTTGTATCCCAGCCAAAGGCAGGCAGAAAGGGCAGTGAAGTTTCTGCCTTTCTCTCTATGTTTAACACCACCTGCAAGAGTGATGAAGATTTCTTTTTCCGGTGCTCTTTTTAGAGTTAGAGGGGGAAAGGCACAGTGGGAATCTTTTACATGTTAAGAATCTGCCACAGTGGCGTTTGGGACAAGAGAACAGGTTTCAGAATTCATTTACAAGCAGCTCTCCAACGTGGGGCAAGAGAACAGCTTCCAGGGCAAGAGAACAGGAGCCTTCGGTTACAAGTGGTGTCCAAACGAGGGCAGGAAATAAGGATAAAAAGGGTAATGGGAAATTTGATTTCAAGTGTCGTAGAGGGAAAGGCAGAGGAAGAAGGGATGGATGTTTGTGTTCAAGAGGCCAGCAAGGTATTTATAGCGGCTGTTACCACTGGGACATACGCCACTTTGCTTTCTGTGGTGATTTTCTTTTCCTTTTTCTTCTTTTGTTTCTATTTTGTTTCAAAAAAGGTTAAGTAAGGAAGTGGCTATGAACTAGAAGAGTTGTGGGGATTGGAAAGGGCCAAGGGGGAACAACAGCAAGAGGGCCCGATTTTTATTTCTGTTTGAAAAAGGAAATTATAAAAAGGAAATTGATGATAATATTAAAAGAAATAAAGAGGGAATTTAAAAAAAGAAATTTATGATGCCACTAAAAGAAATATGGAGGAATTGGAAAGGGCAAAAAAACGAAAACTGAGGAGCCGGGAGCACAGCGGGGCTCGTTCCCAGTGACAGGAAGGATTCCCAGACAGACAGAAGGGAGGAGATCGTACACAACGGCGGTCCTGTCAGGAAAATAAGGGAAGAGTCTGCCAGGGAGAATGATCAGATAAGGCAGCCCTTCCCAAAGAGGTGTCTAACTGTGAGTCCTCAATGTCACCTGAGGTGGAAGAAAGGCAGCCTAGGGTCACAAAGTCAGCTTTGGCATTTCTAGTAGACCCGCATATTCCAGTTGATGGGGATAACCGCCAAGGTGGTGATGAAACAGGATGGCATCCAATAGAAATGAGTGATTTGAGGAGGTTGAAAAAAGCCGCTGTCTTGGGGCACATTCTCACCCTGTGTAAGGCAGATCGTGACTAACGGGGCACTGCGGCGCTGGATGGCACCATTCCATCAGAAAGAGTTAATAAAAGCTGTACTAGAGTCAGGTCCTCAGCTTCAGTTCTTAGCCTGGTGGAAGGAAGAAGCAGCCAGCATGGAACAGCATAATAGGGCTAGGAGAATAAATACAACCTCAAATCAGCTCCTTGTTGAGGTTCAGTATGCTGAATTACAAGACCAGATTGAGTTTGATGATGTGACCATAGAACAATATTGTTTAGCAGCTTTACGAGCTTGGGAGAAAGTAGAGGAACCAGGAAAAAACTACACCTCATTCACAAAAGTCATCCAAGGCTCAAGTGAAGCTTCTAATGATTTCTTACAACGGCTAACTGCGGCAGTTAACAGAGACATCTCAGACTCTGAAGCTAGACAGGTGCTGATTGAGACCGTGGTGTTTGAAAATGCCAACATAAAATGTAAGAAAGTTTTAAGGCCATTAAAAGCAAATTCTGCACCATTGGATCAATGGATCCGAGCTACTGCACACATTACCTACAAAGCTGTAATAGGACAAGCTATAGTTAGAGGGCTGAAATCCATAATGTCATAATCTATAACTGTGGAAGACTCAGGCATTTGCAAAGAGATTGTGACCAAGCTGCTTCTAAAAGGCAATGGTTTCTGTAAATATCGGTCAGAAAAAAAGGAGCAGATTTCTGGGGGTGTGCAGATGGTGTGGAAAGAGTTTACAATGGGTGAATGAGTATATATCCAAGAGAGATATACAGGGAAATTCCTTGAAGTTGGGAAACGCCAAAGGGGGGGCAAGCTCAGGCAGCTGGAGGAAAAAACAAGCTGCCTGTGTTCTGTCAGCACTGGGGTAGCATGCAAACCAAAACGTCCAAACTTAGTGTCAGAGATCTGATGCATGCTGCTGAAGGCAGTGCTGCACTAGATGTGGCTACAGACAGACAGCTTACCCTATCCCAAAACATTCAGTGCTATAAAATTGCTACTGGAGTTTATGGTTCTCTTCTCCCAGGAACAATAGGAATGATCCTAGATAGGAGCAGTCTGACATTAAAGGGATTTATTGTGCATCCTGGAATTATGATGGAGATTTTAAAGGAGAAATTAAAATCATGGCCTATGTACCAAGAAACCTGCAATTTAACACAGGGGATAGGATTGCTCAGCTGTTAACTGTTTCCCTATATCAAAAGAAAAGCTGCCCCTGTAGAGAGAACAGTTGGGTTTGGAAGCACTAGGAAATGAGTGTTCTGGCAGGCTGTTGTTAATGATGAAAGGCCAAAATTAAAAATTCAAATAAATGGCACTGAAATACAAGGGGTTGGTGGACACAGGTGCAGATGTAACACTAATCTCCCAAGAGTCATGGGATTCAAATTGGCCCCTCAGGAAGTATCCACATAGTTTATAGGGATTGGGAAATTATCCCACGTAAAGCAGTGTGAATTGGGTTAAATGTTTGGGACCAGAAGGGCAAAGGAAAAGTTAAGGCCTTATGTGGCTGACATAGCTATAAATTTATGAGGAAGATATTTATTGTAACAGTGGGGAACTCAGATTAATACCCCTTCTGTCCCAGAAACAGTACATGAAATAAGGTCTCAAAGAGAAGATGCACAAGCTGTATAAGTTGTCCAAAAGCTGGACACAACAGGTGTCGAGTTTTCAAATTTATAAAGGAAGCCACTGCCAAAAATATACCAAATGCCCTACCCTTAAAATGGTTAAGTAACAAGCCTGTTTGGGTAGAGCAGTAGCCCTTAACAAAGAAAAAGTTAGAGGCTTGACCAGCTGGTAGAGACACAGCTAAAGACTTAGCTTATAGAAGAGTCTGCCAGCCCATAGAGCTCCTCTGTATTGGCTATTTTTTAAAAAAATCTGAGAAATGGAGAATGTTAACTGATTTGAAGACTGTGAACAAAGTGATTCAGCCCATGGGTCTGCTACAGCCTGGCATTCCTTTGCCTTTGCTATTACCTAAAGCATGGCATCTGATAGTGATTGATTTAAAAGACGTTTTTTTACTATCCCCTTGCAAGAACAGGACAAGGAAAAGTCTGCTTTCACAGTGCCTACCTCTAGCAGTGCTCAACCTGTCAAAAGATATCAGTGGAAAGTCCTTCCCCAAGGAATGTTAAATAGTCCAACATTATGTTAGTATTTTGTGCAACAACCATTAGAACTAATTAGAAAACAGTTTCCCCAGGCGATTCTTTACCGTTATATGGATGATATTTTGTTGGCTGATTCTGATGCAGATACTTTAGAAAAAATGTTTGATGAAATGAAAAGAATCTTACCCTGTTGGGGGTTACAGATTTCTCCTGAAAAAATACAGAGAGGAGATTCTATTAACTATCTAGGTTAAGTCAACAAACTTTGGTGGGTACCATCAAAACTGATAAAGATTAGATTTGAGTCAGGAAGTTCTCCTGACTACCCTGACTGTTGACCTGGAAAGCCTGTCTATGGAAAGAAAAGTTCTTGTGTTTTTGTTTCTTTTAAGATAGAGTCTTTTAATGATTGTTGTATAATACAACAAAACTAAAAGCAACAAAGAATCAGCCATGGGTCATGAAGTAAAATTTCTGAATCCAAAATATCCACCTGACTGCAGCACCAGGGACAGTGAAGACGAAGACTGTGAAGCCTGATGAAACTGTCCCCGTGTGCATCTCACTTGGGCGGATCTGGAACAGCTGGCTGAGTCATCAGAAGGCTCCAGGGAAAGACAGCGAGTGACAGCCCACAGAATGCCAGTCGCTGCAAACCTGACACACCTCCGAGAGTCCCAAGACTTCCCATGACCTGTGAAATGTCTGACAGTGCGCTAGCCCTGAGGATATGATATTATGTGAGAACACTTACAGCAAATAGAAACCAGAGAAAAACGCCTTAAAGCCAGAGTTCCAGGCATTCAAGGGAATAGGCCGTCTCTACGCAAATGAGTCAGTGGACAGAACGTTGAAAGAGACTGGCCTTTAACAACATCAGTGAACATCAGAGTTCCTGAAACACAAAGATCCCTATCCCATTTCTGCAGAAAATGGATCCATGTGTGTTAATAGCTCAAGTAAACTGACATATACTGCATGAACATGGTGTGCAGATACACACAGCATTTTCTAATTCAGAAAAGAAAGAAGAGAAACCTGGCAAGCCTAGAGTAGCTTCACTGAGGTTCTGTGCTCATGGCGTGGGAGGAGTGGGAGTCAGCATGGTCGTGGCTGCAAGTCACTGAAAAGCCAAAAGAGAATAGGGTGTTTCTCTTTCAGGTAAAAGAACTCAGCGAGGTGGCCGGGCTGGGGTGGCCATTTATTTTATGTGTATGGGCGTTTTACCTGCATGTATGTCTATGCACGTGAGTGTGCAGTGCCCATGGAGGCCAGAAGAGGGCGTTGGATTCTCTAGAAGTGGAGTTACAGGCGATTGTTAGTTGCCATGTGGGTGCTGAGATTTGAACCTGGTCCTCTGCAGAAGCAGCAGGTGCTCTTCACTGCTGAGCTATCCCTTTGGAATGTTTGTGCTCTGGTGGCTTGTGGCTTGGCTCTTGTTACAGCTGTGCTGCATGACAAGTAATCTAAGTCTCGTGCTTTGATTGCTGTAGGTGTGTCTGTGACAGGTAACCCTACCACTCGGTGCTTTGAATAACAGACATTTGTTTTTAACTCATGGAGTTGACTCAGCTCTTGACTCTGCCCAAAGCTGCAGGTCACATTCAGAATTTGCTCTGTGTTCTCTTCATCATGGACTATGTTTTTTTCAGGAGTGGAGTGGGCTCTGGCCTCAGCCTCCCTAGTGCTAGAGCTACAGGTATGAGCCACCATGCCCTGTCTGGTGTATTTTTTCTCAGGAAACACGGCTGAAGCAGGATGTCCAGCCAGTCAACACAAGCATGATTAGAGTGTCTGTCTGTATCACTCCTCCTCCTGTCCCTTGTCAGAACAAGTCAGACCGTGCCCAGTAAGACAGTGGAGCCCAGTAGAGCCCAGTGTGAGTGCAACTAAGAAAGGAAGGTTAATTGTCGGCCATGGGCTTCCTTAGCAGACTGCCTCAGGTCCGTAGGCTGCCTGACATCTGCTAGTGTTTCTGCGTCCTGGCTAGGGGGTAGGAGAAACCGTAGAGAGCAGAATTCTTCTCCAGACAGTTTCATAGATGTCACATGACCTGTTCTTAATGCTTCCACCTAAAGAGCACAGTCTTTATTCTAGGTATTTGTGCAGATAAAAACTGGGGTTATTAGCTATTGCATACTGAAAGCAGGTGGATGTGTGTGAATTCAAGGCCAGCGGGGTCTACAGAGAGTCCCAGACCAGTGGGTCAGCACAGTGAGACCTTGTCTCAGAAAGAGAAAAAACAGAGAGAGCTGGGTTGTTACCGACGAGGTCAGCAGATGGAGCAGTGTTGGCCTCAGGGCCTTGCAGAGCTCCCTGAGGAAGGAGAGGGAGATTCCCAGGCCCAGCAGTGTGCAGCAGCTCCTGCCTCCCGCTTCCCTGTCCTCATTCAAGGACACCCGGCAAGGTGCTGCTGGTGGATGTTCGTGGGTTTCTGCTACTGCACAGCATCCACATTTTTAAAATGTCACCCTGGGGCTGGAGAGACCCTCAGCGGTTGAGGGCACTTGGTGCTCTTACAGTACAGTTCCTGTACCCACATTGGCCTCCAACCACCTATAACTCTAGTTCCAGGGGACCTGACCCCTCTTCTGGCTCCTGCAAGCACATGCCCACATCTGTAAATACACATGCATACACATAAGTAATAACGTAAATCTTTAAAACAAGACAGCACCCTCCCTTACTTGTACACATAAAACTACTTCTAATCACTTGCACAGGTGTGCTCTGGGTCCTTCCTATATAAAGGGCTGTTTTCAGAGTGACTTCCACCAAAGTGTTGGAACAATCTCCCATTCATGTGCATTGATGTTCTGCCTGCATGAACGCTGCTGTGAAGGTGTCAGATCCCCTGAAACTAAGATTACAGACAGCTGTGAGCTGCCATGTGGATGCTGGGCATTGGACAAACCCAGGTCCTCTGCAAAGGCAGCCAGGGCTCTTAACTGCCGACCCATCTCTCCTGCCCCTCGTTTACTTTATAAAACACTTTTCATTTTTCTTTTTCAAAGATTATGTGTGTGTGTGTGTGTGTGTGTGTGTGTGAGAGAGAGAGAGAGAGAGAGAGAGAGAGAGATGAGAATACTTGCGTGCACGTTATGAGCACTGGAAGGCAGAGGACAAGCTGAAGTGTTTGGTTCTCCTCTTCCACGTGTGGTCCTAGAGTTGGACCTCATGTTATCGGGCTTGGTGGCAAACACCTTTACCCACTTGGTGTCTTGCTGGCCAGCACTGCTCGTATTTCTGATGAGGTCAGCCCACAGCCCACAATGGGAAATAGATTTCTTGCAGACCAGACATCCATTACTGCTAAGACTCTTCAGGGCTGTGTTGGTTGGAACAAATAACACTGTTTGTAGGAACCTGTGAGACCGAGAACTCCGGAGTAAAATCGTCCTTGTAGACCCCTCACCCTGGGCCTCCTGCGTCCCTGTTTTCCCTTTCTCCAGCACTTCCCCTGCCCAGCTTTGTCCACAGTGTGCATACTCTCTGGTTGCCCATTTCACTGGAACACAGATTCTGCCCCATGCCTGTAAGACCAAGTGCTTCCCTGACATTGCTGAATGAACTTCTGAACCAGTTTGGGCCAGTCTGGAAATGCTGGGAGTGTGTAATTTGGATCACTGTCTTCAGAAATGGTTTTTGTTTCTGTTTACAGGTGTAGGCCCTGCTTCTGTGATGGTTGGGAATCTAGTTGCTGGCAAACGAATAGCACAGGCTGCAGGAAGGGATCTGGGGCAGATTGAAGAGAACGATCTGGTGAGGAAGGTAAGTTCCAGATATGCTGAGTTTCTCCAGTGAGTGCAGTGTGGACTGACTGCGCGTCTCTGAAACTTGCTGACCTGCGTCCTTTCGTCCTGCTTTGTGACTCTAGCACCAGTTCCTGGCAGAGATTTTGCAGTGGCGAGCCCAGGCAACTCCCGACCATGTACTCTTCATGCTGCTGAATGCCAAGGTATTAAAAGTCACTGGCAGGATGGGGGTGGCAGAGGGGTGGTGTTTGTCTGGCATGGACAAGGCCTTGGGTTCTATCCCCAGTACCACATAACTGGGCATGGTGGCACACGCCTATAATCCCAGCACTGGGGAGGCAGAGGCAGGAGGATCTCTGTGAAGTGGAGGCCAGCCTGGTCTACAGAGTGAGTTCCAGGACAGCCAGAGTTACAACAGAGAAATCCTGTCTCGAAAAAACAAAACATCTTCACACTGCATAGCCTAGGCTACATGAGACACTGTCACAAACAAGGGGGAGGGGGGAGAAAACATTATAAAGATTATAAGTATGTTTGGTTTAAGTTAATGTTAACATACTCTGAGTGCCTGGAATATTGAGAAAGAAAAGAAATCCCACACCTGTTGTTGTTACCAGGGGAGTTTTCTCAAGTTGATGATTTACTTGGACGATGTTCCAGAGGTCAAGCCTGCCCTGTGTGATGGTCCTGCTTGGCTGACTTGTCTGTTTCTATATTGAGCTTTAACCTGTGTGTCCTCCTCTGTGGAAAGGGAACTACGGTGTGCACAGCCAGCTGCCTCCAGCTCCATAAACGAGCAGAGAGGATTGCGTCTGTTCTCAGTGACAAAGGACATCTGAACGCAGGGGACAATGTGGTACTGCTCTACCCGCCTGGTAAGTGTTGGACTGGTAAGCTGGCTCTGACCTGTGTTACTAGATGACATACCAGGGGAGATGGGATCTCAGGGTCACATCTACTACACAGAGGCCTGGTACTTCCCAGCACCGGCTACTCCATGAACTCTTCTTGCCAAGGTGTGACTCAGGCTTTGTCCCCTGAACCATGCAATGTGACTGCTCTGCTGAGACTGTCTATTTTGCTTTCCTTTCTGTTTCCATCAGTGCCTGCTATGTAAATGGTCCTCAGGCCAGGCGTGTAGCACACTCTGACTCTAGTCCTCAGGAGGGAGCAGGAGAATTAGACATGCAAGGCCGCAAGAGTTACATAGCTAGTCCCAGGCTATATAACAAGACTTACATGTAGCCAAGTAAGGTAATACACACCTTTAATCCCAGCACTCAGGAGACAGGGGCAAGCAGAGCTCTGTGAGTCCAAGGCCAGCCTGATCCATAGGGCAACCAAACTTAGAACAGAGAAACCCTGTCTTGAAAAACCGAAAAAAAGAAGGAAGGAAGGAAAAAAACATGCAGACCTGGGAGCACACACTGAGTAAGCTCAGCCTTGGGAGGTAGACAGACGGGTCAGGAATTCATAGCCAGCCTCAGCTACATAGCAAGTCTGTCTCAGAAACACCACAGGTAGAGGCGGAGAGGAAGGCTCAGGTTAGGCGCTTGCTGCGGAAAGCATGCCAACCTGAGTTTGGATGCCGGCACCCACGTGAAAGCCAGGCTTTGGGCCAGTGAAGGAGCTAAGTGGGTAAAAGTGCTTGCCATGTCTGATGGCCCGATACTGACCCCAGGGACTTGTAGAAGGAGAGAACTCCCAGAGTTGTCCTCTGACCTCCACACCTATTCATGCATAATATAAATACACATGTATACAAATAACAACAAAAATAATAATAAAATAAAATTCACATTTAAAAACCTGGCGTAAAGTTTACAACAAAATTTACATTAGAAACCAAAAAAAAAAAAAAAAAGGAGATGCTTACCTGCAGCTCCTAATGCTACAGAAGCAAAGACAGGCGGACCCTCACATCTGAGACCAGCTGGTGTACCCAGAGCAGTGGGTGCCAGGTTCAGTGGAAGAGCCTGTCTCAGTATGTAAGGGAAGAGGCCCGAGGTGGACCAGCAGTGTTCTTGCTGCTTTTCCAGAGCAGAGTCGGTTCCCAGTACCACACCTGGTGGCCCCTCACCTGGTGGCCCCTCACCTGGTGGCCCCACACCTGGTGGCCCCTCACCTGGTGGCCCCTCACCTGGTGGCCCCCAGCCACCTGTATCTCCAGGTCTGATGCTCTCTTCTGGCCTCTGCAGACACTCACACAGTACATACTCAGACACGCACAGACATGAAGCTTTATAAAACATAGGGAGCAATGGAGGACAGCACCAACATGAGTCTCTGACCTTCACCTTCATGTGCACACGCAAGTAGACATTGAGTGAGCACTGGGTGAGTGTGTGAGGGAGTGTGTGAGGGAGTGTGTGAGGGAGTGTGTGAGTGTGTTGGTGTGTGAGTGTGTTAGTGGGTGTGAGTGTTGGTGTGAGTGTGTCAGTGGGTGTGAGTGTGTTAGTGTGTGAGTGTGTGTGTGTGTTGTGTGTGTGTTGGTGTGTGTGTGTGTGTGTGAGGGAGTGTGTGGGTAAAGATGTCGACTACTTGACTTTGGAAATCCTCTAGGCAAACGTGTTGGTGTTGGCCTACTCTCCCAGCTCTCTGGGAGGCCAACCTGGACAGCACAGTGAGACCCCCCATTAGAAAGGGGGGTGAAGGGGCTGGAGGTGGAGATCAGTGTGGAGAACATGCTAAGGTTCTGGGTTCAGTTACGCACAAAACCAAACAGGACTGATCTGCAGACTTCAGGAACAGAGCCATTTCACAGTGTCTCCCAGAGAATGCTTGCGTGGACTCCGCTAACACTCCAGTGGGTGTTTGGGGTAGTTCTGCTGCTTTCGTCTCCCATGAGCTTAATTCAGCCAGTACCTTCTCTTTGTAAGAATTCACGTAGAATTTATGTATTCATTAGTGTCTATATGTCGTGAGTGGGTGTGGGCACACAGAGGTCAGGGACAGTTTAGGAGCTGGTTTTCTCCTCCCACTGTGGACCCAGGGTGGCGCTCGGTCAGCAGGTGTGCACGGCATGTGCTTTACCTACTGAACCATCGTACTAGCCTGGTGTTCAGAATTTTAGATGAAATCTTTGAATTGAAAGACAAGCAGAAATGCTGGCATTTCCCCCCCCACACACACACACCCTGTGTTCCTCCTGTCCCTGAGGTGGCTGGACTTCTGTCCCGTCGCTCCATTTCACTTCCTGGTCTCATCCCGCCTCACTTCTCTGTTTGAGCATTAGAAGGCTGTCTGCTGTGGGAGGGGTGTGTCTTGTGGTTCCCAGGAAGCTGTCCTGCATCTGTCCACGGCACTTCCTCTGGCTGCCGTGCTGGCCGCCCTCAGCACCCTCAGCTGCACCCATTGGCCCACAGTGCCTGAGGAGTCCGGTTGCTTTTCCTGCAGCAGCCTTTGGTGCACACCTGTAATACCGTCCTTGAGAGACCTTGGCTCAACACCAAATAAGTAGCCCACCTGTCACACGCCTGGATGTTACTCTGAGCTTTGTTCCCCGGTGGCGGCAGAGCTATGTGGCTCCCAGACAGCACCCTCTGTCTTGCAGGCATCGAGTTGATCGCTGCGTTCTACGGCTGCCTGTATGCGGGGTGTATACCTGTGACTGTGCGGCCCCCTCATGCTCAGAACCTCAGTGCCACGCTGCCCACGGTGCGCATGATTGTGGATGTAAGTACCTTCTGCATCCATCTTTGTTCCGTCTCGTAGAATCCACATCCACACAAACAACAATCCCTAATAACTTTCTGCTTCTGGAGTGTCGAATTGCTGCATTCAAATTTTTCTCCTAAAAATCTTCCAGCGTGGTGTGGGGTGTGGACCTGTGATCCCAGCCTCAGGAGGCAGGGATGGAAGGACTGTGAGTTCCAGGCCGGCCTGGGCTATGCAGAGTCTGTGTCAGGCAAACAGGCAAACAAACAAGCTAACCGCTTCCCCTTTTCTTTTATATGGCCAAAATGGCCGTCATTCTTCAGTGAAGAAACTGGGGGGTGATAATTGGAGAGATGGAGACTGTGCGTGATCCTGAACACTGGGGGGGGTCGCGCAGAGCTGTGCTTAGTAATTGCCAGTAAAGCTTATCCCATCGCCTCTAAAACACGTCATTACCTGTCGCTAGTATGACTCGTCACGCCAGCTTCTCCCAATCAGGTCACTTTTGTTCGTGCTACTTTTGCATATTTAGCATTAAAAGATGTGTAGTGGAGAGGGACTCGCAAGGCCCCGCCTAGCTGAGAAATTGATGCCGGCTGGGGGATGCAGGTTACTCTTCTGTAGGTGTGTGGTCACGGGCAGGCTCCCCGCAGCCCAGAGGTTGAGCCGGGCCTGTGTGCAGATGGGCCGCTCCAGCAGGACTCGGAAGCTTAAAAACAAATAATTAATTACAAAAGAGAGCGTGAAGCTGGAAGGGCGATGAGATGAGAGGGTGGGGAGGAGTGGGGTGAATGTGATCAAGATGTGCTAAGAACTTTTTGTTTTAAAGCTGTGCAGGGCGGGCGCGAGGCTCCGTGGCCAAGCACTGGGAGCTCCTTAGCAGCGTGACACAAACGAACTTTGTTACAGAGGTGGTGACGTTTCTGTAATATGTGAGGACTGAAACTGACTAGATCTGTATGTGTCCTGTGCCGAGACCCTTACCTGAAGGCCCAGCACATGGAATACATGCGTCTAGTTGGGGGCGTCTGTGTCCAGGGCAGCTGCTGTGTCGGCAGCTTCAGCTGTGCCGCAGAGCCTTCCTCACAGCTGATTTCGTCAGTGCAGTTCAGCAGAAGTGCCCTTCCTTGTTAGCTGCTCCGGAGACTGCTGGGGGGCGTGGCGGTTTCTTTCTGTTGGCGCACTCTGCGGAAGAAAGTGGGTCACTTCGCCTTCCCCTGCATAACTGAACAGAGCTCATTTGCGTGGGCGCATCTGTCTGCTCCATGGCCTCAGATCGGAGTGCACACACCAATCCAGGCAGGCCACCACCCCTTCCATTCCCTAAGCACTGCAGAACCCGTGTCTGGGTCAGCGAGTCAGCGGGTCTTCAGGAGGTCAGGACCGCAGGGCCCTACTGAGAGCACAGTGCAAGCAGCAGTGCTGTTGTCAGACGCGCCTGTCATCCCAGGAGGATCACGCATGGCACATGTTAAGGAAGGACACAAAGGGAAAGAGTGGCTGCGCTGGCCGGGATGGTGAGCTGGCTACTTTTGGCAGCGGCCATGCTTGGCCTCCTGATGTTTACTGCCGCCTTCGCTTGTAGGTCAGCAAGGCGGCGTGTATCCTCACCACTCAGGCTCTGATGAGGTTGCTGAAGTCCCGAGAGGCGGCGGCGGCTGTGGATGTGAAAACCTGGCCAACCATCATCGACACAGGTGAGAGGAGCTTGCTCCGGAGCCCTTGCCATCTGCTGCGGAGGTTCCCTAGTGTCGCTAGACGCATTCGAGCAGCTTCTGTCACACAGCTTCGTCACCTGCTGACAGAGCAGAGCTGCGTAGCCAGTAAACGTGGACTGCCACAGCACTGGGCACAGCAAGGCCAGGTCCAGGAACCAGCCCACAATATGGGAAGTGCTATTTAAACAGTGTCTTGCTTGGTGTGGTGGCTCATGGTTCTAGAATCTGAGGCAGGAGGATTGTAAATTCAAGCCCAGTCTTTGCTATGTCTCAGGAAAAAAAAAAAAGCAAACAAAAACAAGTGTTTTGATGATGCTTTTGGCATCATGTTCTATGGCCAGATAGGTGCAGGTCCGTACAAAATATGGAGACAAGGAGCTGGAGACTTATCTCAGTTGGTGGCTGTCCAAGAGTGAGGAGTTCACTTGGACTCCAGGAACCTCACAGATAGCTGGGCGTGGAGGTGTGTTCCTGTAATCCAGCGCTGAGGAGGCGCAGAGAGGTCCGTAGGTCCAGTCAGCTCGGGCTAATCAGCACGCCCGGGGCCCCAGTGAGAGACCCCAAGGTTGACTTCTGGCTGACCTCTGGTCTCCATTGGTACACAGACACCGTCATGCACACTTGCAGGACACATCACCTAGACACACCTACAGGCGCGTGCACACACACACACACACACACACACACACACTGTTGAGGCGGTCTGACCCTGGCTTGTAGGTGTGATGTAATGGAGACAACGGACTAGAAATTAGAAGACCTGGGCTGCAGCTCGAGCTTCACTGCTGCTCGCAGCCCTTTCTAGACGTACTGTCTCCCACGAGGACCAAATGCGACGGGATATGATGACTGGTGGGGGGCGATGCGGGAACAATGGAGGATGGTGGCGCAGCGGGCCCTGCCCTGGGCAGACTGACGTCCTGAGCCTTCGCTGAGTGCCCTCCCAGCTTGGGCAAAACTGTCTTTAAGTGAAGCTTGTGGAGACTGGCTCAGTGCAGAGCCATAGTGGGCACATAACTCTGTCAGGGAAGTCTTTGCTCTGGCCAGATAGGCACCCAGTGGCGTGGAGATTTCAATTCGCAGTTGTTTCTCATCCCAGAAAGCCAAAGAGCCACCAAGGGGCACGGCGGCTAGAGACTTCGTGACATTCTTGGTTCTGACCTAAGAAGAAAATCCAGGATGAGGTAGAGACTCCCACCGTGTCTAGTTTTCTGCGATACTGCACGTGAACCTGGCTCAGGACTCTGCACGTTAGGCCGCCTGCCATTCTGTCTGCAGCACAGCAAGAGCCGTTTGGTTTTCTTGTTGGCTTTTTTTTTTTTCCTCCAAGACAGGGTTCTCTGTTGTAGCCCTGGCTGTCCTGGAACTCACTCTGTAGACCAGGCTGGCCTCCAACTCAGAGATCCACCTGCCTCTGCCTCCCAAGCGCTGGGGCTAACAATGTGCGCCACCACCACCCAGCTGGAAGACCTGCTTTAAATGAGTGAAAGAAAATAATTCTGACTCCTAGAGGAGCAGGTCTAACTTGTAAAGTTACTGTGATGGAGTATTTTGAAAACAGCAAGTTAAGGAAAGAGAGGCTCATTCTGCTCACAGAAGGCTTCGTTAAGGCACTGTGCATCATGGTGGGGAAGTTGAGGCAGCAGCGGCTAGAAGCAGCAGTTGGTCACACTGACTCCACAGTCAGGAGGAGAGAAGTAAGCTCTTGTGTGTCTAGCCTTTTGTTTTCTGTGCTTCAGGAACCAAGCCCAGGGAATGGCGCCACACCCCTGTAGAGTGGCTCTCCAGTTAGGTAACCTGATTAAGACCGAGTTAGGTAACATAAGGAAGACCATAGGCCATCCTGATCCAAATAATTCCTCATACGTGCTCCTGGAGGCTGTCTCCCAGGTGATTCTGTCAGGCTGACAGTCCACATTGTCATTCCCTGTGTGGTTAATAGGACATACTGGGCTGTGGTGTGTGCTTCCACAGGAAGCAGCGTGAGCATAGCAATGCATTGTGAGCGTGCACACGATTGCTGTTTTAAAAGTGCTTCATGTGGGGGTAGTTGCGATGGCTCAGCGGTTAAGAGCACTGGCTGCTCTTGCAGAGGACTCATGTTCAGTTCCCAGCACCCACATGGCAGCTCACAACCACCTGTACCTCCAGTTCCAGGGGATCCATGCCTCTTCCGACTTCTTCAGGGGGCTCCTGTCTGTGTGTGGTGCACTTAGTACACTTAGGCTCACACAGTACATATGAAATGAACTAAGTAAGTAGTAAAAGTTTAAGTGCTTTGTGTGAATTGACTTCCCAGTAATCCTGTGAAGGCAGGTGTTCTGGAGATCTGTTTTAGAGAAAAGGAAAAGAGGTGTCAAGAGCAAGTGATGCCAGGGTCGCAGAGCTGATGGCGGCTCTCTCCTAGGATGGAGCGCCAGCACCCACTTCTTACCATGCTGTTACCCCTAGAGACGTCTACAGATGAGTTCATCTGGTGTGGAGTTGCTTTACCTTTTGCCTGGTGGCATGCATGGCCCCAACCTTGCATTTGAGGATTTGAGGTTGACAGCAGTGAGCTGCCTGGTTGAACACAAGAAGCCCTAGCGTTTACACATCCTGGAAGCTGGTTCCGGCCTTGGCAAAGCCACGGATGCAGTGGCGTCACATGCAGTGAGGGAGGTTGGTGTCTGTGTTGCAGCATGTCTGCTTTACACGGGGTTGTTTCTTTGCTGCAGATGATTTACCCAGGAAACGGTTACCTCAGCTGTATAAGCCGCCCACTCCTGAGATGCTAGCGTATCTGGATTTCAGTGTCTCCACGACTGGCATGCTGACGGGCGTGAAGGTAATAGTCCTCGCCATGCTGGTGAGACGCCATGCTGGTGAGACGCCAGGCTGCTCCAGGCTGGGGCTATGGAACCAGCGGTGAGCCAGAGGCCGGTGGGTGGCAGATCAAGTGTCCTGGCTATATTTAAATCTGACCATTGGCTCTTCTGGACACAGATCCTGAAGGATTTGCACTGTGAAGTGCTGGGCCTTAGCAGGCACTGCAGATAGTGAGAGCTCTGGGTAGAGTCAGTTCATAGTTGACCCAGATAACATGAGACTCAGCGTTGGCTGAGGGCAGAAACCTGCTTTCTGAGTTTGTACTTAGGCCATGCTATGAAGCACTGACATCCGTGTGTCATGGAAGAGTTTGGGGACCTGAAGCCTATCAGTAGACCCTCTGCTGTGGGTCCAGCTCCATCCCGTCTGTGTCCTTGCTTTGCAGATGTCTCACTCCGCGGTCAATGCTCTCTGTAGAGCCGTCAAGCTCCAGTGTGAGCTGTACTCTTCTCGGCAGATCGCCATCTGCCTTGACCCTTACTGTGGACTTGGCTTTGCACTCTGGTGTCTCTGCAGGTAGGAATGGAAAGCCACGATGCGGGATGCTCTGGGGCTGTGGCCACTCACTCTCCCTCTGCTCTCTTGATTTGGTAAACTTCAGTAAAATGCTGCTGTCTCCAAAATATAAGCACCTTATGTACTTCCAGTGTTTAGTTTTATCTGTGTTGCTTTTTTATTCTCCCTCGGCTTTACACCTCCTATGAAACGGCTCTCAGTCCCGTCCTGTGACCCTGGCTCTAGAATTGGAGCCAAGCAGGATGGTTCTTGGGTGAAGTATGACATGTTGGCAGCCAGGACGCACCCCCTAAGCTTGGCAGGAAGGGCACAGTGGGGTACAGTGACATCACGTGGCGGGAACGCAGCAGTTCGCCCTGGCCAGATTGCTTCCTGAGAACTGGCAAGTCCCTGCTCCTTGCACTGCCTGCCAGGAAACCGTATCTTGGGCCAGAATGTTCACTTCCTAGCAAATGCCATGAATGGTCATAAGCATCTGCCACTCCTCTAGCCTCTTCCTTCTATGCCCTGTCTTCATCGGGGAGTTGTCCACCAGGGCCCAAAGTAGAGACTTGGGTGTTACTCAGGCTCCTCCTGTCTGTGTCCCGGTTACATGTAATGCTCATTGGTTCAGTGGTTCCCGTACCTGTCTGTATATTAAAGTCACTTCTGGGTCTCGGAAAAATTAAACAATACCAAGAACGGTAACGTGTACCTGTAATCCTAGAAATTTGGGAGATTGAGGCAGAAGAATCGTAAGACAAGCATGGCTGTGTGACAGTGCCCCATCTCACAAAGGGAAAGAGGCTGGGGGATGGCTCAGTGGGTAAGAGCACTGGCTGTTCTTGCAGAGGACCCGTGTTCAGTTCCCAGCAGCCACATGGCAGCTCAACAGTCTGTGCTCCAGTCCCAGGAAATCTGATGCCCACTTTTGCTCCACAGGCACATACAGGGTACACTTACATACATGCGGGCAAGACACTCAGAACATAAAATAAAGGAGCCTGGCAGGCGGTGCACACCCTTAATCCCACACTCGGGAGGCAGAGGCACGGGGATCTCTGAGTTCAGCCAGCCTGGTCTACAGAGTGAGTTCCAAAACTGCCAGAGTTACAACAGAGAAACCATCTTGAAAAAACAAAATAAATAAAACAGAAGTCTTTTTAAAAAGGAAAAGAAACAAGCAAAACAACAGGGCAAGGCATGGAGCTCAGCCCTGGGATCCTAGAGAGACCATGGGAATGCAGGCACACGGGCCTGCCGCTGTGGGCTGCTGGGGTCACTGCTTCCATACCCTGGCAAGTGCCCACTTCACATGGCTGTCGATCTTAGAGGTGACTCCATGCCCTTCCGCTTTGTCCTGCTGCACTGTTGGGGTTCAGCCCACGCCAACCCTCACCTGGACAACCATGGCTCCTAATGTCTCCCAGCCTTCGGGGGCTTCATCTGCATTCCTCCCCCATGTGGCTTTGTAACGACTCAGAGCTGCACTTTAGGGTAAAGTCTAGCCTTCCTCTGCAGCCAAGACCTTTCACACCGCTCTAGCCTTTCCGGTCTATGCCGCTACACCGGCCTACGCCCAGGAATGTCGTGTGTGCCATACCCTGGGTCCTCTGCCTCCCACCCCACTTACACACTGCCTCCAGAGTGCTCCCTCTCAGTGCAGCACCCCTTACACACTCCCTCTAGAGTGCTCCCTCTCAGTGCAGCACCCCTTATACACTCCCTCCAGAGTGCTCCCTCTCAGTGCAGCACCCCTTACACACTCCCTCCAGAGTGCTCCCTCTCAGTGCAGCACCCCCACCCTCCTAGTGTGAGTGAATCGTCTTTGATCTGTGCTCTTGGCCCTCTCTGTGAGTTGTGCCCACAGCCATGGCCTGCTTTGTCCCCCGTCTTGTGCGTCATGTGGGAACAATAGGAGTTGCTGGCCTTGCATCTGATGTGGCACCCTGCTGTCTCTCCCATCAGTAAACACGTGTTGACTTGCTAGTGCTCTAGAACACCGGGATAAGCTCAGGTCCTCTCCGCTTTCTTTGCAGTGTCTATTCGGGTCACCAGTCCATCTTAATTCCTCCTATGGAGTTGGAAAACAACCTTTTCCTCTGGCTCACCACTGTCAACCAGTACAAGATAAGGGACACATTCTGCTCCTATTCCGTGATGGAGCTTTGCACTAAGGGGCTGGGAAACCAAGTGGAGACGCTAAAGGTGAGAGGCAGCCCCAGGAGGTGACCGTTGGGCCAGAGCAGGCGGGCGGCAGCGTGCTTGCTTGCCTTTGTCTTCTTTCTTAGCCAGGTGGCTGAATGGGCGGTTTAAACCATGGTGAGTTTAACTTTCCTCTTCCTAACTTAGTGCACTCTTTCAAAACCTAATTTTATTCCTACTCTGTGGAGAGGGACTCTATTTAATAGTATGGGAAACTCACCTCCAGTAGAATTCTCCTGCTAAAATGAAAACTTGAGATCACAGGACGCGGCTGCTGGCTGCTCCCTAAGGAAAAGGGCCTTGTTTTTGTGTGTGCCCAGTGACTGTATGAGGATGTCAGGGCCCGAGCTCTCTTAACGGGGAAGTAGGCCCCCAGGAACTAAGAGGTGGAGGTAGCTGCCGGAGCACTGGCTTGTTTCTCTACTAGCTGTAGCAAAGAGGAGGAGTCCGAGGAAAGTGGGCGAGAACAGAAATGCATTACTGAAGGAAGAAAGCCTGTGGGTTTGGGATTTAGGGGATCCGCTTTCTTCTTTGTGGTGGTGATGGGATCCAGGGCCGTCTGCGTCCTGGACTAGAGCGTTCCCACTCAGCCCCAGCCCACACCTGAAGGTTTTAGATTAAGAAGGAAGTGATGAGCTGGGCAACGGTGGTGCACACCTTTAATCCCAGCACTCAGGAGGCAGAGGCAGGAGGATGTGTCTGTGAGTTCAAGGCCAGCCTGGTCTACAGAATGAGTTCCAGGACAGCCAGAGCTACAGCAGAGAAACCGTGTCTCGGAAAACAAAAAGGAAGAGATGGAGCAGACCCCGGTGATGGTGTTGCAGGGTTGGGTGTTATCCTTTCTGAAAGCTCCTTTGCTCCATGTCTGGGCTGAGGAAGTAGCTCTTGGTTTTTCCTGAAGAAGGAGGGTCTTTCTGACTGTGTTTCTGTCACCAACATCTTCAGACCCGAGGGATCAACCTCTCGTGCATCCGGACGTGCGTGGTGGTGGCCGAGGAGCGGCCCCGCATCACCCTCCAGCAGTCCTTCTCCAAGCTCTTCAAAGACATTGGTCTGTCCCCTCGTGCGGTCAGCACCACTTTCGGATCCAGAGTCAACGTGGCAATATGTTTACAGGTAACATCAGGAAGTCGTTCTTGTCTGGCTCCTGAAAGCGGCTCGCTGTGTTGCCTGGCTTGAGCTCAGGGTAGTCTTTTGCCCCACAGTGGGCTATGAGACTCCCAGTGGGAACTTGAAGACCACACTGCTCTGCTTGACCAGTTCTGCTTATTACTGTGGGACTTGAGGCTTTACCTGTCATGTCTCCCTTTGTTCATCTATAGAATGACACCTTTGTTTGCCCTGGGGTTTGCCCACTGGTTAGCAGGTTACTGGGGAAGCACTCCGAAACGCAGGCCGCCAGGCTCCAGTGTGAGCTTCCTCCTGTCACTGTGCCCGGGAGCCTCTCCAGGTTCTGCTGGCATCTCATTAATCACTATGCAGCTGCCTCTTTCCGTCTCCCACATAAACCTGCATTTCTCTTCCTTGCCGTGTTGTCCTTGGTGGGTCTAGAACGAGGCTGATTGTGTGCTGCTCGGAGGCTCATGAGGGAAGTGACAAGTCACAAGAGTGCGGGGGCTGAGACCCGGGCTGCTGTGACTGGGCTGGGGTGGTTCGGGGGAGTCCATGACACTTTCCTGGAGCCCACCCCTCACTCTCGTCAGTTGGCATGGCAGTGGTTTTCAAATCCTAGGCTGGCAGCTTCTCTGGTCCCTGCTCTGAGCCCTGAGTAGGAAACCTCCCTGGGCTTGTACTGCTCTGTGCTTCAAGCTCGGGAAGCTAGGCCGAAGGCTCCCCACTTGCTGGCTTGAGGCGAGAGTGAGCTTTCAGATAGCTGACGCTCCTCTGTGAAATATGACACACACAGGACAGTTCACGCGTCTTTAAATAACATCGCCTTGCTTTGTTCTCTAGGGAACCTCGGGGCCCGATCCAACGACGGTGTATGTGGATCTGAAGTCGCTGAGACATGACAGGTGTGGGGAGCACGGACCCCTCGTTCTGTTTGTGTGCAGATCTTGAGGGGTGATACAGGCGAGGAAAGGATTCATGTCCGCCATTGATAACCGATAGAATGTTTGCTTGTAAAATGAAAGCTTGAATTCTCACAGGCTTCATTCATTTTGGTTTTGGGTTTCTTTTTTCACCCAAGTTGTAGGGTAGAATTTGAAATCCAGTTTGTTATGTAGCCTAAGCTGGCCTTAAACTTACAGTCATCCTTCTGCCTGATTCTGCTAGATTGCATAGCTTGCTGCATTTTTCTATAATTAAAATATAATCTTACTTTCTAGCTATATAAAATAACTTTTGTGGGGCCGGGCATGGTGGTACACAGCTTTAATCGGTACACGCCTTTAATCCCAGCACTCAGGAAGAGGAGGCAGGTGGATCTCTGTGAGTTCCAGGGCTCTGTATAGCCAGGGCTATACGGGGAGGCCCGGCCCACCCCTCCCCCTCCCCCAAGGAAAGGATAGTGTCTTCACAGTTTAATAACAGATAGGACAGGCAAGACCTTCAGAACAATACTGTGTCCGACTCCACAGTTTGTAAAGCTTCCTCCTGTCCATCCGCTGAGAAGATTGTAGTTTTGTCCCACTGCTGAGATACTGAGCCTTATGCACACTAGGCTGGCAGCTGGTCCTTAGTGTTTGTACCCAGGCAGACTCCAGGCTGCACCCATGGTGGGTAGCTTTTATTTTTAATGTGTGTGTGTGTGTGTGCTGTGTGTGTGTGTATATGTGATGTGGGGGGAGGGGCAGAAGACAACCCGGGTTCCTCAGGACCATCCACCTCAGTCTCTGAGACCTGTAGCTTGCTGACTCTGCTAATCTTGCCAGCTGCTTGGCCCATAGGTTCCCCTGGCTCCCCCTCCCAGCACATGCACCAGCGTGCCTGGCTTTTTGCTTGCTGCTGAGGATAGCTCCTGACCTGGGGGTTAAGCAGTGGGTGCTTTACCACTGAGGTCCCCTCATTTCGGAGCAAGTTTCTTATGTGGCATTCTTGCCCTGGAGAGATTTGCTCATCCCCAGACATTTGAGCATACCTGGGAGCATTTTTGTTTGTCACAGTGGGGCTGCTACTGAAACTAGCAAATAGGGCCAGGGCTGTTGTTAATAATGCCTATAACAGAAGCATATCTGACACAGAGCGTCAGGAGCATGGACCTAAGACCCAGCTCTGGTGCTGGAGGTCTCCAGGAGGCAGCCGCACTGCTGAACTGACTTTTAGAAAGACTGTTTACATTAACTGCTTTTCCTCTGCAGGGTCCGTCTTGTGGAACGGGGTGCCCCCCAGAGCCTCCTGCTCTCTGAGTCTGGAAAGGTACTCTCTTCTGCTGGCTGCTAGGGGAGGGTGGGCTGTAGCAAAGGCCTGAAGCCTGAGGCGAAGTTCCGTAAAGCCTTAAGATATGCCCATAGTTCACCTCAGTGATGGTTTCAGATGCAAAGGTGTGCATGGACATGAAGACCAGAGGTGAGCTTTATCTCCAAATTGTTCAAACCGCACCAACATGCCATTCTTAGTGATGAAACAGCAGAACGCAGCGTTCCCTGAGTGCAAGTGGATCGATGAGCAGCATCTAGAAAGCCGGTTCTGTCTATAAACACTAAAGTTGATGCCAGGTCAGGGTGGGGACATGTGGGCGGTTGGTGAGCTGGCACCCACCAAGAAGCAAAGAGCAGCTTTGCCTGTGCGGGGAGCAGCTGTCTGAGCACTTCCCCCACCCCCATCTTCCCTCTGCCCAGCACTGTCCTGACAGAGGACAGGATTGTGACAGTGTCTCAGGGTCCCTCCTAGGGATCCTGAGGCCCCGAGAAGAGGAGAAATAAAAGGAGATCCTGTAACAGTTAGGCTGCTGTGGTGGGTCAGCAAGGAGGACACAGGACCTTTCGTAGATGCAAACTGTGCCAGACGTCAGCAGAGGGAACCCTGTCATGGCCACACCATGCTCGGCAGTGGAACCCCAAGCATCTGAGCTCAGATGTTTTATTGATTCTGAACCCCTCAGGTGCAGATCAGGAGCAATCAAACCTCCCTCACAGAAATTCAACACCTCAGACAGTACAAAATGCCAAGACCTAGGCAGCCCCTCACCCAACAGTGCACAAAACAATTATTTTATACATAACTAAATAAACTTCCACCACATGGTCCTGCCTTATCTACCCAGTGGGCATCACCGTGTGGGAACTGCCCGTGTGGGCTGTGCCTTCAGTGCCCCGGTCTGCAGTTGGCACACACAGATGCAGCAGGACTATGTCGTGAGGGAAGCTGAGGCCACAGGAAGCTGTCTGTTCCTCCGACTTTCAGAAATTTAAGCCCTGGTAGTCAGTCCCAGGCTTAGAAACCCAAGCTTAAAAAATCAACAGGCAAGTCAGGTAACCAGAACGGCCGACGAGCCCACCTGTCCTTTGCCAGAAAGGTCTCCACATAGGATGCAAGCAGTTTACTGCTGAACTACGCTCCTGACCCAGGACCTGCCCTTGGTGTCCTGAGCTTTTTGCTCAGCCAGCACGTTTCTCTTGCTTCCTAGAAGATCCTGGAAATGAGGAATTTCTGGACGTGCTGTCTTCTCACTATTGCAGCTCCCTCTGCAGTCCCGTCTGACTGTGGAGTGGTCTCCAAGTGGTCCCCACGGTTTTCCCAAAAGCAAGGTTACATGGCTGAGTTATTTAGCAGTCTCACTGTTGCAGCCCTGGACAGAAGTCTCTCGCCCCCGAAGAGACGGCAGTCTGCGCTTTAGTGTGAGAGTAAAACTTAACTGGTCCTTGGGTCTCCACTCAGACAAAGAAGACTGACAGAGCCTCCGGGCCTCTTGAATGATGGCTGCTTCTGTCAGCTCCCCCCCCCCCTTCTAGTCTCCAGCAGGAAAGGTCTAGTTGTAGAGGTCAGTAGTTGTTTTGCAATGTTGAGGTTGAAACCTGGCCTCGGGTATTTAGTTAGGCCTCTGCCAAAGCTGAGCCACAGCCAAAGCTATGAGCTTTGAACTGAGTGTATGTATTCTCCTTTGATTCTTAGATCTTACCTGGAGTAAAAGTAGTTATTGTCAATCCCGAGACCAAAGGACCTGTTGGAGACTCTCATCTAGGTGAGGTAGGTATGAATCTTAATTTCAATCTCAAATCAGTAGCCAAGACTTTACCAATAGAACTAGACTGAACTCCATTCCCTCCACTGAAAATAGCTACTTTTTCTGGAAAGCTGGCAATGGAAAGGGGAGGAAGGAAGAAGCTGAGACCAGAATTGAGACTAGGTAGAAATACTCTCAGATCTGTCCACTGCCATCCCCCAAACCTGAAAGCAAGCTGGCCAAATCCTGTGTGCTCCCATGTATGGAGGGCTGGACCCAGTGGGAGCCGCATGACATGTTTACAGGCTTAAACTCTGTGTTAGTCTCGTGTTGACGTTTGCTTCAGTGTGAAAGTTCTCTTAATAAGACTGCCTTCCATTTCCCCTTCCCCAGATCTTTGAGGAATGCTGGTGGAGCCCATAGATTAATGGGAGGAGCCCATAGATTAATGGGAGGAGCGTAGAAGTGCGGCTACCAGAAGCCGCCCCTGTCGTGTCTTAATCACGCTCTGCTGCTGTGACGAGACCAAGGCAGCTATTGCCACAGAAAGCGTTTAACTGGGGCTTGCTACGGTTTCAGAGGTTTAGTCCATGATTATGGGGGCAGCGTGGCAGCATACAGGGAGGCACTGGAGCAGGAGCTGAGGGCTGCATCCTGAGACTCTAGGCTCGGCATGGGCTTCTTGTTTTGTTTTGTTTTTCAAGTTCTCTGTGTAGCCCTGGCTGTCCTGAAACTCACTCTGTAAACTAGGCTGTCCTCGAACTAAGATCTGCCTGCCTTTACCTACCAAGTGCTGGGGTTAAAGGCATGTGCGTAGGCTTCTGAACCAAAGCCGCAGCTCTTAACCCTTCTAATCCTTTTAAATGGTTCTGCTCCAATGTACGCGCCTGTGAGGACTGTTCTTACTCAAACCACCACAGCCATTTACTAGCTTCTCAAGGCTGGGCAGACTGCGCACGTCACCAGGCCTGTCTACCCAGCCTTAATAAGATGACATCACACCCAGATCTGCAGTGCACAGTGCCGTCCTGGTTGTCAGCTCTTGCCCTGTTTACGTCATAAACTCCAGTGTCCTGTGGCGTTACCCAAGAGCCTTGTGCCATGGTCACACCAGAAATGTAGTATTCACACCTTGGTGCTTTTGTGGGGCTCGGAAGCTGATGAGATATGAACCCAGGGAGGTTCATAGGCTGCGCGCCTCTGGTCCTGTGTCTGTCTGTATGGTGGCGAGAACAATGGCGAGCTGTAAGGCTGTCCTGTGTCAGAGCCAGTGGTCAGCAGCGGAGTCCCGCAGAGAGCAATGCTGGTGACGTCAGCTGCAGACTCTGTGTTATACGGACGTGAGGTGTGTGTGGTGTGGACATGAGGTGTGTGTGGTGTGGACGTGAGGTGTGTGTGTGCGGACGTGAGGTGTGTGTGTGGTGTGGGCGTGAGGTGTGTGTGTGTGGACGTGGTGTGGACGTGAGGTGTGTGGTGTGGACGTGAGGTGTGTGTGTGGTGTGGACGTGAGGTGTGTGTGGTGTGGACGTGAGGTGTGTGGTGTGGATGTGAGGTGTGTGGTGTGGACGTGAGGTGTGTGTGGTGTGGACGTGAGGTGTTATTATTGTTGGTTTTGCTTTTTTTTGAGACAGGGCTTCCCTGTTGTATCTCTGGCTGTTCTGGAACTCACTCTGTACACAGGCTGGCCTTGAACTCACAGAGATCTGCCTGCCACTGCCTCCTGAGTGCTGGGTTTAAAGGCGTGCGCCACCACTGCCCAGCTGAGATTTTTTTTTTTTTAATCCAAGTAATCTGTCCTGGGAGAATTGAACTGATGGCAGTCTTCTTCTTTTTCTCGTAGATCTGGGTGAATAGCCCCCATACAGCCAGTGGCTACTATACTATCTACGACAGCGAGACTCTTCAAGCTGATCATTTCAACACTCGCCTGAGCTTCGGGGATGCTGCCCAGACACTCTGGGCCCGGACAGGATACCTTGGGTTTGTCCGAAGGACCGAGCTCACCGCAGCCACTGGAGGTATGAAGATACCGCCATGCTCATGTGCACACACACACACACCTCTTCCCAGCTTCCTTGTTGGAATAATACTGGCTAGCCTATTCCACCTGCCTGAGGAGTATAGAGTCCCTCTCTGCCTCTTGAACACATACTTGAAATCAAATTCACTTTGCCTTCTGAGGACTGTCTAGAAGCGAAGCCCTCCAGACTGCCACAGGAGCAGACGAGGGTGTCAGAACAGCCTGCGACCCTAGAGACTCTCTGAGGCTGACAGCCAGCTCTGCACAAGCCTCTGTGTCAGTGCTTAGTCCTTCGGCTCTTCTGCCCTTGCGTACCATTTTGAGAACAGGAGAAACAGAAGCATCTTTAATCCCTAAAGGAGAATTTTTTTTTTAATGATCTTCTGTGTAGCCCTGGCTGGCCTATTACTCTCTCTGTAGACCAGGCTGGTCTTGAACTCACAGAGATCCACCTGCCTCTGCTTCTGTAATGCTGGGACTAAAGGCGTGCGCCGTCATGCTTGGCTTGGGGATGCTTCTGAAATGGAGCCAAGCCTGCTTTTGATGACACTGTTGGAAGGTTCCCTGAAGTCTTCTTGCCTGCCCCGTTGATCATGGCTTCTCTGCCGTCTGCCTCCAAACTCCCTTCCCAACTGGCATCAGCAGCCACTGCAAAATATTCAACACTTGCTGTGCCGCGCCCTGGAGAACGGGCACAGTAGCGCCCTGGCTGTAAGACCTCAGCCCAACAGTTACCTTCCCATGTTTCCTGGGAGGCTGCGGTGCCTTGCCCGGTGCCCTGTTCTACAGCAGAGCAGAGCATGGCGCCCTCTGCCTCAGGGGAACCATGCGCAGTCGAGTGCCTGTTCTGTGCTGGCACATAGGGAAGTCATTGCCCCGTTGCTGCCATGCTTCTGCTGTTATTTCGTCATCAGTAATGTACTCTTACCAGAAAAACATTGCAAAACCCACCTTCCTCCTGTGCGCTTGCCAGGCTGAACCTGCCCAGACTGGTCTCCACGCTCCTCAGTCGCACTTCCTACACCTTGGTTCTGTGAAGATACCTCAAAACTGTGGTGCATGACCACTACCCCTCCTCCCTCCTCCCTCCTCCCCTCCCCCAGCCACGTCTGGGTGGTTCTTGTTCATCTATCTAAGCTCAGCCACGGCGTCAGCATTCCCAGCTCTCTTCAGACCTTGACTGGAACTCACGATGTCCCCAGCCCGCACACCTCAGGCCTGCTCCTACCTGACCTGCACTTACCTGCTCCAGGGAACTCCTGTTTGTGTCTCGCCAGTTAGGTCTTTGTGTGTGTGCTCAAGTGTGGGGGTGGAGTGGGTCAAAGGTCCGTTTGCAGGGCTGGGGTCTTCTTCCACCGTGTATGTCCTGTTGACATGCACCTCTGTCGGCTGAGCCGCCTCACCAGTCCCCACCTGGGTGGTCAGAGAGAGACCTGTGTTTTATGTTCGTGTCTCCCTAGCAAGGAGCACAATTCCCATCACATAGTAGCAGTAATAATGGCTACTTTTTAGCACCTGACCACGTACCACACACCGTATCAACTACCTTGCAAAATCATTTAATTTTTTAAAATTAATTTAATTTTAATTTTTAACTGTTGAGAGAGAGCTCCAACCCCCTCACCCCCAGCTTCCAACACCTTCTTTACCAAGCGGTTCACAACCTCTTGTAACTGCAGGGCTAGAGCAGCAGTTCTCAACCTGTAGGTCCTGACTCCTTTGTGGGTCAAATGACCCTTCCACCGGGGTCACCTAAGACCTGTGCATGTCAGATATTTACATTATTAACATTACAGTCCATAACAGTAGCAAAATTACAGTCATGAAGTAGCAGCAAAGATACTTTTATTGTTAGGGGTCGCCACAGCATGAGGAGCTGTGTTGAGGGTCGCAGTGTTGGGGAGGCTGAGAGCCGCCTCTCTAGAGGATCCAGTGCCCTCGTCTGGACTCTGAAGACCCCTGCACTCACAAGTGCACATCTGCACACACAGACACACTCGCACACCATTAAAAGTAAAATCTTAGACAAGTGAAGCATTGTGTGGGCCTGGAGAGCTGGCCCAGTGCTAAGCACTGACCGTTCTTCAGAGGACCCGGGTTTGATGCCCAGCACCGCGCACACCCACACTGTGGCTCCGCCCTCTTGTCGCAGTCATACATGTAGGCAACACCCACGCATGTAACACGTGCGGAGGTCAGAGTACAGCTCTGCAGAGCCAGTTCTCTCCTCCCGCCTTTGTGTGGGGTCTGAGGATTGGAACTTACCTGCTGAGCCGTCTCTCCAGACAGCAAAGTGATGTGTTCCTCATAGCGCCTGTCTCTCGGAGCTCGCACGAGCTTGTAGCAGGACTCAGAACCTTTTGGAATTTTCTCAGTCGTAGCCAGCTGACTGGCAATGTCAAGCCCGCTTTTGTAGTTAGTGGATATCTGAAGTGCTCTCTCCTTCTTTCAGAACGTCATGACGCCTTGTATGTGGTGGGAGCTCTGGATGAGACACTGGAGCTGAGAGGCTTGCGATACCATCCTATTGACATAGAGACCTCCGTGGCCCGAGTCCACAGGAGCATCGCTGAGTGGTAATTCCTCGTACAACTTGTTCCCACTTCGGCTTTAGTGATGATGAACATTGACGTGGTTAATCGACTGTTTGTTCCAGTTTGTTCAATACCACCTACCATGTGGTTTGGTTCGCTGTGACCATCAAAGCCTGCTTGCTAGAGCCGTAAGGAGACGCCATGGGACATGGCGTAATGCTGTGGAGCTCAGTCGGGGTTTGGTTAGTTTGGTTGGTTTGATTTTTTTCTGTTGTAGCTCTGGCTGTCCTGGAACTCACTCTGTAGACCAGGCTGGCCTTGAACTCAGAGACCCGCCTGCCTCTGTCTCCTGATTGCTGGGATTAACGGCATGCGCCACCAGTGCTTCTGAGTTGGGTTTTAAGGGCAAACTCTCAAAAATCATAGAATTAGCAAGTAACGTGCTTTTAGAAGTCAGTATAGTGTGGTAGGAATACGTTTACCACCACCTGATGGCTTGCATTCAGTTACCAGAACCCACGTGGCAGAAGGAGAGAACCAACCCCACAAGTTGCCCTCTGACCTCCACAAGCAGGCTGTAGTTACACTTGGTTCCTCCCCTGTGCTTCCTGATTCCCAACAGAAGTAAACCAGCATGTGCTGTTTAACCTTCAGGGGGCAGGTGGACAGGATGGGGTACCACCTCGTCGACTGTCCCATCGCAGGACTTGCCTGCACTTCCTTGGTCAGGGAATTAAACTGCTTCCCCTACTGGTTTTATTGTGCAGGTTTTTGTTTGTTTGTTTTTGTCTTTAACTTGCGTGTCTGTGTATGTATGTACCATGTGTACAAAGGCCCCATGGAGTCCCGAAAGAGGATGTTGGGTCACCTGCAGCTGGCCTTACAGGTGGCTTTGAGCCACCCAACGTAGGTACTGGAATCAGAACTCAGATCTTCTGCAGGAGCAGCAAGTGCCGTTAGCCACTGAGCCATCTCTCCGGGGCCTCATTCTTGGTTTTGTTTATTTGTTTTGAGACAGAGCCTCTCTCTCTGTAGCCCTAGCTGGCCTGGAACTCACTATGTAGACTAGGCTAGCCCCAAAATCACAGCTATCCACCTGTCTCTGTCTTCTGAGTGTTGGAGCAGGCATGTTGTTTCTTCTCTGTTTAACTTCCCGCCTTTCCCATTACGTACCCATGCTTTCTGTGATCAGTGTCCCGCTGGCATGGCTGTATTCCAGCACTGGGGAGGCTGACACAGGAGCCTCCGGAGCTACCCAGGGAAGAGATCCTGCCTCAAAACAAACACATGCAAAAAGGGTTTTATGTCTTGCCTGGGTCAGAGTCTCTCTTCCAGGCCTAAACAAGATTGATCAAAGCAAGAACTTCTGGAAAGCGTGTAGGGAAGTTGGTACCAAAACTGATTTTAGGTATAGACCTAATTGCAAGAAAATGTTACTTGTTACTATTTGGAATCATTTTAAAGATCAGGTTAGCATTGTATATCAAAAGCCAGCTCATACCTTCTGATGCAGTAATACGCCCAGTGGAAAGTGTTTCTACCTTATGGTACTTTCACACGATGGCTGACAGATTATAAACAGCAAAAATCGTGTTCAACAAAGTTTAAGTAAGCCAGATGTGATGGCACACACCTTTAATCCCAGCACTTGGGAGACAGAGGCAGGCAGGTCTGAGTTCAAGACTAGCCTGGTCTACACAGAGTGCGTTCTAGGAGAGCCAGGGCTAGGCAGAGAAACTGTGTCTCTGGGCTGTGGGAGGGAAGCTTAAGTAAAGTCAGATGTACTGAGAAGCCCTAACTCAGACGATTAACAAAACTTAAGCTGGAGAGATAACAGAAAGAACACCTGGCTCTCTTCGCCCTTGAACAAGGGACAGGTGTCCCCTTAGTGACCCAGGAGTCGCTGCCTCTTCTTCCTCTGAAGCTGTGAGCACCTCTATGCGCCCCTCCAGACAGCTGCTTCGCCCTTCCACCCAGTTTCAAACCATCAGACATGGCGTCCTCAGGTCAGGCGATCTCACCCTCAGGCTCCCAGAAAAGTCTGGAAGGGTCAGCTAATCAGCTGTTCACATACATGGCTGCTGGCCTTCTGACAGGCATCCAGGAGAAAAGCCAGTTCCGGGGAAATGGGCAGAAGTCTCAGCAGATACTACAAAGGATAAGGAAAAGGCGCTTGCTGCCAAGCCTTGCGCCTGGTGTGCTCGCCAGAGCTGGCTCCTCGGGCGATCTCTGACCTCCCACAATGACTGGGAAAGAACTGATTTTAAAAATGAGTAGGGCTGAGCGATGGCTCCCTGGTTAAGAGCACTTGCTGCTCCCAGCACCCGCATGGTGACTCACCACCAGCTGGATCCCTCGTTCCAGGGGATCCAACATTCTCTTCTGACCTCCTCGGGCCGTGTGCACATGTGCATGTAAACATGTACATGCTAACACCCATACTTGTGAAAGCAAATAACTATTTTAAAAGGATGAGTGTTAACTGAGTGTCATTGGAATTTCAGTGCCGTGTTCACCTGGACCAACTTGCTGGTGGTGGTTGTGGAACTGTGCGGCTCTGAACAGGAAGCCCTGGACCTGGTTCCTCTCGTGACCAATGTGGTCCTAGAAGAGCATTACCTCATCGTTGGCGTTGTGGTTGTGGTGGACCCGGGGGTCATCCCCATCAACTCCAGAGGAGAGAAGCAGAGGATGCACCTTCGAGACAGCTTCCTAGCCGACCAGTTAGACCCTATCTATGTGGCTTATAACATGTAGCCGGCCCTGTAGGGCCACAAGGGCCATCCTAAGGATCAGAGAGACTGAAGACCGTGGCTAGGAGCGGGCTTTCACTGACACGAAGATGGCTCCAGGAAAGCCTTCATCTCATCCTGTGGGAGTCTGCAGTCACACACACCCAGGAAGGGAATTCTGTGGTGGCTAATGAAAACCTGCTGACGGCCCATCGGGCTGAGCTTTGACACCCGCGACAGCACGTTACTGAAGCAGTCTCATGCATGTTGCATTTTCCTCATCTGGTATACACTCTCGCATTTTACCCACTGTTTTAGACTTCTCTAAGGGAGTTTAGTGAAGCCCCGTGAAGGGTAATCCGCGTCCCACAACCCCCTGCTCTGTACTGTATTTGCCATTCTTCTGTAGTCAGGTGCCCTGTGGGGTGTCTTAACATGAAACCACCAAGCTTGAGTCAGCCATAAGCAGATCAGGTAACCCACATGAGAACAGCTTCATGTGTCTAATTCTCAATGATAAACATTCTGACCAATGCTTAAACATGTAAATAAGAGTGCACATAACTCAACTAAAGAACTGAGGAGTCAGCTTCTGTAACCACGCCAGCGTAGCTGGGCTTCCTCCGGAGACCGGCTGTGGGGCTAGGGACAACTGGCCAGCAGTGCAGCTCCCCCGTCTGTTGGGGTGTTCTACAAACCAAAGCTGCCTCTGTTTGTTGTTAAAGCTTGTGTTCCCAGAATTAGCTTAGTCTTCTATAGATCCTTCAACCCATTCCTCAGAGCTGAAAAAGAAAATCATGTCGGAAATTTAGAGGTAGCTAGGGTTCATCAGTTCCTACACCACGGAGCCACAATAGTTCTCTCGGGCGGTGTTGAAACTGTCTTTCGCATTTCGAGTGACTTCAGGAGATTCGCCAAGTTCTGCTTTTTCCAGGCTCTGTGTCTATGGTTTACATGTAGAGCTTCCCCCTGGAAACTGAGGTGGGGGCTCTGTCCACAGAAGTCTGTGAGGGCGAAGTTTAGAACAAGAGTGCCAGGCTGGGGAGGTAGCAGTGAGCCAGCTCACGGGACTGCAGGCACACGCACATGCCCCACCGCTAACCAGGTTGGGTTGCCAGAGTAGCCAGCCCCTCTCAGCAGGGAAGTTGATGTATGCAAGAAACTTTTGAAATAACTGGTGCCTGGACCGCACTCATGTGGGACTGAGTTTGGCCTCTGGCTCAGTTTCCTTTCTTTGGTCTGAAACTTCATGTATTTGAATATAGTTAAATTTTATTATTTTTTTCTTACAGAAATATTTTTAAAATTAAAGAAAACCTCAAATGGAAAAGAATTAACCTGTTAAATCAGAATGGTTCTCTTTGACCTATTCTGGTCTATTGTGTAAATATTTATTTAGACTATTTTGATAATACATATTATTTACCCCACTGTAACATCCTGTAAACTAAATGTGTTTTTAAGCAATTTGTAAGACTTGTAATTATCCTAAAAATAAGGGTTATTAAGCAAAGGCCAGCCTCCTCCCCAGGGCAGCACTTCTCCGCAGGCTTTCCCTCCCACAGGGTTGCTTGCGTGTGAGGAGCTGCTGGGGTGTGCGGGACGTCGCCTCCTGCGCAGAGGGCAGCTCCTCCGGGGATCGCTTCATTTACAGAGGAAACAGCCTGCTTATTTTGAAAGTCTCAAACTGTTTGTTTTGCTTTGTTTGTTTTTGTTTTGAGACACAGGGTCTTTGCACATAGCCCAGGCTGGCCTTGAACGCCACCTCCCCAGCTGGGATCACAGGTGTGTGCTGCCATGTGTAGCTCTTAAAGCAGTTTGTGACTAAGCAAAGAGGGCCCTGGGTATTAAAGTAGTTCTGTGTCAACCTTCCTAAGTTCTAAGAAAAAAACTGTAGAACAACCCCGATCTTGGCTGGTGACTCTTACAAATGCAGATACTGACTTGGTGTCACTACCCAGGGACACGCTGTGTGCAGTAAGTGTAATGTGAGCCACTTCTGTAATTTAAACTTTTCTAATAACCACTTTTTTAGAGGTCACGTTGTGTAACCCTAGCTGCTTACAGCTCCTTGTACACACTGGGCTGGGTCCAACTCACAAGACTTGCCTGCCACTGCCTCCCCAGTGCTAGGCTCAAAGGCGTGTGTCGGGAAAATCGGCTAAACACATCTAAACATTTTTAAGCATATGGTATTGATTTTAACATATTTACCAAAAGTACTATTACTTTGATATGAAATTATCAAGAGGTTTTCTGTTTTTTAATTTTAGAAATTCTGTGTGTTAACATATTTTAGTTCAAACTGGCCATTTCAGGTCTCCATGGCCAGTGCGGCTGGTGGCCCATACTGGACACTGCAGCCTGCCTTTGTTTCTGCAAGCACAGTGCTCAGTTCATCTCACTCTGGCCAGCCCCAGGCACTTAGGGAGATTACCAGAACAGTGCTTGGGGTGCAACACAGGGCCTTGGCCTACTTGTGCTGTGCAAGCTCCACACTGAGCTTGTCCCACATAGCCCAGGGTGACCTGAACCTCTGGTCTCATTCCTTTGTCCTGAGCGCTGAGCTGAGGTTGAAGCAGACACCCTTATGCCTTGCCTCGGGCCTCCTGATGTTTTGACTTTCTGATAATGACTACTTTTTTTTTTTTGCGGGGGGGGGGGGGGGGGAGCATCTCTCAAAGCCAGACTGCTGAGGAACAAAGGCTGAGCTATCCCTGGGGAGCCCTATCATCCTTGCGCCCTCCTGGATGGGGTTTGAGATCAGGCCTGAGTTTTGTTTTTGTTCTTGTTTCCCTCTGGCCCTTTGCACATTCGGTGGAAACTTCATGGTTGAACTGGCTCTGAAAGCAGTCCTGGAGGTCCAGTATAAATAAAACAAAAAAGGCCTAGAGGCAGCCCTTCCTGACCACCCAACACTGGTGGGAGGGACAGAGGAAACTCCTATCCTAATCACAAACAAGAAATGTGTTTTTTTAGTGTGTGTGTGAGAGAGAGGGAGAGAGAGAGAGGTGGTTTTTACTGTACAACCTGTGATGGCCTCGAACTTGATGCTCCTGCCTCAGCCTTCCAGTGCTGAAATTACAGGCTTATGCAACCAGCCACACCTGGCAGGAGGAATTTCTTAATCTGGAAATCTGTGAAGCTTTGGCCCTCAGGAGAGTAACTGAGATTGATCAGGGAGTTCTCCCAGATGCACACACGTCATGCCATGCTCCCGAGCCTCACCGTGCACACAGGCGCACACACCATCCCAAGCTCCCGAGCCTCACCATGCACACACGCAGTCTGGCCCGCCAGTACCACTTGTGTTGCCTCAGCTGCTGGGGACCGAGGCCTGTCTCCTCTCTGCAGTCTCTGGCAGTGCCTGCTTAATGCTCTCCTGAAATCTAGAGGGCCTGAGGCCTTAGGCTCTGTTAAGGTCTCTGCCCCAGGCATGGTGCTCAATACCTTGGCCAAATAAGTTACTTTCCTTGAATATCCAGGAATTTTCAACTAAAGCAATGAGGAGTTCTCACCTCATCCTCAAACTCCCAACACAATCTCCGCCTTAGTGTTACTGTGTTGTCTGCTGTGATGTAAAACCAAGAGTGCTGGGAGCAGGAGTCCCCCGTGCGCACAGTAGGCCTTTGCGTTGTCTCAGCAGTGCTAAGTAGGCGTGTGGCGATGGGCCATGAGATTTGTCCCGAGGAAGAACTGCCAGGACACGTGAAGTTTTGTTTACTTTCTGTCAAGATGTTATTTACCCTGTCAAATTCAAACTATAGTACTGTGTAATTATGTATAAAGGTTTTTTTATTTATTTGAAATTAGATTAGATATACATTTTTAAATTTAACATCTGGCTGGACAGTGTTCTGTTAACTCATTGAATGTGTTTCCTTTGTCTTGTGTTAATAAATACTGATGCTTGACTGTGCTTAATCCTTCACACAGGGTGGGGCTGGGTGTGTGTGTGCTAGGGTTGAACCCCTGGCCTGCGGGCTACACATTCACTCCAGCTCTGAGCCACACCCCTTTCCCAGGACTTGAGACCTCAGATAGTTAAGATGGAAGGTGACTCTGCATGGTCTAAGAGCAGAGCAGAGCCCCAGAGCCGGTGCAGTTGAAGGCGCCTGGGTCAAGGGACAGCAGGGTCACTTTGCAAACCAAGAAAGCCATTTTTGTCAGAACTTTTTTTTTTTTTTTAATCTTGGGAACCTTTTTTCAAATTTTATTGCTTTTTTAAAATAATTGGTTTTTTTTCTTAAATATATTATTTTTTATCTTATGTGTGTACTTGTTTTGCCTGGACATGTGCACTGATTGTGTGCTGTAGGGAGCCAGAAGGCAGCATCCCACGGAACTGGAGTGAAGAGTGGTTGTGAGCTGCCCTTTGGACCCAGTGTACTACATTTGTGTTATTTTGTTGGGGGTTAGGGCCGTGTGCTGTGGTCCCTGTGTGAATGTCAAAGGGCAGCTTGCAGGAGTCAGTTCTGTGTAATGGAGTCCGAGGGCACGACTCAGGTCCTTCCTGGGCTGCAAACACCGAGCGCAGCTGCTGGGATTTCTAGGGGGTGTTTACAGTCTGTTCCCTCTGAGCATGCTGCACGAAGGCTCTGAGACCGGGATGCGGGCAGTATAATCTGCCTAGAGCTGGCCGGGGTCTCAGCCTTGCATGAGGTGAGACTTCATTTGCTGTAGCATTTCCTGATTTGGGGAAACCAGAAGGGAGCCCGTCATCAAATTGTTCGCAGACACTGAAGCTTGTGTTGCTGTGTGGACCACTGCAGGAACACACACACACACAAACACTGGCGCGGGCGCAACTTGACACTTAACAAATGCTGTCCACCAAGCATGGATGCTGTTCAAAGCTGAAGTTAGAATAAAATGTGAAATCTACGTCCTCCAGGAGATGCAGGAGCCAATCATGGCGGTGATGAGGGTTAGCAGAGACTGGCCACACAGGCAGGAGACAGCAACACCCAGCTGGAGGGCATCGTCTGAACCGAGGTTGGCTGGACTCTAGGCTCAGGCTGGCTTCAGGACCCATCGTGATCCTCCTGCCTCAGCCTTTCGAGTTACCATGCCTAGCCTGAACTGAGTTTTGAAAGATGGCACAGGTAGGAAAGACAGGCGTGGTGATGCACACTTGTGGTCCCAGCAGGTGGGAGGCAGGAATGGAGAACAAGAGTCCACGTTTGCTCTCGGCTGTATATTTAGGTCAAAGTCAGCCTGGGCTCCATGAGAACATCTTGAGTTGTATATTTTGGGACCCGAATTACATGCACTGCTGTGACGTGAATCTCTGCACCTTTATATGTTGGCTAGTTGATGCCAGACAGACACTGACCATCTCAGAATTGTCACATGAGCACAGAGTGGCCGGTAGCATGGACTCCCACTTACATGGCTGATTTTAGTTAGTGCTGTTTCTGAATCTTCAAGTTCCTGAGGTACTGGTCTTTCGGAAGATTCATCAGCCACTTGGTAGCCAAGTGACAATGACCTTTCTCCCTTCAGCCTAGAAGGGCCAGTGATTTGCTCTCATGTAAACAGACTTACCTGTTCTGGATGTGGGACGCATCAGTCATTCTGGGAGGCTTATGTAGGCTGCTCTGACCAACAAGAGCAGATTCTCCTGCCACACTGAACGCTGGCTCCAGAATCTGAAAGTAATCGTTTGTCTATATAATCCACGATAGTGGTAACCAGTAGTTGTCCTCTGTAAGGTGGGATAGTGGAGCCAGATAGGCTACTAAGATCACAGTGCCAGAGGGAGTGTGGAAGAGGGGGGTCACACAGATTTCCCCTATGTCCCAACAACCAAAGTTAGCAAGCTTAAAGAGAAAGGAGCCACTGGAGCTGGCATGGTAGCACGTGGCTTTTATCTACTGTCACCTGACACCAAGGAGTTCAAGGCTAGCCTGGGCAGCATGGTGAACCTTATCTAATGAGTGGTTGTGGTGGCCCTGGGGACCTACTTATTACTGGGACAGTCAAGGGCAGTGCATGGAATGACAAGCTGTGCCAAGTGTGTTGTATTAAAGCAGGTTCTAGAACTGGTGCTTAGAAAGCCACCGGACCAATCTCAGCTCAGCTTTACTGTTTACTGGTGGGAGATACTAGAAAGTTCCTTCAGGTAACTAAGTTTTTAAAATCTATTTTGTTTCTAATTGTGTGTACGTGAGTGCAGGTATCTGTGGAACCCAAAAGTGTCAGGTCCCCTGGAGGTGAGGTTACAGGTAGTTGTATGTGAGTGCTGGGAATTGAACTCAGATCCTCTGTGAGAGCAGTACCTGCTCTAAGCCAGGTCGTCCACGAGAGCCAAATACGGATGGGGAGATTGACTTTACATGTGTTAATTACATTTATAAAGTAAACTTGTATGTTATGTCAAGACAGGGTTTCTCTGTGTAGGCCTGGCTGCCCTGAAACTCACTGTAGACCAGGTTGGCCTTAAACTCTGAGATCCCCACCCACCCCCCACCCCCCGCTCCTGCCTCCCAAAGGTGTGTACCACCACCACCCGGCAAAGTCTTTTTTTTACTAAGTAAGAACAGTAGACTAGAAGAGTCAAAGTGGAGGGGCCAGAAAGGTGCCTGGTGGTTAAAAGCACTCGGCTGCTCTTCCAGAGGACCCGGTTCAGCTTCTGGTGCCCACATGGCAGCTCACAACCATCTGTAACTCCAGTCCCAGGGGACCTGACATTTTTCTGTATACACATGCAAACAAAGTACCCATGCACTTACCATAATAATTTTAAAAATTACTAAGAGTCAAGAATGCCCCACCTTTCAAGTAACTGCTTTTGGCTCCTGAAGAAACATTTCCTCACCCACGGGGTAAAAACATATCTCAGGGGCCAGCAAAGTGGCTCAGTAGGTAAAACCACTGCTGCCAAGCCTGACCTGTGTTTGATTCCCTGGACAGGGTAGGCGAGAACCAGCTTCCAGAAGGTTGTCTTCACCATAGATACACGTACATTAACAAATGTAAGTTCAAAGTAATTTAGAACTTGTTCAGATAGAGTCAGGCCTCTTTGGGTTAGCTATTAGCATTCCGAGGAGCAGCAAATTCAGCTGATTTCACTCCAACAGTGGAAGCCTCGGAGTGGCAGCACATACAAGCTTAGCACGGCGTCCACACGGATGAAGGTGCTAAGCCGGGAGCCTGTGTGCGTTGTCGTGTTTTCTGAACTGTGTTGCTATTGGCTGGGGCACCCACAGTGTGCGTGTGGAGTCAGACATCTTTGTGGAGCTGACCCTCTTCTCCCGCCTTCAAGGACATCCTTGAGGTCAAAGTCGTTATCAGCCCTGCACAGCTGATGAACCACCTTCCTGGACATGCTGTGCACTTTTTTGTTTTGTTTTAGAGACAGGGTTTCTCTGTTGTAACCCTGGCTGTCCTGGAACTCACTCTGTAGACCAGGCTGGCCTCGAACTCAGAAACCCACCTGCTTCTGCCTCTCCTGGGATTAAAGGACTGTGCTACCACCGCCCAGCGCAGCTCTGTGCACTTTTTGAATGTTTCATTTTCAATAATATTTGAAGTGTTTAAAGTGCCTTCTAGCGAGCATATACAGTGACAGGATTCCTTGTGGCACATCTGGGCGGAGCTTCTGTTGATCCCACCCATACGTGTCATGAAGTAGAGGCTGGTGTCCTGACCCTCCCAAGTGCGGGGATTTTAAGTGGGTACCACCACACACAAACCGGGCTCTTTTTGATCGTTAGTCCCAAAGATTCAAGGAAGACCACCAACCCAAATCATTGTGGCCAAATTAATTAAAGCAAGCTTTTTTATTCATGTACACAGGCTGCCTCCCGCTGGGGCGGAATTCCAGAGGTCAGCCTTGGACATGAATAGAGGGTTTCTAATGGGAGATTTGGCAGGCAAATAGGCAGAGTTACGGATGCTGAATATAACACGGTGTCCATAACAACGGAGTCAAGCCTTTGAAACAAAGGGGTGCAAGATGGTCATAGTTTGAAACAAAGACATGGGTGCCATTTCCTGGATCAGGCAGATAGAGCCGTTGTAGTTAAGGTTACAGGTGGGGCACAGCCAGTCCTTGAGAGAAGGTGGTTTAATCAAAAACACAAGAACCTAGTTTGTCTTTACTATAGGATGGCTTTTAAGTCCCTAAGATGGAGGCAGGCTGGCTCTCCACTAGTTTTCCAGCCTCCTCTATATTTATTTTCGAAGAATCAACAGAGGCTGGAGGTTCATGGTTAAGGGTCAGGAGCACGTCTCTTGCAGAGATCCAAGGCTAGGTTCCCAGCACACAGCTCACAGCTGAGTGAACCCAGGCCCTGGCCGCTCCACGGAATGAAGGGAGAGTACAGCCAGAGGCATCTGGGAGAGTCCAAACAGAGACACAAAATGGTAGGGGGCTATAGGCTGTGGGGCAAGGTGAGGAGAGCAGAGAGGAGCCACAGGTACTGAATGAGTCTGATGGCCAACAGGGCTTTGGTATGCTAATAGGCCCCAGTTAGCCACTTGTCCTGCCACTTGGGACCTGACAACAACCTCCCAAACCCCTCTAATTCCAGCTCCAGGGAAATATAAATAAATATATATATATAGTAGCCATGGCTGTCCTGGAACTCACTCTTTAGACCAGACTGGCCTCCAACTCACAAAGATCCCCCTGCCTCTGCCTCCTAAGTGCTTGGACTAAAGGTGAGTGCTACCACCACCTTGCTAAAAGTAAAATATATTTAAACCCTTGAAAGAGAGGATGGAGTATATAAGGAGGGTTTGGAGGAGGAAAGGAATGGGAGAAATGATGTAATTATAGCAAAAAATTTAGAGCCAGGAGCAGTGGCGCAGGCCTTTAATCCCAGCACTCAGGAGGCAGAGGCAGGCGGATCTCTGTGAGTTCGAGGCCAGCCTGGTGTACATAGTGAGATCCAGGACAGCCAGAGCTCTACAACAGAGAAACCCTGTCTCAAACACATACACACACACACAAAGATGGCAGTGTAAGATCTAACAAGGTTGGATTTTAACTTCTTTTTGTTGTTTTTTAAGATAATCGCTCCATTATGACCCCCAGGCTATCCTGAAATTCACCATGTAATACAGAATTACAGGAGTGCGCCATCTGACCCAGTTTTTCTAAAAACCTTGTGAGTGACCTGAGCTGAACATGGCGGGGAAGGCCTGTAACCCTGGCCACTCTGGCAGCTGAAGCAGGAGGGTCACAAATTTACAGGCCTGCTTGGGCAATTTATGGAGGCCCTGTCCCAAAGCCAGGCTTGGTGACCCATGTCCATAATCCCACCGCAGTGGCGGCTGAGGCAAGAGTGCTGCGGTCCCAAGTGTGAAGTCACCCTGCTGATGGAGAGCATCAGGCCAGTCTACCGCTACATGCCTTTGTCAGACCCGGAGAGTCTTTCTCAGGGAAAGGGCTTCCACCATGGAAGAGCCATGGGCCCTTAGGACTCAAAAGGACCCACCCCCACCCTGCCCCACCCTGGTTCCTGGGAAAAACTCCAAAAGTCCCTTCCTTGAACCAAGTGGCAGACTAACAGGAGCCAGGATATACCTGCCAAATAAATGGGGCTTAGATAACCTGAAAAAGGACCCCCACTCTGAGGGCAACCAATCTGAGAAAAGAAGCAGGGCAGGAGTGGCCCCTACCTTATCTGGCCAGATGGCTTAGGGGCCATAAACCAAATGTCCTGACTTTGATGGCTAACCAGATACAGCTTAAGAATGTGGACGGTTAGCCCCTTGAGCACGAGCCAATCTAAACATCTGTAAACTGCATTTCTGCCCCCCAGGCTACCTCACCTGTGTTAAAACCCCCTCTTACTGTCTGTAAAAAGGCCAGCAAGCCTTTGCTGAGGGTCGGCCATTCCACCTGGCGCCTGACCCCCGCATGCTGGTTTGCTCTGCAGAATAAAGACTCCTTGCTTTTACATCAGACCTGGACTCCTGGTGAAACTTTGAGGGCCAAAGGGGTTCCGGAACCCTGGGCATCACATCTTGACTTAAACAAGCAAACAAAGCAAAAGCCAACCCCGGGGATACAGCCACCTGGCGTGAATAAGCCTTATTTTCAGTTCAATGCCCTGCTGGAAACACAGTGATTTTGCTCGCTGTGCTTCACCGCAGCCCCGCGACAGCGGGCCAAGGCGGCTTCAGCAGCAAGGAGGCGAAGCCAGCAGGGAGGCTGCCCTTGCTCGGCAGGGAGGTGGCCAGGCTTACAAGCGGTGCGGGGAGGTGACTGGGGTCACTACTCGGTGGCGGGTGGCCTTCTCCAAACCGCGAAGGGAGCTCAAATCCTCCACTGCGCTCAGACTTTTCAACCAATGACGGCCTGTCTCCTGTCCCTAGTCAGGTGACCGGAGCCAGGGGAGGCTGGCTCAAGGCAGGCCGCCCCCGACAGACACAAGCGCCCTCACAGAGCTTCTCGCCGTTTCCCAGACAGGGTTTCTCTGTGTAGCCCCGGCTGTGCTAGAACTCGCTCTGGAGACCAGGCTGGCCTCGAACTCGGGGACCCGCCTGCCTCGCCTCCCGAGCGCGGGGATCAAGGCGTGCGGCTCCGCCCACCGGACGGAGGGCTACAGCTGAGGACACACGAGCGCGGCCGAGGTCAGCGCCGGCGCCGAGTCCTCAGGCTGGGTGACCGCACCGCACCGCCCAGGGCGCCAGCGAGGCCAGCCGCGCCAAGATGGCGGCGCGCACGTGACGCGCGGTGACGCAGCACGCCGCGCAGGCCCCGCCCCCGGCCCGCCGCGCCCGCGCACTCGGCGGCCCCAGCCCGGCCTGCTGCGGACCATGCCGCCGGACGCGGCACTCGCGGCCGGGAAACGGTAGCCGGACGGTTGGCGCTCGCGTGTCGCCGGAGCCCCGGCCCGCCGACCCCGGAGAGGCGCGCCCGCGCGGCGTGCGGCCGGGGACCGAGGAGCGAGGCCGGCGCCGCCCGGGCCGCGGAGGGAGGCCCGCCCCGGGCAGCGGCCGCGGCTCCGCAGGTGAGGGCGGCGGGCGCCGGCGGGCCGGGCGGGGCGCGCGGGGCCGCGCGGGGGGAGGGGCGGCCGCGCGCTTCCGGCCGGCGCCCGGGCGTTGGGCTCGGCGCCCGCGGCCCGCGTCCGGCGCGCGGAGGCGGGAGGTCCCGGGCCCCCGCCCCGCGGACGGGGAAACCGAGGCAGCCCGCCCTTCCGGGTGTCTCCGGCTGGCCGCTTAGCTTTTGTAGAAAGTCTGTCCCGGTAGCCGCCTTTTCGTCTAGAGACGGGGTTTGGTACGCGGAGCTCCCGGCAGGCTGTGCCGAGGTCGCCATGCCGGTGCCCGACTGCATAAAGTTCGGGCTGGCCTCGAACACGGCCTCCGTTAGGATTTTCTTGTTGCTTTTCGAGACAGGGCTTCTCTGAGGTGGCCCTGGCTGTCCTGGAGCTCACTCCGTAGACCAGGCTGGCCTCGAACCCACGGAGATCCCCTGCCTCTGCCTCCGGGGTGCTGGGGTTAAAGGCGTGCGCCCCACCGCCCGGCTTTGTGGGTTCTCTAAAGCTCTGTGGCAGCGCGCGGTGGTAGGCGCCTCTAACCCCAGCTGCTCGGAGGCAGAAGTAGGCTGGCCTCCGTCGGTACCGATCAGCGAGGTCGGGCCCGCCGGCCCCGAATCTGAGGCCTTGCTGGTTGAAGGTGCGTGTGTGCAGCCCTGCGCGCAGGTGCCCGCGCAGCCCAGAGGCCGTCGGGGCTCCCGGGGCTGCACACGGAGGCTGTGCTGGGGGCCAGGAACCGAGCCCTCCGGGGTGTTGGCTTGTTTGGAAAAGGCCCGAAGCTGAGTTTGCCTAGAGCTCACGCAGTCGGCCCTGAGAGCCGGGCTGCAGCCTTCTCTCAGGGGCCTCTTTACACGTGGGGCCCCTAGCCAGGTGTGGTAAGGACTTAGTGAAGCTGGCCTCGCCTGTCAAAGGTTTGCAAACTGCGTTTATGCCCAGATCTTAGTACCGATAGACGTTTTGTTTAAAATTCTAGTCTCCCCCCTTACAATGTAGTTACGTGTGTGTATACACACATATGTGTATGTGTATATAGATCCCATCAGAATGTGGCTCAGCAGGAGCGCGTTTACCTAGCACACCTCACGCTCGGGAAAACAGGAACCGTGTCCTAAAGTTGAGCGTGACGGCTCCTGATCGTGTTTGTGGCTCTCCCGGTTGTTTGGAGTGACTGGCTGCAGTAATACACGTCACCAGTTGGTGGTAGTCAAGTCAGAAAAACAACAAGCCCTGGCATGGTCTCAATGAATTTCAGTTCTCCCAGGGTTGCTCTCTGTGTTTCTCTGTGCCTTGGTACTTGTTTCTACAGCTAGGGTAGAGCGATTCTCTGAGGTTATTTCTTCAGCCACTGTTTCATCAGTGTCAGTTCCCTCTAAGTAAGCGCGTGGTCTTGTTTACACTGGTGAGCGTGTCGGGAAGGCATGCTGGTGACTTCCTAGGGCTTACACTCTGGTGGGGGACAGAAAAACAGGAGACTACAGTTTTGTGGACGGTGCTGTACTAAAGGAGAAATGCATTAGAGTGTGCAGTCAGCTTCTAGAGGAGGCGAGGTTGTGCAGGTTTGCCTCGAAGTAAGCCGTAGAGACAAGCCTCTGGAGGAGGAAGGGGTAGCTTCAGTAATGCTGCAGGTTAGCGGAAAGCCTCCAGGAGGGAAGCCAGTCAGGCACGAGGGGGGATTTGAGATTCCTGGGGTGTGGCTAGCAGCTGTGGGAACTTCCCTGCTTGTACAGCTCAACCTCATCTTTGAGGAAGGACACTCAGACCCTCGCATCTGAGTACACCACTGCTCACTGCTCACTCTGGCCGCTGAGCACATTCGGCCCAACAGGCCCCGCTCTGCCCTTAGGAAGCTTAAAACTGGAGGACAGGAGCCTGGTAAACTCCGAGGGCGCTCTTAAATAATCTCGAGATAAGAGCCAGCAAGGCTAGTGTGCTGAGTGGGACCTGGAGCAGTCAGTGGCCGTGTGAGGGTATTGCTTGGCCCTGGGCAGTGCAGAGCAACAGCCAGGCTTGATTAAAGCAGCCCAGCTTCAGGTCTTCCATGTCATACTGTGAGATCCACAGCAAACAGCTATTTCTTTGAGATTTGTTTTTCCTCTGTAAAATAGGACTCCGGGAGCTGCCATGTGAGGTGCTCTTAGGGAGTTGGGGGTTGTGTTTCAGTGGCAGAGTGCTTGGCAAGACTCTGGCTTGGTCTGTGGTCTGTTAGCATTGCCACAAAAACAGGATTTTCCTGTGTAGACCAGGCTGACCTTGAACTCAGAGACCTACCTGCCTCTGCCTCCAAGAGCTGGGACTAAGGGCTTGTGCCACCACCACCCAACTAAAAATAAATCTATCTTGGTATTTCAATTTGAAAGTTCCTTTCTCTGCAGGATTTATAAAAAGCGCTTTGCCTTGGGCTAGGGATATAGCTTAGATTGTTGCCTAGTCTGTAGAGGTCCTGGGTGTGAGGGCGCATTCTGCATCAGGAGGAGACTGGAGGATCTGACATTCAAGAAAGGTCATCCTTTGTTATATAGCAAGATTGAGGTCCACCTGGGCTACAGGAGACCCTTGCCTTTTCTGTGCAGGCAATTCACAGCCTGCTGTGACTTCTCAGTTCCCAGAATCATATCATTGGTGCGTGGTCTTTATCTCTGTAGTTTATTTTCATAGAGAATGTGCACGTAAAGTCCATTGTGTTTAGAAAATGTTACTTTAAAAAGCAGAATTTTAGCCAAGCACACCTGTTGTTTTTGCCTTAGCACTCCAGAGGTGGAGGCATAAGGGTTACTTCCTAGCCAGCCTCGGCTCTAAGACCCTGTTTCAAAAATGAAAACAAAATAACGTGAAAATAAAACCAAACAGCAAAAAAGAAATAAAAACCAACCAGATTTAAAAACTTTTAGGAATAGCCAAGAAAAGGTGAACAAAGAGTATATTTCTGGGGCTGTAGGCAAAACACCAGTGCACATAAAATAAAAATATGTTTTTTAAAAAGAGTATATTTGGTAGTTGGTAGTATCAGTAAAACAGAACAAGCAACAGGTACAACTATAAACTTATTGGGGGAAAAGGCTTAATTTGATTAATTCTTTTAAAAAATTGTAAAATTTTCATTTATTTATGAGTATATCACCTGCATATAAGTCTTTCTGTTTGTTTGTTTGTTTTACTGAGATAGGGTCTTACTGTGAAGCCCTGGCTGACCTGGAACTTACTGTGTAAACCGGAGTGGCCCCAAACTAATAGATCCGCCTGCCTCTGCCTCCTGAATGTTGGGACTAAAGGTATGTACCACCATTCCTGGCCTTTTTTCTTTAAAATTTTTCTTTTTTCTGCATATGGATGTTTTTATGTGTATGTCTGCATGTGTGCCGGTCAAGGCCAGAAGAGGGTGTTGGATCCCTCAGGATCTGGAATTACATATGGTTATGAACCACTCCCCTACATGTGAGTGTTGGGAATTGAATCCAGGTCCTGTGGAAAAGCAGCTAGTACTCTTAATCCACGAAGCATCTCTCTAGCCTGTGGTTAAGATTTTTTAACTTTTTGCTTCCTTACATATTTTTGGTGTTGGGGGAAAGGAGGCTAATGTCATACTTAGGAGGAGAGAAGAATAAAATCACTTTATACAGGAGGTGATTCTGTACTTTCCTTTCTTTCTTTTGAAAGATTTACTTGTTTATGTATATGAGTGCTCTATCTCCTTGGGGAATAGGGCTTCAGACTCCATTGTAGGAATTGAACTCAAGACCTGGAAGAGCAGTCATGCTCTCAGCCGCTGAGCCCTCTCTCCAGTTAGTTTTCTAGGTCAGGTGTGGTTGAGCATGTCTGTAATCCCAGCACTCGGGAAATTGAGATTGGAACATTTGGGTATGCTAGAGGCCAGAGTGTGTAGACCAGGCTAGCTTCAAACGCCAAGAGATCCACCTTCAACACCATGCCCGGCAAAAGCAGGTGTTGAGAGATAGGCATTATCCATGTTCATAGCCAAACTGTTGATGGCGCTGAGGCAGCTGAGGCGACCAGACACTTGTCGGGAGATGGAGGGATAAACAGTGTGGGGTGTACGTTCCAGGGAGTGTTGCTCAGACTTAAAAACCATGAAAATCCTGACAGCCAGCTTTGGTGTGGATGAGGTCGATCAGCCAGAGGTGCGCTCTGGAATTCTTGGGGCATGTCTAGAGGAGTCAGCCAGCCTGAGGGGGAGAGGAGGAGGGGGACAGATGTTTGGTGGACATGGGAAAGTCTGGAGTTATTATACACTGAGTGTAGCCTGTACAACAGAATCTCGGTGAGTTCTAGGACAGCCAGGGCTAGATAGATCCTGCCTCAGAAAACCCAAGATATGAAAAATAAAATAAAATGATTAAGGTGAGAACATTTCCTCTGTTTTATACAACTGAGGTTTCTAAAGACTGGAGCGATGCTTGGCAGTTAAAAGCGAGCGCTGGCTGCTCTTTCCAGGGCCTGAGTTCAATCCCCAGCACCACATGGTGGCTCACAGCCATCTGCCACTCCAGACTCGGGAATCCAGCCCCACCCTCTCCCTTCTGGCCTCCTGGGACACCAAACACACTGCATATAGATATTCGAGCAAGCACAATACCCATGCTCATAAAATAAAAGGCAATTTAGAGAGCAGGGACAGCAGGTACCACCCCTTAGTGTCTGACACGACAGCTGGAGCTTTGGTGTGCGTGTGTGCGTGTATTCCCCTCCCCTCAAATCAGAATCCTTGTCGTTCTTTCCACCTTCTTTCTCCCTTGCCCCTCCCCCTTCTCTCTCTCCTCTTTCCTCCTCTGTTTTTGAGGTAGGGTATTGCTGTATAGCCCTTGCTAGCCTGAAACTCTGTAGACCTATGTATAACTACAAGCTTTTTTGTCTTCTGGGGTGCTTTGGGTGGTGCTAATCATACACCCTAAACAAGCTCACTCTACTACTATGTGGTATCTAGACCTGCATAGGGCCGTACAAACCAACATCCTACCTAAATCTTCTACCATTCTTTTTGTTAGTGGTTCCTCCATGTAACATACTCAGTCACAGTTCTCACTCCTCAGCCTCCGCACCCTGTGAGTTAATATTTAGATCTTTTGGTCCTTAGAACCTCTTCCTGTGTGTCTGTGTGTGGTAGACTTTTTTGAGGCAAGGTCTCCCTGTGGTAGCCCTGGCTGTCTTTAGAGAGAGCTGCCATCTGCCTTCTGAGCACCATCTTCCCTGCCTTTGTTAGACTGTTAATGACTCTCGTTATGAAGCTCCAAGTACAATAGAGTCTCCTCCCTGCCCTAGAGAGATTGGTTTTCTCCTGTTGATCAAAAGACTCTTTCACGTGTTTAAACATTCTGGTGTTTCAGAATTTTAAAACTTCAAAGAATACTTTATCTAAACTATAGCCATTAATTCTCTTTTGTACACATGACTATGTAGTAGTTGCTAATTTTGTAGCATTTTAACTGGCTTTTTTTCCTTTTAGTTGATTATGGAAGATTCCCACAAGAGTAACTCTTCAGAGACCACACCTCAGCCTGGTTCAGCAGTTCAGGGAACTCATATCTCTCATATAGTCCATCAGGTAAGACAAGAACCAGCCAGAACACTGAGCTGGCATGTAGATAAACATGCACAGATAAACCCGTGGTCTTCAGTCTTTACTACTAACGTTCAGAAAACCAAGCACCAATGCCCTCTAAGAGGGAGGAGGAGCTGCTGCATCTTTGGAAGGCCTTTGTTGTTCTTCCTTCATGGGGGGCAGGGGATGCAGGCTGACCCTAACTCACTATATAGACCAGACTGGCCTCAAACTCACAGAAATTCACTGCCCTTGCCTCTCTGTGTGGTAGGATTAAAGATGTGTGCCGTATGCCCAGCCGTCCTCTCCTAGCCTGGTACCAGAGTTCTAGCATTGCAACACATCTGTAACGTGCAGGCATCTGCCCAGCTTGAACCACCCTTGTTTCAGCGACTTCATTTTGTATATAAGTACAGTTCTTAGAGAATTTAGCTATTTGTTCAGACTAGATATGTCAACATAGGACTTAAGAATATAAATAAAATCACAGGGCAACTTTTGGCTTCTACCTAGGACATAGAAAGTTGTGGAATTTTATTCCTACCTAAAACAGGAGTAAATTCCATAATCTACAGAAGTTCAAGACAGGTATGGCTCAGCTGTGGCACAGCACAGAAAGAAGCCATACAAAGTACTTTTTTCAAAATGCATGTTATTTATGAGCATGCAGTTGTGTGTGAGGTGGTGTGTGCAGATGTCTGGTTTCTCGGAGCTGGAGTTACAGGTGTAATGAGGTGCCCAGTGTCTGCTAGAGCTGGAAGCATCGTTTTGTTTTTGAGACAAAGCATCACTGTCTAGCTCTGGCTGCCCTGGACCTCAGAGATCTGATTACCTCTGCCTTCCAAGTGCAGGTTTGGGGTGTGACAGCCTCCCCTGACCTCTGAGGGCACCTGTACTTGTACATGCCTGCCACCGTGCCTGGCCCAAGCAGGTGCTCTCCACCCCCGGCTATCCCCCAGCCCCTTTGTTGTTTTGAAACAGGCTCTCTCTTCATAGCCCTAGCCGTCCTGAAACTCATTGTGTAGGCTAGGCTTGCCTCTGACTCACAGAATTGGGGCTTTTTTTAAAAGGAATTTGTATCTTTTATTCAGGGATGCTGCTGCTGCTCTTCATGATTAAAAATGTTCTCTGTGCTTCTAGGCAGGGTCTCACTGTGTTGCTGTCCTGTAACTTGGTGTGCAGACAGGGCTGGCCTCGATCTGCCCCAAGTGCTGGGGGTAAAGGCATGAACCACCATTCCCAGCTCAATAATTAAGATTTCAGGTTAATGTAGTGGTTTATCCTGGCATCTTCTTACATATGTGTCGTTATTCTGCCGCTCACTTGTCCCCTCCCCCACTGCCCCATGCCCCCCCCCCCCCCCCCGCTGCGTCCCTGCCTCCCTCCCTCCAGTGCATATCCTCTCCAGCCTCATTATCACTTCATCCCTTACCCTCTCTGTACCTCACTAAGACCTCTGCTCTCTGGCCCCTTTCTGGACACCCCACACACATACACACCCACCCCACAACCCCCCTTCAGTGTGCGTGTCTGTCTGGCTCTGTTTCTCTTTTTCTTTCTTTCTTTCTTTTTTTTTGTTTTGTTTTGTTTTTCAAGACAGGGTTTCTCTGTTGTGACTCTGGAGACCAGGCTGGCCTCGAACTCACAGAGATCGGCCTGCCTCTGCCTCCCGAGTGCTGGGACCACTGCCCGGTATCTGACTCTTGTCTCTTAAATGTAGTCTCTGCATATGAAAGAAAACATGTTTATTTTTCTGAGTCTAGTGTTTTATTTAATATATGATTTCTAGTTTTACCCTTTTCCCTATAAAGATCATGTCTACATACATACATAATTAAATATTAATATTTAACGTACATAATGTTAATATGTGTGCATATATATCATACACACAGTCTGCCCATGGGCATCCAGGCTGATTCAGCCTACTGTGGACAGTGCAGCAGTACCGCGGATGTGGTGTGCTGGCCGAGAGTCCTTCCAGCGTACAGCCAGGAATAGAATGGAGGGTCATATGGTGGTTTTATTTTTAGCTTTTTGAGAAACCTCCATGCTCCTGCACCCGTTTCTATAGCAAGTGTTAGACTCAGATCCCCTGTTTCTGTGAGGATGGCATGGAGGGAGTTGCGCTGACTCCAGATTGCTTGTGGTGGCGTAGCATTTGCACACTGTTAGCTCTGCTGCTCCCATCTTCTAATGACTTAAAGTTTCAGTCGCTGAGGTCTTTTGACTCCTTAATTAGAGGCATCCATTTGGAGCTGCTGTGAAGTGGGTTGTTTATTTCCTTCTCTGCACGTTAGTTACTAGTAGATAGAGCAGTTGCTGCGTTTTAGTTGTGTATCCTGCTTTGCATGAAGTTCTTGTCAGATCTAAGCTTTCTGGTGGAGTTGCTAAGGTCTTTAAGAAAAGAATCAGTCTGGTGAGGTGGCTCAGCCAGTGAGAGGGCTTTGCCATGCAAGCCAGTGATCTGAGTTTGATGGGAAAAGATAACTCCTGAAAGCCACCCTGACTTACATTTGAGCCAAAAGAGGGCGTCAGATCCCCCGGAACTGGGGGTAACATGGGGTTGTGAGCTGCAGCATAGTTCCTGGGAATTGAACTGAGGCCCTCTGTAAGAGCAGTGGGTGCTCAACTGCTGTGGTTCCTCCTCCTCCATGTGTATACATAATACACATGTGCACGTGCAGACATACTGCGCTAGAGTCTGCCACGTGTACAGGGCTTTCAGAAGTGAGGTGTGGGATCCCCTGGGACTGGAGCTGTAGGCAGCTGTGCTCTGACAGTGTGGGTGCTGGGAACCAAACCTGGGTCCTCTGCAAGAGCAGCAAGTGCTCTGAATTGTTGGACCCTCTCTCCAGCCCGTTCGTCAACTTTAAAGATACTCTTGTTGAATATAATAATCTTGGTTGGCCGTTGTTACCTTTGAGAGCTGCCGTGAACTTCACGGTTTTCTGGCTGGTACAGGTGTGCCGCAGAGCTGGTGTAGGTCTGCTTATGTGAGCTGGTGCCTTACTCCGCCTGGGCCACTGACCTATTGTGCTCACATTCCTATGGCCTGAATTTGCTAAGCTTTGCGTCACAATATGATCCTGTGCTTTTATTTCACCTCCGTTCTTTACACTCTGTAGCCTTGGCTCCCCTTCTCTCTCGTGTTGACGGCTGGTCTTAAGCTTGGCAGTCTTCCTGCCTCAGGCCCCTCCCATTGAGGTTGCCGCAACGCCACATCTGGCAGTCTGTGTTGTGTGTGAGGTTTGTGTGTCTGTCTGTGTGTCTGTCTGTGGGCCACAGGTGAACAGCAGGCATCTCGTTAGCCCTCCACCTTAGAGACAGGGTTTCCGGTTAAATCTGGAACTCACTTGTGTATGCTGGCTGGCCTGTGCGCCCCAGGGCTCCTTCTGTCCCAGTCCCCAACAGTGGGATTTAGGCCATGCCAGCACAGCCAGCTTTTGTTAGGAGTTTGGCTAGGGCCAAACTCGGCTTCTTTAAGACCGAGCCATCCCTCCAGCCCCTGCTTCTGTTTTCAGAATCTGTTTCTTTGTATTTCTCATCCATGTTGCGGGCTTGTTATCCAGCTCAACTGTTCCTTTACTTAATTCATCTGCCTTTTTGTGTCCTCTTTGACGTCATCTTTTAGTGATTTTTAGCATCACTGAATTTGGTAATCGAGGAGGTAAGTCTTTTGTAGGGCTGCATTCCCATGCTTTTCTTACAGTTGTGTTGCGATGTCATCTGGCTACGGCTATCTCTTCCAACTTTATTTGAGATCTTTTAAAATGGTGGCACACGCCTTTAATCCCAGCACTTAGGAGGCAGAGGCAGGTGGATCTCTGTGATTTCAAGACCAGCCAGGTCTTCAGAGCAAATTCCAGGACAGCCAGGGCTACACAGAGAAACCCTGTCTCGAAAAACCAAAAAAAAAAAAAAAGAATTTAATCACCCACGTATCCATGCACACTGCCCTGGAATCTTTTTAAAGAATTTATTTACTCAAGTGTATATATGTCTGTGTGTATGAGTACAGGTGCCCTCAGAGGTCAGGGGAGGCTGTCACACCCCAAACTTGCATTTACAGGTGGTTGGGAGATGCTAAAGTAGGTGTTTGCCACATGGGTTGGCTGCAATAACAGCTAGTGTTTTTAACCCTTGAGCCATCCGTGTAGCTGTTCCCCCCCACACACCTCTGTCTTTAGTAAAAATCCTCTGGGGGGGCTCAGTCTGCAGTATCACTCATAAAACAGACCATAGTGATGGGTACAGGAAACTTCTAATAAAGAGAACCTCCTTGAAAATCAGTTGAAGCCATCTATAGTATTAAAGACTAGAACACCACCACCAACAAAAAAGATGTGCCTATTTCTGATATGCCGAGGGAAGATCTTAAGGTGAAGACAGCTCTGGACACCTAGCATGTGACCCAGCTCACTGGGGTAATAGTGCTTGCCACCAAACCCAGTGCCCTGAGGTTGGTTCTGGTCGCCCACACGGGAGGAGAGAAACCAACCCCTAAACGTTATCCTCTCTCTCACACACGTGCACCAAGGCACATGCCGATAAATAAGTAAATGTAAGAAGTAACAAAAAGCCCAATGTACAGTGAACTGAAGTTAAAGTTGCTAAGAAGAAGATAAAAGTGAAGTAAAGGAGGTAGCCAGGGAAGGGAAGGGGAGGGAGCAGGGTCATGTCGAGTGGGGAGCAATGTTGAGTAGAAGAATGGGGGGACCAGTGGGAGCTCAGCCTGGCTCTTCCAGAGGTCCCAGGTGCAACTGCAGCACTGTGGAGTGGTTTGTAGTCTTTATATAATTATATCCCTGGAGGATCTGATCCTCTTCTAGTTCTCTGGCCATGGACTTGCATGCAGGCAAAACAAACATTTAAAATAAAGTTATATAAACAAAATTAGAAAACAGTCTGGTGTGGTAGCACCCGGCTTTAATCCTGACAGAGGCTGGGGTATCTCTGTGAGTTCAAGACCAGCCTGGTTTACAAAATAAGTTCCTGGCCAGCCAGGCTACGGGACCCTGTTTCAAAAATAAACCAACAGTACTAGACAGAATAGGTGAAGGAAGCCCTGGGGTGGGGAGAGCAGAGCCGGGAAGAGCAGTCTGCTGGGCTCTCTGGCACTGTGGCGCCCGGAGAGGAAGTGAGCTGTGGGCACTCTCGTCTCATTCCCTCAGCACATGGGAGGTCGCCCGTGTGGCCAGCGTGAGGAGCAGGTTTTCCTGTGCCCAAGACTCCGGTTCCCGAGTCTCTGGGGCGGTTGATACATGAGCAGGAGTGTTCTCAGGCACACTTGGGGAGGGAAGACACGGTCTCATCAAATCCCGGTGAGCCTTAGACATCCTGCTCTCGGAGGGACTGCTGAGTGAAGGGCTCAGCCTGCCTCAGCTTCAGAATCCTCAGAGCCCTGGAGTGACCTCAAGGCAGAGGATGGCTCGGGTGGGGCTGCCTACTGGCCTTTGGCTGGTGGCTGTAAGCCGCGGGGTCTCTGACTTGTGTTACTTGTTTTCAGGCCTCCAAAGTAGTAGCTTCTGAAACAATAGGTTCTTTTTCAAGATGGCTCTCAGCCACTGTCCTCTTGAGACACAGTGAGTAACAAATGCATTTCCTCTCTGTTACTGGCCAGTCACGGGAAGAGCGAGTCACTGTCTCACCAGATCTCCCAACTGACTCAAGACTTAAGAGCTGTTAGCAGATATGAGAACTGCCATTTTCTTTCTGCTCATCTCCAAGCTTACCTTTAGATGAGATTTCTTACCCCCCCAGTCTCTCTCTCTCTCTCACACGTGTGGGCGTGCACGCGCACACACACACATACGGGGAGCATAGGAACCCCCCCCAATCACACAGGGAGCACAGGAGGGCCCCCACAGAGACACAGAGGGAGCAAGGACCCCCCACACACACACAGGGAGCACAGGACGCCCCCCCCACGCACAGGGAGCACAGGACCCCCCCACACACAGGGAGCACAGGACCCCCCCACACACACACAGGGAGCACAGGACCCCCCCACACACACACAGGGAGCACAGGAACGCCCCCCCCACACACACACAGGGAGCACAGGACCCCCCCCACACACACAGGGAGCACAGGACCCCCCCACACACACACAGGGAGCACAGGACCCCCCCACACACACACAGGGAGCACAGGACCCCCCACACACACACACACACAGGGAGCACAGGAACGCCCCCCCCCACACACACACAGGGAGCACAGGAACGCCCCCCCCCACACACACACACAGGGAGCACAGGACCCCCCCACACACACACACAGGGAGCACAGGAACGCCCCCCCCCACACACACAGGGAGCACAGGACCCCCCCCACACAGGGAGGACAGGACCCCCCACACACACACAGGGAGCACAGGACCCCACACACACACACACAGGGAGCACAGGACCCCCCCCACACACACACACAGGGAGCACAGGACCCCCCCCACACACACACAGGGAGCACAGGACCCCCCCCCCACACACACACACAGGGAGCACAGGACCCCCCCCACACACATACAGGGAGCACAGGACCCCCCCCCACACACACACAGGGAGCACAGGACCCCTGCCTCTCCTCTTGGTGTGTCACCCTACTTCTCTACTTTGCAGCTGTCTGTACTTCCGGTTTCTGGTCGACCAGTCTCCCTCTGTAAGAGCCAGTGGACTGTTTTGACCTCTCATTCACATGGAGGTCTAGTGATCCAATCTGCCATCCTACCCACAAGTCCTGCGGTTGTAATTGATTGACAGGAGACAAGCTTCTAACCCTGTCCTCAGCTTCCTTTTTTGTTGCTGTTGAGAATCGGTGGCCCATCACTAAATGTAGCAGTGTTTCTCTTTGGCTGTTTTCCTGTTTTGTTTTGACAGAGTATTTACTGTATCGCACTGGTTGGGACTCACTCTATAGACCAGATTGATCTTGAATGATGCCTAGGCTAGCCTTGGATTTCCTGTCCCCTCTCCCCAGCCTGAGATTACCAGAGTGGGCCACTGAACAGGCCACTACACCTGCTCCTGTGGTCTTCTCTTCCTTTATAAACTGGGTGGCATTTTTGTTTTTGGTGGGTGTTTTGCTTGTTTGTTTTTTGTTTTGTGTTTGTTTTCGAGGTAGGGTTTCTCTGTTGTAACTCTGGCTGACCTGGAACTCACTCTGTAGACCAGGCTGGCCTCGAACTCACAGAGATCTGCCTGTCTCTGCCTCCCAAGGGCTGGGATTAAAGGCGTGCACCACCACTGCCCATCTTTTCTTTCTTTTTCTTTTCTTTCTTTCTTTTTCTTTTTAATTGGAGTCATGAGCAGGATTTTGAGTTTACAGTTACCTACAGGAGTAGGGATGATTCAAAAGCCTCATCATAATTGAAAAGCCCAACCAGACCTCAACTCGAGAAACTCAAAAAGCTGCACCTTGGAGCTCTCTCTGACTGGCAGGTGGAGAAGAGCTAGTATGCAAGTCACTGTTTCCTCCCCACTGGTTGTGGACTGTGTTCTTGGGGAGGAGCCTTTTGGACCCAGTAAATTTCACCTTTCCCAGACTGTGTGAGTGCTGTCTGCACATGTACACCTGCTGCCAGAAGAGGGCATCAGATCCCAGCACAGGTGGTGGTGAGCCACATGTGGGTGCTGGGAATTGAACTCAGCGCCTTTGGAAGGGCAGTCAGTGCTTTTAACTGCTGAGCCATCTCTTCAGTCCAAGTTTTGCTATTTTTTAAGTGTGTTGTTTATGTGTACAGAGTTGGCTATCCGGCACTGGACAAGTTGGTGTGCTCTTCCCTGGGGGTGGCCACCTTTCCTATTGCCAGCTCTCCTCAGTTGCCTATGGTCCATTGTAAGGTTGAAGCCTCGTGGCTTTTCCTCATCCACTTGGGCATGTCCATTGGTGTCAGTTCTTGTTCTGCTCACATTTGGACAGTCACGTGGGTGAGACTTTGTGGGTGTAGGTTCTGATATCATTAGGAGAAAGTCCTGATCCTCACAGTCTTCCCACCCCTCTCCTGCAGTGTTCCCTGAGCCTTGGGTGTGGGAATGTTTTATAGATGTACTCATTGGGACTGTAGCAGGACACTTTGCCAAGAAGTTTTCTGTGCCGTGCGGCTCTCCTTATGGTTGCATGCTGCTCTGACTTCTGGGAACAGCTTAGCACTCCAGCGTGGGGCTAGAGAACAGGAGCCCTCAGTTACAGGACTGGGCTTCTCAACTCAGCATCTGGATGACTTGTGGCTCTCTGCAGTGGTCCCTGTCTTTTGTTAAGTGAGGGTTCCTTGATGAGGGGTGAAAACGACACTTATCTGTGGGTGTATAAGATTGTTGTTAGGGTTATGCTGGTATAGGAAATTGTTGTAGATTCTCCGCCGATAACTTTGACTTCACACCGAGTAGTTAGCTAGGTTTCCAGTATCAGGTATGGTTTCCCTCTTATTGAGTGGTCTGACACCAAATTTAGAGAGCTGTTGGCTACTGCTAAAGTTTGCACCATGCTGCACCGTTAGGCTTATCGTGGCCGTAGGCCATGCTGGTCATTGGTGTGGTTCACAGGCACCATAGCTGGTAGGACTGTTGGTTGCTTCTTTCTTTTGGAAGCTTGATGGTGCCTCTGGTCCCATAAAAGCTAGTCCTCGGGGTGGGGCTTCCTCATCAGATCAGTTCCAGTGTGGGGCCCCATTTTTGAAGTGTATGGTGTCTTCAGCCATAGGGCCTGGCTCTGGGGTAGGGGTGCAACCAAGGGCACCAGGCTGCATATTTTGGAGTCTCTTGGACAGTTCTGGCCAACAACTCAAGAGGGCTTCTTATGCCTGATGTTCAGGGTTTTGTTGGGTGGTCTTTGGCTCTTGGAGAGAGCATTTTGAGCACAGATGAGAAAAATTCATTGAGTATATATGTGTATTTATACATGGAGTTACATGTATTGTGTGTTTTTGTTTGTTTTAGTTAGTATTATGATTCCTTATAGCTTTTCCAGGCATCCTTAATGCTATTTTACCCACCCACCTTCCTCCTGTATTTACCTCCTTCCTCCTTCTTTAAAACCAAAAACACAATAAGCATGTTTTAGAAATAAAGTGTCTTCTCAGTGATGTCACCTCACACACTTGGAGAGCAATGAAGCAAAAGCCATTTAATAGTCCTGGCTGAGACCCAGAGAGGAGGCAGTCTTGAATAGAAGATTTTACTAACTTACACACACCTTTGGCTTATACATTTCATATATGGTGTCAGTCATCCCTAAACATTTTTTAGGGCCTGGCTTGAACAGAGACAGAAGATTACAAGCTTGGCCACTTAGATGTGAGATTTACACAGCAAAGGCAATGCCAGAATTACTGCAGTGCCCATTTGTCCTTTTCAGACAGTTGTTATCTGGAGTCGGCTCGCTCTTTTGACAGAACTACGCTTTTCTTAAGAAGAGAACTGGGGACTTGATGATAGGTCAGGACTTAGTATGGGTTGTGATCCTGTGCTGCTCCCTTGAGCTGTCTGTTAGAGACAGGTTCTTTTGGGATAGGCCTAATGGTTGATCAATTGTGGTGGACAAACATTTACACCCTACCATTGTGAATTCTGCTTATGTCTTCAGACCTGGTTAGCATACTACTTGGCTTTATGATATTTTGGGGGCAGTGCTCCCTTAGCTAAATTCTACTTTGAATGACTTGATGCCTCCTTTGCAACATCATTTCTGTCCCTTCTGTACCAACCCTCTTCCGTATCAAGCACAAGTGTTGATCGTCTGTCTGATGTCAACGTCTCTGGGTCTGATTCTGCTGTCTGTTGTTTCTGCTGCTTGTTTTATGCTTTATTTTTACTGGCCATTAATCTTTAAAAATGACTATTGGGAATTGTTTAGTTCAAGGGAGATAACTGTATTCTGTACAGACATGCTTGGAAAAGTCTAGAACAAGAGTTGTCAGACTGGCGAATCCTGCTCTGCTTTGCCCTGTTCCAGCCCTCACACTCCTCCCCATGACCGAGGAGAACAAGATGCTTTTGTTCACTTTTTCTTGCAGTACACCCTCTCAACTATTTTCATTTTGGTTTAAAGGTTTTCTTTTTTAGCAGATAATTTTTAAGCAGATATCAGTGCCATAGAGTAAAACGTGTAGTAAAACAGTAACACTTTAACCTGTGTGTTTGTGGTTGGCTCTGAAGGTCTTAACTTTCTGTCTACTCATGACAAACGAACATGGCACCTGTTGTGTAGGTGGTGGTTACTTAGTCTTATCTGTTAATCAAGACTGAGTCTGATATTCAGAAGATCTAATGCCTGGACTTGATTGTCCTGCTCTGATTTTCACTTGCAATCTCTAGTGTTTTCTCAAAACACGGTGTGCACCCCCAGTGCTGACACCTAGGTCTCTAGTCCCATTGTGGAGGGCATGTCTTATTTTAAGGTGCTGAAATCAAAGACGGCAGATTCTTAGTTCAAAGCCAGGGCATTGTAGGCTGAGAGATGGCTCCAGAGTTAGGAGCGTTTGCTGCTCTTGCAGAGAGCCCAAGTTTGGTTCCTAAGCTGCCCACAGTCACCTGTGCAGCTCCAACTTGAGGAGATCTGACTTCTGGTGTCTGAGCATCTGCATACATGCACACAGATGCAATACCCACACACACATGAGTAATATTTTTTGTGAAGAAGGGCCTTAATGACTGGAACACAGCAAGTTGTCCAGAGTAGAAAATGAGCATGCCAAAACTGGGGTAGATAACATTTCTCCATGACTACGTAGGTTTGACAAAGCTAGGAATGTTTGTATCTTCTGTTTTGCCCCTCGTTGTTGTTTGGCTGGAAATGAAAAAAAGAAAAAAATGGTCAGATTTCCTGAAGTGAGAAAGTATATTATTTAATTCAACAAAGGCAGAAAGGTCAAAGATATGCCCAGAAGAAATTGTAGAAACTTACTGAGTTATAAAGTCAGAATTGGGAGACAGTTCATGGTATACCACTTTTGTTAAGTGTCTAGCTGAAAGCCGGTAGTGATGGCACACGCCTTTAAATCCCAGCACTCAGGAGCAGGCGGATCTATAGAGGGAGTTCCAGGACAGTCAGGACTACAAAGAGAAGCCCTGTCTCACGCGCACACAAGCACACACTCCTGTTGTGGCTCCTGCTGTGTAGCAGAGGGATGAAACACGGGCCAAAAGTTCACCCAGCAGTAAGAATGACCCTGAGAAGTCCTAAAAGGTTTCCCTATTGGAGAACTCAGAGAGGATCTGACACCCTCCCTGAGGAATTGCTGGACAGGACAGGTGGATATTGACTTTACAGAAGGGGAAGCAAATGGGAACGTCCCAGGCTTGAGTTGGAAGGGTAGGAAGAAGAGTGGCAGGACTGCACCCTCCACCATGAAGTAGTGGGGATTAGGAGGGATCCTCTTCACGCCTAGTAGAGTCTGGTGTTTTGTTTTTCTAGGCAAGGTTTCTCTGTGCAGCCCAGGCTGGCCTGGAACTCACATCCGCCTGCCTCTGCCCAATTAAAGGCATGCCCACCACTGTTATTTTTACCTTACTCTGTTTCCAAGTTATGTGGTACCGCTTAATAATTAACAGCAGGAGGCACTGCTTTCTTTTCTTATATAGTGAAGTAAAGTGTTCTGTAGTTGACTTACAGATAATGGTCTTTTAAAAGGAAGATAGCACATTATGGGATAAGGATGGAATTGTAATTCTGGAAGTGCTCTAGTGTGTGTATGAGAATTATGCCTGCAGAAGTTTCAGGTAAAATTACCTTTACATTCAGTAAGGAACTGGGCTGCACATGCAGCTCAGTGGGTACAGCACTTGTAGCTAGCCCGCATTAAAGTTTTTCGAAAATTCACAAAGATCCACCTGCTTCTCCTGGGGTTAAAGGCCGTGCCACCGTGCTCCCAGCCTTAGGCAAGCCTTTTCTTTTTCCTTTGTATGTTAACTTAGTGGCTTTGACACAGAACTGAGTAAAAGCAATATATACTTTAAGAGTTTGCTACAGTTGATTTGTATTAATTAACAAACCGTTATTCCCGAGAAGTTCTAGGCTTGTCAGGTATCAAGGTAGAATTACTATTTTTTACTGTGCAGCCAGCAGCCACCACAGTTGTCAGTTTTAATTTAGTTAAACTTGTTATTCCTTCAAGCTGTGCATACTGGCGCACGCCTTTAATCCCAGCACTCAGGAGACAGAGGCAGGCGGATCTCTGAGTTTGAGACCAGTCTGGTCTGCATAGATAGAACCTATCTCCACAAAAAAGGAAAGAACAGTAGCCATGTGTCACGTTCTTGAGAGGAACATGTGGCTGGTAACTCAGCAGGATCTTTCTCTGGCTCCATCACAAGAATTCAGTGAGGTACACAGAGTAGCAGGTGGAAGATAGGTATTTATTACAGTATGCAGGATTGCACACGCTGAGACATTGTACTAATTACATTTCAGGAAGTTTTTTTTTTTTTTACACTAGTTCTTGTAACAGGTGGCTAGTGTGTCGGCCCGCTGAGAGGACAAGGAGACTCTCATAGATGCACACTTTTCCAGGGTTCAGCACAGGGAGCCACTTGTCATGGCAGACACCACACTGCACAGTGGAAACCTGATCATCTGATCTCAGGTATTTTTAATTGATACAGAAGCTCCTTGGGTGTTCTATTGATTAAAAAAATAAAAATAAAAATAAAAACTCTGGCTCTTCATCAAAGGCCTGTTTGCATAATGAAGGAAACCTGTAGCCTAGTCTCATCCCACAATTCTTTAGCAGTTGAGCTATATCACCTTTATGGTGGGAGCTTGAGGCCCCTTTAAGGGCCTAGCTAAGTCACCTTTACAGTGGGGAAACTCAGGGCCTAAGGGAACTGTTCTTTCCTTGTTGCTGGAGAGGGCCACAAGAATTCCTCCACAGCAGCTCTGCTTTTCTCTGCCAGAGAGCACTGAGCAGGTGCAAGTCGTGAGGAAGCATCTTCGTCACAGATTCGCGTAAAGCCAACACCTGCAGACAGTACAGACTGCCAGGGCTTAGGCAGCCCTTCCCCCATCGATGCACTGCAATTGTTAGAAACATAACTAGAAATAAACTTCAAGTTCTAAAGCCTCTAGAACATGTGGGTTGGGGGGGTCATTTTCCTCTCCGAGTCATTGACAAACCCTTCTGGGTGGTTCTTATGGGAAGGGTCAGTGATAATGAGGTCCTTGTTCTTACCAGGAAGCCTGGCTGGCAAGGTCGGATGCATTTTGGGGATGTCATCTCTCCAGGGCCAGGTACAACTTAGATGTCAGAGTGCTGCGGTTGGAGTTCTTGGTTCTAAGCTGATGAATGTGAGAGGACCCCATTCCCAGGACCTCCAGCCATGCTCATTTCTACCTAGCCCTAACAGCTGCTAACAGTGTGGGTCAGAGCAGATTCAGAGTACTCACCATGCAGAAGTTGGCAGTGCTGAACTGTAGTGGAGACATTCGTCTGTTGTCTCTCTCTCTAAACATTGGTTTGTGGAGGTGTTGCAAGTGTCGGTGTGTGGAGGGTGGCGGACAGCTTTGGGAGTCAGTACCCCTCTCCCAGCATGTGGGTTCGAGGGATCAAACACAGCAAGCCCTTCCTTGCACTCATTGAGTCTACATTGCCTTGTTTCAACTTTTCTTTCCTTGAGGAGTCTCTTGGGGTTTAGATTGTTAGGCCTGAAGCGAGGTGGGAAGTCTGTAGGCGTGGAGACCTGGAGTAACAAGCATTTTGCGAGAAGGAAATTGTCCTGAGCCAGGCATGGCAGTGAGCATCTGTAGCACCCACGTGTGGGGCCTGGAAGCACAGGGGTGGGGGTTTAAGGTGCACAGCCTGGGACATTAGGTCCTGTCTCCAGAACAGCAAAACCACTTTAGAATTTGAGTAATCCCCAGTAATCTACCAGGTGCACATTCTGCCTGTTAGCCGAGTGGCTTCGAGTAGGTCTGACAGTAATGGAGCCTTTCGTTACTCTTCCAGAATTAGAATAGTGATTATATGGTTGGGGCAGGATTTGTACAGTCTCTGTTTTTCTTCAGTTTCTATAGCTTCATTTTAGGGGAACCAAGAACTGAGCTGGGCAGGGGTGACACGTGCCTTTAATCTCAGTGCTTGGGAGGCTAGTCTGGTCTACAGAACGAGCTCCAGGACAGCTAGAGAAACTTCTCTAGTGAGCATTTATTAAATGACAGGTTTTAGACTACTGCAGCATGCTAGACTAGCATCACCAAATGAACAATACCTGCTGCCACAAAAGGCGTGGGGGGGTGAGCACTGGTTGATGAGACTAGCTCCAGGGATCCTCCAGCCTCCACCTTTGCAGCCAGGAACTCAGGGCTCCCTAGCCCTGTGGGAGCTTTGTGAGCACTGGGTCCTGGGGCAGGGTAAGGGCAGTGTGTTAGTACGGTCTGTGCTTGCTAAGTGTTCATCACGGCTCCTTCCACAGAGACTGAGAGCAGGAACCCCATTCAAAGGTGTATAGTCAGGTCCTTGCAGAGTGAAGAGACACATTCTAGATAGAAAAAATAGTAAATTTAAATTCTTTCGGCATAGCTGTGCTTTCTTAGGCCTTTTAAAGGGGCTGGGGTCATCTGGGGGACTGCATTGTGAAGCCAGCCTCGGGAGGGAGGTCCCAGGTGTTGTCCTCATATTTTCACAACCACCCGTCAGATTTCCACAAAAATTACAGTTGTGTTGTTGAATTTTTTTTAACCTGAATCATTTCACTTTTTTAGAGAAGATACTACCCAGAGTTGGAGGTTCTGTTACTTGTACTCTTGAATTTTTTTCAGTCAAATCTTTTTAGAATAACACAAGACTGGTTGGGAACTACGCTCAGCTTAGTTGGGAACTACTACTGAGTGGGAGAGTGCTTGCTAGGCCCTGTGTTCCGATCTCTGTGCTGGCGTGGGGGTGCAGTCAGTTCCTCAGCTTGGAAGTGGCTTTGTGTTTCTTTACTTCTAGCTGCCCGTTATTCGGTTCTGAGGTGTCTCCCCTCTAGGACCCTTCCTTGTTCCAGCACACCACGCACACGCACACACGCCCACCCCACTGTTGGTTAGGGTGGACTCTCAACCCCTAGCTTAGTTTCAGGACCACATGGGTACCTAGTGTTCACTTGATTGGTGTATATAAAAGGCGTAATCACGTCCCAAATGTGTTTTGTAGTGTTAAGAACTCAGCTTCCTTGTGTTCATAGATGCACTGACATTGCCTGAGCGGAATTTCATTTGTTCTTAGATGTCCTCCAGGAAGAGGATTGTACCAGACAGTTTATCCTCTTCCTGCAGAGCAAGTACCGCCTGTGGCAATCAGGACTGGCCACTTTGTCCATTGTGGACCATACAGACTTTCAGCTGGGGGCGCGGGTTGGAAATTGCCTCAGCCCAAGGCAAGATGTATCTAATCTGATCTGGGTGGCTAGGCTTACCAAGGGTGACATTTACCCCTGCCCAGGCTATCCGATTCAAAAATGATCGCGCGTGTGTGTGTTGGGGAGTCAACCCCGAATGTGGGCCATTGAGATCAGAATGTTTGGAGGCGACACTTGGTGATAGGATAATCGTAATGCTCCTTGTCCATACAGGAGTGGTTTATCTAATTCTTCACAACACCAGTTAGAGGGCTGGTGGGCTTCCTAGTCTTAGTACCCATACTACTCATCCATTAAATTGACCCCAGTCCAAGATAAAGCAGTTAGCACAGAGAGTACAGGAGAGAACCAGACCAAGAGCCTCAGGTGGGCATGCAGTGTCTCACTTCTTGCCCTGGGTTGTCCAGCCCCCTCCCCGTCCTAGATCTGGATCCCTTCGCAGAGTGCTGCTTTTCTCAGCATGGCAGTTCACTGGAATTGTCCTGGAAGCTGAAGGCACACCTTGAAGCCAGTAGAAATTACACCTTGGTGTCCTGGAAGAACAGTCCCGCTCAGTCACTGAGTGTCTTCATCCCGCGCCTCTCATGTACATCTGTCTTGCACGGTCTTGATCTATGGGCTTTATGTCCTACAGTCTTCTGAGGGTGGACAAGTAGGTACCTGATAGCTCTTCAGACTCAGCGTGTCTAAATATGGCATAGAGTGAGGTCAGAAGTGTGTGTATCTTATGAGTTCTCCGTCTGCATGTTCGTCTGCACGCCAGAAGAGGAACCCCACTGTAGATGGCTGTGAGCCACCATGTAGTTGCTGGGAATTGAACTCAGAACCTCTAGAAGAGCAGCCAGTGCTTTTAACTGCTGAGCCATTTCTCCAGCCCCTGAATTGTACAGTTCTGAGACAGAACAAGCTTTATTACTAGCTCTAGGCTACTGTATTGTGTGTTGGTTGTTTGCTTTTTTCCATTTTCTTTTGGGTTCTCGAGACAGGCTTTCTCTGTCCTGGAACTTGCTTTGTAGACCAAACTGGCTTCTAACTCAGAGATTGCCTGCCTGCCTCTGCCTCTGGAGTGCTGGGTTAAAGGTGTGCACCACCACAGAAATAATGTACAAGTGAATTTGGGTGACAGAAGACAGATGATTTCTTTGAAAGTAAAGATCTGATTCTTTCCCTATCTGTATTCAGCATATTAAAATCAGTTCTGATTTTTAGGTGTCATCTTTATCAGAAAGTGAGGAGTCTCAGGACTCATCCGACAGCATAGGCTCCTCACAGAAAGCCCGCGGGATCCTGGCACGCCGCCCGTCGTACAGGTCAGTGCCTTGTTAGCAGGTGTGTTCAGAGAGTGCGTATGTTAGGTAAGGACGCAGATGTTGAGAAGAGGTGGATTGGGACCTGATTGAGCTAATGTTGAGTCTTTTAAATAGTTTTAAAACAAGGTCTTTTTCTATGTAGCCCCAGCTGTTCTGGAATTCAGAGATCCGTCTGCCTCTTTGCTTCCAGATGCTGGGATTAAAAGTGTGTGCCACCATGCCCTGCTGCTGGTAGTTTTAACTCTTAATAAGAATATAAAAGCAGGACTGCAGAGTGTAGGATTTGGACTACATTGGATGCTCTTTCTTCTCTAAGTCTGAGCCTTTGTTCTAGGCTCTTCTCTTCCTTGGCCGAAATACTCAGCATAACTGTGCATGCACGTTCCAGAAGCCTCTCTAATACCTTTCCTGACTCACCCAAGACAATCAAGGCTGTCTTCTGTAGCATCTTTTTAGTACTTACCTTGTCAGTGTGTATGTGTGTTTGCTTACGTGTATGTTTATGTATTCAGGAGGCCGGAGGAGGGCGTTAGATCACATGGGACTGGAGTTACAGGTGATTGTGTAAGCTGCCATATGGGTGCTGGGAACTGAACCTGGGTCATCTGCTAGAAGAGCCACCTTTCTAGACCAATAGATTTCCATTTTATTAAAGGGCATGGCCATGAGTTATGTTTTGTGATGCCAGGTCCCAGCAAAATAACCATCCCTTGGTTATCACACTCAGTGAGTGAGTATCTGTAAGTAGTACGACCAAGTGATAGAGAGCCTTTGGAATCAGACATGATGAAGCATGTATACAGTGTGAGAGAAGGAAGCGTAGGGTCAATCCTGTCTGGTAGGGCAAATTGGAAAGGATTACCAGGTGGGAATCAAGTCCACACTGACTTGACCTTTGTGAGACTGGGGCTGGGCAGAGTTGTGTAAGGCAGCACAAGAGTTGCTTCAGCTAAGGACAGCACAAAGACAGATTGGATGGAAGAGAGGGGTCAGCCTGTTCTGAACTGGGAGTCGGGGGTACTGGAGGAAAGGAAGTCTAGCAAGAAAGGTGATCAGGGACTAGGGTACTTGGAACTTGTAGTCTCTTAAGGAATTTGGATTCCTTTGATTAACAGTGGACAAGTGTGTTAACTTTGTATAATTTTTAAAAGATTTGTTTTTATTATTTTCAATTATGTGCGTGTTGGAGTCTGGGCACATGAATGCAGTGTCCACAGAGGCTGGGAGAAGACACCCAATCCCTGGAGCTAGAGTTACACGTGGTAAAAATCAAACTCAGGTCCTCTGCAAAGTGTACCTGACCACCGAGTCGTATTAGCTGGCTTTTCAAATTTAAAAACTTTTGAGGCAGGATTTATATATCCCAGGCTGGACACAATCAAGCTCATAGCAGCTGCCCCGACTCTGACTACAGACCTGAGTGGCCATGCCCGCTGAGATAACCACTTTTAACTGGAAGGTTGGTTGGGCTCCACTGTTTCCGAGCCTGTGGTAGACGTGTAGGATGAGGACTTGATGGAGCACAGGCAGCAGAAGGCTGGCCCCAGGGCCCCTGAAGGCCGTTCCTGGTGCTTCCTTCCCTCTGTTAGGGCTGCTGTCTCACCAAAGCACAGCTCAGGACCATTCGGCAGGGGCCTCCCCAGAGCATCTTCTTATAATAAATTCTCACCCTCCCACCCTCCCCTCCCCAGAGTGCCAATTTCAGGGTGTCGGGGAGAGCACTGAAGAGTGTGATCGAAAGGGAAGTAATGTGTTATTAGTGGACAGCAACAGATGCGATATAAACATGAGGAAATCCCCAAAGAACCTTAGATCACGCCATTGCAGGTTAAATCAGGAAAGACACGTAGAGGAACCCAATCCTACCACTAGGACAGGCGCTGGGAGGACTTTGAAAAAAGAAAAAAAAAACTAAGAAGATAGGTCCCGAGGTCTGCTGGGAAATTTAAAATTGGCACTACCACAGTTTACAGGTGGCTGAAGAATTCTGTAATTGGAGGCCACGGAAGTGAGGAGACAGGTGAGGGAGCGGGCATCTGCTGATGCTCCGAGAACAGGACAGGGTCTGCTGGCTCTTGACATCCTTAGGAGAGAGAGGTAGCTGCAGATGTTCCGGGCCTGAGCTCCTTGGCTTTAGAAAGCAAGGCCCCAAATGAGAAATTGATGCAAACCCTTAGCTAGGTGAATCTTAAGGAGTGAAAATTGGAGAATACCAAATGTAAACGTTAGTTCTCTTTTTTCCCTAGTGCTGGCATGTGTTAGAAAGCTCCCTCCCTTGGGCAAACACAGGCTACAAGCTCTTTATCACCCAGCTATGTTCCCAGCCCAGATAGCCATTAGATCTTAAAATCTTTCAAAAGAGAATTAATTTAGAGAGGAATGACCATTAAACTTACAACAGATTTGAGGGGGAGAGGGTGTCTCTGTATACCCCTAGAACTTTCTGTGTAGACCAGGCTAGCCTGCATTCAGAGTGCCAGCTGATACTGCTTCCCATTAAAGGCGTGTGTGGCTGCCGCCACTACCACCCAGGAACAGCAGATGTTTTAGACAGTAGCTTTAGACAATAATGGACTAAAATTTTGACCTGGAATTCTTTATTCGGGGTTTAGCCCAGTGGTTGAGACTTGTCTAGTATGTACAAGGTCCTGGGGTCAGGTGCCACTGTACTACAAAAGATGAGTGTTTACGTGTTTGTTATTGTTAGCATCTTAGAGCAGCAACAGCGACTCATTTTGTAGCTTGACAACAAAATGGGGAACTGGGAATACACGCCATAGAGCATTTACCTGTGCATGCAGTGACCTGGGCTTAATCCCAAGCACTGCAGAAGAGAAGGAAGGAGAATTCGGGGATCTAGACACTCCCACCCAATGTCTTGGACAAGGGGGGACTCAGGTCTGTCTCATTGAACAGCCCCGCCTAGCCCTCCAGGAAGCTACGTCATTCTTCCATAGATGTCTCAGGCAGAGTAATGAAAGCATAGCTTTTGCTCTTACGAGAGCAGCCTGGTTATCTACATAGGGAGTTCCAGGACAGCCAGCACTGTGTTCAGCTGTCTCCAGAGACCTAGGCAGATAGATGTGTCGTAGAGAGGAGCGGGCCCTGCGCCAGTGCTCTCCAAGGTTGTGTTGGGAATATAAACTCCTGTCGCAGGAAACGAGAATATACATGGGAACCACACAGCAGCTTAGGTAGCGGTGCTTTGTGGAAAGGTGAATGTGAAGCACCGTGTCATGATCCTATCTCTTGGTTCTTGCTGTATAGCACAGAGATGTGTTATGCTCTGATATTTAATTATTAACATTGAAACCGAAATGAGCACAGCATTCTGGGACATAGTGTGCATGTGGCCATCAGATGCCAACCTAGGGCTGATGGTTCTCTTTGACCTTTGGGTCCCTGGGAGCAAACTCAAGTTTCAGGCTTGGCAGCAAGTGCCTTTAGCCACTGGGCCACCCAACCATGCTGGCCTTGAACTCTTCATCTTCTTGCCTCAGTTTTTCAAGTGTTGCTTTAAAGACACAGCTTCTCTCTGCATTTTTTTATGGTAGTGCATCTGCTTTGACTTCTGAGAACTGTGAGCTTCTCCCACAGTAGGATTGGAAGTTGAAAAGGCCAAGTGGGTCTTTTAAGTGAAGGACACTTGAGAACAGCGCCATCTTCACTGCACAGAAAGGGCCTTGAGCCTAGAGGTGCTCTGTTTTCTTCAGTGTGTGACTGGTATGAAATGCAGCTCACCTAGAGTATAGTATTATGATAATGCTAAACAAAAGGATTTCTTACCCTGCCTCCACCTAAGACTTCCTAGCACTGTGGCTTATTTATTTTTGGTTTTTTGAGTTAGGGCTTTACTCCTGGCTGGCTAACCTGGAACTCTCAGATCTGCCTGTCTATGCCTCTGGAATTAAAGGTGTACAACCACTATCCTCAGCTCGATATTGTACTTTAAAAAATTCAACAGATATTTACTGAACCCTGTGCACCCAACTTTATGTGTGCTTATGCTCTCCAAGAAAAGAAAACCCTAGTGGTGGTGGTGGTGGTGGTGGTGCACGCCCTTAATCCCAACACTCCGGTATCTGAGTTTGAGGCCAGCCTGGTCTACAAAGTGAGTTCCAGACAGCCAGAGTTACAACAGAGAAACCCTGTCTTGAAAAACCAAAAAACAAAAGAAAAATCTGTCTTGTTAGCTACCACTGCACACGAGTTCCTGCTTATTGAACTAAGCTGAGGTGCGTGCTGGAGACTCCGGAGTCCTTCCCACGCAGACGGCGGAACCAAAGTCCTGAGCTGGTGCCACTTGAGGGTGACTCAGGAGGAGTTCCTGAGGTTTGAAGCCATTCTTAGCAGCTCTTAGGAAGACTGCACTGTGCTGACTCGTCTCTGCTCTCTTGCAACTCTTGGGTCTGTTTCAGCAGCTGGCTAAGTTTAAAGGCTCTATGCTCCATGGGAGAATTCAAATGGGGTGATTTGATAAAGCAAGCTGAGCTGATGTAGGGCTGGCTTCTGCTCTTTGTTGATCTCTTTTGAGATGGCCCAGGCTCCCGGGCCAACCCATCCTCCTGCCTCATCCTGCCAAACTGAGACTAAAGGCGTGTACCACACTAGGTTAGCTCATTGCGCTTTTCACCCGAGCAGGTGTGATGACTCGTCCGTCATGCACTTGGAGGCCGGGTCCGGCCACGCAGCTAGAAAGGGGGAGGACGGGAGAGAGGGTTTATGGGTTTCTTTTTGTAAAGGTGTTTATCATTAACAACATTCATAGAGTTCTATTTTTTACAGAAAAATTTTGAAAGACCTCTCATCTGAAGATACACGGGGCCGAAAAGGAGACGGAGAAAATCCTGGGGTTTCTGCCGTCACTTCTATGTCTGTGCCGACCCCCATCTACCAGACCAGCAGCGGACAGTACAGTACGTGCAGGGATTGCTCCCATCACAGGCGCAGAGAGATGTCTGGAGAAAGACCGCCATTCTTTAAGGGTGTTAATTAACACACGTAGTAAAGTTTTTTTGTATGAGCTCACATCTAGCTTTGTGAGATAGGAGTTGACTGTGTGTGAAGGAACAGACTTAGAAAAGGAGGTACAGTTCCTTTGGGTGTGCTGGCTCACACCTCTTATCCTGTCACTTGGGATAAGCATCAGGTTCATAAGTTCAAGGCCAGCTGGAGCTATATGGTGAGCTCCAGGCCAGCCACTATGTAATGAGACTGCCTCAAAAAACAGTCGCCCCCCCCCACATGTCCCCCAAGAAAAATTTAGATAATATCCTTTATGTCACATAGCTTACCGTATGTTTGTCTAGATCTAGAGCTAGGATTCCCCTCTTCCCTAACAGACACTTAGTCTGTGACCTTAGTTTTGGTGTGAAAAGGACCAGGCATTGAGCTGGAATAGAGATTCTGTTGGTTCTGCCTTGGGTGCGTCGCCTGAGAGCTGGAGCAGGGGTGTAATTCTATGAAGACGGCGGGTCTCGTGCTATGGCCCACAAGGGGCTTTACTGGGTGAAAATGAATCCTTTATCTCTCCCCCCTCCCCACAAAAAAAAGTGTGTGTGTGTGTGTGTGTGTGTGTGTGTGTAGCCCTAACTTTCCTGGAACTCGCTCTGTAGACCAGACTGACCTCCAATCAGAGATTAGTCTGTCTTTGTCTCGCAAGTGCTAGGATTAAAAGTGTGTGCCGCCATGCCCAGCTACAGCCTTTATCATTTAAGTAGTGTCTGCAGTAGAAAGTGGAGCCGAAATCATGAGCGAGACTGGCCTTTCTGTGGGCTATCACTAGTCGGAAGTATCTTTAAGGGGCTGGAGAGATGACTCAGTGTGCTCAGTACACACGAAGAATGTGTACTGCTCCCGCAGAGGACCCAAGATGGGTTTCCAGCACCCGTATCTGGGAGTTTAGAACCCCCCAGAACCCAGCTCCAGGGATCTGACACCCTCTTTTGGGACCACAGGTATCTACACTAACACAGGCCCGTACACAGTCGACAATTCTGAGACAGCGTCTTACCTGTCGCCCTGGCTGTCCAGACCAAGGTGGCCGCCCGAGTGCTGGAGTTAAAGGCATGTGCCACTGTGCCTGGCAACACATTTTTTTTAAACTTTTCAGTGTGTCTGCGCACAGAATATGAGTACACCTGACGGCCTCAGGCAGCACCTGCGCTCACTAAGCCATTCCCCAGCCCCAGACACAGCATTCGTACTGCTTCCCTTTCATGCCCACACTGGCCTGTTGTGGTCTCAAATTCGTGCCCTTATTCTCTGTACCTCCTAAGTCCTGGGGTCACAGGTGTGTCACCAGGCCCAGGTTCAGATAAAAACTAAAATGTGTTTCTTAGCCCTTGCCCTGCCTCCAAAAAACCATTAGGCCAAGCATGACACGCATGCTCCCTTGGCTATAGAGGGGTCTGCGCACAGCCTCTGCTACGTGAGGTGCCGTCTCAAGAGAAGAAAAAGAGGAAAAGCAAGCAATCCTTTGCATCAGATCTCTCACTGGTGCCCAGAGATTTCTGTGGTAGCGTTAGCACATAACGTGAAATGTCCGTGGATTCCAAAATGTGCTGCTTTATAATTCATTATATATTTTATAGTTTGAGGCTAAATCTTAGATAAACTATAAAGTTTTATAAAGACGTTTTATTTCTTGCAGCTTTCTCATTTTTTCCAGCTCACCCAGAGTGGTCAGTGATTTTACCAAGTAGAGTCACATTCAAACCTAATTTTAAATGTGTGGTTTTTAAGCCCTTCTTTGAACTGTGTATTTTATTATAGCCTCATAACTGTTTTCTCTCGTTGGTGAAGTTGCCATTGCACCAAACGGAGCCTTACAGTTGGCCAGTCCAGGCACAGATGGAGTACAAGGACTGCAGACGTTAACCATGACAAACTCAGGCAATGCGCAGCAAGGCACAATCCTCCAGTATGCTCAGACATCTGACGGACAGCAGATCCTCGTCCCCAGCAACCAGGTGGTGGTGCAGAGTAAGTGTGCGCTGCTATCGCAGGCTGCGAGTCCTTCTGAGTAAGTAACTGACCCGTGAGTAAATGACCCCACTCTTTGGCTCCACAGCTGCATCAGGAGACATGCAGACCTATCAGATCCGGACCACGCCGTCTGCCGCCTCACTCCCACAGACGGTGGTGATGACTTCTCCTGTGACTCTGACAACTCAGACTACAAAGACAGATGACCCCCAGCTCAAAAGAGAAATACGGCTGATGAAAAACAGGTAGGCGGTGGAACGTATCTTAGAACATGGTGGCACCTTGCCTAAACCAGGTCCTCAGAAGGTTGGGTTGGGTCCCTCTGTTTTTACTGTGTGGTAGGTTATATCTAGCTCATCCCGAGCGGATCCCTGAGCTCATCGTCAGTCTCTGTTCTTCAGTTTTACTACATCCTTCGAGACAGCATTGCCTAGTGGCTGCAGAGGTGGCTCAGTAATCTGAGTAATCTCCTCTTCCAGAGGACCCACATTTGATTCCCAGCACCCACACGGAGGCTGCCGGCCGTTTGTAGCTCCCTTCTAGGGAATCTGACATCAGATGTGGCCTCTTTGGGCATGAGTGTAACCCTTTGTTAAAGCATTGCATTAGTAAAGACGTGAGAAATGCTTACATTTAAGCCTGAAAGACCTCTGCAGAGAGCCAGCAAGGCCTCTTCCAGCCCTTCTTGTCCCTGCAGTTTATTCTTATCATAAAAGAAGCCTAAATGCACGATCAAAGAGATGCACGGCTTACTCCTTCCAAACCTTTGGCCATTGGGGCGTGTCCACATTTATAGTGGGGTGCCACCAACACAGAAGGGGCCAGGCCACACCTGTCTGAGCTGTGTCCACGTTTATAGTGGGGCAGGACAGTGGTAGAGACCAAGCCACCCCTAATGTCTACTCCAGCCTGCTGGAGTACTCAAGGAATCTCCTTATCAGCAGCTCTATTTACAGTTAGCTAAGGGGAGCAGCTTTTATGTACATTAGAAAGCAGGCCTTTTTCGCTATAAAAATCACACATCCTTCCTGGCTGTCAGTGCAATGACTGTCTTACAAAATACTGGGGTGCATACAGAAATCAGTGCATATGATACTTAGAAATATGCTCAATTACACTGCAACACGTGTGGTGTAGAGACATACATGCAGGCAAAACACCTACATACATAAAATAAGTAATTAAAAATTGGAAATAGCCAATTTGAAAGGCAAAGCCTTTCAAACAGCATTTTCTTTCCTGTTAGCTTCACAGTTAAATGTCAGTGACACGGGCTTCCTTGGAGATTCTGTGGTTCCAGAGTCATGCAGAGTGTGGGCCCAGGGTACTGCCCCGAAAAGACAAGATGCATACTCTAATTTATAAACCAAAGTCTTGCAACCAGCGCCACCTGAGCCTTTTTAAGGTAGAGCAGCTCCCACCTGGGTATTAATGGCTGCAGTGATCAGACTGATGTTTGCTGAAAGCTGCTGTGGACAGCAGTCAGACTGGCCATGTGGAGTGACACTTCCTTTTGTTTCTCTGTAGCATGTTTTGCTGGTTGGTAGAATTTTACCCAGAGTAGAACATCTTCCAAAATAAAGTTGGTCACCTTGAACTCTGCCTCTACCTCATCGCTAGATTCACGTGGTGCAGGTGAATCCTCACCCATGGATTCAGTTCCGAGAAACCATTTGTTTACACCCCCACCCCGAGACAGGGTTCTCTGTTGTAACTGGCTGTCCTGGAACTCACTCTGTAGACCAGGCTGGTCTCGAACTTCACAGAAATCCACCTGCCTCCTCCTCCCAAGTGCTGGGATTAAAGGCCCACATCACCACTACCTGGCCTGTTAAAAGCTTTTAATTTTACCAAAAGATGGCAGTAGGGGCTGGAGAGATAGCTTAGCAGTTAGGAGCACCTACTGCTTTGTTTGGTTGGTTGGTTGGTTGTTTGAGATAGGATCTTACTATAACCCTAGCTGTCCCAGAACTCAGAGATTGGCTGCTTCCGCCTCCCTAGTGGTGGGATCTAGGTGTGGACCACCAACCCAGCTGCACACTGTTCTTGTACTCAGAGTACCTGCACAGACACATGCACATGATGAAAAACTAAAAATAAGGATTGTAGCAATTTAGTCACCTTCAGGCTCTACCTCTTTGGGTTTTATTCTCTTGAGTTTGTTTTATTTTTATTTTTGGTGTTGGGAGTCAGACTCGGGACCTCCCACTTCCTAGCAAGCACCCTATGACTGAGCAGCACCCACAACAGTTAGAGCAACCTTAGAGCAACAGTGTCGACCTGTGGGCCGTGAGACCTTTGGGGTCCAGCAGCCCTTCCAGAGGTGTTGCTGAAGATCATTTACAGTATGATTCATAACAGCAAAATTACAGTTAAGAAGTAACGGCAAGTAACTTTATGGCCATGGGTCACTGTAACGCAGGGAACTGTGTTAAAGCGCCACAGCGTTAGGAAGGTTGAGAACCACTGCCGTGGAGGGTCTCCTGCTAAGTTTCCCAGACCCTCTGAAGTCTCACCCTCCAGGAGAAGTGGAGTCCACCCCAGCCCGTCACTGTGCGTTTACTTCTTCCCTCAAGTCACAGCTGTTTGGGGTGGTAAGCTCTGTCCACAGTTGTCAATTTACTTTCCACAGATCTCTGGCTTACACCTTTGGTTTGTCTCTGTTAGAGCCAAGGCCTTATTGGTAGCCCAGGTTGACCTGTAACTCACAGCTCTCCTGTTTCAGCCTCTCACCCTCCGCGGCCTGGGGTTACAGGGTCACATGACATGCAGCAGCTCCAATCTTACGAAGTGTATGTGCTAATTAAGTAGGACTTAGAAGTGGAAATTATTCGGCCTTTGGCTAAAGAGTGGATGCTGTCAGCATGCTGAGTGTGTCAGGATCTCACTGTCTCTCCGCAGAGCTTGTGCATTGCAGTCATTGTTAGGAGTTCTGTGAGAGAGCAGTTCTCAGAAAGGACTTAACATACTCTATACTGTGTTGTAAACAGAAGGCAGAGTAGATTTGGCTCTGTAAGGGTCCTAGGAGTTTTAGAATAGTAAGTGAATATTGGCTTCAACTTCAGATCACCAGCTTCTTTTACCCTAACAAGAGAATCAGCCTCCCCTTCAAAGCTTTGAAACTAGGTATTGACTTCTCTTTATCTGTGAAAGTTCTGGGAGGTATGTCTTAGTTTAAAGAAGGCTTTGAGATCTCCGTGGGTCTTCTGTGACTTGCTGCAGCTGTTAGAAAGGATGTTTATTCTACTTTTTCAATTACGTGTGGAGGCGTGTGCTCATGAGTGTAGGTCCTGACACTCGGAGGGTCTGTATCCCCGGGAGCTGCTGGCATGGAGCTCTACAGCTGAGCCGTCTCTCCACCCCATAATTCAACTTTTTTTCCCCTAATTATTTTGGCAGTGGTAGCAGTGGTGGCACATGCTTTACAACCCAGCAGGAGGGAGGCAGAGGCCAAGCCCCAAGACAGCCAGGACTACAGGAATCCAGTCTCAAAAGCAAAATTATTTTATGTGTGTGTGGTCGTTTTCTGTGAATGCTTGTTAGTGATTCGTGTATGTGCCTGGTGCCCAGAGGCCAGAGGAGGTCGTCAGGTCCCCCGGGACTAAAATTATAGATGGTTGTGAGCCACCATGTAGGCAATGGGAATTGAACATGGCTCTATAAACGCAGCCAGTGTCTGGTGTGTATGTGTACTCCATGCATGTCTGGTTCCCACAGATTAGAAGAGGGCATCGGGTCCCCTTGGACTGGAGTTACAGAGGTGTGTAAGCTACCATGTGAATAGGAATCGAACCTGGGTCACTAGGAAGAGCAATAGTGCTCTTAACCACTGAGCCAACTCTCCGGTCCCACTTGCTACAACTCCTGTTAGCCCTTGGCACTTTATCTTGTTTGTTGTTGTTTTGTTTTTAATTCTGCGTCTATGTTACCGGATGGATGTGTGCTTGTGAGGGAGGGCAGGTGCTCTCAGAGACCGGAAGAAGGCCTCAGATTCCCCAGAGCTGGAGTGACACAGGTGGCTGTGAGCTGCCCAGTGTGGGTGTTTGTAACCAAGCTTAAGTCCCCTGTGAGAGCAGAATGCGCTAACCACTGAGCCATCTCTCCTGCTTTGTCACACTTTTATATCACAGAAACGGCTTCTTTCAAGAACCCCTTTCTCACCTCTCTTACACTTCCAAATTGAAGTGAGTCAGGCCTTATTCTAGAGCAGACCTTGGATTTAGGGAACCTTGAAGCTGCTTCATCTTCTGCGCTCACCACCATTGGCTCACTGCCTGGGAGTCTTGCCTCTGCCTAGCTCTTTCAGTAAGCTTTTCTCATTAAGCAGAATCGTTTCTAGCTTTTCGCTTAAACACATAGAGGCCTCTACAGGGTCCTAAGAGGCCTGACTTCCATGCACATCTTGAAGACAGGCGGAACCATTTGCAATGGTCAGAACACACACATTTGTCAGATAAATTCAGTCTTAGGTGGAGGCTTGTGACAACAGAAAACAGTTAACATAGCTCATCAGGACCACAGATCAAGACAGCGAGATGTATCAGCAGGTGAAGGCCCTTGCCTGCAAGCCTGGCCACCTGAGAGTAAGCCTTGGAACCCATCTAAAGGTGGAAGGAGAGAACCAGCTCCACACAGCTATCCCTGACCTCCATCAAGTTAAGATAAAAAATAAAAATTGTTTAACTCAGCAATCACCATAAAACATTTACATACTTGGTTAGTTTGTCTGTAGCGCAGGCCGGCCTGGGACTGGCTGTGTAGCCAGGGCGACTGCCAAGTGAAGCCTTGCGGGCGCCGCGCCGCTGACGTCTCCACCAGTTGGCCGCATCCCCGCCTTCACATTTAGACACTGATACGCTCACTGTAACATATCAGGCATGAGAATGTGCTGGTTCTTGGAGAAAGTATGTATGTAATAGGTAACTTAGTGCACTGTGTTACGAGGGAAAAGAGAAAGGATACCAAGAAAGTAGGAATGACAGAAGTAAAAGTCAGATGGAGAAGAATTTAAAGAGTACAATGGGACTGGTTTTTTGGTTTTGTTTGGTTGTTTTTTTAAGCTACACACACACACACACACACACACACACACACACACAAAACTAGACCAAAAGAACATTTTTAAAGTAGTAAAAATTATAAAGACATTTAAGTTTAGTGAAAGTAAAGCATTTCTTCATTAAAGGGACAACAGCTGTCATTTCCTTGCCCCATGAGTGCGTTTGGCAAGAAGGCAGGACTCTCACTCTGGGTGTAGTAAGGTAAATGAAGTATGAGACGCGAGTGGGAGAAAATTGGTGTGATCCAGGACCCAGACACCCGAGGGACGGGCTTCACAGTTACAGGAGAGCTTGCCCCACATGGGCGGAGCCCTTGGTTGATCCCCATTGCCACACCAAACTAGGCACGGTGGCACAGGCAGGAAGTGGGGTCAGACGTGAGCCTGGGTTACAGATCCTGTCTCAAAGGCGGAGCAAGGGAGGAGGGTCACTAGAATGAGACTTTCCTCACGAGATGACCTTGGCACGCACACTTTTAAAGGCTTGATTACGTGTATGTGCTGTCCCTTGAAGTGAGTACATGAACCTTATGGGAAAGCTGGTCAGGACTGAACTGAGCTGTAGCGTAGGGCTGTAGCGTAGGGCTGTAGCGTAGAGGTTGTTGCCTAAGCCACTGCTGTGTGGCAGATGAATTTAGACTGTTATTGTTTTGACCTGTTTGTACACCTGCACACCAGAAGACAGCATCAGATACCATTAGTGATGGCTGCTGGGAATTGAACTCAGGACCTCTGGAAGGGCAGTCAGAGCTCACAACCGCTGAGCCCGTCTCTCCAGCCCATTGTTTTGAGGCATGGTTTTACTGTGCTGCTATTGTCCTGGAACTCAATATGTAGACCAGCCTGGCCTCCAGCTCTTAAAGATACGCCTGTCTCAGCCTCCCAAGGACTGAGATTGAAGGTGTGGCCACCCCACCGAGTCCAGCAGAAATTCGTATTTGTTCTAGTTTGTGATAGGCTGAAGACACAAGGGCTGCCTGTGCTGGGGACTGCGCCAGGGTCACTGCCATGAGGTCTCTACACTGGAAGCTCAACAGTGTCGCTTAAAATTAGCCCTCTTGCACAGAGGACTTAGTCCCCAGACACCTGGGGGAGCACTTGATACAGCTCCAACACAGTCCGTGCACGGAGCACTGACAAGCACCAGGTCCTCAGAGCTGGGCCTCTGTGAGGGAGAGACATCACCTCTACACTTTTGAGTTGAGAAACTTAGATGTAGAGAGGTCATATGATTTGCCCCAAGTTACACATCTTTACTTAAACAGGGAGCTCCTAGCTTCACAGTCCAAAGCACAGCTACAAAAAACTGTTCTTAGAAAGGGTGTGTTGACCTTCCTCATCCGGGAGGCCAGGCTTTTGATGGTAGTGTAAGTCTCTACAGTGAGGCCAGCCTGAGCCACACAGTTGAGACTAACTCACCCACTCAGCAGAACAAGAAAAGAGCTTTAGGCCAGTGTGCTGCTGCATGCCTGTGACCTTGGGCCAGCTTGGTCGACATAGTGAGTAGCAGGCCAGCTGGCTCTATGTAGCACGACTCTGTCCAGAAGAACACTTTATAAGATAGATGAAATTCAAAGCTTTAATGTAAAAATACATAATTTTATATAGAGGATTTTCTAAGCAAGATAACATCTGGGAAAATTAATGTAGTTATTAACGGGTGTCACTTCATTAAAATGAGAACCTTTGAGCCGGTCATTGTAGGTTATACCTTTAATCCTAGCACTTAGAGATGGAGACAAGCAGACTAGTTCAGGGTCATCTTCAGCTACATGAGGTTCACAAAACCAAAAAAAAAAAAAAAAAAGCGGGCTGGAGAGACGGCTCAGGGGTTCAGAGCACTGGCTGCTTTCCCACAGGACCTGGGTTTGATTCCCAGCACCCACATGGCAGCTCACGACTGTAACTTCAGTACCAGGGAATCCAAGTACCTCTTGTAGCCTCCAAGGACACCAGGCATACAGGCGATGGGCAGACATGCATGCAGGTAAAACACCCACACACATAAAATTTAAAAAATCATTTTTTGCCCTTTTTTGAGGCAGTCACACTGTCTTGGAACTCAGAGATGTGCCACCATGCCTGGCGAATAAAAAATAATTTTAAAAATCAGTAGATAGGCTATTAAAAATACCAGGTGTCAAACTAGTGGATTAGTAAAATACGCAGATAGGTAAGGGATTGTTGTGCATAATGAGCAGAGAGGTCTTAAATTCCAGGCACGATCATAGATAGGCATTCACAGACGGCTCCAGACCCCGGTGTGTGCCAGGAGAAACAGCTCTGCATCTCGAGGGCGTTCCCAACAGGGAGGCGCTAGGGTGCTCTCACTGGGTCAGTCTCACGACACGAGTTAGACACAAGCTCCGCCTGCAGCGCTGTCACCGAGGGAGCGGCAGGTAGAAGCGCAGGGCCCGCAGGAGACGCCGCCCCGAGGGAAGCGTACAGGTGATGGTGGACAGGAGACTACTCGGGGCTTTGTGCACGGATCTGGGAAGTCTAAACTGAGCCGTTAGAAGGAGCACGCTTTTAAGTTACTGGGTATTGGGAAGAGTGACGCATAGTGCTTTGTGCTTCCCGGGATCTCGGGAGCAGGAAGGAGGCGCGTTCAAGACCATCCTGAGCTAATGAGTCTGTAAAAACGGGGAGGGCAGTGCCGACTCAGCTGTGACATGTCTGTCAGGGCGCTGTCCCAGTCGGGTGCTGAGGCAGGGGCCTTCAGAGTTTAGGGCTCGCCTAGGCTGCAGAGCGAGAGCTTGTCCACAGAAAAAACACTAATTGAAAGCTGACTGGATTAAGAGTACTGAGTGGCAGAGTAGTGATTGTTGGTAGAGAGACCTGACCGAGGGGAGGGAAGAAGCCCCTCAGGGCCGTGGAGTGTGTGTTCACCAGAACTGGACTCTACACTCCAGCCACGCCTGACCTCCCCAAACTGGAGCCATAGCTGCCGCACGTGCGTGCCGGGACCTAACCACTGAGCCATCTATCCTCTCCAGCCTTAGAGATGACATCTAGTTTTTCAAATGGGGGTGAGGGTCGTGCTTACGATCCTAGCATTAAAGAGAAGAGGATGAGGCAGGAGGGTGGCAGGTTTGGGCTGCACCATGAGACCGCGTGCAATAAACACGGGAATGAGTGGGGAAAGATGCCCAGGAACCCCCTTAAATCTACGCCCCACGTCCCGAGCGTGACTGCTGTCCTGGCGCTTGTCTTTAGAGAGGCCGCCCGCGAGTGCCGCCGGAAGAAGAAGGAGTACGTGAAATGCCTGGAGAACCGCGTCGCCGTTCTGGAAAATCAAAACAAAACTCTAATAGAAGAGCTAAAAACGTTGAAGGATCTGTATTCTCATAAAAGCGTTTGATTCTTTAAAGACAAAGTATTTTTGTGGACTTGCTCAAAAATTAGGTTGGATTTCTTTTTTCGTGGAGTCTTGTAAATTCAAAGGTCAAAGAAGCTACTTTCACGAGGTTTTTACAGCACAAAGGTGACGAGGAAGAAGTGGAATGGCCTTAAAGGAAGCTGCCGGCCCAACGGGAAGCCCGAGAGCGCTCACGGCTCACGGCGGACTCTGAGCAGCTTAAACAACAGCCGTCAGCACGGTGACCGCAGCAGAGCAATTGATTCCCCCGAGTTTGTATTTCTTACTGTTTCCTAAGATTTGCCTTTGCATTTGTATGTTTGTGTGTTTTATTTCTGCCAATAAATTCTAAATTACAAATGTAAAAGAAAGCATAATACCTTAGTTAAGTATGTAAATTATGTGGTCTGATTGTGTTAGTTTTCTTATTGTCAGATGTGTTCGATGAGTTTTTCAGTTGGTTTTGTTGGACTTGCGGGGTTTTGAGATGTTCTAAAAGGCATGTAGATACAGGGTCCCAGCCTAGTGATTTGTAACGTTTTTATCAGAATGGAGAGAGAACTGTCTGAAAGTCTGACGGTTTGCTTTTGCTTCCTCTGGTAAGGGCGGTTTCACAAGTACATGATAAATTGGTGTTTGATTCTCTAACCCATAGCAGTTGAAGATCATTACTCTCTCGTGCTCTAACAGAATGAAGTGTTTACAAGAGCCCTTGAACTGTTTCAATAGCCTTCTGAAATGCACACCAAAGCTTCCCCGAGAGGACTTCATAATCTCTCACCGTGAGGTTTGTCGGGTTCTCTAATAGTTATTGAGGCGAATTCACGTTGAGACTATTTTGTAATGTAGCCAGTGGTACCTTTATAAGAGAGGTGACTATCGATATATTTTTATAGTGAATCTTTATAAATTCTAATGTTGTTTTTAATGATTATTTTAAATGTTTATATAGTTTGTTTAGTAAAAAAAATTTGTATCTCAAAGTACCGTTTTATATTATGAAAAGAGTAAAGTTTTCAATTGGCTGATGATATTTGAATTGTACGTTTTCTATGAAGTTATCTGAAGTTCAATCTGTGGTCAGTACACCAGTGTTTAACCTGTATTCTAATCTGTGTACACTTTGAAGCTCTATTGCAAAACTGTTGTGTGCCTAAGTATGTTTCATATTGTCTATGAAATTAAAGAACATTTGATAAGATTAAGTTTGCCGGATATAAAATCCATGTTTGACATAGGAACGCCAAGCCCTCTGACAGCCACTGCGCACTCACACCCGCACGTCTCAGGGAGCTCTCAGCCCTGGCCTCACGAGCCGTAGAGGATACGCTTGTGACTTCATGAAGGGCAGTCACCTAATCAGTTTCCCACTGGTCCCCCAAAGAGACTGCCATTAGCGGGACTCGACTAGTCTAGCACTTTGTAGAAAGATACGTCGGACCCAAAGGCATTTCTTTACTTTGTTTCATTCTTTTTTCCTTTTCTTTGTACAAAACCAGCCTCAAACTGGTGGTCTGTCAGCTTAAAGAACATGGTTGTTAGGCAGCCCCACTGGTCTCTGTGAGAGAGGTCTAGCAGAGTTGTGTTCTACTGGGAGGTTACTGTGAGTTTACACACTTACTGATGGGAATATCCGCTGCCTCCAGCCCCATCTAAGGCATCAGATCTTTATTTTGTATCTTTTAGTGCTGAAAGCTGAACCTCAGACACTGCCACTGAGGTAGCTTTCCAGCCCAGTAAATCATTTTCTGATGACTTTCTAAAGCAAAGAATGAAGAGTAGTATTCAGCCCATTAGAACGTAAGAGGGCGCGCCCCGACTTAGACTCGGCAGTCAGTTGAGGTGATGGCAGTACACACTCCAGGAGCAGACATGAAGGTGCCACACAGCAGGCACGTCCCAGGAGGCTTGATGGCTCGGGTGCGTGAGCTGGCCAAGAGGTCGTGTCTGAGCACATATCCAATCCCATCCCTAACACTGTTGCCCATGCGATTCGCTATCTTTTTCTCTGTAAAGGAGAGGCGCCCTGTCAAGGGTGAATTCGGAATGCTGTCCTCGATTGGCCCTGCAGGAGTCTTCTGGGAGACTGAGGACAGTTAACTGCCCCGGTCTTTTCATTCTTGAAAGTGTCCTTTGAATTGGACAATTTGTTGCAGTCACAGACATTAGAAAATTAAGTCTTTCCTGTCATTTCACGATTGAGGTTCTTTTTCTAGACTGTTGGTGTCACATGTAGTCATTTGCTGTCCCCAGCTTGTACATGTATAACGCGTGTCATGTATTAAGGCTTTCTGTTTAGAGGGTGGCACCAAGAAGCACATGCGGGCGGCAGTGAGGTGCTAGCCCTTCTCCTATACTTAGTAACCGCCAGAAAAGGAGAATGGGACAGGAACCAGGAAGGCTTCCCTTGTTGGCGTTAGTGCTTACTGCATTACGTCAGCCTAAATGACTAGAATTGAAACCTCAAACCCAGAGAGGCCATGTCTGAACAAAAATGAGTTTAACCACTCAGTAAAGCAGAAACTCCATGAATTTGATCTCCAGAACCAAAGGAGAAAACTTACTGCCAACGTTGTCCTCTGACAGCTGGACAACGTGGCAGGCACCTGGGTTCCCACACATTCGTACACGACACAGTAAAATTAAAAATAGCAATCCCATTTCTAGCTGGCTACCTTTACCTGGCAGCTCCAACATAAGGAAGCCCTGTGCGAGTTCAAACTCACTTAGGCACAGAAGATTCTGATACTCTGCCCAAAGCCACACGGAAAATACAAACTACATTCTAGGTCCAGTCAACCCCAGGTCTTGGTCCTGAGACTGTCTCTTTCCCACAGATGGCTTTGTGGCCGGAGACCGTTCTGCTCCTCCACTTAAGAATCTTTCTGTAAGATTTCAGGTTCTACCTAATGTGTCCACTAGATGGCAGCCCTCCTTTTAAAACCATGGCTCTACAAACGTAACACAAGTACACAGAAAACAGCAGGGACGGCCCCACGAGATGACTCAGCAGGATCCACACAGTGGAGGGAAGGACACGTTCTCCCCAAAGTTCTCGGCCACACGTGTGCTGTGGCATGCATGTACTCACAGGAACACGCGTGAAGGTGTCATAGCGGTGAGAGTCTTACAGCCTCAGGATAACACTTTTGTTATTTTGAGCTCTGAAGGGAGGGTGCACATAGAGGGCCCCGCAATCCCTTTCTCACTCCTGACTTCTTCCCTACAGGAGGCAGCTACCTGATGGATTTAGTGTGCGCACACCGCGTCTCTCCACTACATGTGTCATAGATGGCAGTGATTCCAGCACCTGAGCTAAGCCGTGAGGGCCGGGACAGCCCGGGCTCAATAGCAAGGTCCTGTCCGGAAACACAGAAGGATGAGGATGGAACTCGTGCGGCAGACTTACTGCCCAAGGTTCAAGTCCCAGCAGCACACAAACCACAGAAGCTCCAGTCTGACCCTAGCGCAGTCAAGGCAGATCGGGAGTTTGAGGCCAGCCTGAACTACTTGGAATCTTGTGGCAAAAAAAAACAAAGCTGGGGTGAGGTGGCCAAGCAGGCGGAGCACGTGCCTGTGGACACGGGTCTGGTTCCAGCACACCCTGGGCGCACAGGTGCCTATAAAGGGAGCTCCCACACCTCTGGCCCTTAGGCGCCTGGACTCACGTGCACACACAGTTACACAGTTGACAAGCATGACTGTAATTTTGTTTTTGTTGTTTTAAGTAGTTCATAAATGTTACCATGTACCAGTCAATAAAAAGTCAGGTCAAAGCACAGGAGAGGCAGGGAGGGCCGCGTGGAGCTCCTGCCCACCCGTGGGAGGTTCAGGACTCAGTAACTACGGCGTGGTTCAGTTACGGTAATTTAGTCATGCGTTTGGGATAGAGCTAACATCAGGCCTCCAAGATGACTCGGTGAGAGTGCTCGACCTAGAACCTCCCTGGCCAGCTGTTCAAACACACCCTCACTCTGTATTTCGCGCACTCAAGTTTAGATTAGCCAATAACCTGACACAATGGGTTTCTATGGTCTGACATTTTTTATGTGCCTTGGTGTTTTGCCTGCATGTATGTCTGTGAGTCAGATCCCCTGGCTCTGGAGTTACAGGCAGGTGGGAGCTGTCACGTGGGTGCTGGGAACTGAGCCCAGGCCCTCTGGAAGAGCAGCCAGTGCTCTTAGCCACTGAGCCATCTCTCCAGCCCCTGAATATCAACTATAAGCCCTTGCTGATGGGGAGGCCTGTCCTGCTAGCTTTAACCTCAGCTCTTTGACACAGCCTGGAGTGATCTGAGAAGGGAATTTCTGTTGAGGATTGCCCAGCTCAGATTAGTCTGTAGGATGTCTCGGGATTGTCTAGATCATCAGTTGACAGAGGAGCACGCAGTCCATCGTGGGCGGCGCCATCCCCTGGGAAGGTAGTCCTGGACTGATATGAGAGCAAGCTGAGCCTAGGTCTGCAAGTGAGCCAGCAACACGCAGCGTTCTTCCCTGGCTTCTGTCTATGATCAGAGGTATCCTACACAGACTAGAAGTAGGCATGCCTTTGATTTCCTGCTTGAGGCCTGCTGCGACTTGCTGCAGTGAAGGACTATAACCAATACAAGCTGAAACAAACCTTTTCCTCTGAGTTGCTTTTGGTCTTAGTGTTGGTCACAGCAACATAATGACACCAGAGTGAGCACACTGTCATCTGAGTGAGCACATGTACATCTGAGAAAGAAAACCAGTGTGAAGTCAGCATGCCAGGGAAACTGTGTGCTGACCTCAGGGATGCTCAACTGAAAATGCATCCTTTATTACGGCTCGATATGCACACACACACCAGACACACACATACACAGAGACATACACACCAGACACCCACACACATGCACACAGACACACATACACACCAGACACACACATAGACAGACACACGCACACAACACACACACCATACATGCAGACACACAAAGACAACACATACAGAAACATAGACACACACACACAACACACACACCAGACACACAGAGACACAACACACACAGAAACATAGACACACACAAATACCAGACACGCAGACACACACCACACGCATGCACAAGACAGTTCTGAGTATGAAGATAGATCATATATGGACAATGAAGTCAGACAACAAATAATCCATATAGACGTTGGGTCTGTGTGAGTTTACACTTTCTCCAGAACTGTAACTGCCTGGGCTGGTCCCAGCTTCAGCAGTCTTGAAAATAACACAGCTCTAGAGTAGGTATTTAGAAATGGTTTCTTGATAAGCACAGACTCCTTTGGGCTTACAGTGCAGAATAAAAGCTTGGAACTCTCTGCCTTTGCTTTGGACCAGCCTCCTGCTTAGCTGTGCCTGAGCATGCTCATCCTTCAGTGTCTGTCCAAAAACTGAAGACTGACCCGTCCCACACCCCTTCAGAACCCCTTCAGAGCTAAGGTCGTGAAGACGATGCCAAGGCATTCTCTGTCCTGTCCCAGACCCTAAAAAGGCGCCTGAAAGCCAGTCATTTCCCTTAGTCACCTCGAATTCTAGAACATCGATAAGACACCGATCACCCCGTGACGAGATCACCCTCTAAATGGGAGCAGTGACCCCGTGATTAATTTGAGACTGTCTCCCAAGAAGAGCAATCTTCCCCAGGAGGCAGACTGGCCGCTCCAGGGCCACCTTCCACAGCAGCCAGAGCCATGGTGCGCCTTTCTTGCTCTGGCCGCCTTTCCTTCTCCCTCCCTTCTCCCTTTCTTCAGCAGTGCCCGGGATTGAGCCCAGAGTGTCACAAATTGAGGCAAGCCAATGTGAGGTGGTGCGCATCTTTAATCCCAGCACCTGGGAGGCAGAGGCAGGGGGATCTCTTTGAGTTAGAGTCCAGCCTGGTCTACAGCATGAGTTCCAGGACAGGCAGAGCTGTGTAGAGACCTGTTTCACAAAAAACAGATGCATTCTACCCCCGAGTCACGTTGCAGCCCCACCCCTGCTTTTTCCTCTCCCCAGAAGTGCTGAGACTCCATCCTTATTTCAGCCTGGAGCCCCTGCAGTACCCGGAAGACGCTGCTCCCCATCTGCCCAGCCGCCTCTGGCACTACCTTCGCGCCTGGCTTCGGGGCCAGCGGCTAGCGCTCGTGGCTGGCGGTGCATGTACTGCTTATGGTTCTGGGTTTGTGAGTTCTTTGAAACCCTCTTGGCACCAGTGCTGAGTGTGCAGTAGCTTCTCCGTACAGTGTTAACAAGGAGATTTTAACAGCAAGGGCATTCCCCTCGGTGCTGGCAGCCTGAGGCCTGGGTGCTGCCAGCACTCAGACCCGAAGGCTTTGCCTTCAACTGTCTCACACTAGAGTCACCTGAGAGGAAAGGCCAATGGAATCGCCTAGGTCAGAATGCCATGCTTTTTTTTTAAGGGAGTGTCTACATAGCCCTGGCTGGCCTCAAACTCACAGAGATCCCCCTGCCTCTGCCTCCAGAGTGCTGGGTTAAAGCGTGCACCACCACACCTGGCTTACAGACAGCTCCTAAACTATCTCAAGGAACAGCAGGAGGAGCGGCCTGGCTCAGCCTTGGCAGCTGCTCTTAAGGTGCAGGCCTGTGTCCTAACAAACTCCGAAGTCAGCTTGCCAACCGCCCCCCACCCCCCAAAATGAGAGTGCACTGAGATTTCTACTGAGATTGTTTGAAATCTGTGGATAGATGAATTCAAGAAGACTGGCACGTGGCGGTGTGAGTCCTCCAGCCCTGACCTCGCGCATCTGCCCACCACAGATGGCACACTGGCCAGTTTCACACTCTCCAGTAAGGAGCAGGCCCGTGGCCCAACAATTACCCTTGCTTTTCTTTTTTGTTTGTCTTAGACACTTACATGGCAATGTGATAGATTTCCTTAAATTAATGAAGAGCCGGATGGTGGTGGTGCAGAGCTTTAACCCCAGCGCTCAGGAGGCAGAGGCAGGCCGATCTCAGAGTTCGAGGCCAGCCTGGTCACAGAGTGAGTTCCAGGACAGCCAGGGTTACACAGAGAAACCCTTGTCTCAAAAGACTAAACAAATTTTAATAAAGTCCCTGGAAAATGGTTTGTTTTTTTCTCATCCAGTCCCCCAGGTAATCATTCACACGCCAGGAGCAGACACGGCCACTCGTCAGCCCAGTGCCAAGATTTCAGAAGAACTCACAATCCAGCACTCCCTCGCTGTGGCCCAGGCTCTGGGCCCCGGGGGTTTCAGGAATGAATATTGCCTGTCTTCCTGGGTTGACCAAATGGAATAATCTCATTTCTCAATTTCATTTCATTTCATTTCCCTCCTACTAGCCAGGCAAATTCAATGGGTTGGGTCCCAGGTGTCCTCTGGCCTGGGACCCAGTAACAGTGGAGCTGTTAGGGACAGAGCCTGGGCCGTGACAGCAAGCTCGGCCAGTTACACAGATAAGAGACAAGCGAAGGCAGGTTAGCATTTATTGACTGTGGTCACACTGGGAAGAGAACAAAGGACTCCGGTGTCCCTGCCAGTCCAGCTGGTAAGAGTCAGGCTAGCTAAGCAGTCCTGGTCACAGTGTGTCCAACCCTCATCCCCACTGAGTCAGGACAAAAGTGACTTGAGTGTCAAGACTCTCTCCTGCAGTGTTTGGCAAATTGGGAGACAAGTCGCCCCTTCCCTCCTCCCCCGAACTGGAAGCAGACCCCAGCACGAGACTCCTGAGAAAATCCAGATTTCCTAGGGGCCATGCGGGAGGTCTAATAACCAAAGACACAAGTATCTCTCCGGGTGCCTCCTGCCAGGTGGTTGGAACAGTGATGTTAAATCCCAGCTCCCACCTCACCTGCCCTGGGACTACACCAAGTCACTGGTTAGTCCTGCGAACTCTCGTAGTGGAATATTTAAACTTACTCTTGAGTATATAAACTACACGCACTTCCGAGCAGTGACATGAGTCGCTGCTGGATTTCCATCTGTAACTGGCGCCCAGTACTCGAGAACAAGAGGACAGATCACACGAGGTAAGCCCCAGACGGCACAGCAGTTAATAAATAAAAAAAGCTGCAGAGGCAGGAGTTGCACGTGCAGGAGAGGGCCTCCAGAGGACTGCAGCAAAAGACAGTCTCCAAGGGGAGAACGTACAAGAAAGAAGGTTATCTCGTGCTGGTGACTGGATCCCGATGGCGGGAGAGTTTCCGACCTTGCCCAGCCCCTCCCTCCCCCACTACAGCAAGCTTTAGAGGGGCTGACTGAAGTGTCTGTAAGCGTGGACCAAAGTGACTGGACTTCACCCTTATGCAACGCCCTGCTTCCTCTATAAAGTCCTGCGCCTCCGGTAGTAAACGGGTTTGCACCAAGGAGGCACTTCCCCCGAGTCTAATTTCTTGGGTTAGTGCCTGCACACCACTGACCACCTCGGGAATACTCCTGCACCCACAAAACACCACATCTGGCAGCTAACGTGGCAGGGACCCCCGTGAAGGCTGAACCGTTGGAACACCTGTCCCCAGTTATGGGGTACACTCCCTCTCACAGGGATATTTTAAAGGGAGTGCTGGAGAAAAGGCAATTAAATTTCCCTCTAAACAAATGCTTTCTATGACAAAGCAGTGGACACTGGCTGGCCAGATCTGGGACAGGTCATCCAACAGGCTCAGAATTTCTCTCACCATCTCTCCCTGTCCCCACTGTCCACTTATCCTGGACTGGCGGCCACATCTGCCCCTGCCCCGACCCGGAGTTGAAGTGGGCTCTGCTGTCCCACCGTTGGCAGTGTGCAGCCACCAGCTCCAGGAAAGGTTAGGGGTTACGGCACCACCTGTGACACCGAACCCCAAGTGTTACAGGCCCTCCCACCCCCAGCAGCGTGCTAGCCAAATCCTAGGAAGACCCCTAGATTCTGCTTGGAAGGGCCGCTTCCCACTGCCAACCCTGGGGTGAGGTTTTCCTTGAGTCTTTCCAGAAGAAGCAGACAAACCTGTCTTGGCACCCATGCTGAGAAAAGCAGCAAGCCATCTCCGGAGAGAACTGGTGCAGGCCTGATGTTTTAGGTGATCACCAACCTGTTTCTTTGGTGTTTTGTTGGTTTCTGTGTGTTGTGTGTGTGGAAAGGTTTGTCTCTCTGCTGTGGGCAGTGTCTTCTGGTGTAACGTATGGATGTATGGGTAGCTACCAAATGCTTGGTGTTTTCCTTGAATGTATGAGCTCTCTGTTCTGTGTTCATTTGGATATGGTCAAAAATCTGTAAAATTTATGAAAAAGAAGTTAACTTAAAGCTTGTAACATGGGGTTGATAGTAATCTTTAGGAAACCACATGGCAAGACTCCATTTTGGGATGTGGACAGCTTACTGGCATGTGGTCTGCAACCATCTTGGCTGCCTTCCTACTTGGGAAAGAAGGCCACATGGCTGGCACCATGTTTACTGGACATAGAGGACAGATGGTGCATGACCTCACTGCCATCTTGAAGTGGCCACATGCTACTGACCAAAGAGACAACAACAGATCTCTGAGACATTTTAGATTAGGATGGATTTTTGTATGATGTTTTTCTGTCCTGAAAACAAGGTTTATAAAGGTAGGGTTTTGGGTTTTTTGTTTGTTTGTTTTCTTTTTTTTTGTTTTTCAAGACAGAGTTTTTCTGTCTGTCCTGGAACTCACTCTGTAGACCAGGCTGGTCTCAAACTCATAGAGATCCTCCTGCCTCTGCCTCTCAAGTGCTGAGATTAAAGGCGTGTGCCACCAACCGCCCCCTGCGAAGGTAGGATTTTTAAAACAATGTTTAATAAGGTATTAAAGCTACACTTCTGTGCGTTCATATACAAGAATTTACCTTGTGCTAACAGCCAAACTTTTTAGTGTAAGAATCACTCAGTTGGCACTTTAAAAATATAAAGGGGTCATGGAAAACAGCTGAGGTTTGGGTAAAGGAACCTGGCAGTTTTGGAGATTCATCTGCCACGTGAAAGCTGCCGCTGAGGTAAAGCTGGCTCGGGCCTAGAAGGCAGGCGCAGCCAAGGGCGGGACAGGAGGGGTGTGCGTAGCCGCAGGCAGAGCATTGGACTGTCCGCACTGCGGGGCTTCGCTGTTTTGCTTTCAGATAGTGACTGTGCCCTCATTTTTTCTTTTGAAGTAAAAAGCTACTTTATTTTTGATATTGTAAGAACACACAGTTGAAAATTTTTAAGCTACTTTAAGAAGAATTTTGGAGTTTTACAGAAAACTGCAATTTTTAAACTGGATATTTTAAAGAACAGCATTTAAGGTATTTAAATTTACAAGGTTATGGGACATTTTAAGTTTATAAAATGTTACAATGTCTATACAGTTTGGCAAAGAGCTTGGAGCAGCAGTTCTCAACCTACGGGTCGTAACATTTTGGGGCTGGAGGACCCTTTGACGGGTGGTCTGGGACCATCTGCATATTGGATGTTTGCATTTCAAATTATAACAGTGGAAAAATTGCAGTTGTGATTTCTATGGCTGGAGGGTCACTGCAACATGGGAACTGTGTTAACAGCATCAGGGAGATTGAGAGCCACTGGCTCAAAAAATGTCTCTGCTTACCCAAGGTCTATTCAGGTAAAAATGCAAGTTCATCCTCTGGTCTTTGCTAGCTCTGTTTAGCCTTCGCTATTTTAAAAATTGAAATAGGATAAAAATTGCAGTTTTCTGTATTGGAACAGTCTAAAAAGGCCAGGAAAGGAATGCTCCCAGTCCCTCTAGGAATGTTTTTGGGTTAATACATTTATTGATTATGTTAAGTCTTCAACTCAATTTTTTCAGGCTCAGACTTAACATATAGAAGCTGTAACACCCTGTTTCTATTCTTCATAAGACTGTATGCTATTAATATATAATCATTACTAGATAATTGATACATTATTTTTCACATAAATAGTTAATAAATAATTGACATAGGACACTTAATTATATAATTATTAAATGCTATTAAATTGATAGAATTGTTTATATAATATATGGTAGTTGGTAATTATCGATTAATGACTAATCAACATAATTTATTATTGATTATTATTATATACTTATATGTAAGTACTGTATACTTAGAGTCATGCAGAATGCTTACTGAGAGTCTTTAATGTGTTCAGATATATACTCATAATTATGCAGAGTAATTATACTATTAGTTCCAAAACTAAGCCTTATTTCAGCCTCTTATGTATTTTGTAGTCATACAAAACACTAGTTAATTCACCTTCCTATTGTATATCTTCTAGTCATGCAGCATACTAATTAATTCCAAAACAAACTTCATTTAGCTCCCTATATGTGCTTTCAAATTTAAGTCTAATAAAGCAAGTAACTAAAAACCAATATATGCTTAATATTTATAGATATACTTAAAAGATTATAGCTACACTTGAGAGATTATGGTCCTCAAATCTTCCAGAGATCTGCTGAATATGACATTTAAATGTTTAAGCTTTCCACAATAAACAGTGACCGTTCCTAACAGTATCCCTTGAGGTCTCCAAGAAGTTAATGGGGCTCTGCAATGAAGAATCTACCTGGATCTACCTGGTAATGCTAGCTAACCACTGGGAAAAACTGCCCTAAGGCTCGCCTGCCACCAGGCTCTGCATAAACTGTGGACACGTTGGGCTGGCTGCCTTGTTCTGCCTACCCAGGTATGCTGGTGACAGCTGGATCCCGATGGCAGGAGAGAGGCGGGAATCAGCGCCTGCGCCAGGTCAGTACCTCAGCCCACGGCACATGCATGCGGCCCTTTAAATGGCAGAACCCGGCACACCAGCTGAAAAGCCCACCAGAGCAGTGCCCGCTTCCTCTGTCTTTGCAGAAACCTTGCTCACCAGCATCAGCAATCTGGATAGGCTAAGAGCCTTTACATACAAGCCTGTGGGTGACTGGGCCTTACCGACTTTACCCATCCCCCTGACTAGCAAGTGTTAGACCGGCTGACTGAAGTGTCTAGTAAGCACAGGCCAAGATCTCTCCCTCATGCAGTTCTTCCATAAAAGCCCTTCCCCCACAACAAGCTGGATCTGAACCATGCAGCCTTCCCCAGAGTCTACTTGGGATAGTGACTGTGTGCCACTCCTCTCCTCAGGGGCCCCTTGCACCCTTAAAAACCACTAGGTAAGGCCAGTTTCTCTAATTCCTTCCCACAGGAAAAAACATTTCAGACCTAGGCAGCCAGAGGCCTGCACCATTCAGTATGACACCTGGAGATAAATGCTGTTCTGCTTCTGTGCATCAGATGACGTCTGCCCCCAGCAGACCACCAGAGCCTCAGGGAACCACCTAGGTAATGGGGCCCTGACATCTGCCCCCAGTGAACCAGGGGGGCCTCAGGGAACCACCTACGTAATGGGTCCCTGTCACTTTTAATTGCTATGTAGACCATCTAGATTCATAATTTATCCTTCCTCAGATCTCTGGCTTTGAAGGCTCACTGTAGTTTTGTTGGTTTAACAGCAGCAGACAACCAGCTCCCCCTCCCCCCCGCAAGATGCAGCTACCTCATTCAGCTAACAGAGCACTCGAGTCCCTTTTGAGAAAGGCAGAGTTGTCTCGCTTTTCAGATGTAACTTTTCTACTGTTCCTTTATTTGGAGAAACCTGCCTCGCAGTGACTGCTCTCAGTAATAAATACTCATGTCTCTAGGAAATGGTTACATTAAAAAAAAAAAAAAGGTTTAGATTTAAGAAAAAAGTATGAGGGTCTGAGAGCATGCTCTAAGGTGTATAAGATGTGACAGCTTCGAGGGTCCGAAGAGGCGATCGGAAGATTCCACACGCTCAGGGTTGTGACTTCGATGGAGTCCGGGATATGTGCTCCTACAGTCTGGTAAGCGGCCCTGCTCTTAAACCCATCGCAAGCTCAAGACTTTAACTTCCCCTTGGTTGTCATCTCAACATAGACTTGAGGTGCTTCTCATCGGCTAAAATTATCTCCATCTAATTTTTACATCTGGCTTTCTGGATAGAGGAAAAACTGTTCATGCTTTAACCCAAAACCATAGTTTTGAGAGTACTTGAGGGCAGGAGTCTGCTCCAGACGGTTAGCAGACACCTGTTAGCTGCTTCCCCACAATGTGGACGTCAGTGCTGAGGTCCAAACGTAAGCTTCATGAACTGTAACTTCTACCCCAGTCTTCACCTGTCTCAGCAGATTTCCACTTGGCTGGCAGACACCATCCAGGAGTCAGCTGCAGACTATGAGCTGCTTCAAGTGCTCAGAGTCCTGGACTTGCTCAAGCTGATGCAGACCAGTCCAGCCGATGTGCCCACTCCTGTCCCCTCAGCTGGATTAATGAACCAGATGTTTCTGATAAATACCCCATTGCCTGAACTCCCTAGCTTTAGACTAAATTACCAGCCGTCCTGGGGCCCCCGACTACATGCCCCAGTTTCAGCAGGAAGCAGTCTAAGAGAATACTACGTCCCATTTCCTCAGGCTGGAACTTTTAGTCAAAAGAAAAATCCCTGGGACTGGGAGCATAACAACTTGTACAGTGCCTGTCAGCATGCCAGGAAAGTCACCAGTTAAGGCCAAACAGACCTGGACTCACTAGATGCCCACACGATAGGTCATCTGGCCTGCTTTATGCAGGAATTATCTCTGGTCTAGCTCAGCAGGGATTACAATGTCTTTTGGGTAGCTGCGTGACCGCAGTACAAATGAAATCATGGCAGCAGAGTGTAGAGAACATGCCCAGCCACAGTGGAGTCTTGTTTTCTGCCGGTCCCTGCAGACTACACAGGCTAAAGAGATAAACTTTCACAACAGTAAATCCCTAGAGCTGTCCGGCCTGCCGAGGCAGGATCCCCTACCCACAACCATGGCTTGGAGTCAGAAGCAGCTGATTTTAAATGACTTTTTCCTGCAAGGCTGGCTACACGTTTCTCAAATCCCCTAGAGACCAAAGGGAGTCTAACCGAAGGTACAGTCAATGGAAGTTGAATTTTTTAGAGATGGTTTCAAAAGGAAAATATTTGATGTCTTAAGGCTTAACTGTACTTTCAAAAAGTACAGGTAAGATTTTTGTTTAAAAGGGATTAAAATTATGGCTTATAATTGGACACAGGTGATATGCTTAATTAAAAATTGCTTCCAGGTGTTAAAGGCAAAACAGTTGCAGTAATAAAAGTTTGGTGGGCGCTAGAAGTGATCCATCTACAGTTAGGACTTAAAACCTAAGCTTATAATCCAACAGGTAGCCTTGACTAAGGTTCACCTTTTCAGTGTGTTTTTTAAAAAACTACAAATCAAATGTTTAGCAACAGTCATCTACATACAGGACAGATGTCTGTTTTGTGAGGGCTCGGCGTTTCCGTGTGAGGGTTTGTAGATACAACTTTTCCAGTAAAAGTGTAGATGCATTTTTATTTAACTAATTTTTACCTAAATGATTTGTCTTCCACCTAAAGGCAAAGATTTTAAGTATTACTCTGCATTTAGTTCAAAATATTAAAATTTCAAGTTACACGTAACCTCAGTGAAAGGTATTATTATAGGCTTTTAAACAACATGACCTATAACACACAGTTCTATTCCATTGCTTACAAAAGCACTGACTCGACCCTATCTGCATGGTAAACATTTAACACTATATAACATTAATTCAGTAGTGTGCCGTTTTATATTTTCATCATTGCGTGCTCTTAATATTAAATAATAATGTTCTTTGTAGTCTAAAGGTAAATGCCTTAAATCTTACATTTTGTTGTTTTAAAATTAAAACTTTTAAAGGTTGGCAACCACTGTTAATTTAATGGTATTGTCTAATTTTCAATTTTATACTTTTTTTTCGGTCTGATGAAGGATCACACTCTGACAAGAAAGAGGAGTTAAGAGAGACTTGTGAGACTCTCCTGCTGGGTCACTGTTTCCTGCACTAGAAAGACAAATTGTTCAATATTCCAAGTTTCTTTACATGGCTGACGGTGCATAAACAGCAGATGTAGTGGGGGGCGTACGGGGCACCCACGTCCACGCCTGCTACATCATGTCAGCTACTCTAACTTATCCTCACTTCAACTTTCTTTTCTTTTATTTCATTTTAAAAGATATTTTCCTGTTGCTCAAAAGCATTTTTCCCCAAGGGAGATATGACCTAAATGTAAAGATCCAGAAACTAATCAGTGAAAACGGCCCCATGTTGATGCTGGGGAAGGTTGTGCCTCTGTCTGTCCAGGAAAAAGAAGAGTCCTAGATGACTCCTGATTTGAAGCATCCAACCAGAATATCCGAGACCACTGGACAGTAAAGATCTCAAGTGCCTTGGTCAGAGAAGTTAGGATAAACTGAATCCACCTGTCTAGAGTCAGTGATTGCCATGCTAAGGGTAGTTTATAGAGGTTTACGGGTATTGAGACACGTGTTTGAATATAACTTCTCAAGTTTGACTATCTACAATTTTTCATTATAATAATCACAAGCTGTGGGGCTCTCCTAGAGCTAAGAGTGGGTCAAAGTGTGCTTTGAACTCCAGAATTCTCACTCTGAGAGTGGATGGCATTTGGCTCCTCCCCATCTTCTTAGCCCTGGCAAAACCCAGCTAAATTCTAAACGCTGCCTGCTTCAGAGCAGGTCCTTGGCACAGAAACGTGGCCTGGTTGGTGCTTATCTGAACACTGGCTGGAAGCCTTGGGCTGAGCCCATTTTCTGATAAGATGTCTTCCTCTTTTCCCTGTGGGACCACGCCTTATACAAGAGAGTCTGCCAGGACCTCGACCCTTAGACTTGAGCTCCACATGCAAACGGGGCTACTCCAGTATGTGTCTTAACCAATTGCACCATCCCTGTACCAAGGACCCTCCCCCACCTTTTTCCTATAAATTTAAGCATCCTTGCTTCAATAAATGGAGATGCTTCACTGAGAACACTCTCCTGAGAATTCTGTACACTCTCGCCGGCTCACAGATCTTCAATTAAGGACCGATGGGCCGGCTGTAGACCCACGCATGCCCAGAGCTCCACTGCAGGCTGGCAGGGGGACCAGGAAGCAGCAGAGGGATTTTTTATTTTTGAAACAACATGCTTCAAGCAATCAAATTTGAGGGATTTGTGAGATTAATGCCACCAACACATTAAATCTGTCAAAGTGTAAAATGTGGTATGCCATCAAAGTGTTCAGTTAGCTATATTGATAGCAATGCCAAAGGAAGAGATCCTCAGGGAATCTGTGTCACCCGAGGAGAAGTCCTCCTGGAGCCTATGGCTCACCATCGGGGAAGTGCGGCCCCAGAGGAAGGTCTCTCAGAACTGTCTTACCCTCTTAACTGGCATGGACAGAGGATACCAGACCCTGCTACAGTCTGGCCATGCAGTCCAGACTGACTGTGAAGACTGGCAAGTGCTTGCACCCGCTTAGAGCATAGAGAGGAAGAATAGCACCCGCACATAGGATCGAGCCACACCTTCATGGCCAACTGCCTTCCTTACCTGTTGCTAAGGGCTGGGCTGTGGCACCCCAATAACTTTAACGCTACTTGCGCATGCCACACACGTCATGCACGTGTTGATGCTAAAATATCCTTAAATGTTACTTTAAAAGTTTGTATGTTCTCAGAGCAAGACCAGCTGTGGATTCCAGTGCGGCTGCGGCTGCGGCGGGCCTCACCTGTGATGGTGCTGACGCGGACACTGCTGGACACTGGGAAGAACGGGACAGGTCGACTGCCTCGCTGTGCTGTGGAGACGGCTGCCCTGCCTGCTCCGCCCTCTTCAGAAGGACATTCAAGCTGTGAGCTCATCAAGGACTGGCACTCACATCTACAGAACTTCAAAAGCCAACGTGGCACAGTCTGTGACTTTATGGGAGACTGGCCTGAAGTTTGTAAGACAAAGCCACGGAAATGGACATTATGAAAACCTTGGCAGGTATTTCAGCTTCATTTAACCCTGGACATCGTTTAGATACGTTTCTTACCCTAGAGTCTTCATGATGTTCCTATTGTGATAGTTTTACTGATGTTAATTTGCGTTATGGAGTATTTTCACAACATAGTCAAAATTAGCTTCGACAGAAAAGGGAAGCTGAGGTGAATATTTAAACTCCTTTCAAATGTATAAAGCTACATGCACTTCTGTGCCGTAATATGAACCTTGAACAGCCGCTGTATCTGTCAGCTAGAGCTGCTGCCAGAAGGTCACCCTCGTTAGCTGTAGGACCAGCTTCCTGGGTGCGGATGGCCGCAGCCTTACTGGATCCATAAAGCAGCTGGTGTGGAGCACCAGCAACTGTCCACTCAGTACCCATGGATGGAGCAACCGTTGTTCGGATTTGACTGTGCCCACTGAGATCTTTGTCTTGAAAGCACCCAACTGCATTAATGCTAATATGGAAGACACATAAGATACGGAAGCCAGTCTCTCCGAAGCTGTGGCACATCCCTTTACTCCTTCTACAGCTGACTCCTGGTTCCTACTGTGACACATCCCTTTACTCCTTTCACAGCTGACTCCTGGTTCCTACTGTGGCACATCCCTTTACTCCTTCCACAGCTGACTACTGGTTCCTACTGTGGCACATCCCTTTACTCCTTCCACAGCTGACTCCTGGTTCCTACTGTGGCACATCCCTTTACTCCTTCCACAGCTGACTACTGGTTCCTACTGTGACACATCCCTTTACTCCTTACACAGCTGACTCCTGGTTCCTACTGTGACACATCCCTTTACTCCTTACACAGCTGACTCCGGGTTCCTACTGTGACACATCCCTTTACTCCTTCCACAGCTGACTCCGGGTTCCTACTGTAATACATCCCTTTACTCCTTCCACAGCTGACTCCGGGTTCCTACTGTAATACATCCCTTCACTCCTTACACAGCTGACTCCTGGTTCCTAGGCCTCTTGGCTAGGGCCAGGCCTTTAGACTCTACTGAATGACTGCATTAGTTTCTGTAGCAGGATGTTTTGAATAAGTCTTTTGTCCTGTGTAGCCTTCCTTATAATTGTATGCTGCTTGGACTTCTGGGAACTTTGCTTAGAAACATAAAGGAGGCCAGTTCAAAGTTAGCAGTTAGCAGTTGGTAGGTTGGTTTGTGAGATCCTCACAGCTCCTGTTCTCTAGGCTAAGGACAGCCAAAAAGGGCAGTGAACATTTCTTCCTTTCTTTCTCTTTCAAGGCTGCCAGAAGAGCAATGAAGATTAATTTCTTTCTTTTATCTTTCCTTTTTCTTTCCTGAGCTAGTAGGTAAAAAAGACACGGTGGGAATCTGTTACAAGCTAGGAATCTGTTACAAGCTAGGAATCTGTCACAGTAGCAATCGGTTTCAGGAGTCAAGAGTCCAGGAGTTCCAGGACTTTGTTCTCAGTTACAGGCTTCTGGGCTCTCCTCCAGTCTGTGATGGCAGATCCTGGACTTCCTGACCTCTGCAATTGCAACAACAATTCCCATCCTTCCCTCTTGCCCTCCCCGACCCCTCCCACACCCCTCCCACTCCGCTCCCCCAGACCCCCTTTGTTTCTCTTCTGCTGGAGATCCCTGACTGACATTGGTCCTCAGCCCTTGCCCTGGAAAACAACAGCTTTCAAGCTGTGCCCTGATCCGAGTGATTGCATTTTATGAAATGATAGTTGGCTCCATTTTGAGGGTAAACCCTGGGGCAGAATGACTCCACATCTTGCTCGTGCATACAAACAATGCCATCTGTCCAGCAAAACCATGGCACCGGCTGGTAGCTGTTTTCACAGAAGTGACGCCACCTACAAACTCAGCAAACTAAATCAGGAACAAACAGATACATGAGCAAATCAGCCTCATCAGAGAAAAGCAGGGCTGTGACCACACGAGAGGAGGCGGCAGAGGCAGCCCCTTAAATGGATCACAGACAGTTGAGCATTTCCCACTGGGACACATCCACACCCACTGACAGTCCTCAAGCTGGCAAGCTCAGCCGACCACTGACAGCTCCTGTCCCTAAGGCTTCCGTTCAGCACACAGGCTCTTGACACAGCCCACTCAAGTTCCTTTTGTCCTGACTACTGTGCTCCCTTCCAATAGGAGATAAGACAGAAACATATCTACTGTTCTTACTTGGTGCCTTCATAAAATAAATACAGCTCAAAAAATCAAATGGTAATTTCTGCTGTCCAGTAGAACTCTATGGAGAGGTAACTATAGTTACATATAGCTGCTGAAAATCAATAATTGATTTTGTTCCTTGCTTTGTGAGATAGGGCTTCCCTCTCTGCCTACAGTATGTAGCTCAGGCCAGCTGCCTAGGGTTTCTATTGCTGTGATAAAACTCCAGGACTAAAAACAACCTGGGAAGGAAAGCGCTTATTTCGCCTGCAACTCTCAGGTCACACCTCACCACTGAGGGGTCAGGACAGAAACCTGGGAACAGGAAATAACGCAGATAGATGACTTCTGCTTGGTCTGAATTGTTTATTACAGAACGGGGGTCTTAGCTCTCAAAAGTTCATCTCATTCTCCTTTTGTGAGATTTGTTGTTATTGTTTTAGCTCCCTGTGTAAGTGTGGGTGTAGCACATGGGTGCAGGTGCCTGCAGATGCCAGTCTGCAGTGACGCTCTAAGACACAGCCAGGGATCAGGGCTTTTATGCCTCTGCCCCTAATTAAATGAAAGCCCATCTTATCTAGAAGCAAATAAAAGGGGAGCTCTCAGCCAGGATATGCTTGAGAGTCAATGAGTCTGTTGCCCTAGATGATGAAGAATTACTAAGGCACTCCATGACTCCTGCTATCTGGAGAGGCTGACACTCTAATTGCCTTTGGAGAAGGCTGTGAGAGATTGTCTGCTCTGCTTCCATACTTGCTCAGGCTGTGAAGCTAATCCACCACCTTTCCTTGAATGAGAACAAAGGCCCCAACCTCACTCAGAGGCCCCTCTTGATAGCTTGATGATGGTGCAGACAGCCCCTTCCTCAGGACGAGACCCACCCCACTCAGACCAAAAGAGCTTGTGAAGTCTCCAGCAAAAGCAAACTCCCTGCTGAGTCTCTACAGCCTCAAGAGCTCCTTAGAGGCGTGTTGACCCACAAGATAATGAAAATGCTTTTCTCTGCAACTGGGAAAAAGGACTTCTTTTTTTATATAAAAAGCATTAAAAGATTTATTTTAAGGCCTGGTGTGGTGGCGCAGGCCTTTAATCCCAGCACTCAGGAGGCAGAGGCAGGAGGATCTCTGTGAGTTCGAGGCCAGCCTGGTCTATACAGCAAGGACAGTCAGGACTACAAAGAGAGAACCTGTCTGGAAACTAAAAAGCAACAAAAAGATTTACTCTGTGTGTGTGTGTTTCATGAACGTGCGTGCATATGCATGCCTGGTGCCTTCAGGAGCCAGAAAAACTCACCTGGAACTGGAGTTACAGGTGATTGTGAGCCATCAAGTGGTTGCTAGGAAACAAACCTGGGTCCTCTCCCAGAGCAGCCAATGCTTTTAACTTGCTGAGCATCTCTCCAGCCTTCTGCCTCAAACTTTCATGACTGAATGACATCATGGCTCCCAGGCTCCTTATGATATAGAGGCCTTGCTATGTTTGGTACTAGGCTTACACGCAATGACCACAGTATGATTTGTGTAGTTTGTCATCTCAAACACATGCTTTTTACAGCTGATCACCACCATCCAGTCACCAAGGTCGAATCTTCATGCCCACTTTTGATCAGACAGATTGAGACTTGATCCTTGGACAGGAAGGGTCTGTACCCTTTCTTGGCACTAAGAAATTATAGAAGACAGATCTTCAGCCTCATAACCCTTAAGATTAAGGTTAAAGTCTCAGAGGGGAAACTGAGGCAGGATAGAAAGACAGGGAGAACGATGACAGCACAAATGGGAAAGGAGTCCTTATTGCAGACTCTGGCTGAAGCTTGACAGGTGAAAACCCCACGTTCCAACGCAGTTCGTTTTGCTTGAGGCTCTGAGCTCCCCTGACTGTGACCAGGTTCTAGAGACCTCACCAGAGCCCATGCCTGAGCCCCCAGCTTTATCGAGCTAGGGTGCAGTCCCACCAGGCCCTCCAGAACCACTGCATGTGCCACTTATCAAAAGGGTAAGAGGAGAGGCTGAGATGTAACTAGCCAGATAAGACCATGCTCCTGCCCTCCACCATGAGGGCCTCCCCTGCCAGGAGAACCCTCTCCCAGGATCTCACTAAATAGCTCTGGCTGTCCTGAAATGCACTCTGTAGACCAGGCTGGCCTCAAACTCAGAGATCCCTCTACATCTGCCTCCAGAGTGCTGGGATTAAAGGTGTGCACTATCATGTCCAGCCCTTTTTTCTCTTACACCTTGTGCTTATAATCCATGTTTAAAATATCTTTACTAAACTCTTTGTATTGGTTGGTCCTTAAAGTCCTTGTACTAAAGCCAAGAATCTGATTTTACCTGAGTTTCGAGGTCCCTAAGAGATTTAACTCCTCAGGTCACTGCTCCTGACAGCATGGAGCTGTGCTCCATGTTGTTAGGATTTAGTTACACAAGGGGGCCCTGAATCCTGGCTACCTGGGTGACTTGCATCTGAACAGGGGCATCACAGGAGCCTGGGGCTGTGCTGGGCTGCAGTCTCACAAGGACATCAGAATGTAGCCCATTCCTGGGCTGAAGGAACACCTCATCTGGGAGGTGTGAGTGTCAGTCACCCTGCCTCACATCCTTGGTGTTAGGGCTTCCTAAGACGTCAAAAGGGAGCATCAGGCCCATTGATGCCCCCTGGGAATGAAACCTGTCAGGCCTTAGCACACACAACGGCTGAAAACTAGGGCTTTGCATTTGTTAATTCTTGTGCTGTCCATTATGTGAGCCTCTAACTCTAATATTTGGTCTGCTCCTCAGAAGCCTAAAAATACCCGACTAGTGGCTGACTAGTGCTTTTTCAACCCACTGTTTGCTAAAATTATCATTCTTGGCGTGTCCAAATACAGTGTGTGATTTTGTAGAAGTTACCTTTCAACATTTTTTTCCTTTTGTTGCTCCTTGAAAAACTGGTTATTCAAGGTCATTATTTCAGTCAGGCCTAACTCAAGTGTGGACACAGACTGTTACCCATGAGCTTCCTGTAGAAAGAGTAGACTAGTCAACCGTCAATCCTGGTTTGGAAATGGAGACTGAAAACGAGGCCCTGGCTGGTGGGTACAAGGGGACGGCAGAGACGGTTCACAGCAATGTATTTAATTTAGTTTATTACTTATTTGGTGGGGGCGGTTCAAGACAGGGTCTCTGTTGTAACTTTGGCATCCTGGAAATCTCTCTGTAGACCAGGCTGGCTTTGAACTCACAGAGATCTGCCTGCCTCTGCCTTCCTAGCCCTAGGATTAAAGGTGTGCACCGCCACCACCCAACCACACAATAAGTATTTAAAATAAAGCCAGAAAACATTAGTCAGAAATACAGCTTGGGTTTAACTTCTTCAAAGACCTGACAAATCCATACTCCCTTACAAATAGGCATCTTTCTAAAGTCCATTAAAATGGTTTATTTGGGTTTATTAAATATGTTTAATAAAACACCAAAATGCTTTGAACACACCATTGAGCGACAGCCGAGTTGGGGCTGGAGAGCTGGGTCAGCAGCTAAGAGCACTGGCTGCTCTTCCAGAGGACCTGGGTTCAATTCCCAGCACCCACATGGAGACTCACAACTGTCTGTAACTCTAGCCCCAGGGGATCTGATGCTCTCTGTTTTTTAAACTATTTAATTCTGTTTCATGTAACTACTTAGATCATATTTCTCCCTGTACCCAACTCTTCCCAGGCCCTCCCTACCTTCTACCCATCCAACTCCACAGTCCCCATGTAAATCCCCATCTCTGCTCTTACCATCTGCTGCTGACAGCTGTGGCCCAACTCTTTAGCCCTTTATTTATTTACTATCACATATAAATAATATAAAACATTTTATGAACTTAAAATGTCCCATAGCCTTAAAAATTTAAATACTGTACAAGCTGTTCCTTAAAATATCCAGTTAACATTAAAACTCCAAAGTTTCTTCTTAAAGAAGTTTAAAATCTCAACTGTGTATTCTTGCAACATCAAAATAAAGTACCCTTTTTACACCGAGAGAAAAAAAACACAGGGCATAACGACAATCTAAACAAAGCAAAACCAAGCTCCAACAGTGCAAATAGTTCAATGCTCAATATTGGGGTTCATTCACATTCCTCTCTGCCCCACCTTGGCAACACGAACAGCCTGAACCAAGGTCCCAGCCAGCTCCCCCTCACAGTGGCTGCCATCTCCTAAACTGCCAGGTTCCTTTACCTGGGCTCTCTTAGGACTTCCAGCCCTGCCATACAGTGGCAAGCTTCATCTATTTCCCAGGATCCCTTTATAGCTTTAAAATAAATGTAATCTGAGTGACTCTTACATTGAGAAGTCTGGCTGCCAGCACGAAGTACATTCCTGCATATGAACACAGCTTTCACACCTTACTAACAAGCATTGTCTTCAAATCCTTTCATAAGCCTTGTTTTCAGGACAGGAACTATGACACAAAAATCCATCCTAATCTAAAATATCTTGGAGATCTGTTGCTGTCTCTTTGGTCATGTGGCCACCTCCACTCAAGATGGCGGTGAAGTCATGACATCCATCCTCTTCAACCCTAGCAAAGATGGCTGCCTTCCTGGCTGCCTCCTCCCCCAAGTGGGAATGTAACTCTCACTCTTCTGTCCCTCGCCACTAACTCTCACTGTAACCCTCTGTCCCTTGCCACTAAAATCTACGCCATGTCCTGTCGCTGACATGCTTCCCACCCACGTCTTTAGACAAGCACAGAGGAGCTAGTTCATCTAACCCAACTGACAAATCCAACTGACATTCTCTCTTAAATAGCCCTCCAAGCTGTTCCCAGAAGTCCAAGTAGCATGTAATCATAAGGAAGGCTGCACAGTACAAGAAACCTTCTCGGCAAAGCGTCCCCCTACGTATTTCCCCTTTTTACTAAGATACAAGTTGTATGTTGATTGCTTTTTCCTTGAGCCTCCTGCTAGGCCACCTCTGCTCCTCCCTGGTCTTCAGGAGTTTACCCTTAGCGTTCATACGTGATGCGAGGCTGCTGGAACCAGTCCCTTCTCTGAGCTTTTACTCTCAGGCCGATGGCAAGTGTCTCTGTGAGATTCTGTCTTGTGACTCTTCGCACTACTCCATTTCACAGGTCATGGGAAGTCCTGGGACTCCCGGAGGTGTGTCAGGTTTGCAGTGACTGGCATTCTGTGGGCCGTCACTCGCTGTCTTTCCCTGGAGCCTTCTGATGACTCAGCCAGCTGTTCCAGATCCGCCGAAGTGAGATGCACACGGGGACAGTTTCATCAGGCTTCACAGTCGTCATCTTCCTCAGAAACTTGACTCCATGAGCCAGGGCTGATTCTTTGTTGCCTTTAGTCTTTGTACTTTGCTACAGTCTCTAGAAGGCTCTGTCTTTTTAAAATAACTTTTCTTTCCATAGTCACGCTTTTCAGGTCAGAGGTCAGAGTATTCAGGAAATCCTCCTGGCTCAAATCTAATCTTTATCAGTTTCGATGACACCCACAACTTCTCATTTCCACTGGAAACAAAAGCATGCCCGTCCCCCAGCTCAAGACTTGTCCTGTTTTCCATTCAGATGTTACTACATCTTTACAATGTATGGGTTGGTTCAACTCTGCAGAGCTTTCTATGGCCCAGTGTCTTTCGCTGCTGTTGCTCCTGTCTAACATTCAGAAAATCTAAAGTTAGCAGTACACTATGAAGTCTGTCTCTTTTTGTCTTGCAAGCATTTCCTTTAATGTCTGATTAGATCTTCCTATAACTGCTTGTCCTGTGGGTTTGTGTGGTATACCAGTAATATACTTTATGCCACAGTATGCAAATTTCTTTTTCATTTTACTGGAGACATATGCAGGGGCATTATCAGTCTTAATTTGTAAAGGTATTCCCATAATAGCCATTACTTCCAGTAAATGCATAATTATAGAATCAGCCTTTTCAGAACTCAAAGCAGAAGCCCACTGAAATCCTGAATAAGTATCAATAGTATGGCGTATGAACTTTAGTTTCCCAAATTCTGCAACATGGGAAACATCCATTTGCCAGATTTCTCTTCTTTGAGTACCCTTAGGGTTACTTCCAACAAGCAATGGGACTTGATTATACAAGGAACACATTAGATGATACTTTATTATTTCCTTGGCTTGTTGCAAGATAAGGGAGAAGTTTCGTTTTAAACTTCTGCTGTTTATGTGGTGCTTTTCATGAGACTTTGAGGCTTCTAACACATTTCCTATTAATAACCGGTCAATCTTATCATTCCCTTGTGGCAATGGGCCTGGCAACCCTGTGTGAGATCTAATATGAGTACTACAGAATGGACCATTTCAGTCTCTAATTGCTTGTTGTCGCTGCATAAGTAACGATGTTAATTCAGAATTATTTTAGAATAAATTCAGCAGTTTCTATAAGCAAAACAACCCTTTCTGCCTACTGAGAATCAGTGATGATATTAAGAGACTCAGGAAAGTCTGACAGTACCGTAATAGCACACGACTCTGATTTTTGACCTAAAGCATATGGACTTTGATTGACTTTACTGATGCTGTCTGACTCGTAGCTTGCCGTCAGTATAAAATGTAGGTGCTCCAGAAATAGGTTTTTCTCTCATCACACTTGGGATTATCCAGTCACTCCTTTTGATAAACGGAATTCCCTTACTTTTAGGTATCTGTTATTAATTTCTCTCAAATAAATGCTACAAGGTCTTTGCCAATCTTCACTGACTGTCCATAATGACATAGTCTCAGCGTCTGTGTACGGCACCAGTATTTCTGCTGGATCTGTTCCTGACAGCTGATGAAATCTCTTCCCTGTGCAGCACGACTCCGACCCAGCCCATTTTATTCTGTGTGTGCTAGTCCACGTAAAATTGTTACCCTTCCTCCCTTCAGCTCGTTCCTGGCAGGACCCTCTGTCTAACCTTGACTCCTGCTTGTATTCTGTTGTGACATTCCTTTCAGGCACAGGAATTTCCACAGGGCCAGTACATCACTGCAGATCCTTCAAGACTGAAGTGAAGTCAGAGTCCCAAGGTGGCTCTGGAGAGGGGAGAGGCTTCTGGAGAGGCCATGGCGCTCCTCCCTTTGGCCAGAAGGCCCTGGCAGTTTGACTACTTTCATGTCACAGATACATAAACACTTTTATGTATTTATACAACATCTAAGAGCCACAAAAGAGAGGGCAGGGTATTTGCCTGAGACTGACTCAATTCACTTAATATGACTGTTTCCAGTTGCACTCACTTCCCTGAACACAACACAACTTCATTCTTTTTTATGGCTGAAAAAAACTGCAACTCAAGGGGACAGGGTTCATGCTGGCTTGCAGTTCAAAGGTACCGTCCATCATGGCAGGCAAGTCAAGATGGTAGGTGCCTGAAAGCAGCTGGTCACAAGTGTCCACAATCAGGAAGCAGAGAGAGATGGATATACACTGATGCTCAGCTCTTTCTCTGCTTACACAGTCCAGGATCCCAAACAGGGAATGGTGCCACGCACAGTGGGCGGGCCTTCCCACCACAATGAACATAATCTTGATGACCCCCCTCAGGAAGGCCCGGAGGCCCATCTCCCGGGTGATTCTAGGTTCCCCTCAGTTGGCGCTTAGCACTAACCATCACAAAAATAGTCTCCAGATAATTCAGATTTCCCCTATAGTCTTACGCTGAAGAGAGGAAAAGGCTAAAATCCTGGTACCAGCAGCAGAAGAAATTTCACATTTTTTTTTTAAATGAATAGGATGTTTTGGTACAAGTAAATATTGTAAATGGAGCACCCCTGTGCCCTTCTCATGCCTCCGTGTCCTCCCTTTTCCCGTCCTTGCCTCCCTTCAGAAAACATGTAAGGAACTAACAGCAGGCTCAGTACGCACAGCCAGACTCCTGAAGGCTTGCCCCGTGGTGTGCCCATGACCCCGTCTACAATCCCGTCTCCAGAAAAGTGAGATGAGGACAGATTCCAACATCACCACCCAGGTTGTGGGAAACAACCAGGAGAGCACCCTCGTTCCAGTGCAGTCGTGGTTATCTTGGCTCTCTAGGTGCTCCCAGCTGACCCCCGTCTCCAGCCCTGGCACATGGCCTTTCCCTCCTGTCCACCATGGTTCCTTAGGCAGGAAGGGAGAGAACATCTTGTTGGGCTCACCTAATTCTGTTTGGGAATTTTTAATAGTAGGTACAGGAGATAGCTCAATCTGAGACCCCATTTGGTTATGGTTGAGCAGCCAGCATGGTAATGCCCTTGGCAGCTGAGTTCCTTCCTCTGCTGCACTGTCCACACACCGTTCTCCAACAAAGCGCTGCAGCCTCGGAACCCCAGAGCCCCCACCTTCACTGCAAACAATGGCGTATGTCTCCCTGTTCCTGGTCACAATCAAACTGAGGATGATTTCTATTCAAGTATACACCCGTGTACCCAGGTATGAAGACTAGAAAGGCCAATCCTGCATGAATTTATTCTGTGTACATGGGCAGTAGGACAAAACTGTGACCTCTGCTCACCTTTCTGAGGCTTTTTGTGCTTGTTGGAAGTTAGACACCTACTTACCATCTTATTCGCATGTGAAATCGGACACGTGTATGATTAAGGTTGGACATGTTATAGGAAGCAGCACAAGCAGCAGGAAAACAAATGATCTGATCTATGCATCAACTAGTAATCAGCCCCTTCTCTTGAACCCCATGAAAGGAAGTCCCCAACAACTGAGTGCTCCTATGCACATGACCACTGTCAGCCTGGACTTGGATTCTCTTAACCGGCACCACCGGTTGTGTTGAATAAAGCTATCTTGCAAATCTGAGTGAGTTACATTTTCAGTTCTTCAGATAAGAGGCCAAGGATCCAGAAACACCCAATAGCTTACAGGAAACAGCAGGTTAACTCTGTTAACCCATACAGATAGTACTGTAATCCCTACTTACTCAAGGACAGATAACTTCCTAGAATGCTGGGGGGGGCTGTTCATGTGACATAACATGAACGTGTGTGTATGTGTGTGTGTGTGTGTGTGTACATATATATACATATGTACACACACACACACACATACACACACGTATATATGACAGGCCATGTGTTTCAACTCTCTAAGAAAGCTTGGATAACCCAATGACACCAGATGTGCTTAGTCACTTGTAGGTAGAAGATACCCAGCAGACAGGAAGTATGTCAGGATATTTGCTTGTCCCTGATGGACCTGGTGGGAAGTATGTAACCTTATGGGTTCTGCTTTTATAAGCATCCACTGGACATGACACAGCGCCGTTTTTGTGGGAACCCCAGAATGGTCCTGACCAGAATTCATCATAACGGCCAGTATTTAATAAACTAAAACTTGCTTCAAATTTGGCTCAAAATTGTGTTGATGGTCTTATTCTCAAACTGGTGGGATTAACAGTAGCCCTGGCTGTTCTGGAACTCACTCTGTAACCCAGGCTGGCCTCAAACTCAGAGATTTGCCTGCCTCTGCCTGTCAAGCACTAAGATAAAAGGCGTGCGCTTCAACACCTAACTGGGGTAGACATGTTTTATAACACCCACTCTCATGAAAACAGACTCCCCAAGAAGCTAACTTTAAATTCTTCTCAGGCCTCTAAGCCCGTGATCTTCAGTATGCTCTTCCTCATAAGTGCTGAGGCTACAGACACAAGTCCCTAGGCCCAACCTGGGCCCTGCTTCATCATGTCCCAACACATCGATATCATCGTACTGGAGACCGAGCTTCTGGCCACGAACCTTTGGAGGACACATTCAAACCACAGCATCTGTCATCTCTGAGAGGCTCTGCCCAGGAAGAAGGTACCCCATGACATCAGGGTGTCTGTCTGCCATGGGTGCGATCAGCAGAGAAGCAACTACGCAGAGAAATACTGGAGACCCAGAAAGGCGAGCCAGGCGTCTGCTGGTCCCCTTTCATGCCACTCACAGCTTGGCTGATGGCACCTGTGTTTTGAACCTCTATTCTCGGTCATACCAAGACTCATTATCTTGCCCGGATTCTAAAACCATATACAATCCAATTGCACACACCCCTCCACAGAAACATGCCTGCCCCAAGCTGTTTCCTCCTCAAACCTTCTGCTAAAATACTGATGACTACTTCTTGTTAGCTCGAACCCCCGGAACCACTTGGAACTACTACAATTGTATCTACTTCCCACCCGCCCATCATAACTGTCATTTTGCTACTGTTATGAACAGTAGTAATGCAAATATCTGATATGCAGATGGTCTTAGGCGACTCCTGGTGCAGCCCTGGCTGTCCTAGAACTTGTTCCGTAGACCAGGCTGGCCTCGAACTCACAGAGATCCTCCTGCCTCTGCCTCCTGAGTGCTAGGATTAAAGGCCTGCGCCACCACCGCCCGGCTCTCTCGTCAGAGGTTTTTAATGTTAAAATTTTACTTGTTAACGTGGGCCTTCACGGGCGTGTGCCCACACGGGCATGCGTGGGCACGGCGGCTTGGAGCTGGCGCTCGACCGGGTCTGGGGCGCTGCGCATGCTCGGAGCCAAGGGCCTTTACGGCTGAGCCACCGTGGCCGACCCACTCCTGAGGCGAGGCTTGGCGCCACGGCTTCACCCTCTCGGGCCTCAGCCCTGCCCCACCGCAGAAGCCTTCCTTCCCGGAGCCCTCGCGGCCTCGCCGTCCTCCCCGTGGGAGCACTCCGGAAGTCCCAGAGCCGGAAGTGGGGGAGGACCGGCAGGCACCGCGCGGGCCCGGCGCGCCGCCGCCATCTTGGGGCCTGTGGGCGCCATGGCGTCATGTGCGCTGAGCGCCGCGCTGCTGTGCCTGGGCTGCGGGCTCGCGTACCCCGAGCTGCGGCCGCTGCCCCCCGGGGGCGGCCCCGGCCCGGCGCAGGCCCGGCCGCGGGCCGGGGAGGAGGAGCCCGGCGCGAAGAGCAGTGGTCACCGCCGCCCAGAAGCCGGCCCGGCCCGCGGTGCCTCGCGAGCGAATCGTACGTGCCGCAGGGCGCTGGCTTCCTCCGGAGCGGACAGCGCTGCCCAGCGGGCTCCGCCGCGGCGCTAGGGCTTGTACCGCGGATCAGTCCAACTCTCGGCCCCGGAGCTTGTTTATAGCCCGCACACCCGCCGCTGGGCGGCACGCGAGGGGTGTGTGTACGCGCACGTGCACACGCATGCACACACGCACGTGCACACATGCGCGCACTCACGTACACATGCACACAGGTGCACGCACACACAAACGTACACATGTACACACACCCACACGCGCGCACTCACGTACACGCGTGCGCACACATACACGCGCACGTACACGCATGTGCGCGCGCACGTGTGCACACATACGCACGTACGCGCACACGTACACACGCACATGTATACACGTACACACGAGCACATGCACACACGTGCACACACTCATGTACACACAGGCGCACACACGTACACACACGCACATGTACACACATACACGAGCACACGCGCAGCGCACACATGTGCACACACGCACGCACGTACACACATGTACACAGGCGCACACACGTACACACGCACATGTACACACGTACACGTATGTACACACACACACACACACAGTGACAACTCACTCTGTAGTCCAAGCTGACCCTCTTGAACGCTGGGAATGCGAATGTAACTACCATGCTGGCTGGATCCTCTGCGCCCGATCGCTGTCCCACGAAGAGCGTGGTACTCGGCCAGAGAATGTGTTCGTGTTCTTGGGCAAGGTTATGAGCGAGTGGTGCCGATCTTGTGTCTTCTTCGATAGTCGAGTGTGGCGTGTGTGTCTTAATCCCTCTGCCGGTCAGAATGTCAGCGTGCGTCATACTTGTCCAGCTTCATCAGTGTCCACATAGCAGGATTATGCTAATGTGTAGGAAGTAACAAAATATGGATGTTTATTCCCAATACTGTTTTGTTTCCAGGTTGTGGAGTAGCACCACTTAGGGGTGCACTGGAAGGGTCACGGATCATAGGCGGTACACAAGCTGATACTGGCGCGTGGCCATGGCTGGTCAGCCTGCAGGTTCAAGATGGCAGCTTTCTTATGCATATATGTGGTGGTGCCCTCGTGAGAGACAGATGGGTCCTCACAGCTGCCCACTGCACAAAAGAGGCCAGGTATGTATTCACAGGGTGACGACAGGCCAGACTTGCTCTTTATCATCTGCACCCTGGAAACAACCTCAGGCCTCATTCGCACCGAGTCATTAGATCTCATCTTCGTACGGTTTCTGTGACACGAGCATAGTTTCGCAAGCTGCCTCCATGCCAGATCCAGTAGCTTCTCTGCTTCCATCCCAGTGATCGCCATGGTATAGGACAATGTATGACAGACCCTTCTTGAAAGGATCTCTTTTCTCTTAAATCCCACATTTATTTTTATGCATATGAGTGTTTTGTGTACGTATGTTTGCGCACCATGTGCGTCCCCGGTGCCCAAGGAGGCCAGAGGGCATCGGATCCCCTGGAACTGGACCTGTGGATGGTTCTGAGCCACCATGAGGATCCTCTGCAGAAGCAGTAACACTCCTCAGCACTGGCCATCTTCTAGCTCAGAAGCCGCTCTTCTGAGACGTTCGTGCGCCCGGTGGGGGCCGGCGGCCGCAGCAGTGCTTACGTGTTCTCTCCTACCCTTCCCCTCCTCCTACTAAGTCAGCCCCTCACAACTCCAGCCCATTCGTGGTCCATTACAACCCTTCATTCTACATAGTAATCTCTCATTTTTAGCTCCTATTGCTAAGGGGCTTTCATATCACCTTTTATGATGAATTATCTGAGTGGCCCAGTCTAGCGTTTCATTCCAGGTGATAGCAACACTGCCCAGGTTAGTTCACTAATGAGCCATCCTGTGGTCACAGGTCTGTCCCTTCCCACACAACTGTGGTAAAGGGATTGAGCTCATGTATTAAATCAGGGCACTTGATGAGAGCAGGGAAGTCACTTCGTCCTGCACAAGCATATAGCTACAGCGTCTGTACGCACCAACAGGTACTTCCAGCAAAAGGGAGAGGCTTTTAGTTTGTTTTTTTTTTTTTGTTCTGTAGTTCTAGGGGCTGAACCGAAGGCCTTACACATGCTGGGTATTCCAGGATGAGCCACAGTGTCTGAAAAGAGCGTGTGTGGTGGGGTGGCCTCGGTGCTGTCACAGAGCAGAACCACGGGCTTTTCCTGTGGCGCCAGCTTTGGCCCTGGCAGAAATTACCATGGGAATTTAGTTTTCTTTTCTCTCATTTTTTCATTTATCTACTTTTTAAAGAAGTTTTTACAATTATGGCATAATTTCATGGCCTGGGCGTGTCTGTGAGAGAGCGTCTAGATCAGGTTAGTTGAGGTGTGAGTGTCCGCCCTAACTGAGGAGGCTGAGCGCTAGCCTTCACTCCTCCCTGTCCTCACTAGTGTGAGCAGCACACAGCCCCAGCCCCCGGGTTCCCAGGACTGCCCACTGGGGCCAGATAAGTCCTTCTCCCCAGGTTGCTCTACTGGAGTATTTTACCCTAGCAGTGAGACGAGCAACTAATAAACCGGAAAGCTGTCCTTTCTTGTGTCAGTGCTATGTGTCCACTGTTTCCTTTTTGACTTATTTTAATTCTAGTGTTAAGATACAAATGTTTTATTCTAGTATAATTTAACTTATATTTCCAGAAGACCTGGTTTTTAATTCCCAGCACTCACATGGCAGATAACAGCTGCCTGTGACTCCAGTTTCAGGGATCTGATTTCCTCCTCTCACAGTCTTGGGCACCAGGCACACAATGGTGCACAGACGCATACACAGGCAAACACTCATACACTGAGATAAAAATCAATCAATCTAAAAAAATAGAAGCAGAGGAAATATTTTTCTCATGTGCTCATCACACAGCTTCAAGTTTTAAACTTATATTTCATCTTTTAATGATTCTTAAAAATTTTTTTAAAAAATTTTATGAGCATTGGTGTGAGGGTATCAGATCCTCTGGAACTGAGAGTTTCAGACAGGTGTGAGCTGCCATGTGGCTGCTGGGATTTGAACTCAGGTCCTCTGGAAGAGCAGCCAGTACTCTTAACTGCTGAGCCATCTCTCCAGCCATTTTAATGATTTTGTTAGCATGTATTAGTTATACATAGCTTCATTGCAACATTCTCACATATGTATGTATTCTCGCCTGCACCCTTCTCGTGCCCCCTTTTCTTCCCAGATAGTCCCCTCTCCCTTTGTGTGCGTGTGTGTGATCAGTGACAGGGACACATCTTATCAGTAGTTACAGCACTGAAGGAAATGCCTCTCCCTCCCCAGCAACCATTAGCTGTGTACAGATCCAAAAGAGAGAGTGGGGGCCTCTTGTGCCCCTTCCCCCTCCAATCCTCAAACCAGGATGTCAGTGGGCCCCATCTCATACAGATCATACGCACACAGTCACAGGGCTGTGGGGTCAGCTGTGCAATGGCCGAGTCAGGGAAGTGCTCACTAACACCCCAGCCCTCCTCCAGGGTGCATGGCAGCCTCCGAATCTTGGCGATGACATCTGTTTGTCTCACCCGTACTCTCAACTCCCTGCCTCCTCTCCAGCTTTGCAGCAGGGTCTCACTGTGCAGCCCTGGCTTCCCTTAGACTATGTAGACTAGTCTGGCCTGGAACTCAAAGAGATCCTCCTGTCTCTGCCTCCAGAGTGCTAGGGTTCAGTACGTAAGTGACCATCCCTCCCTCTCTCCCTCCGCCTCTCCTCTTGTTTTCCTTTCTTTCCAAGCAGCTGGTTGTCTCAGAACCATCTATCAGTGACTCAGTCTTCTGTTCACTAGAAAGAGGTAATACCCTAGTCGGCCATGAAGTCCTTGTATACTGGAATCCATTCTGAATTTCCCGTTCCACTCCCTCTGCTGTACCACAAAATGTGGGCTTTTACATTATACTTTATTCCACGTGAAAGTACCCTCAAAATTTTGTCAGTCCAATAGAAGAAACCCAAGATCTAGTGGAAAGTCAAGGAAAATTATATACAGAAACCTGTCTGTAATTATGCACATATATGAGTTATAGACAGGAACCTGTCTGCAGTAAGAGCATTTGCTTTCTCTCAGGGACCCTCTCAAGTGGAGAGCTGTGGTTGGAACCAATGACCTCTCCCAGAGCCACCGCTACACTAAGAGTATCCGAGTGACGGCAATCAAGATCCGATCAGACTTCGTTCTGGAAACTTTCGTAAATGATATCGCACTGTTCCGTTTAAAGAAAGCTGTGAGGTACAATGACTATATTCAGCCTATTTGTCTACCTTTTGGTGTTTTCCAAGAACTGGACCAAAACACAGCGTGTTTTATAAGTGGCTGGGGAAGAACCAGAGAAGAAGGTAATTATAGTCTGAACCCAACCACACACACCTTCCTGATGATTGGCGGGGGGCGTTCACATGTAAACACCCGTGTATGTGTTTCTTCAAGCTCTTGATTGCTTGGTTGGCTGGGGCGCTGGGGATCGGATTCAGCGCTCTGCGCACTAGGCAAGCGGTCCGCCGCTAACTTTTATTTTTGCCGCATTTTATGTATTTCTGTGTTTTTACCTCTTTATCCAAAAGCTGAAACATTGATTTTTATAAACCATGAAAAAGGCAACTTTTATTTTCTTCCTTATGGGAGAAAGAAATTTCCTTACATAAGAAGAAGTACGTAGGAGCCATGGTTATGAACACCTGAGCTAATTTCAGGCTAGCTGCCTGCCTATGCCTCCCGAGTGCCGGGATTAAAGGTGTGCACCACCACCTCTGCTTCAGCTTGGTTTCTTATCCCCCTCTGGGCACCGGGCAGGCCTCCCACGTCAGCCATTAACCAAGACAGCGCCTAGTCTTGCCCTCAGGGCCAGTCTGGTGCAGGGAGCTCTTTAACTGAGAGCTTTTCCTCCCAGGTGGGTTAGGGTTGTGTCAGTTTGATAAACAACCAGCACAGAGCTATGGGTGTGAAGAAGCTGAGATTTCCTGGAATAGAGTCACACGTGTGATCCCAGAACTTGGCGGGTAGAGGCAAGAGGCTCAGGAGTTCTAGGTCATCCTCAGCTGTGTGCGGAATGAACTCAGGGCCAGCCTAGGCTACATGAAACCCTGTCCCAACCCTCAGCTCCGTGCCCTCCCCCCTACCATTCATCCATGCTCCTCACAAAAGCAGCAGTCAGGACTCAGATCAGGGCTCTGCAGCTCTGAAGCTGAGGGTTCGGTCACCCCACTGCTGTTCTTGAGGGGACATGTGAGTTCGGGCTCCAAGACTCTTTTCCTATTGCAGTAGGTCCAGCAAGTTAAGTAGTTAAGGATTTTTCTTAAGACAGGTCTCATGTAGCCACTCACTGTGTTGTCAAAAGTGACTTTGCGGCTGGGCATGGCGGCGCACACCTTTATCCCAGCGCTTGAGAGGCAGAGGTAGGCAGCTCTCTGGGAGTTAATGGCCAGTCTGGACTACAAAGCAAGTTGCAGGCCAGCCAGGGCTACAGAGAGAGATCCTATCTCAACAACAAACAAAAGAACCAACAGAGAACACGCTGGTCACCTTAATGTGTTCCTTGCAGTTATCATAAAGCTGTAAGAATAGCTCCATTTATCCATGCCCAGGTGCTTTTAAACATTTAACTGTACTGTCTCATTCACCACTCCAATAATACTCTGAAACGTGCTGTGACGTGAACGAAAACCATGAAGCTTAAGGAGGTTACATTCACCAGAACCACACGGCTGACCGATGCATGGGCTGGAAGCCCAGTCTCACCGTATTTCCTCTATATCTACGGTTCTCAACCTGTAGCTCGCAACCTCTCTGAGAGGGCTAAACGACTTTCACAGGGGTCGCCTAAGACCACGCTGCATATCAGATCTTTATATTATGATTCATAACGGTAGGAAAATTACAGTTATGAAGTAGCAGCAAAAGTAATTGCGTGGTTGGGGGGTCACCACCTCATGAGGAGCTGTGTCAAAGGGTGGCAGCGTTAGGATAGTTGGGAGCTCTGGTCCATATTGTGTGACCCATCACAGTGCCGTGTAGCTTCATGACCTGCAGGATGACGGCAGGGACACCATCAGACAAGTCTCTGTTCCAGCAACACGCCAACCATGAATATACCTGAGCCTTCCCACCGAGGACCATGCAGGAAGGACACATAAGGCAGGCACGGAACGCAAGGGACAGGCAAGATGATTCAATGGGTAAAGGTACTTGTCAAGCAAGCTGTGTGACCTCAGTTTAAGGAGAGAGCTGACTCCATAAAGTTGTCCTCTGACCACACGTGCACGGTGGCCTGAGCCAGGAGAGACGCCCTAGAGCTGGAGCCCATGGCTCATGGCACTTCAGATAGACAGGGAGCTTGCAAGCACTGGTACCCTCAGTCCTTGGCCTGTGTATGCTCCCTTTAACAGCCCGCCATCTTGTGGGAGAGAACTCGCTCCTCAGAGAAACTCTGTAATGAACAGTACTGCCATATGGGAGACCCACACTACAACACTGGCTTAAGAAGATCTGGGGGCCTAGAGAGACAGTCTAGTAGTTGGAGCACTGGCTACTGTTTCATAGGTCCCAGGTTCAAGTCCCACCACCCACATGGCAGCTCACAACTATCTTTAACTCCAGTTCCTGAGGAATCCGATGCCTTCTCTGGCTTCTAGGAGCACTGTATGCACATGGTGCACAAACATACCTGTAGCCAAAGTACACATGCATGTAAAATAATAAAAATAAAATAAATCTGGAATGGAAAAGTTAGTTGGAATAGCTATCCTAATATTATAAAGTAGATCAGAGCAAATAACATTATCAGAATGCTAAGGAATATTGTGTGATAAGAACAGGTTCAGTCTTCCAGAAGTAGCAACTGCAAATATGCAGGCACCAGAGAAGTACAGTTTCTGTACTGTGACAGGGTCTCACTATGAAGCTGAAGCCAGCCAGTGCTCAATCCTAGCCCCAGCCTCCTCAGTGCTGATATTACAGCCTGAGCTACAGTACTCAGCAGCAGAGCACAACTCCATCTTAAAACAAGACAAAAGTTGGTGGCAGTGGTGGTGGCGGCAGCGCATGCCTTCAATCCCAGCACTCTGGAGGCAGAGGCAGGCGGATCTCTGTGAGTCCAGGCCAGCCTGGTCAACAGAATGAGTTCCAGGACAGCCAGAGCTACAATAGAGAAACCCTGTCTTGAAAAACGGAGAGACAGAGAGACAGATGGAGAAACACAAATACCCACAACAGTGGGTCAGCAAGGTTGGAAGCAGAGCTTGCCCCAAGCCTAGCAACCTGAGTGATCCCTGGGACCCACTTGGTGGAGGACTCCCGCAAGTCCTCTGACCTTCATGTGAAAGTGTGGGTGTTTCGCGCGCACATACACACACAGCAAGGACTTTGATGTTGTATCTTATTACATACATATAATCATTGCAGGAGACTACATGAAGAGCACACTAAGCCTCTGCCCTATGTATAATATGCAACACACTGTAGCAATAATTAGCAACAGAATCGTTGGAAATGAGTCTCTCCTAACCAAAGAATTATCTGTTTATACTCTGAGTCCTGAAATTGTTAGAAAACCCACCAAATGGGAGGAGGATGTGGAAATCTCTTCAGAAAACATGTAATAATGAATACCTCTCCCTTGGATTTGCAGTCTGGATCATTCCGAGTCCTCTAAAATGTAGACTCCAGCTGAGAATTTAAACAGCGCAGTGCTTTCTGTCCCTGCCAAGTGCAAATCGTATTTAGAACTCCAATTTTCCCTAAGGGTCCAAAGCGCTCCTCACATCGGGTTACGAAATAGATGGACATTCAAACTCAAGAGGCCAGAGAGTCATGCCATGAGAGTCAGAGAAAGAGACACCAACGCCAGACAGACCGTAGGAGCTCAGACACTGTGGTCGTCAGGGAATGTGGGGGGCACTCAGGAGGCCAGAAAGGAAACTATCATTAAACTCCACACAGGGATAGAACACTGACACACAGCTCAACATCATCCTAAAGGAAAAGGCAATAGAGTCTACAGCCCACAACGGAAGGCCTCAGATGGGCAAACTGTACACAGAGAGCAGCTAGGGCCGTTGGGGAAAACAGGCCTGGATTCAGTGACACAGACAAAATTTTATGTAACTGCTCAATCCGTTATTTGAGTAAGGAAACCAGTTAAATCTCATTACATGCTCATACTTAAATTTTTTCAGACATCTTATTTTAGACAAGGTTTCATGCAGCCCAGGCTGGCCTTGAACTCACTGTGTAGCTGAGGATGGCCTTGGACTTATGATCCTGCTTCTCCTGTGTGCTGGGATCGCAGACTTGTATCATCTCAAGTGCGGCCTGTGCAGCACTGGTGACTGAACCCACATGCCAGGCAAACTCTGCACCCAGTGACCTGTACACCACTGACTCCATCTGAGTCCAAGTCTCATTCTGTGGCCCAGGTTAGCCTTGAACCTACAGTAACCCTCCTGCCTCAGCCTCCAAATGTTCAGATTCCAGGTGTGAGCCACCGCACGCCAACACTTTAGACCACTGTGAAAGCATCTGCAGTTACAAAGAGGGACTTACAGGGCTTTGTTTTGCTGCTGACAGGCAACGGTACGAGCATCTTACAAGAAGCAGAAGTTCACGTCATCCCCCGAGAGACCTGTAACTCTGAGAGGAGTTACGGAGGAGCGATTCCTATCACTTCGTTTTGTGCAGGTCACGAAAATGGGACCTTTGACACATGCAGGGTAAGACCAAACCCCCGTTGAGATGTCTTCTAAAGCCAGGAGGGACCTGAACGAGGCCTTCTCTCTGGTAATCTTAGTTATCAGGCCCAGTGCCAAATTCTTCTTTTTTACTTCAACAATTCAAACCTTGGTTTGGATTCCCTTGATCTTATCCTATCAGGGTCAAACACAGGTGAAATCTGCCTTGAGTCCTCCCTCCTTCTGCTCTTCTTCTCGAGTTTTCAAATTTTATTTATCTTATTTTATGTGTATGAGTGTCTTGCCTGAATGCTTTTTTGTGCACCATGTGTGTGCCTGGTGCCTGAGGAGGCCAGAAGAGGGCATCAGAAGCCCTGGAGCTGGAGTTGCAGACAGTTGTGAGCTGCCACGCGGGTGCTGGGATCAAGCCCTGGTCCTCTGGAAGAGCAGCCAGCGCTCCTACCACTGAGCCACTTCAGTCTCTTTTCCTTTTTCTTCCAGTTTTGTTGTCACCCAGGGCCACAGTGCACTTCATTTACAAAATTCACTTACAGAAAGAATTCAGTGGGTGTTCTAGAATTGTGCAACCACCAAGTCTAATTTTAGGACTTTCGTCATCACTAAAAGAAACCTTACCCATTAAGCCCATGTGCCTGGGCTGGAGACAGAGCTCAGCTGGCAAGTGCTTGCTGTGTTCAGATCCGAGCCTACAGACTGCATTGCGCGCCTGCGACCCCAGCGCTCCAGGATGCAGTGCGCGCTTGCGACCCCAGCGCTCCACAAAGATCTGGGAGATGGAAACCGGGAGCCTGAAGGCCTTGTAAGCAGCAGTAGAACGAGAGACTCAGACCAGGAGGGAAGGGAAGGCGGCACCCGAGGCTGTCCTCCGCCGTGTACACGTTTGCCATGACATGGGGAACGTCTCTGACTTGTATCTCTGACCTCACTCACATATTACACACACACACACACACACACACACACACACACACACGCAGACATCATGCCGCGTTCTCTTCCTACCCATCCCTAGACACAGACAAGTGTAGTCGGTGGGACTCCATGTCCTTGCTGAAACAAGTCAACATGTGGTGTTCATGACAGCTCTCGCTGTCCTGTCTGGGGTTTGCCCAGTCTGGAGACTGCATTAGCACCGCCTGGTTTCTGTCTCACCGTGTCAACACAAGATCTGAGGCAACTGAAGGAGGGTGGTTTATTTTGGCTCACAGGAGGGGACAGAGTTCGTGGGAACGCAGGGTGGCAGGAGTGTGAGGCCCTGGTCACCGTGTCTGCAGTCCGGAGGCCGAGTGCTGCTCAGGCGGGCAGAAAGCAGCCTCACCCCGGGGTCTGAACACGCGTCCCTAGACGTGCAGTCTGCAAACATCTTCTCCGCCTGTCAACTAGACTGTTGTTGCTGCCGCTTTGTCTGGTCGTTTGTTTATCACCTCGCGCTGGGATCAAGGCCAGGGCCTGTGCGTATCAGGCCGTCTGCCACTGACATACATTCACTTGTTTTGAGACAGAGTCTCACTGTGTAGCCCAGGCTGGCCTGGAGCTCAGAGACCTGCCTGCCTCTGCCCTCCTTAGTGCTGGGACTGAAGGCGAGTGTTCCTACACCCAGTTATTTATTTTGTGCAGGATCTTATTTAGACCCTAAGTTTCCAATTTTTATGAAATCCAGTTTACTTCCTGCCTTGTCTCTTATGGCCTTTTCTCTTTCCACATTTGAAACTGGGCCTCTGCGGTGCTGAGCGCACACTGTGCCAGCCCAGCCTTTCACCTGCTTACTACTTCCACAGCCACCAGCCCTGCACTTGCACAGAATATTCTACATGCTTCTTTTCCTGTTCATCACCATCTACAATCTACGGTGTTCTTTTCCTTAAAAACCTTTACGAGTGAAGCAGTAAAACATTTGGTTTAAATGAATTGCATCCCCTGACAAAACAGCAAGAAAAACAACTGTCATCACTCAGAACATCTTTACCCCGAGGCCCTGAATCGTGGCCTCAGCACCTGGTTGTTCTGAGGATGTCGCTAGCAGCCATGACCAGCACTCTGGGGTGCACGGTGAGAGAGGCTGGCTGCTCACCACACACCGATAGTCTACTTCCTCCCGTCTCCCTCATCAGCCGACCTCAGCCCTGAAGACATCCTTCCCTGCAGGGCGACCATGGGTTTCTCTGGGTAGCATCTGCATGCTGCAGTCTTCACATCTGAGAAGACTCTTCTCCCACGCAGGGGGAAGGCAAAGCAAATATTCTAATGAACACGTTTTGTTTTGCTTAAATAATTTTTTGTATTCTTCCTAAATTACATTTCTCCCGAGAACTGTATTTTAAAATCCAAATCCATTTATAGTATTCTGGTTCACGGTCCGCAGATCCTCCAGCCGCATGGGACTCCAAACACCAGTAAATGGTACTCCTCCTGTGTCAGCTGGAAGATTAGACTCAGAGTTCCCAGTTCCCAAAGCACCATTTTGATATGTTACAGGGCACCTTAGGACATGTGGCCTGGGAGCAAAAGCCAGCTCCCTGCCCTTCCTTCCTGGCTTCAGATGAGGTGTAGCGAGCTTTGCTCAAGTCTGTGCTATCCTTGGAGGTATCCTGAGGAGGGGCATTCACGGGAGCGTGTGTAGTGTTGCTGAGCTATCGCGGCTCTGCGATTGCATAAGAAGTACTAAAACCACCTTGGGTTTTGTTGATAGGGTGACAGCGGTGGACCACTGATGTGCTACCTTCCAGAACACAAGAAATACTTCGTAATGGGAGTCACCAGTTACGGACACGGCTGCGGGCGGAGGCATTTTCCTGGCGTCTACAGCAGCCCGTCCTTCTTCCAGAAGTGGATAACAGATAACATCTCACGGGGAACTACTCAGGGCCTGTTCAGTGTGGCCACCGTGCTGGGCCAGACCCTTGTGGCCTTCTGCTCCCTCATCCTTCTAGGGATAACATAAGCTCAAGGCTGCAGGGCTGTGTTCTACGCAAGGGGAGCGTTCTTATGGCTCCCCTTAGTGTTTTAACAGAAAGGATTTTGACAGATACACAGTTGTGAATTTTGGCACCAAATCATACGCCTCCTAGTTAGGACTTGATTGCTTTATTGTTTAATCATAATTCTGTATTTGAAGTACTTTCCTAGAGTTTGTATAAAATATTCAGTTAGCTAGGTACTTTATGTGTATAAATGCCAATAAACAGTTTATAATTTAACTGAAAATTTTTTTGTTAAACTGAACACGTTTCACATTGAATTTTACTTCCTCACACACACACTCACATGCACACACACATACACCACACACACACACACACACAGAGGCTATTTAAACAACTGACTAAACACTTCCCGAACTTGGGGAGTAAAATGGCTAGATTCAGGAAGCCCACAGGTCCCCAAAAAGTTGAACTCAAAGGGCACTGAGACATAATTAAACTGTCTAAAGTCGAAGATGACATTTCAAAAGCTACAAGGGAGAAAAGTCTCTGTTAGTGTCAGTGTGGGTCCCAGCAGCCATCTGGAAGGAAGGAAAGAATGGAACATTCTGGAAATCTTGAAAGATGAAAACCAAACCATAACAACAAACACAAGAGCACGTGACCCAGCGAAGCCGCGCTTCAGAGTGATGGAGGGGGTTTCAGTGCAGGCCAGTGGGAAGCTGCTCCCCACTGACCAGCCCGCGTGGCCGGCTGCCAGTCTCCATCACACAAAACACGCCCCAGACATCCAGGCAGGTGCTTGCAACTGTTGTATAGGCCGAGCAGGCCCCGAACGTGAACACTCGGGCACCGGTTGGCTCCGAAGCGCCCGCCACGTGCTCAGGCCCTGACTCGGCAGAGCCTCGGGAGAGGCGGGCGGGGCGGGGAGGCTGCCTTCCACCTCCTTACGGAGAACGGGGCTGGGCGGGGCGCTGGGGAGGGAGAAGCCGCCGTGGCAGAGGGGCTCCGCCCGCGGGCGCCGGAGAGGGTGGGCTGAGAGCACCCACTGCATTAGCAACCCGGCTCGGCTCAGGTTCGGATCCCGGGCGCGGCCTTCCGGAGACGCGAGGCGCAGGCTCGGTGCCCGAGTGGGCGGGGCGGGCGCAGCCCGGGCCGGGATTGTTTTTCCGCTCCGCCGGCGCCTCCTCCCTCCTGATTGGCGCTGGAGCGCGGCCAGGAGCCCGCGCCCGGCGCCCGGCTCCCGGCTCCCCGGCTTCCTCGCTCCCCGGCTTCCTCGCTCCCCGGCTCCCGGCTCCCCGGCTTCCTCGCTCCCCGGCTCCCCGGCTCCCCGGCTCCCCGGCTCCCGGCTTCCCGGCTGCGGCCCTTCCTCCGCGGGCAGCAATGGCGCTCGCCGTGCTGGTGCTCCGGCTGCTCGTCGGCATCCTCGCGCTTCCCGTGCATCTGCTGAACCTTCTCGGCCTGTGGGGCTGGATCTGCAAGCAGTGGTTCCCGCACTTCCTGTCGCGGTTCACGGTGACCTACAACGAGCTGATGGCGAGCAGGAAGCGGGAGCTCTTCAGCAACCTGCAGGACTTCGCGGGGCCGGCGGGGAAGCTGTCTCTGCTGGAGGTGGGCTGCGGCACCGGCGCCAACTTCAAGTTCTACCCCCCCGGGTGCAGGGTGACCTGCGTGGACCCCAACCCCAACTTCGAGAAGTTCCTGTTCAAGAGCGTGGCGGAGAACCGGCAGCTGCAGTTCGAGCGCTTCGTGGTGGCGGCGGGCGAGGACATGCCCCAGGTGGCCGACGGCTCGGTGGACGCGGTGGTCTGCACGCTGGTGCTGTGCTCGGTGGCGAGCCAGGAGAAGATCCTGCGGGAGGTGTGCCGAGTGCTGCGGCCGGTGAGTGACGCCGAGGCTGGCCGCCGCAGAAGCCGGGTGCCCGGACTCAAGGGCGGACTGCTAGAGGGGAGTTTTTAAAAAAAGAGTTGCAAAGATCGCAGAGGTGCTGGCTCCGAACTGCTGACGTTCGGACTCGGTAACAGTCGCTTCCAGGAACAGCCGAAGGGTTCACGCCCCTCGTTGTAAAATCATTACAAGTTCATGCACTGGGGAGGCAGGAGGCGGCGGATTGTTACGAGTTCGAGGCCAGCCTGGTCTACATAGTGAGGTTGTCGAGGCCAGCCAGGGCTGCACACTGAGACCCTGTGTCAGGGCCCCCTCATACGGGGTACTTGAAGGCTCATTTAATCATCAAAATAGCCAAGTGAACATACTTGTTCTCTATCATAATCTCTTTATATCTCTATCATAATCTCTTTATATCGCTTTATCTACAGCTACACATGTGCAAAACCTTGTCCATCGCCAGGATATTAATGAAAGGAGCATTTGCAGTAGTGCAAACTGGAAAGAACCTGTCTGGATGGGAGGTTGTCACCAGCTAGCTGTGGAGGTACACACATACAAACCCAGAAAGGTTTCGGTGACTCAGGCTGAGAAGGATAGGAAGGCTAACCTCAGCTACATAGCAAGCCCAAGCCAGTCTGAATTACATAGTGAAATTCTATCAACAAAAAAAAAAAACCCAAAACAAATGAAAACTTAAAAACAAAAAAACCTAACCAAACAAAAAGCTCCAAGAAGACCGATCTGTGCTGGATAGAAAAGAGAATGCCCAAGAAATAATATTATGTTTATGCAAAAAACAGAACAGTAAGAAATAATATTATGTTTATGCAAAAGACAGAACAGACAGTAACAGGAGCTGTCCCTGGGGCCTGAGATTGGGTGCAGCCAAGAGCAGCGGTCACCGTGTGCCTCTTTAAAAGTCTGAAGAAGTTCTTTACACTTGCTGCTGTCAGGTTAGTGGTTTTATCTTGAACTAAACTGGACAAGAAGTGTAGCATTTCAACATTCATTTTGGAACATGTAGGGTTGCCCTGTAACCCCCGTAACTCTCCATCTTCTCCTGGGAAGAGAAGCCTCAGAGGCTCCTCAAGACACCTCTGGCTTGAGGACAGGCCATTATCAGAGTCGCAGATAAAGATCCTCAGCCAGGCCTGGCGGGTGCACCGTTATTCCCCGGGCTTGGGAGGCGGCCGACAGGAGGACCCTGGAGTCTGAGTGCAGCCTGAGCTATGCAGCAAGGCCCTGTCTTTAAGACACAAGGGACGGATTCTTGGGTCATCCCCAGGGTCCCTTCCTCCCGAGCCTGGGCCAGGGGTGCCAGCCTGGTGTTGCCCTGCAGGCACTTCACCAGGTGCTTCTGTAAGCAGTTACTGATGGCGCAGCCTCTGTGCGAGGCAGCTGATGCCCTGGGTTGTCATCCTCAGCTTCCATGAAGTACCAGCTCACCTGACAGAGCTGGGAGCGTGCTGGCAGCCTCCGTTGAGCCCCCCCATTCCTCAGAGGCGGACAGCTATGATGTCATTTTGGAATGGCGTGGCAGACTAAAAGAGGTTAAAAAAATAGCCAAAGTTACACCATGGGTCTAACTTTTCTTTTTCTTTTTGAGACCAGATCTCATTCTTACTAAAGAGTGCTTGGCTCGCCTGAAACTCTATGTAGATCAGGCTGGCCTCGAACTCAAGAGATCTGCCTGCCTCTGCCTTCCAAGTACTGGATTGAGACATGCACCACCCCTGCCCGGTCTGGCTCTCCAGTGAGAATGTTGCTGCCACGTGCTTGTCTCTTCCAGACCCCCAGACACGGAGGGTCCCTTCCTTGGCTCTCGGTTTACACACACATCCATCCGCCCAGCAGGCTCACGGCCCCACCCACGCACCTGTGTTTGAGCTACAGGCCTGCACAGATAATTTCCGTATCTCAAAACCCACCCAGCGCTCTCTGCCCCCTGCCACACTAGCTCCTGGATTGTTTACAGGCGTCTCCAAGCTCGTCTCTCCACTTCTCTCCTGTCTCCTGCCTTAGCCTGAAGAAATGACTTGGTTTTGTTTTTCATTTTTATTAGGAAATTCAGTTTTCTATCCCTAAACGTATGTTTTACTTAAACTTATCCGTATGGTTTGGCGTAACTGCACTCTGAACTCTCATTCCATCTTGAAACTCTGCCTTTGGGTTTTCAGGCCTAGGGTAGCTTGGAAAGGGCCAACAAAAGGGAGATGGGTTTCTTCTCTAGAAACGCCCGAGGACTGTGGCGTAATTTGCAGTGGCGTCTGCATGACCTGTGGGCTGCAGATGAATGTCAGAAGTACAGTCACTCCTACAGAGCAATCGCGTTCACCATCGCTGGCTGCCGATGAACCACTGCCTGGGTTAAGGAGTGTCGTTTGCATATTAATGAAATAACAGCATCTTTAAAACAGCACGGGTCCAGCTGGCTCCTGCAGGCCCTTCTGGTTGGCGCTTCCAGAGCTGCAGCCAGTGCCTGCAAACAGTTTGTTAGTGAATTTGAAAGGTTGCTTTTTGTTTTTAAAGGATAATAGTAGAAGCCAGGTAGGGCGGTACATTCCTGTCATCCAGCACTACAGAGCTAGGGGCAGGAGGACCGGAGTTCAAGACCACCAAAAATCCAACAACCAAAGCAAGGGCGTGGAGAAGAAACAACAAATACAAGACAACAGGAAGCCAGGGCGAAGCTGCCGCGTGTACTGGCTGACCTTGATCCCCTGCCTCTGCCGGCCCCAGGGCTAGGATTATAAGTGTGAGTCACCACACCAAAAACTTACTACCGATCAGTGGAGAAAAAAAAAGTTTTTTCCAGAAGCAAAGCAGTAGCGGCCATGAACACGTAGACCTAAAAGGGACCCAAACACACATTCCATTAAGAATATCAAAGATACATGTACTTTTCTGTGAGTGCATTCATGTGTATGTGGGTGCACATGTGTGCACATGCACACCTGTGTGGAAACTGGATGAACTCAGGGAGCTGCCCATCTGGTGCCGTTGCTGTTTCAAGTCAGGTCTCTCCTGGGGCCTGAATCCCGGGGACCCTGCTTCCCACCCAACACTTGGGTTACAAACGCACACCACCGCTGCTTTTCTTAATGGGGGTCTTGGTGCAACTTGGGACGTCATACTTCCCTGTAGTAAGCACTTTTACCAACTGAGTTGACTCTCCAACCTCCAAAATACAAATATTTTTAAAGCCAAAATACCATCTATCCAAGCAAATTGGCAGATTCTGTGTATGTGGTTTGTTTGGTTTGGTTGGGCTTTTGAGACAGGGTTTCTTTGTGTAGATCTGGCTGTCCTGGAACTCACTTTGTGGAGTAGGCTGGCCTCAAACTCAGAGATCCTCCTGCCTCTGCCTCCCGAGCGCTGGGGTTAAAGGCATGCACCACCACCGCCCAGTGTGGGTTTTTTTTTAGTGTTAAGTCGGGTATGTTGGCACATGCCTGTGTCTCAGCAGTCAGGGTCCTGTGGCAGGAGGATGGCAAGTTTGATGCCAGCCTAGGCTACAATAGCAAGACCCTTTGTCAAAACACTGGGGGAAGGGGCTGAGGTGTTGGTGGGCCTTCACTGTGTGGAAGTGGGCACCGTTAGGGCCTTTGCTAGTGTGAATGTGACCTTGTTTTCCCAAAGGGCAGTCTGAAAACTTCTGCCAAGGTGTTTACAAAGGCACCACCACTGAGCATCTATTTGGCAATAATTATGCGTACTCCCAGGGCTGGTGGGGTTAGCGCTGTGACGAGCCTAACAGATATGGAGCAAGAGAAAGTTACAATGTTATATATTTAAGTTTAGAAAAATTGCAAGTTTTCATGTAGTAGGTTAGATAGTGGCGGGTTCTCTTCCTCGTCTGTTTTTTTTTTCTTTAATGTATTTATGTGTCTGTGTCCTCCACCTGCCTCCACCTCCCGAGTCTGGAATTGCAGCTGTGTGCAACCAAGGTTTAGCTCTAAAACATTTCTGTAGTTTCTCAACTCTCTAAAATATACATGCTGCTGAGAAAGTTTTAGAGCCACATACAGAGATTCCGAATTCTTTTCTGACATTTACAAACTGTCACCTTGGCTCAGTTCCCTCACAGATGAAAACAGATGTACCAGGCGTGGAGCACACGCTGTCGCGGTAAGCTACTGTCTTCTACCCTCAATTTAGGGAAAGGGAGGGAAGGATAGAGTTTTCACCACTTTGCAGGCGGCCTTGATAGGGAATAAAAGGTAGAAATCTCCACAGCCCCTTTTAGGCTGTCCTAAGCTGGAAGAGGACCAGCTGACAGGGAGTCAGACCAGCGTCTCAGCTCAAGGTCTGTGAACTGCATCTCTCCAACCTTTGTTCTCTTAGGAATTATCAACTAAGGACAGCAACCCAACCAACGAACCACCAACCAACCCCTTCCTGCCCCACCCCTCCACTGCACCCACTCCTGACTCTCGAGGCTTTAGACATTTTATACCCTAAGCCAAAAAAGCTCCCATAAACCCATGCGGCACACAATCTCAAAAACAAGCTGCAGGTGCCAGAACGACTGCACTCAACGAAATTATAGCCACCTGCATCAAGCATTCCAAACCCAACTCGTGAACAACTCCACCACAGCTGGGGTGGACACGCAAACCTAAACCAAAGGCCATTTTGTGTTTTTAAAGAAACCAGAATAACTTCCAGGTGGTTACCACAGCACGTCTTTGATCCCAATACTTAGGAGGCAGCAATCCCCCTGCCCCGGGCTTCCTGAGCGCAGGGTTTATAGGTTTGTTCCATTACAAATCACCCTTTTGAGAGAATGAATGTGACAAGCAGGAAGGACAGCACACACTAGGCACTTCAGTTTCGGCCATTATGAATGCTCTATGGCCACAGAAACATGTTTTCTGCTTAGACTGCAGCTCCCTTAAATAAGGCTGTTTGAAGACAGGGTTCCACTGTGGCTAGGCCAGCTGGGCTGGCTTGTAACTTAAGACTGTCCTGCATTAGTCTCGCTGGTTTGGGGATTGCAGACGTGGCTGTCATGCCCAGCCAGCTCTGCATAAAATGTGACAGAACTTCAAGCTACATTACCCGGATAACGCTTTACTCCGTTTTAATTTCCCTGTGTCCTGTGTGTGTGCTTCCTTCCTCAGGGAGGGGCTTTTTACTTCATGGAGCACGTGGCCGACGATCCGTCCACCTGGAATTACTTCTGGCAACAGGTCCTGGATCCTGTCTGGTACCTTGTGTTTGATGGCTGCAATCTAACCAGAGAGAGCTGGAAGGCCCTGGAGCAGGCCAACTTCTCGAAGCTGAAGCTGCAGCACATCCAAGCGCCGCTGTCCTGGACCTTGGTGCGACCCCATATCTACGGCTATGCCGTGAAATAGTGGAGTGGCAGAGGGCTCTGAATGGCCCCAGTGGTTCAAGGCTTCATTTTAGACGTAAAATCCTAACTGGGAGCAGTGGAGTCAAATTCATCCTTACATATTTCTGTTTAGCCATGTTCTGTATTGTCTCCCACAAATCAAAACCAAATCAAAGCAGCTTTGAACTCTCCCTTCAAGAGAGATGGTCTTTCACAAGCCTTTAATAAGGAAACAGTGGGAAAACTAACAGCTTGCAAACCAAATAAATACCAGCTAAGTGAAAATCCATGTCCGAATAACAGAAAATCCTCCCGCGCCTCCCCCGCAGCAGGAAGGAAATCTGAGCCCGCTGTCCTGGGGCCATGGTCTGGCCAGCCACATTCTGTCCTTAGTTCAGCGTCTCACCAGGGCCGCACGCACGCACGCACGCACGCCTCCGTTTTTATAAATGCACCTGACATCACCACAGAACCTCACAGGACAGTCAGGATTCCTGGCTTAATTTCTCTTTCTAACGCGTACTTCGCTGACCACAAGACCGTGGACGGTGAAGGCCCCGCCGCGGCTGCGCACGTGGGTACGCTGTGGGAACCCGACAGGCTAGGACTGGGAGGGTTATTCTGATCGAATTCCACTGGTTCCGAAATGAAACCCCTATCATTGTGTGCGTGCTGAGAGCGAGTCTGGGTGGGCCCATCTGAGGGGTTCAGCTGTTGTTTGTATGTTATCTTAAAAAAAAAAAAAAGTATATTTTCTGAGATGATTTTGCAGAAGTCCTATTTTAAATATCAAATGGAAATAAATACTTTCTACACCTGCCGGCTTGGTTCATTTCTCTCAGTGTTTCTGAGACGGAAACTCAGCCTTAGAACATTAAGGCATTTGAACATACAGACACATTTTTCTGCAGACAGGTACAATGTACTAGTGATGTTTCTTAATTCTGTGACCAAACATCTGACAAGTCACGACTGAAGCGGGGGAGGGTTTGATTTGGCTTACAGTCCGTTTGGGAGGGGAGGCACCCTGGCAGGAACACGAGGCCGCAGGTCACTGCATATCGCAGCCAGGAATCTGAGGGCACACACAGCTGGGACCAGACTATAAAATCTCATTTCCTTCAGCAAGGCTACTAAAGGTTTCACAGCCTTTCAAAACAGCCCCACTGACTGGGAAGGCAGTCCTCAAGCCCATGAGCACGTGGGGACATTTAGCATTCAACCAGCCACACACAGCTTGTGGATTTTAGTCATCTTGGAAGGATCAGAGTAGGGTGCGTGTAGCTATGATTTCTTTCCCTTTTTCTTTTTTCTGGTGATGGTGCTATTGAACCACACCGTGGGCGTGCTAGGCAAGGCTATACCATTGAACTAAGCGCCATCCCAGAAATAATTTTGTTTGGAGGGTTTTGTTTTAATACAAGTTCTCAGTATGGAGCCTTGGCTGGCTGCAAACTCAGAGATCCATCTGCCTCTGCCTCCTTAGTGGGGTCAAAGCTGTGCACCACCAAAGCCATCCAGAATGAGTTTTGAGACATTTAAGTCCAAAGATCCGACTTGTGAATGTACAGAGCAGGAAGAAGGGCAGCTCACTGCTCTGCCTCTTGAACACAAGGTCAGTCCTGTTGGGGCTTGGTCGCCTCTCTCTTCAGCTCTGGAAGATGAACCTCCTGAAAGTCAGACCTTCCTCTACTACTGAGTTATGTTGGTCCAATGACCGAGAGGCTCACAAAGGCACAGGCGTACCTCGTGAAGTACTCACTGCACTAGAAAGCACGTCCCTGTCTGACCGGCGTGACAAGCAGCCTCGCTTCTGCTGTAGCACACAGGGACTAGAGAAATAAATACAGGAGTTTCTTGCAGTTACCACGCGCTACTATGAAAGTTTCAGAAGCCCCGACTCCCAAAGCTGCAAAGTCTGTTTGACAATCATTTCTGCCATTACAGATTTTCTCCTCTGTCCCAGTGAACACATGTTTAAAACCACCCTGAACAGGGCTGGAGAGATGGCTTATCAGTTAAGAGTACTTGCTGATCTTGCAGATTTGGGTTCACGTCCCAGCACCCACACGGGTGGCTCCCAACCACACGTAACTTCAGCTACAAGGGTCTGATGCCCTCTTCTGGCTTCCCTGGGCACCTGTGCCTGCCCCTGCCCCATCACAGCCCTGGGGTTAAGGTGTGTCCACAGCCATGCCTGGTGTTTTATACATGGGTGCTGAAAACTAAAACTCAGCCCCCACACACACCCATCTTGCACAGCAAGTACGAGCTGAGCCTTCTCCAGCCCAGGTCTGCATTTCTTTATGTAGGCTACTTCCATTTCAAGTAAAGCCTAAATTATATTCCTCTTTTACTAGTCTCTGGTATATCAGTTTAATGCTGAGCCTCATCCGGGACCTTCCAAAGACGGGGGTGGAATTTTTCAACCCAATAGTTATCTGTTGACTCTGACCTGGGCAAGCTGCTTCTAAAGTCTTAGTTTCCTCAGTAAGGGGGATGATATCTACCTTAAAGACCCCAACAAGAAACAATGAGACGCCAGGCATGGTGGTGCGTGCTTGAATCCCAAACGTCTTTTTTTTTTAAAGATTTATTTTATTTGTATGAGTGCTCTGTCTGCATGTACACCTGCGTGCCAGAAGAGGGATCAGACCCCATTACAGATGGTTGTGAGCCACCGTGTGGGTGCTGGGAATTGAGCTCAGGACCTCTGGACGAGCAGCCAGTGCTCTTAACCTTGAGCCATCTTTCTAGCCCCCAGACAGACCTCTGTGAGTTTGAGACCAGCCTCGTCTACATAGTAAGTCCCCCCCCCCTCAAAAGAAAAACAAAAACAAAACAATGAAGTAATAATCAATTAATAAATGCTGAGGTCTTGTTTGTTTGAGACAGGGTCTCACTGTGTAGCCCAGGCTGGCCTGGAACTCTTGATCCTCTTGCAGCTGTCTGAGTGCTGGGACCACAGGTCTGCCTCCCCAGGTAGAGCACATACACCCCCCCCTTGATCTTTTTCCTGTGGTGCTGGGGTTGAGCCCTGGGGCGAGTGTATGAGGCAGGCACTCCCCACTGAGCTGTACCCCTGACTATTTAACTGATGCTTAATACTGAGTACCTACTGTGTGTTCTGCTCTTGAATAAGCTTCAGAGCACTTGTCTCTCCAGCCATCTCTGAAGAAAATGTATGGATGCTAGAAAATGGTATCCCATGTACCCAGCGGAGACCAGGGGCTTCTCTGAGCTGAATTCCAAAGAGTGGGTGGAGAATATTTCAGCTGTGTGGAGCAGCTTGGGGCTACAGTTGAATGACAGGAAGAAATTCATGTTCAAGAAAGTGAAGATGTCAGGCTGTGGGGTGCATACCCTTAATCCCAGCACTCAGAGGCAGGCGGGTGGTTTCTGAGTTTAAGGCCAGCCTGGTCTACAGAGCAAGTTCCAGGACAGCCAGAGTTACAACAGAGAAACCCTGTCTCAAACCCCCCCCCCAAAAAAAAAGTAAATAGAAGCAAGCCAAGCAAGATGCCTCAGTGAGCAAAGGACTCCCCGAAATCCACACAGAGGCAGGAGAGTCAACTCCAAAAAGTGTCCTCTGACCTCTCCACATGCAGACTCACGCCCACACACAAGTAAGAGAGGGAAGGCGTGCAGGCGTAGGGCCGCACCCCAGAAATCCCTGCACTCGGTGGGCAGAGGTCAAATGGCCAGCCAGGGCTGCACAGTGAGACCCTGTCTCACAACAAAGGCAGCTGAGCAGGATGGGCGCCAGGCCTGAGCAGTCATTTCCAAAGACCTCATTAAGCCTCTCAAGCACGCAGGGCTGTGAGCCCCACAAGTGTCTCCAACTCCACTCTGCAAACATTCAAATGTCTCATATTTTTACTCCCAGGCTCTCCGATGTTCTGTGTCCTCTGAGCCGAGAGGGAAGCACGTATTACATAATTGTTCCTTTTGTACTCTTGGTCCCGGAACAAGCCCTTCCTCTCCGCTGGCTTTGAAATGCAGGGTACTTAGCTGCCGTAAGTCCTTGAGCTGAGAGCCGTGAGAGGCACAGCAACAAGGCCGGGCGGGCTATTGCTTAATCTCAACATTTAAAACCCAACTCTGGCTGCATTAAAGAATCACAGGAATTCCCTAAAGAACTGTAAACTGTTCACCGCGCCAGAGAACAGGCAGAAGTCATGGTGACTAAGCAAAGGACAAGCCTGGTCATTGCACCCAACTCACGGTTCAGCTTAAAAATGGGGGTGCTGACTGCACAGATGTATTGTTCTTCTGAAGGAGAGTATTTGAGAGACTGGAGAGTTATACTGCGATGTGTGTGTAAACTGAAAGCATCTCTGGCCAAACGTATTCTTCCTGAAAGTAAAACAACAAACCACCAGCCGGTGTGGTGGCACAGTCCTGAAACGTTAGGACTCAGGAGGCTGGGTCAGGGTCACGGCGGGCAGTTTAAAACTAGGCTGGGCCCTCAAGCAAGACATTGCCTTAAAAGCAAAACCCCCATGAGAGTCTTCCACCAGGACACACCCTTCCTACTCCATCCTGTACAGCCCTGGCTGTCCTGGAACTCACTCTGTAGACCAGGCTGGCCTCAACTTGGAGATCCTCCTGCCTCTGCCTTCAGAGTGCCAGGGATGGCCACCACCACCTGGCTCTCCCCACCCCACCCCCAAGATTTCCATTTTAAAGTACTTTAGGCCAGGCGTGGTGGCACATGCCTGCAATCTCAGCAGTGCTTAAACAGCAGAGGCAGGAGAATGGCAACTTTGAGGCTAGCCTGGGGTACATATCCATACTCTCTCTGCCTAAAAAATTAAAATCCCTTTCTTTATACCACACAGTGACCTTAACAATTTCATCTGACTTCTCTAACTGGACGGCAGATATATTTACCTCCATCTGGTGAAAGGGAAAGCTCATCTGTGAGGATCATCACACCACTTCCCGAGGCTACTCCAGCTTCCCCATGTAACCTCTCAGGAGCCCCGGGCTACTGCCCCCTCCCTCTCCACCCACTGTGAACGGCCTCTGGACTCCTCTTACTTGCCCCTTTGGCCCTCATTCTGTTGTAAACCACCACCTGCATCAGGAGGCGAGGAAGAGCTCTCACACGGTCTGTGTTCCAAACTCACTGCAGCACCTCCAGGCCTTCGGTGACCTGCAGTCACCTCGGTGACAGGAGCATCGGCGGGCTCTGGGCCAGCGGAGGGCAGCTGCCTCTGAGGTCAGGCTGTGTCCTGGAGCCGTAAACTCCCAGAGAACCAGCCCATTGTCGACATACCCCACCCAGCAGTACGGAGTAACGTTTAATTAATCTTATTATTATATATTACATTATCATCATCTTATTATTCTACGCGTGTGGATTTTTGCTTGCACGTAAGTGTGGGTACCGCATGTGACAGAGGAACTGCTGCCAGCGCTGGAACCTTAGAAGCACAGCTCGCCATTTTTTATAAAGTAGAGAGGAGTCTTTACCTCCAGTTTGCAATTCTTGGGGGAACTGTCTTCTGATTGGCCCCTTCTGCTGCTAGTGGTGGGCTCTGTCTTGTTGATTGCTGTCACAGTCACTGTAACTCTCTGGCGGTACCATCCACAACAGTGATTCTCCAAGAGGTAATGCCACTCAGTTAAACTAGTGATTCACTTGAGACTCCAGGGAGGATAACGAAAAACTTGTATAGTTAGGAAAATTAGGGGTTTTCACGTATAGTTGCAGGGTTAGATTAGGGTGTTTCCCCAGCTGCCTTGGAATCGTAACCTAGGAAACATTAGTAACCTAAGGAATAACGTAAAAGAAGAAAAACATATTTTTGCTAGAGACTTTGTTTTGTTCAGGGTTAAAAAACTAGGACAAAGAAAGCTTACTTGCTGGAGCCCATGAGTTTCACCTATGAAAGACAGGCAGGCCCATGATCAAGAAACAACAAACGAGTTTCAGTGCCCTCTGTTAAACTTGAGCTTCCTTGACCACAAATAAAATTGATTATTTCCTGGCTTCTATAATTAAAAGTTTGCTGATGAGTTTGGAGTGTTCCTTGAGGACATGGAGCTCTGTGGCAGATACTCCTTTTACCTAAGAAAAGCAAAAAGATCTCTGACTTAAAGTTTTCTAGTTATAACAAACTTTTTTTTACTGTATTTACTAAATAAAAATTGTTAAGTTAGAATAACATGACATATTCATTCCTTAGAACTATGGGACTGCTACCTACCAGCTACACTAGAACCTGACTTGAAATTACTTGGCTTGCTTAAACTGTTAATCTATAATAGAAAACCCATTGCTTCTAGGATATAGGTGTGCTGTGGGAGAAAATGTATGGGAACTAGGTGTTCAGATGTGGGTTTAAGATAACTTGTTTAAAATATGGAACTTGTAATCACTGAAATATAAAACCTGTAATCATTATGTGAAGTTAAAGTTTATGATTAAGGTGTGATTGTTATGTGATCTTTCCCCATGAGGGGCTTTGAAAAGAAAAAGATATATGGAAAATCAGACAGACAGGAGAGAAGGAGAGAGAGAGAGAAAAAGCCTGAATAAAGAGAGAAGTCTGTCCCACCCATAAGAGGGTGATTTTATTTACATTATTCACCAACTCTGCCTCTCCTTCCCCAGTTGCTGAATTCCTGCTGGGACTGGACCTTGGCACACATGCATGCATGTCTGGCTACCACACACATGAATGTCTGGGTACCACATATATACATGTCCGGGTACCACACATATGCATGTCTGGCTATCACACACATGCATGTCTGGGTACTACACACATGCATGTCTGGGTACCACACACATGCATGTCTGGGTACCACACACATGCATGTCTGGGTACCACATATATACATGTCTGGGTACCACACACATGTCTGCTACCCACAGAGGCCAGAAGATGGTGCCAGAGCCCCTGGAAAGGAAGTTACAGAAGGCTGTGAGGACCCATGCGGGTGCTGAGAATCAAAACCGAGTCCTCTGGAAGAGCAGCTAATTTTCTTAACCTCTGAGCCACCTCTGTGGCCCCGCTCTTCCTCTAAGTCAGGCTGTTGGAGATGAGGTCACTGATCCCTCTATCCGCACTTCCCACGTGCCCACCTAGAACCTTCCAGCCTTCGGCCGCCACTCCAACTGGCCCGCTGGGGTGCCCAGCTTAGTGCTTTCCGATTCCTGGACCCAGGGCTCTTGCCCTGAACCCTCCAGCAGCAATCCCACTAAGATAGCCAACACAGCAGGCTCAGCAAGCAGACGCCTTTCAGGAGGTGGGCAGACAGGACAAGAGACAGAGCAGCTGCTGCCTGGCCATGAACCCCACAGCAACATATTTGTATTATTTGCTGGAGGAAATAGGAAAGCAGCCAGGATCCCCGAAAACTGTCAAGTGAGGTATAAAACGATACCATTTGCTCTCTGCGGCTGGAGAGAGAACACGACCAGATGACCCACGGCTTCGTGCATCTGCCCCAGGGCATGGGGCTCTGAATCAGCCCAGGGGGGAAGACAGGGCTGGCTACAGCATGCCCCTCACAGCATGTAGAGGACAGCAAGCTGGGAGAGCTGGGAGCAGCTCTCGGGAGCAGCTCACGGGAGCAGCTCACAGCGTGGGTCGGGACAGCCAGGCTGCTGCACAGGCCTCTCCTAAAAAAGGTTATGAAAGGAAGTGAGGGAAACAAGACTATCAGATGACACCAACAGGGGCTGAAGAAACAGTGATTACGCAAGGCCTTTCTTGGGAATTAAAAACAAAGACGACTCCATTTTAACACAGAGCAAAAAGCTATGGAGGGTGAGGAGGAAGCAACTCAGCAAACAATGCCTTAGGGTACAAACAACTGGCTTCCTAGACAGGCAGCAGTCCCTGAGGAGCCCCTGGCCAGCCCCTGACCAGCCCCTGAGGAGCCCCTGAGGAGCCCCTGGCCAGCCCCTGAGGAGCCCCTGAGGAGCCCCTGAGGAGCCCCTGACCAGCCCCTGACCAGCCCCTGAGGAGCCCCTGACCAGCCCCTGAGGAGCCCCTGACCAGCCCCTGACCAGCCCCTGACCAGCCCCTGAGGAGCCCCTGACCAGCCCCTGACCAGCCCCTGAGGAGCCCCTGACCAGCCCCTGACCAGCCCCTGACCAGCCCCTGGCCAGCCCCTGGCCAGCCCCTGAGGAGCCCCTGAGGAGCCCCTGAGGAGCCCCTGAGGAGCCCCTGAGGAGCCCCTGACCAGCCCCTGAGGAGCCCCTGAGGAGCCCCTGAGGAGCCCCTGAGGAGCCCCTGATCAGCCCCTGATCAGCCCCTGAGGAGCCCCTGAGGAGCCCCTGAGGAGCCCCTGAGGAGCCCCTGATCAGCCCCTGAGGAGCCCCTGAGGAGCCCCTGAGGAGCCCCTGAGGAGCCCCTGACCAGCCCCTGAGGAGCCCCTGGCCAGCCCCTGATCAGCCCCTGACCAGCCCCTGGCCAGCCCCTGACCAACCCCTGGCCAGCCCCTGACCAGCCCCTGGCCAGCCCAACCACTACAAATGCTCTGCTGGCTGCCGGCTCTCCGTAACGGCTGAGCTCACAGGTGCCGGCGAGGCCCGGCCACGCTACTGTGCCCTGTCAGCGTCCCCCAGTCCCCTCCAGGAGCGGTTCTGCCGTTCATCTACACGTTGCTGTAATTAAGGCAGGCCCCTGCTGGCCCGAAGCCCCTGCCTTCACTGTGCAGGGCAGGCCCACACAGACCTAGGTGGCGGGCAGAGGCCACTCTCCGCCACGGCTGTCTCCTGCCCCCTAGCGGCCGAGAGCTGGCCCGCAGCCCCCGGGTCGCACACAGCGCCCGCCCGCTGAGCGTCGCCAGGGCGCTCGGGTGCAGCCTAGCCTGGCCGTCCCTGCTCACCCAGCACAACACTGAGCTTAAGCTTTCCCAGCTTTGGGGGTGTGGGAGGAGGGGACGCCTGAACCCAGGTCCAGCCGGCTTAGCGAAAGAGAACCGTCTACAGAGAGGACGTGAGAGGGAGAGGATCACAGAGCGCCCTGCAAACTCGCGCTCCCTGTCAGGGCGGGGACGCCGGCTCTCTCTGGCCGCAGCTTGCTCCTTAGAAGAACGACTGAAACTGGTCTTCCGACCAGAAGACAACTTCCTTCCGCAGATGCAGCGCAGGGGTCCAGACGCGAGTTATGCGGAACGATGTTTTCTGAAGACTCTGGTTTGGAGAGCTTTACTTTCTTTTTCAACGCGCTTTTTAAAATGCTTCATGGCGATGCCGCAGCCGTGCGTATGCCGCAGCGTGGTGTTCCACGGATGCTTGCCTGCACGTGTGTCCCAGGTGCCTGCGGAGGCCAGAAGAGGGCAGCGGATCCCTGAAACCAGAGTCACGGATAATCTTCGAGCCTCCAAGTGGGTGCTGGGAGCAGCACCCAGGTCCTCTGCAAGAGCTGATCCGTCTCTCCAGCCCAGTGATAAAATCTCCAAAACCAGTGTGGGTGCTGCAGCCCGTCGGCCTGAGAGTCTTTGGAGGAAACGTCGGATGAAGCAGTTTCTAGTAAACCGGTGAAATGCCACGCTTTGGCACTCGCTTTAACGCCAGCACTCGGGAGGCAGAGGCAGGGGGATCTCTGTGAGTTCAGCCAGCCTGGTCTGCAGAGCGAGTTCCAGGACAGCCAGGGCTACATAGTGAGATCCTGCCTCAAAATAAATAACAACACCGATTGGTAAAACGTGGGTTGTCGGTCCACATTTTCCTGTGCTGCCTCTATTTTCTTTTCATATTCTGTGGAAGGTTTGGAACATTCTAGGCTCCTGGGAAAAATTCTAACAAGAAATGTTTGCGGTATGTCCACACATAAATGACAAGCGTGCAGGAAAACGTAAGAATTGGGCTAAAATGGTAAAAACTGGGTCCAATCCTTAACTTTTATGTAAAGAGCACAGATAACCTTGGGAACGTGAGAGAAATGTAAGACTTTTCTTTTAAAATAACCAAATGGCTGGAGATACAGCTCAGGAGAGTCCTGCCGGTTCTGCCAGAGGACCCAGGTTCAGGTCCCAGCATCGGCAAGGCAGCTGATGGCCATTTGTAACTCAAGTTCCAAGGGCTCTGGTGCCCTCTCCTGGCCTCCAGGAGCACTGCACACACATGAGCACTGAATACATGCAGGCAAACATCCAGACACATAAAATAATTCTTTAAAAAGTTCCACACTTGCCTAGTGTGTGGGAGCCAGGATCTGACCCCAATGCCTCCAGAAAAGCATGTTCCTACAATAACACACCAACTCGGGAGGAAAACATGCCATGCATCCTGTCAGCATGTGTCAGCCCTGCCCAATGCCACGTGTAAAGCGCTGAACTCAGAAGACCCCTTCCCTCGAGGCCTCTTTGACCTTTCCCGCCAACCCTGTTCTTAACGTCTGTCTCCATCTCCCTGTCTGTCATGGGGCACCAACCTGCACCAGCTCCTTTCTCCCCAGGAGGCAGCACTCGCAGGATCCACTCAGTGTACACACATACACACACATACATACACATACATACACACACACAAACATGCATATACATACACACACACAAACATGCATATACACACATACACAAACATGCATATACACACACATACATACACACATATTCATATATACACACAGACATACATATACACATATACACACACATACATACACACAAATATACGCACACACATATATACACATACATACACATGTATACATACACATATACACACACATATATACACACAGATACATACACATATACATATATACAAATATACATATACATACACATATATACACACACATACACACACAAACATGCATATACACATACATACACATACATACACACACACACACAGATACATACACATACACAAACATACACACACAAATACACATACACACATAAATACACATACACACATAAATACACATACACACACATACATATACATACATACACACACACACATACACACAAATACATGTATTCATACAGACACACATACACAAATACACTTATACATACACACATATACATACACATTCATACACTCACATACATACACATACACACATCACACACACACACACACATACATACACACACATACATACACACATATACACACACACGTAATGGCTGAGTGATGGCTCCTGTTTAGAGCACCTGCTGCTCTTGCAGAGGACTGAGGTGATGCCCAGCACCCACATGGTGGTTCACTGCCCTCTGTAACCCCAGTCCCAGGGATCTGACACTTTCTTCTGGCCTCTGTGGGTTGCAAGCACACGCCTAGTACACGGATATACATATTAAGCAGTGGCTCTCAAATTTATGGGTTGAGACAATTGAATACACACATTTCTGATGGTCTTAGGAACTGAGACACTCGGTAGCAAAGTCACAGTTATGAAGTAGCAAGGGAAATAGTTCTATGTTGGGGTCACCACAGCGTGAGGAACTGCGTCAAAGGGTCGCAGCGTTAGGAAGGTCGAGAACTGCGACATGAAGTAAAATAAGTAAACGGAAAAGAAGTGTTTTAAAACGCAAGCTTAGGTTTCTCTCCCTTAGAAGCCCAGACCTTCCTTGAGTGGCCAGCCCTCACTCGTCCTGAGCGCCCTTCTGCTAACCTGTTCCCCCTACCAGCCAGCCGAGACCCCGGAAGATTCACAACGGCCAGGCTGCGGCGGGCACAAGGGCGGTCTCTGCACACCGCCCGCCGCTCGCCCAGGAGCACTCAGGCCCTGGCTCTCGGCGGAATTTTGGTGACCCCGAGCCACACAAGACCCGCTCGGGAGAGTGGGGACACTCGGAAGGGGCATTTGCCCCGTACTTGCAGAGTACTGGGCTCTCGCAGCCAAGCCTGGGGAGACACGCCCAGAACCAAAGCGGGGCCTCAGCTCCCCGAGGGCAGCCGGCCCGGCCGCCCGCGAGCCCGTGCTGGGCAAGGACGCGTCCCCAGAGGCCTTCGCTAAACTGCAGCCAAGGCTGCGCCCGCGCCGACCGCGCCACTCCCGGAGCGGGGCTGGGGGGTGCGGTGCGGGGCTGGGGGGTGCGGTGCGGTGCGGGGCTGGGGCGGCTGCGGTGGGGGGTGCGGTGCGGGGCTGGGGGTGCGGTGCGGGGCTGGGGGTGCGGTGCGGGGCTGGGGGGTGCGGTGCGGGGCTGGGGGGTGCGGTGCGGGGCTGGGGCGGCTGCGGTGCGGGGCTGGGGGGTGCGGTGCGGGGCTGGGGCGGCGGCGGTGCAGGGCTGGGGGGTGCGGTGCGGGGTTGGGGCGGCTGGGGTGCGGGGGGGGGGGGTGGGGGGTGCGGTGCGGGGCTGGGGCGGCTGCGGTGCGGGGCTGGGGCGGCTGCGGTGCGGGGCTGGGGGGTGCGGTGCGGGGCTGGGGGGTGCGGTGCGGGGCTGGGGGGTGCGGTGCGGGGTTGGGGGGTGCGGGGCTGGGGGGTGCGGTGCGGGGCTGGGGGGTGCGGTGCGGGGTTGGGGGGTGCGGGGCTGGGGGGTGCGGTGCGGGGCTGGGGGGTGCGGTGCGGGGCTGGGGTGTGGGGCTGGGGGTGCGGTGCGGTGCGGGGCTGGGGGGTGCGGTGCGGGGCTGGGCGGCTGCGGTGCGGGGCTGGGGTGGCTGCGGTGCGGGGTTGGGGCGGCTGGGGTGTGGGGCTGGGGGTGCGGTGCGGGGTTGGGGGGGTTGGGGCGGCTGCGGTGCGGGGCTGGGGGGTGCGGTGCGGGGCTGGGGCGGTTGGGGTGCGGGGCTGGGGGTGCGGTGCGGGGTTGGGGGGGCTGGGGCGGCTGCGGTGCAGGGCTGGGCGGCTGGGGTGCGGGGCTGGGGGCTGCGGTGCGAGGCTGGGGCGGCTGCACCGCATCTCAGGGACCCCAGGGGTCAGGGACGCCTTGCCCTGTCTTGCTTTGGGAACCCTGGGGTTAGACACAGGGCGCGACACGTGGAAGACAAGTGCTCCGACTATGGGACCCGCCCGGCCCGCCCACCGTCAGGTTTGTGATGAACACATTGGCTGTTTAGTACTGGGCTCTCAGAGAAGAAACGAGGAAACGCGGGGAGCACATCGCAGCCGCGCGTGCAGCCGAGCACGGGAAGCCACAGACGGGAAGCATTAATAACTCCAGGTCGGGGCCCACAGCGTCTGATGGGACCAGGAAGGGCAGAGGTGGAAAGATGCCGCCGAGGTTGCCCCTGTCACATCAGGGCAGAGACGAGCACTGGCTGCTCCTGCAGAGGACCCAGGTTCGGTTCCCCGCACCTCCATGGTTCCAAGCAAAACTCTCACACATAAGACAAAATGAATAAGTCTAATAAGAATTCATTAAAAATTGAAAATTAAATAAAACACAAAGCCAGGGCTGGGGGATGTAGCTCCGTGGGAGAGCGCCTGCTAGAGCGCTGGGAAGTGGGGTACAGCTCATGTGGACGCATGGCCCTGGACTCTATCCTCAGGGCAAATAAAAACTGCTTAAATAGTAAACGGCTAGGCGCTCAAGCTGCGCACTGCTGGGCACAGCTCTGCTCCTACAGGCTGTTCCTCAGCTGCGCCATCCTGACCCCACCCACACCCTGTCCTCTCTTCATTCACCTGCTAGTTCTCCAACACTCGGTGGGCCGGCTCCAAAAAGCCGTTCTGAAGTCTCCCTGTGTCTGGGGGCTGCGGGCTCCTGCAAACCACTGCACCTTCTTCCCTGCTCTCCTACCCTGCTTCCTTCCCCCTCTTCCTCTTTTTTTGTTTGTTTTTGTTTTTTCAAGACAGCCTTTCTCTGTTGTAGCCCTGGCTGTCCTGGACTCACTCTGTAGATCAGGCTGGCCTGGAACTCACAGAGATCTGCCTGCCTCTGCCTCCTGAGTGCTGGGATTAAAGACGTGCACCACTGCTGCTAAAAACTTTTATTTTATGTATCTATGTTTGAGGCAGGGTCTCCTGGAACTATGTAGAAGAGTCAGGCTTTGAACTCACAGAGACCTATCTGCCTCTGCCTCCAAGTGCCGACATTAAAGGCGTGCACCATGATTGGCCCTATTTATGTATGTGCACCACACGCATGTAAGAGGTGTCCACAGAGAGCAGGAGGAGGATGAAGTGAGGCTCTGCAGGAGAAGGCAGAGCTGGCAGTCACCATCTCTCCACCCTGCCCCCACCTCTGGCTTCTTCTAAGTCTTGTGCTCTCATCCTCTGGGGCAGGCTGGCCTTGCTCAGTGCTGAGATCACAGTCATATGCCTGACTTCCTGTCTTCCCAGCGTGCTCTGCCAGCTGACGTCTGTGTCAGCTGTCATGCTAGGCTCCCTGATGGCAGGCTCTTAACAAATGTCTCTGAATCTTGTGGCTGAGGCAGTCATTCTCTGCCCCTGTACAAAGGGCCCAGAGAAAGTTAAAACGAAGTCAGACTTAGACGTGCCCCTCTCAGTTCTCTGTTGTAGCCCTGGCTGTCCTGGAACTCACTCTGTAGACCAGGCTGGCCTTGAACTCACAGAGATCCTCCTGCCTCTGCCTCCCGAGTGCTGGGATTAAAGGTGTGCTCCACTACAGACCGGCTCTTTTCTTCTTTTTTAATCTCAGTGTTCTGTTATCAGAGCAAGATTCTGACTGGGGGACAGTGGTGTATTAACTGCACAGGTCTGTGCAGAGATCACCTACTTCCTGTCTACACGGATTTGGCCACAGTTGCCTATTGATGGAATCGTTCCATTTATAAAGTTTTATACATCAAAAAGCTGTGAATATCACCAGGCTGTCCATTAACCATCTCTGAAAAAGTGGTGTCTAACTTTAGCTTAATTTTACAGCATTAAAAGCTTATTTACTAGAGTATTTACCAACATCCTCGTCCCAGTGTCATTGAACAGAATTCAAGATCATCATCAATAACTTATCAAGTTCCAGGCCTGCCTGAGGCACACTAGAGTGTCAAAAAAAAAAATCCAGGAGGAGGAAGAGGAGGAGGAAGAGGAGAGGGGAGGAGGGGGAAGGAGGGGGGGGGGAGGAGGGGAGGAGGAGGGGGGAGGGGGGAGAGGGGGGAGGGGGGAGGAGGAGGGAGGAAGAGGGTGGAGGAGGGGGGAGGAGGAGGGAGGAAGAGGGTGGAGGAGGGGGGAGGAGGAGGAGAGGAGGAGGAGGAGGGGGGAAGAGGAGGAGGAGGAAGAAGGAAGGAGACAATATCAACTAGCAATTGAAAGGAATGATGGCTTGGGGTGGGGGAATCACCATTCTAAAAACACAAATTAACCAGCCAGGGTAGAGACGTCTGGGGGAGTCCAGGGTGGACACGACCAGACTGAGGGGCCGGGCCACACGAGGTGAGGAGGAGGGGAGAGAGGCTGGAGGGAACCTGGAGAGGTAGCCAAGAGAGCAAGAGAGAGAAACCAAAAAGTCTGGATCACACAGGGAAGAGCAGCCCGCCCTGGGCTGGAGAGTTCAGGGTAGGGCCGGTGTGCCAGCCAGGAGGACCCTGTAACAGGGAGGGGCTGGGGTGCTGGGGGAACCTGGCAGCCTTCGATATGTTAAATGTATCTCAGCCGGCAGTTTGAGAGTCTGAGACCTAACAGAACCGATCCGGGCAAAGATTAGTAACACTGAAATTAATGGTGAGGCCATGATAAACCCAGGATGCTTGCATAGTATCAGACTGCCTATTGATACTTGTTGATTACAGAGGGGAGGCAGTACTGTTACAGGGAGGGGTGGCACACCAGAGCAGTCATGAGGCCGAGGACAGGGCCCTCGTGGCAGCCTGGGAGCTCCTGGTGCTTTGGGACCTCCAGGAGCTTGTTACATTCCTAATGGAGGTTTAAACCTGGAAGCTAATAGAGAGCACATGGTGGGGGGAGTCACACCAGAGTGTGTGTGTGTGGGGAGTCACACCCGAGTGTGTGTGGGGGGGAGTCACACCCGAGTGTGTGTGTGTGTGTGGAGTCACACCCAAGTGTGTGTGGGTGGGTGGGGGAGTCACACCCGAGTGTGTGTGTGTGTGTGGTCACACCCGAGTGTGTGTGTGGGGGGGGAGTCACACCCGAGTGTGTGTGGGGGGCTCCTGGAAGGAGCCAGTCAGGTTACTGACAGCCCTGCAGCACCATCGTGCTGGGCTCTGGAGTTAGCTCCCGTGCCTCTGGATGACCTAAGTGGGGTTACAAGGAGCTTCCGGTACAGGAGCCAGAGACCAAGGTGGTTTTATTGTAACAGTTTGAGTTCTGCTTGTGATTCCAAGAAGATATCTGGCTTACACCTGGAAAGAGCCTGAAGGTCTTATGTGACCTTCAATTACCTCTATGCAGGTGATCTTCACAGCAAACTTTAAGTGTTCTGGGCCCCGGGGTGAGAGGCCTCTTGCTGTCTCCCCTTTTTCTCTTCTGCCTCAATAACCAGTTGAGGAGGGAAGCATTTTTCTACTTCAGGTGGCGAAGTTTGAGATTGGTCTGTGCACACCGTGGAGACTGACAAATGTTACAGATGAGCCCACCCCCAGCCAGCGGGCAAGCAGTTAAAGAGCACAGCCCTGCACGGGGAGGGGGGGGGGAGGCTGATTGCTTCCCTGTGGTGTCGCTGGGTAGCACGCAGCACAACACAGGTGGTCTACCTGAACCGCATCTCAGCCTCGTGAGAAAACACTGGAAACTCCACGCAGATCCTACAAAGTAGCCACCTGGGGGCTGCGGAACGGTTGGGAGGAACAGCGTCTGCCTTCGCCCTCAGGCCAGCAGGTCTCACCCTGTGGGTTGTGGCCCCCTTGGGGGTCCGAAGACCTTCCACAGGGTGAGAGAGACCATCTGCATGTCAGATGTTTACATAACGCTTCCTAACAGCAGCAAAGTAACAGTTGTAGTGAAAATAATTTTATGGTTGGGGGTCACCACATGAGCTGTGAAGGGTCGCAACGTTGGGAAGGCAGAGCACTGGGCTTTTGGTAGGACATTGGCTTGATTCTCAGAACCATAAAGGGAAAAACCCCTTACTCACCGGTAAAATATCAGGGCATGAAAGTCAAAAGCAATTACGGCATCGTTTCAGACCAAGGGGACCGAAGCCTAGTGCCAAGTAATATGGGGTCCTGACTGGACCCTAGACAGACAAAAACCGCCACACATTTGGTAGGCCGGCACAGCTGGTAAGCGCTTGCTGCCAAGCTGGGTGGTCTAGGTTGGATCCCTGGGACTCACAGGGTGGAAGCAGACCCCATCGCCCCAGGTTGTCTTCTGACCTCTCTAGGCGTGCTCCTCATCCCCCAAAAAGTAAATAAATGCAATAAGAAGTGTAAAGCTTTCGTTTTCCTAGTAATGGCACAATCAGGATCGCCAACAAGGAGAGATTTCTCCTGTCGATGCTGGTGTCGTCGGTGTTAACGTCTTGATTTTGATCAGCACGTTACAGTTACGAGAGAGAACACCCCAAGTGTACCCGGAAATCAGGGCGAGAAGGCACACGCTCTACAGCTTACCAGAGGGGAGAAGGGAAGCGAGCAGAGCGGCCAGGCCAGAGCTCTCTGTGTTGGGCATTAAGAGTTACAAAGCACAAGGAACAAACAGACCCCAAACTCTACCTGGTCGTCGGCTTCTCACTGAGGTCGGCCTGAGGTGGAGGAAGGTGGGAGAAGGCTGAGGACTCCGGGGGCCGGGGTCCCGGGGCGGCGGGTGCCAGTGTGCTGGGGTGCCAGGATGCCGGGGCGGTGGGTGCTAGGGTACTAGGGTGCCGAGGCAGAGGGTGCTGGGTGCCAGGGTGCCGGGGCGGTGGAGTGCTGGGTTGCCGGGTACCGGGGTGGCGAGTGCCAGGGTGCCGGGGCGGTGGGGTGCTGGGGTGCTGCCCTGCTGCCCGCGCTGCCCCGCTGCCCGCGCTGCCTTTGGATTGGCCACTGTCAGGTGTGGTGTTTTAAGGGCCGACCTACCCGTCAGGCTGCAGGTGCGAGGACTCCGCAGGAGTCTGCACTGAAACAAGAGGCGCAGAGCTGGAGACTGAAGGCACTGTCTGCGTGTGCCGTTCGTCTTTTTCCATTAAGTGCTTTATTTGTATTGGGGCCGAGGTCTCAAGTGCGCTAGGCAAGCACCCCAGCGCAGAGTGAGGAGCACTGTGCTAAGCACTCCACCACCGAGCAGCACTGTGTTAAGCACTCTTTTGCTTTGTTTACTTAATGTCTTCCCATGCAGCCCAGGGTCCTAAAGGAGTTGGATCTGGCCTTGGATGGCATTTCCTGCATGAGGACCCTGCGCCCTCCCACCCTCCAGTCCCCGATACCAGGTCACAGTGCCAGGCCTCCGGGACCCCCGAACAGTCATTACACAAATGCACTCTTTTCCAAAGCCTTTAAAAACATCTTCTAGCAGGGCGTGGAGGTACATGGTTTTTAATCCCAGCATGGGGAGACAGAGGCAGGAGGGTCTCTGTGAGTTTGAGGCCAGCCTGGTCTACAGAACCAGTTCCAGGACAGCCAGAGTTACATAGTGAGACCCAAACAAAACAAGATGCATTATCTTCTAAAGGCGGACATCCGGGCAGGCACTGCTGCTGGGTCTCCAGCAGCTCCAGCCGGCCACTCCCTGTGGGCTGGGCTTCCCTGTGATCAGTTAGCTGGGAGTGGCAGTGATATCCTCACACCTTACTGCCTCTGCTCAGGAACCAGCAGGGGACAGCGAGCAAGTGCTGGATCCTGGTCCAGCACACACAAGGTACGGCCTCCTCCTGGGTTCGGTCTTTTGTTGAAATCTCACCCACAAAACACAGTGAGCGTGTCTGAACACCGTGCACTGATTCTCACATGCGTAGGTGGGCAACAGGCAGCACGCTGAGCACCACGCAGTCCACTGCCGTTCTGTTGTCTTTGTGAGTCTTCACGAAGCCCGTTCAGACAAGGACGATCACTTCTCTCTAGCCTGGTGCGCAGGGGGTGCTCAGTAAATACCTAATGATGCCCTGCCCGTCCCCAGAGTGGTGGTCCCACCACCTACATCAGAAGACTGTGTGTCGATTCTGCCTGTGCTGGCTCTGTCATTGTAAGAGAAGCCATGTGTCCTATCGTTTGGGAGAAGTCCTGAGTTCCCAGGTGGCTTCAGGTGTCACACCGGGGAAGGGGACTGGGTGGGAGTCAGGTGCGTTGTACTCCAGGGACTGCTGGTGTCTCTCCCATGTATATTTTAACACTCCCCCGTCCGTGCGGGAGTCTGTACTGCACAGTGTGAGGAGGGAGGCCAGCTGCCTGGTTCCATTGAGCAGACAGGCGGAGAGCAACTCGCAGTGTAGGGAGGAGTTGTTGTTGGTGGTGTGATGACCCACCACACACATCTCCCGTTGTCGCTAGAGAGAAGCATGTCTTCAGAGGAGTGGTCAGCAGCTGAGGACCGAGGCCAGCTGTCCCGACTCCTCAGGAAATCGAGAGACTCCCCATTCGTCCCTGTGGGTAAGTGCATGGCTTGACTGGCTGCAGGAAAGCCAGCATGAAAAAGAGCTCAGTATTCTCTCTGACTCTCAGAAGCTCGCTCCCTCTGAGCGATGTGTCCGGCTGGCGGGGACTTTCTCGTTCAGACTCCAGTGGATTGCAGTTACCCTTCTCTTCAGTTTCGGTCATTCCATTAAAAACCTATCTGATGTTTTTACATTTACTTACTTACTTTGGTGTGTGCAGGCAGGGATTGCACACATGCCATAGCACGCATGTGGAGGCAGAGGACTTTGGGAATTGGTTCTCTTCTTCCACTTTGTGGGTTCCAGGGATCAGACCTAGGCCATCAGGCTTGGCAGCGAGCGCCTTCGCCTGCTGGGCCCGCTCACCAGTCCCTAGAGGTCTATCTAAAATCATCAGTTGACAGTCACTCAGATAGAATTCACTGAATGGACTCACACATTTCTGACTGAGCAAGCAGCGTTAGCATCCTGCCAGCCGGAGTTGAATGTGTGTCGCTTGGAAGTCTTGGTGTCTGCTCTCACAGATTTTCCTTTCGCTCCAGTATGACTGAAAACTGGGATGTCACTCAGTTGGTAGGGTTCTCCTAACATGTGCAGACTCAAGTCTGCTAGGCTCAAGTCGCCTTATGGCATAAACCCGGCGTAGCGGGACATGCCAGTAACGCACTAAGCATGCAGGAGGATCCGAAGTTCAAGGTCATCCTCACTGCAGAAGAAGCTCAAGGCCAGTGTGAGCCAAAGACCCTGCCTCTGGGGAGGGAAACAAGAAGGAACGAGACCGCAGTGCTATCCGCACAGATCCGGGTAACGAACAGAGTTTAGCCGCTGTGTCTGTTGTACATTAGATCAGCTGATTAATTAGAAAGATGAAAGTGTTCCTCGTTCCCAGCTGAATTCAATTACCTGCAGACCACAGAGAACCAGGGAAGGCCCTGACTTTCATCTCCCAAGGGCAGACCTCCGTGAGCGCGGAGCCTGGAGCTGATCAAGGGAAGACTCGGGTTTTGCGAGGAAACAGATGATAAAATCCGTCTGTATAGTTGAAGCTCTGCTTTGCTTCTGTAATTTTAACAGTACTTACGGGATGTTCTGTTACAAGACGCACTGTCTCGTACAGATCATTTGCAAAACACTTCTGCTGATTATCTGAAACCACCATCATCACTACAGACACAGTCTACCGCCACAGAGCAGAGTGCCTGCCTGGCTCACCCAGGGCCGCGCGCTTCAATCTGGAGCACTGCGAGATAAATAAAAATAAATCTGTAATTCTCCCTGTTGGCTTTGGTGTTTGTGAGACAGCGTCTCGCTGTGTAGACCAGGCTGGCCTGGAACTCCTTATGTAGACCAGGCTGGCCTGGAACTCACAGAGATCTCTTCTTAGACCAGTTGTGTAGGTTGATGGTTTTTCTTCTCTCTGGGCCATTTAGGGTTTTCAGTTTCTCCTCAGACACGGTACAGCCATGAACACTTGCCATGTTCTGCACTTCTGCTTATTTCCGTGTAGCATATTCCAAAGTAAAGTTTCTAGATTGGGAAGTAGGAGCAGCTGAAGATCATTATATATTTTTAAGTAAGTAAGTAATATATATACATATACACATACAAAGTTTAAAAATCTAATTCTTTGTGTATGTGGTGTGTGTGCATGTGTGTTCACACACTCTCCTGCTCTCTACAGTTTCTCTCCCACTCCCTGTAGCTCTCCTCTGCTCTCTCTACTCTCCTCTGCTCTCTCTAGTCTCTCACTCTCTACTCTTCCACTCTCTCTCTTCTGCTCTCTCTAGTCTCTCCTCTGCCCTCACTGCTCTCTCTTCCCCTGTCCCTTCCCACATTCATGACCTTTGCTATTGTATTTAAACCATTTCTTTGCTACATGCTAGCTTAGTGTGGGTGTGAGCATTGATACCACTGCACATGTGTGAGGGTCAGAGGTCAGCACGTGTGTGAGGGCGGCACGTGTGTGAGGGCCAGAGGTCAGCACATGTGTGAGGGCCAGAGGTCAGCACATGTATGAAGTCAGCACATGTGTGAGGTCAGCACATGTGTGAGGGCCAGAGGTCAGCACATGTGTGAGGTTAGCACGTGTGTGAGGGCCAGAGGTCAGCACGTGTGTGAGGTCAGCACGTGTGTGAGGGCCAGAGGTCAGCACGTGTGTGAGGTCAGCACGTGTGTGAGGGCCAGAGGTCAGCACGTGTGTGAGGTCAGCATGTGTGTGAGGGCCAGAGGTCAGCACGTGTGTGAGGTCAGCATGTGTGTGAGGGCCAGAGGTCAGCACGCAGAAACCCATTCTCTCCCTCCACCATCCGGGTCCTGGTGAAGGAACTCAGGTATGGTGGCTGATCTGGAACAGTGGCTGACAGTCATCAGAAGGTTCCAAGAAAAGATAATGGGCTCATCACTGCAAGTTTGAAGGAAGGAGGGAGGGAAGGGGGGGAGGGAAGGAGGGAAGGAGGGAGGGAAGAGGGGGGAGGGGAGGAAGGAGGGAGGGAAGAGGGGGGGGGGGAGGGAAGGAAGGAGGGAAGGAGGGAGGGAAGAGGGGGGGAGGGAGGGAAGAAGGGAGGAGGGAGGGAAGAAGGGAGGAGGGAAGGGGGAAGAGCCTACTGCACAATGGGAGGTGGAGAATGGAGAAGGCAGAAGCTCTGAGGAGTTAGCCTGGAATTTGCAGTGCATTAGCAGGTGAAATGTGAAAACCAATTCCCCAGCACACACCAATTCAATCTCAACCCCCCTCGCACGCGAGCGCGCACACACATTAGTGGAGTTTCAACCGCTGTGATAAACCATGTCCAGAGGCTGGGGAGCTGCTCAGCAGTTAAGAGCACTGGTTGCTCTTCCAGAGGACCTGGGTTCGAGTCCCAGCACCCATGTGGCGGCCTACAAACACCTGTGACTACAGTCCTCGGTGCCCTTTTCTGCCTCTGTGGGTCCTGAACACGTGGTGCACAAACGTGCAGGCACAACATCCATACACATAAAAATAACCAAGAGCACCGCATGGAGGGTTGGTCTGGTTTATTTATCTTACAGCTTTCAGTCTGTCCTGAGGGAGAGCCGAGGCAGGAACTGGAGGCGGGAACTGAAGCAGACTCGGCAGAGACGCGTGCCCTCCTCACAGCTCCTCAGCTGCTTACTTCTGCTACAGGCAGTCTGACCGAGCGGGCGGTTTCTCTCCCCAGATGACTGAAGTCCAGCACAGGGTTTCGTGTACCCCAGGCTAGCCTTACCCCAGGCTAGCCTCAAGCTGCCCATGTAGCTGCAGATGGGCTTGGACTTCTGATCCAGGCACGGATGTGCACACCCGCTCAGTGCAGAGCTTGGGGTAACCCCAGGGCTTCAAGGCATCATGCCAGGCAAACACGCTACCACTCCGCTGCACCCAAGCCCTCCACTGGAGTTCTCTTTAATGCCCTCTTTGGTACACACTGGGCATCTGACACCCAGAGTTTCAATCTACTCCGAAATCCGAGTCATCGTGCTGCCTTGAGCTCCACGCCTGGCCTCCTGGGATGAGCCATAGTCAAAACTCTGAAAATACATGAAATCACCTGTGTAGTGGAAAACGCAAAATGGCGTTTGGATTAGGGTTGCCTGCCCACCCCAGGTGTGGTGCTGTTTACGAGTTGGGCTTGGAATGCTTGGTGCAGGTGGCTATGATTTGGTTGGGTGCTGTCGTTTTGGCACCTGTAGCTCGTTTTTGGGATTGTGTGCCGCATGGGTTTATGGGAACTTTTGGCTTAGGGTGTAAAAGGTCCGAAGCCCTGAGAGTCGGTTGGGTGTTGATTGGTGGTTCGTTGGTTGGGTTGCTGTTAGTGTGATAATTCCTAAAAGAACAAAGGTTGGAGAGATTGAGTTGACAGACCGTGAGCTGAGACGCTGGTCTAACTCTGCCAGCTAGTCCTCTTCCAGTTTAGGACAGCCTACAAGAGGCTGTGGAGATTTCTGCCTTTCTCTCCTTCTATATCAAGACCGCTTCCTTTCTCCTTCTCTAAACTGAGGTAAGAGATTGCAGCGTACTGCTACACCTTGCAGTCCAAGTGAATAAGGTGTGTACACTACACAGGTTTGCTCTCCCGACCTCCATCCCAACCCCAAGGTATCCCACATGCAGCTATTCTAAAACCCACAAGACCTGCAACCCTCACTTCTGACCCAAGCAACTCAGTGAGGGCTGCCGGGCCTGGTCATCGTTACAGGCCTTCCCTGGCTCTCTAAGGGGAACTCTTGCCTCCGTTTGTCTGACCCTTGTTTTGAATCCACAGGCGTGGCTGGCTTTGTGGCTGTGCTGTCCTACGGTCTTTACAAGCTGAAGTCCAGGAGCGCTCAGAAGGTGTCCCTTCACCTCATCCACGTGCGGGTGGCTGCCCAAGGATGCGCCGTGGGAGCCGTGACCCTCGGTAAGCTGCCTGGCTCTCTCTGCGTCAGGCCGTCCTCCACACTGTCTGCAGTTTGAGGACTGAGACTATGTGTGGACAGAGTTAAAAAGAGTCATCTTGGGGCTGGAGAGATGAGCCGGTTAAGAGCACTGGCCGTTCATGCGGAGGACTCAGGTTCAGCTCCCAGTACCCGAGTGGCGGTCACAACCATCCACAACCCTGCTCTGAGGGTTCTGGCGCCCTCTTCTGGCTTCTTCAGGCATCAGGCACACACACAGCAAATAAAAATAAAGCAGGCTGATAGGGATGAGGCTTCTTAATTCCTTAGAATTTTCACCTGATAAAAGCCAACATGAGCCGGGTGGAGGGGGTGGGGTGGTGGTGGTGCATGCCTTTGATCCCAGCACTCGGGAGGCAGAGGCAGGAGGATCTCTGTGAGTTGAGGCCAGCCTGGTCTACAGAGTGAGTTCCAGGACAGCCAGGGCTGTTACACAGAGAAACCCTGTCTCGAAAAACCAAAAGAAAGAAAGAAAGAAGTGAAATGAATGATTTAGGCTTGACCAGAACTTATAAAGGCATTTTCTTGAGGTATCCCTTCTCAGATGACTTTAGCTTGTGTCAAGTTGACATAAAGCTATCCAGCACCAGCCACTTTGGGTGGCGGTAGGCTCACTGTGCAGCCTGGCTGGCCTCGGCCTCACGGTGATCTTCCTGGCTCTGCCTCTCAAGGGCTGGGATTACGGTTGTGCCCACCATGCCTGGCCTGCATTTTTCAGGTTTGTTTGTTTGAGACAGAGTATCTCTAAGCAGTCGAGGCTGGCCTTAAAAATCACTCTTTACTTCAGGCTAGACTCAAAATAACATCCTCTGTGTTCTGAGACTTCGGCACACGTAACCGTGGCTAGCTAAGATGGCTGTGGGGTGGACAGCAAGGACAGCTCAGAACCGTCAACCGTGAGCAGGGCACACAGGGCACACTGGGTTCCTACACTAGTTCTGGTTAGCTGGTTTCCTATGGACATTTATTTGCTTGTATTGTTCAGGCGGTACCAAACCCTTGGAAATGCCTGCTTTGGACAGGGTCTTACTCTAGACCAGGCTGGACCTGGGGAGTAGTCCAGGCAGCCTGGAGCTTAAAATCTTACTGCTTCAGGCTTCCTGGGCCTGGGGCTGCATGTGTGCTCCACACCTGGTGGCTGTGCTTAGGGACCGTTCAGTGGAGAACTTTCTAACGTGACAGTAGGGCCTGCCGCCCGACTTCCCTAAAGCTTCTGGGGGCAAGGCCTTCTCACCCAAGCAACTGTATCTAAATTCCCGATGAAACCTGGCAGATCCCCAAGGGGACCCCTAACTCCTCACTGCTGGAAGAGTGTCCAAGATGGCTCCCGAGAACGCTGACTACCAGGGCAGCTTAGAGAGGCTGTGGAAAGCATTTACTCAGCATCGCCATCACCCGTAATCAGTTGCAGCCCAGCACGCGAGGATTTTGCCCGAGTGCTGTGAGGACCCTCTCCTGAGAGGACTCCGACTCCACGCCTTTCCGCCCACCTTGTGCGCCCTCACACCCAGAGCGTATCCATCCCCTCAGTGCCGTGACTGAGACCCAAAGCTCCTGGACTGCCTGCTGTTGATTCCCTCATCACCAAATGTCACGGTTTAGATAGGAAGTGTCTCCAAGGGCTCAAGGCTTGCTGCCCCCGTGGGCTTTTAGGAAGTGGCAGGCAGCTTGTTTCCTCTGGAAAGTCCGATGTGGTAAAGCGTGGGGACATTCTCGTTTGCCCTGCTGGGAGCCGGAGGCCGGAGGCAGCAGGAAATTCTACTAGCGTGGCAGGGATGCTGCCGAAGAGCCTGCGGTGCGCGGGGCACCCCGTAGCGGAATAACCTACCCTCACGTGGCACCATCATTGCGGCCAGAAACTGCCACAGAGGCAGGCAGCCAGGGGATGAGGGAGACAGAATGCCAGTGACCGTGCTGCCCCAGGGGCATCCGCCTCTGCCGGGGAGGAAAGCCCTGGTGCGAGGAGCCCTGGCACCGTATGGCTCCAGGGCGCTCTTTAATCTGAGAGCGCTGCGGTGAGCTGCTGGCCGCCCTGGATTCAACTGGGGCAGTGAGAGCCTGGCTTACCGCAGTCACTGGAAGCACCTGATTGGCAAAGGCAAGGGAGAGACCCCAGTGGAACCCTGAGTGTCCCGGCTCAGGTGTTTTTACTGATCCAGAACTCCTCAGGCGTTCTACTGATAGCACATGCAGATCATGAGCAATCAAACCTCCCTCACAGAAACCCAACACCTGCAAACAATAAAAAAGCCACGGCCTAGGCAGTCCTCACCCAACAGTGCACAAAACAATTGTTTAATATGTAACTGAAAATAAACTTCACACCACAGCTCTCCAGATACTTCCAGCCAGACCCCACATCTGGAGCTGAGGTGCAGGGTTCCCTAGGTTTAAGGGCACGGCCCAGAGCTGCTCCTACTTTGCCGTATTCTCTCTGGCATAAGCACCTGGGAAAGTGTTGAGTGTTTGCTTCTCACGGACACCACTGATGTGTGACACCTCTGTTTCCAGGAGTTCTCTACTCCATGTACAAGGACTACGTCAGACCTCGCCTCTCCAGTGTACCCAAGAAATAAAGCCAGAGGCTGGAAGCAAGGAAGACGAGCTTCTGAGTGCCGACCGCATAAGAAAGGGTTCTCACAATCCCGTCGGCATCCTCGTAGAGCCGGCACCTTACGTCTCAAGTGCTTGCTTACGAAGCTGCTTTCTAAACCCACATGCAGTTAACTGAAAATTAGCCCTGCCGGTGTCTTTCTCTGACTCAGTGCTCTGTGCGGTAACGCGGTTGGAGCTCAGGACCTGTGCAGGAGGCGGCAGCTGAACCACACCACCACCACACCATACCACACCAACACCTAACACCACACCAACACCACACCTAACACCTAACACCACACCTAACACCTAACACCACACCACACCACACCAACACCTAACACCACACCAACACCTAACACCACACCAACACCTAACACCACACCAACACCACACCACACCTAACACCACACCAACACCTAACACCACACCAACACCACACCACACCAACACCTAACACCACACCAACACCACACCACACCACACCCACACCTAACACCACACCAACACCACACCAACACCTAACACCACACCAACATCACACCACACCAATACCACACCACACCAACACACACCAACACCACACCACACCAACACCTAACACCTAACACCACACCAACACCTAACACCTAACACCACACCAACACCACACCAACACCATACCACACCATCACACACCAACACCACACCACACCAACATCACACCACACCAACACCACACCACACCAACACCACATCAACACCTAGCACCACACCACACCAACACCTAACACCTAACACCACACCACACCAACACCTAACACCACACCACAACACCTAACACCACACCACACCAACACCTAACACCACACCACACCAACACCTAGCACCACACCAACACCACACCAACACATCAACACCTAACACCACACCACACCAACACCTAACACACCACCACACCAACACCATACCACACCATCACACCACACCAACACCTAACACCAACACCACACCAACACCTAACACCAACACCACACCACACCAACACCTAACACCACACCACCACCACACCAACACCACACCACACCAACACCACACCATACCACACCAGCACTGCACTGACAGATTCTAAACCAGGCTCTGAGTGAGGGTGTGGCTGTTGTGCACTGGCCAGCACTGCAGATCGAGGGTTTCCTGGAGAATGCTGTGGGGAGGCAAGATGGCACTGGGGTAACGGAGCTTGCTGCCAAGCCTGACAGCCTCAGTTTGATCCCTGGAAGGAGAGAATGAACCCCTAGGTTGTCCTCTGGTCCACACAAACACCTTAGAAAGGGGTGGGTGATGCCCTTGCAGAGGACGAGGTTCAGTTCCTAACACCCACAGGGCAGCTCACACTGTTCCACATATGCGTAAGTGTAGGCCGTACACGCAGCAAATACACACATAAAAATAAACATTTCTTTAAAAGGAAGGAAAATAGTTTTTTGAAAAATTGGGGCATGAAGGAAGCCTATGACCTCAGGAGCCGGAGGCAGGAGGACCGTAAGTTCCAGGCTAGTCTGGGGTATACTGTGAAACCCTTACTCAAAAATTACAAAGATGAGGGGGGTCACTCTGCAGTGGGATCTGTCCTCAAAACTGCAATCCTGTTCTAGCCCTCCTGCACAGAAGACACCTTCTCTTTACAAAGCCTAGTAAGTTTCCCAAATCTGCAATGTTATTGAATGAAAATATATATATTTATTACTTAAAAAAGCAATGCCAAGTATTTATTAACAGAAAAAAAGAAGTCCCTGAAGTGGAAGTGAAGGAATTATAAAGTGTCAATTCACAAAACTCCCCAGCATGCCAGCTGGTACACACCTTTAATCCCAGCCAGCTGGTACACACCTTTAATCCCAGCACTTGGAGGCTGTGGCAGGTGGATCAAGTGGATCTCAGAGTTTGAAGTCAACCTGATCTACAGAGTGAGCTCCTAGACAGCCAGGGAAAAGAAAAAAAGGAAGAGAGAAAGGGAGGGAGGAAGGGAGGGATAGTCACTGGCACTTGGAGGGCCAAGCTAAGTGTATCTGGAGACACACAGACACATATGTACAAATACGCACACAAAGTACTGTTTAAAACAAAGCCGAGAGATCCCACATTACATTTAACGCTGGAAGACGAATGTGACATTTAGAGTCACGTGGAGTCTGTGGGTTTGTGGGCTCAGCACCTAGGGATCCAAAAGGGAACGAGGTGACGGTGACGTGCGCGGTGGCACAGACAGAATGCGACTCCATTCCAGCCTGCCGCACTGCCTTAAGGGTATGGGTCCAGGGCTGTAACTGGGGCACGTGTGGTTGAGTGTCAGCGTGAGAGTGCGTGTGTGCGCGTGTCGTGTGCATGACCGTCCACACAGCAGGCGGCAGCGATGTGCGGTCGCCTGGGTGCCCAGCAGCCCATCTCATGCACTCGCTGCACACGCCTTAAAATGCTGAGGATTCCCAGGACACTCAGCGGTGTAACAGAGAGGCCTGCGTGGAGCATCAGTGCTTAAAGTGGGGAGAAAGGACACGTGGACGCACACACCGGAAAACAGGCAGCAAATGCCGTGGTGTGAAAATGGAAGAACGGCTCTAGAAAACAGTGCAACAGGGCGGGAGACGCGCCAGTTGGTAATGGCCTGCAGTCCAGAAGACCTGAGTCTGGGTCCTCAGCACAGCGCAAAACCCAGGCGCATCTGTAACCCCAGTGTGGGGGGCACAGGGCAGGAGGACCGCTGAACTCACGGCCCAGCCAGCCTACCCAACTGGTGAGCTCCAGGTCAGAGATCCTGTCGCAGAAAGCAAGACAGACACTGAGGAGCACCTGATGTCAACCTGTAGCCTCCACAAGCACACTCACACACACTCACACACACACTCACACACACACACACACACACACACACACACACACTCACACACACACACACACTCACACACACTCACACACACACACACTCACACACACACACACACACACACACACACACACACACACACACACACACACACACACACACACACACACACAGACACCCATTCACACACACACACACACACACACACACACAGACACCCATTCACACACACACACACACACACACACACACACACGAGTGTTAGTGTTACCGCTGGGGATGACAATGGCTGAAACAGTGTAGTAAAATCACAGTTTAAAATGGTTATTTGGAAAATTAGACATGAAAAAGCCTCACTCCCTTTCCCCTTATGATCCAGATAAAAATAATTCCTAATTCATCTGAACAACATTCTTTTTAAAAATCATCCATTTTTATAAGTTTAAAATCTTACCCAAACTGGCACGTTCGGGTTTACATAAATACATATTCATACACTTTAAATCCCGGAGTGCAGACACGAGCCTGGAAACGCGCCGCTCCACGGGTCCACCGCTTCCCTTTGGCTACTGCTGGAAGTCCTGACCCACGCAGCTGTCAGCTTTACCCGTTCCCATGAGGAAACTTTTGCCTTTGTTCAAAATATCTGAACAAACTCACCTCTGAACTAACAGAGATTGGTTAATAGCCACTTGGCTCAAAGGGGCCCAGAGACAGTGTTCCCAGTCTCCCGGCTGTTAGTCATCTGTACACAAAGGAGTCCGCATCCACCACGTTCAGAAGGTAGAGTTCCGGCTGAGCTGTCAATCCCAGGTGCCACTGAGGACAAAAAAGAGGGAGAGAATTAGTGTGACTCCCGAGGAGTTACACTGTAAACTAACATTATTTTGGTCCCTTTTCTCAGAACTTCAGTATTTTATTTCAGAATAGAAAATGGCTTATGGTGTATGGGGTTTTTATTTAGTTTTAGATTTTTATTTGATGTGCATCAGTGTTTTGCTTTCATGTATGCAATGTGCACATGTCTGGTGCCCACAGGTCAGAAGGCACTGAACCCCCTGCAACTGGAGCTACCGATTGTTGTGAGCCGACCTGTCAGTGCTTGGAACTGAACCTGGGTCCTTTGTATGAGCGGACAGTGCTCTTAACCACTGCACCATTTCCCCAGCCCACCGAGAACAGTTTTATTAGCGTTTAAAAGCTGCCCAGAGGAGGAGAAAGAGAAGTGGAAGAGCCACATAGCTTGCGTTAAGCCAGCATGGAGGTCGGCCACACGGCTGTCGGGCAGCCACAAGGCGGAGTGCGCGTTAGAGGATGGGCGAAGCCATGTCAGGGGGTGTGGACAGGAGTTTCAATGCGTGTGCTTTGTGGCTGCCTGAGCCGTTTCTAACATTTATTAACAGGAGCTGAGAGAGTTACGGGTGGAGACAGTGCCTGCACATTCCATCCTTGTGATACGCAGCCCTGGGATGGGACTTTAGGGCACTGTGACCAAGCGCACAGAATGCTTTGTGTCTTAGCACCGTGTACTGGAAATCAGGTTTCAGATGATCTAAAGCCCAAGCCCAGTAATTACGGCTCTATCATTCTTTGACACCTGAGAAAATCCTTCTGGTAAAAGAACAAAAAAGTAACCTGAGAGGGGTGGCTTAGGGGCCCGGTTCGCCTGACTGAATCAGGAATCTCAGCTGTCTTCATGTCCTGAAGCAGGGTTCATGTAGTTCAGGCTGGCCCCAAAGGTACTATGTAGCCAAGGATGACCCTGACTTGATTCCTGCCCCATCTCCCCAGTGCTGTTTTTAAAACATATTTACAGACTCATTCCTGTGGAGCAAATGCCTCTGGTTTTCTGACTTTTTAAAATTGTTTTTTGAGATAGGGTCTAAGTATCCCTGGCTGGCCTTGAATTTGCTATATAATTCAAGCTGGCCTCAAGCTCAGAGATTTGCCTACCTCTGCCTTCTAAGTCCTGGGGCTAAATGTGTGCTCTGTCATGCCTGGCAAAGAAACTGTACTTGTTCATCTGTCTAGCAACACACTTTGGGACAATGACTGACTTTCATGTCCATCCTTAAGGTATTAGTAATCTGCCGCCCCTTGGCACCAGCAGCCTGCGTGTTAATGTAGAGTGCAGGCTGTAAGTCTGTAAAGAGGAACTGTACCCATAAATGTAGTGAAGGGCACCGGAGAGGGGACCAGGCCTAAGCTTTAGCTCTTCCAATGTGGCCTTTTGGGTTTTATTTTCAGAACTGAGGACCGAATTCAGGACGGTGTGCTTGTTAGAATTGCAACCCCTGGTTTAGTTTTTGCGGCAGGGTCGTGCTCTGCAGCCTGGCTGGCTTGGAACTCGCAGTCATGCACCACACAAGCTCTGTCACACTTTCGGAACCTCGTCCTCCTTGTGTGTGAAACGGAAGTCTGCTGCACCTGCGCTGTCAAGCACACTGAAATACCTCATCAAGCCTTCAGTAAGTTTATCTTGAGCACATTCCACACTGCCCCAAGTCACCTCGGGAATGCTGCATGACTGTCCAACAACACAGACCGCATGGTGCCGAGGGTCACTGGGGAGACACTGACATTTCACTTGTAGGTCTGACATCCACACGTGTGGAACGACTTCCAGACTCACTGGTAATAAACGTTCTCTACGCCAGACACAGGCACCCAGTTCCCGCCAAGAGCTCCAACAGGTTCCCCTGCGTAGCTGTGGCTGGCCTTCAGTCTGCAATCCTCCTGCCTCAGCCCCCAGGGACCACGCGTGTTACTGCACCTGACTGACGTGTCCTGACATCTTGGTGCGCTGCTGAAGAATGTTGGGGAGTCTTACTACAGCTTGAAGGGTATGGCTAAACGTTACACAAGGTAGTCTGGAAATGAACGTGTCCTCTGGCTTCAGGCTACTCGGGTTTGACTCAATGTGTGCCGGTGCCTCCAAAGGCCAGAGGAGAGCACTGCAGAGCCAGGTGGCGTGAGCCCCGACCTGGGGGCTGGAGACTTTAGGGCTGCCCTCACTTCCAGAGACTGCCACTTGTGTGTGAGGAGGCAGCAAAGGTAACCTAAGAGTCTTGAAACTGATTTGTATTCTAGAGTAGTTCTGAAATTAAACCAAAATTAAGGAGATTTTCATGGAGTCGGCACAGGTAACTTCCTGGGGACAGCCTGCACGTGCAGCTCCTGTGAGGCAGGGAGGGGAACCTCAACAAAAAGGGAAAAGGCTTGATGCCTGTCTTGGACAGTCGAGGAAGGACGTGTCTCCTCAGCATGTGCCCGGCGACACAGCTGCCAGCTCAGGGACCTGGGCTTCACCTCCAACAACAGGGGCAGCACCTCCACGGACATCAGGCCTGCCGGAATGTGCAGCTGTTTAAGCTAGTGGCTTTGGCTTCTCTCATTAACTTTTTACTATTTCTTGTCAGCAAATACATACTGTAAAATCCATCCTGGGTGGTAAGACAAGACCACAGACAGGCAAATGTTCAGCTCAGAGTAGAAGGTAGGAAAAGTTTCATCTTGCAAAATGGTAATGTTATATATGGCCTTCACAACTCCACCACAAAGTATCTAAGTAGTAAACAGAAATTTATTCTTCATCCAAACTGAAAACAATGTTAATTTATTGTGTATTTGTTGTGTACATTAAGTCCGGACACGTGTGGATGTCAGAAACAGCTTTCAAGAGTTGGTTCTCTCCTTCCACTGTGGGTCCCGGGGTGGAGCTCCAGCTGTGAGACTTGGTGCAAGGGTACCTCTGAGGCCGTCTCTCGGCCCTACAGTGAAATTAGTATCTCGGTGTCCACAACTACCTCAGTCCTTCTGGGGGACGAAACCCACTCATTTCTCTGTCCCTTAGGGACATAAGCACTGACACTGTGGGTACTTAGTGTGTGACTCCCGATGGTAATGGACATGTCTGTTTTTCTGGTGAAAAGCGCTTTCACGGTTAAAAGAACAGCCAGAAAACCAAACAGGAAAAAGAGGTTTTGTTTTGTTTTTTTAATTACAAATCAAGTTTACAGCTGTTAAAGGCTCACTAAGGCCTGACCGGCCGCTCCCTAGCCACAGCTCTCACAAGCCCGGCTTCGGCCTGGATGCCCAGTGCACTTTACAATCATTTCAAGTTACATGAGAACGATTTAGAGAAAGCACAAAGATGGCTCACAAATACACGGCCAGAGCCATGCTGGTGGGGACTCTCACACACTGTTTACGGCAAGAGCACTGTTGGAAGCACACTTTCTTGGTGACAATTGAATGAATGACAGACTTTGTTGACACCACATAATACTCACAGGATTAGTAAGACCGCAAGCCATGAAACCCTCTGCTACTGTAAACAAATACAACATACAGAACCCTAGGGCAGGCAGCAAGACCTGTAGCTGGGGGCCAGCGGAGCAGGAGGCCCGACGGTAGATCCCTAGCAGCTTCCGGCTGGACCACCAATGTCTGTGACTCTGAATACACCCTGTCCCAGGACACATGTAAATGTCACCACAGCACCGTGCAGGGAGCTCTGTTGCCATCAACCTGGCTTCACTACAGCAGACAGTTTGAAAAGGTCAGTCCCCGGCATCCTCAGAGCGCCGTTCGGTCAGTTTTGGGGACAATGGCGGTAGAGAGGCAGGTGTGCGCAGGACCCTGTAGGGAACTGTGCCTGTATGTTGTTATATTAGCTGAGGGGCTAAGGTCAATGCAGGGTGGGTAAGACACAGCAATCCACCTTTTGTGCCTCAAAGAATCTATCCACGCTGAGCTTTTGTGTGTAAAAGACCAGTAAAAATGCCGCTGGGCACAGATGAACAAAGACCCTGTCAGCCAGCACGCCAGAGGGAGGACAGCTGCCACCAATGACTAAGTACAACTTCTGCTTCTCCAAACAGAAAGGATCTGGCTCGGGCTGCCCGTGTAAAAACGTCAGAAGTGCTGAGGTGAGAGCAGCTCCATGCTGAAGACTTCGCCATCTGCTCTCATCAGGTTTTCTCTCTGAGGGAGTGGCTGTGGAGACGCAGCCTGGTCCCTACTTGCAGGGAGAGGACGTCACAGCCACAGTGGCACTGCTGGCTCTGCAACGTTAGTCCAGAGCTCCTGAGACTGCTTTGCCAGTCAACTTGGACACCGAACAGTGGGGTGTCAGAGAGGTGACACATGAGGTGAGGGTGGCTTTAGGGAATAGTGCGTCAGCGCTCTGACCCATTCTGAGTCCAGCGCCTCACAAGAATGCCAGCTCAGGACGCGACAATCTCCCGCTATCACCACTCTCAGAAGGCGGCAAAGGTGTCATGACTGCATACACTCAAGACTAACATTGTCAGGACAGCTTGGTACTGTCACGAAAGTTACTAACCTCAGGGCAAAAAAACAAAGCCCCGCTAAGTCCCGGTCTGTAAGGAACACCTGTAGGTGACGGGCCACCTGAGGCGGGCTGCCATCTGCCCACGGCTACCTCTGATGCTTCCTACCCTTCTAGGTGTCTGCGGCAAGGTGGCTGTCTCTAATTTTGTAATTCAAATGGATAACATCATTCTAGCTGGGTTTTTCTCAATTAAAATTATTTGAAGGGGAGCATAAAAGCATTTTTCAGCTTTGATTTTGTTATCTTTTGATAAAATTTGCATGCCTGAAGCTACTATATCCGTAATCACCTTATGAGAAACAATTGCATTTCCTAGTTTTAAAAAATACATAGTCTGATTAATAGTCATTTGAGAATTCACTCTCAAAATGACGAAGACAAGCTACTAGTCCTTGGGTGGCTGCTAAGGAACTTAGTGTTCATGAACAACTCGAGTGCCACTTTTTCTTGAGGCTCTGCCTAATGCTGCAGGTGAGACCCACCCTCCCGCCAGAAATAATCACCTTGTAAGCACACCTGGGAAAAGCCAGGCATGGCAGTGCATAAAACCTAAAGTCCCAGCACTGAGGAGGCTGCGCAGGAGGGTGTTGAGTGCAGCCAGGACTACAGAGTGAGTTTAAGCCTCTTAGTGTTTCATAGCAAGATCTATTTCACAAAAACAAAACAACACAAAGACTTCAAAACAAAGTGTTTCCCAACTAACAGTTGAGCGCTAAAGCAGTCTGTGCAACAGCACATACTTGTGGCTACGTTCACACAGTAAACCATAGAAACACACTGGCTCTGATGGCTCCCTGCAAAGACAGACAGACTGACCAGTGTTTACTTAGTATTGCCACCGTTGGCGTCTTCGCTCAGCAGGACGTTAGAGAGGCTTACCCTGCGCCCGCAGTCCAGGAAAGACAGGCCCAATGCGATCAAACACTGCCAGCCCTGGAACAGAAAACAGTGTCACTCAGCCACCCAGACTGCTCAGCCGGTGCTGTGCAGAGGGCCGCGTGCCTCCTGCCCCCACCATCCAGCTTTGTCCCTTCCTGTCCACCAAGGGCTGCCCAAGCCAGGCCTCAGGCCTCTTCTGCTTCAAACCGCCCTGGAGGTCCCCCAAAGCCTCTCAAAACTGGGTGCTCTCTGTTCCTAGTGTTTTGTGTGTGCTTGTTTCCTCAGTGGGAACCCTCCGCAGCTCTCCAGGGCCTGGGAACCCTCCACAGCTCTCCAGGGCCATTCTTCATGTTTCCCAAGGTTTCAGAGTGACTGCAGACTAGCAGTAAGCTCCTCTCCCGGCGTTGAGCAAGGAGCAGTAACCAAGATGTAGAATTGGCCTATCTCCACATCGGCCTCAGACAGTCTCACTAGCCTTAGGGCCCCAACACAGCTCAGCACCTTCATAGAGAATTTAAAAAGCACTCCTGCTAAGGACACATCCAGTTCTTTGGGTTTCAGAGGTCCTAGGCTAAATGTAACCTCGTATGCCCAAGGTTTATGGGAAGGGGAAACGCTGCGCTGATCCAAGGCACGTGAAGTAATTTTCTCCATCAGATTCTAATCTGTGGCAGACATGGGTGCAGTGCTCCAGAGAACAGCATGGCAGGGCCTACTCCGACTTCAACCCTTGCCACGGCAGACATGGGTCAGTGCTGCTGTTCCAGACTGCATCACCCGGAATCTGTTCTACTGCGATGGCTTGTGCACAGTAAGAGCAGCCGGAAAGAAGACGGGAAGCGGAATACACCTGTCTGCCCGGATGCGTGTGTGACTTAAGCTCTTGCAGAGGCCGCAGTTCCCCATGCCTCGTGTTTCTCCTGCTGAATCCAGAGCGAGGCGGGAAGGCCTGTGTCCTATTGCTGCCTTCCTCCTCCAGTGCTGGTGCCACAGGCACACACAACCACTGCCAGCTTTTGTATGTGGGTCCTGGGGATTTGAACTCGCGTCTTTATGATTGCACAGCAAGCATGCTTACCCAGTGAGTCGTCTCCCCAGTCCCCACCTGTACTTGCTTTTTAATGTTGGTTTCTTTTTTAATCACTTATTATTATTATTATTATTATTATTATTATTATTGTGTGTGTAGTGAGCGTAGGTACTCAGGTGCCATGGCACATATGTGCAGGTCGCAGGAAGTCTGAGGATAACTTTCAGGAGTTGGTTCTCTCCTTCTACCATGGGATAAAATTCTTGGGATCAAATTCAAGATGTCAAGCTGGACAGCAAGTGCCTTTACCCTCTCACAATCTTGTTTCTCAACATACAGTAACATTCTCCTTAGACAACTAAATATCGTATCCTTTAAGAATCTACAGAAATAAAAAAATAGGTATAAAAACTAAAACAAGTCAGGTGTGGTGGAGCTCGCCTTCAATTCCAGCGCTCGCAGAGGCAGGCGCATCTCTGTGAGTCCAACGCCAGCCTGGTCTACAGAGTGAGTTCCAGGACGGCCAGGGCTACACAGAGAAGCCCGTGTCTTGAGAAACAAACAATTTTATGATTCAAAATATAAATGTCTGGTGGGAATGGACCGCAGTATTAGAATGCTTGCCTGCACTGTATAAGCCTGAGTTTAATCTCCAGCTCTAATAGCAACAAAAAATAACGAGATTTCAGAAACAGCTGACTTGGCAGTGCCACATAAACTGCTGAGTTCTTGGGGACCATTCCTTAGTACAGCTAGCCCACCGTACATCCCAGGTACCAGTGCCCCATCCCCTCACGCTGGACTTACCAGGTAGAACACAAAGCCCAGATAAGCCACGCTCACCACCGCAGCCACCACGTACAGTGCCACGTGTCCTAGCTCCTGGACATAAACCACTACAAAGTACATGTTGATGCAGCAGACGAGAAGGACCAAGATTCCACCTGCGATCCTCCAGCCTCTGCAAAATAAGCAGCTCCGTGAGTGCAACAGCCCAGCTGTGTCTCGTCAGTTCCCGGGACACGGGCTGGAGACTAAGAGTGCCAACATCAGTGATAATGCAGAAGGGACTGGGTTAAACTGCCTGCCATTGACGTGTGTACACGGTGTGTGCCTGTGTGGGCACACGCCTACTATGACACACGCACGAAGGTCAGAAGACCACTTCTGTAGACTCATTTTTCTCCATCTTCCTTTATACAAGTTCCAGGAATCGAACTCAGGTTGTCTGGCTCGTATGGCAAGCATGTTTATCCACTGAGCCATCTACCTCTCTGGCACAAAAACCTAGCATTTAAGACCCTAGAAATCAGCCCGGTGGTGGTGGTGGCGCAGGCCTTTAATCCCAGCACTCGGGAGGCAGAGGCAGGTGGATCTCTGTGAGTTTGAGGCCAGCCTGGTCTACAGAGTGAGTTCCAGGACAGACAGGGTTACAGCAGAGAAACCCTGTCTTGGAAAAACAAAAAGCAATCAATCAATCAATCAATCAATCAATAAATAAATAAATAAATAGAAATAAAAAAGACCCTAGAAATCAGCAGGTCCTAGAAATGCAAGGGAGCTGTTCAGCTAGACGTGGGAACATGATCCAGGAGCAGATCTGTATGAGGACTCCGAGAGCCTATGAGAAAACTCCAAGGAAACAAGACGAGAGTCTTGTGACCTCAGTTTCTTCAAAACGTGGAATTGTTCTCGGAATGTGTCTGCGTGCTCCTCCCAGGTGAGACAGATAAGAGTGAGTTTACTTCAGATTACTCATTATTGCTTGCTGCTGTTATTCGATTAAATGTCTAAACTCTTCTTTATATGCCCCTATGGAAAACATGTTTTTGCCACGTGTGGCTTGTCCTTGTGACTGTGTGCAGCTTGAACGCGTGAGAATTTCCTCAGGTGACCATTCTTAACCCTGAGTGTAGCTGCCTGCGGCCCTGAATGAAGCTGGCTACTGCACAAGACTCTAGTCCGCCTCGTCTCCCAGGTTCACCTGGGACCCAACAGGACAACGAGCACCTGTGCTCACTAGTTCTCCTGCCAACTTGACAGCCTAGAACCACTTGGGAAGGGAGTCTTAATGGGGAATTACCCCCCGAGCTGGCTTGTGGCACACCTGCAGGCACTGGTGTTGAAGACCCAGCCACTCAGGGTGGCACCACTGCCTGGCCAGCGCATCCTCAACAGTCCGAGAAAGAAGTGCGCTAGCTTAGAGCAATGCAAGCAAGGACCTGTGCACCCCTTTGTTGGACAGTGGGCGTGGGGTGACTGGCGAAGCTCTGCCTTGACTTCTCCCAAAACGATGGGCAGTAATCTGGAGTTGCGAGCCAAATAAGTAAGCCTTTCCACCCTAGGTTGCTGTTTGCAGAGGTCCTTACAGGACAGATGAAACTAGCCACACCCACCCATCCCTTCAAGGTGCGCACAGACATTATGGGCTGTGCCTTCTCATGGGGTAACAACACAGATTCAAACGCTGGCGGCTGAAGCAGACACAAAGTGCTCCTCCTTTCCTGTGTCTCACACTTGCCATTGTCTCTCTCAGCCAAAGAGGAAGCAGCTCGCAACTGCTTCTGGAGACACATTCTGACTGGCCTGCTGGGCAGAGACCCTTCCCGTGTCCTTGAGAACAGTGCTAAGAATACTCACATTCCATTGGAGAACTCGCTCATCACAGGCCGCAGGCTAGTGAACGTGAGGATGGGTATGAGAGCGAAGGGAAGCTGAAAGGGAGACCAGACGGGGTTGTGTGGATAGTCCAGCTTGTCTCTCAAGCAAAAGCAAAGCAACGGGGCGGGGTGTGGCTTACACTTCCAGTCACAGTGACACTGACAGGGCCTGAGGCAGGCGCTGTGGAGGGACGCGCTTACTGGCGCTGCCCGGCTCTAGTGCCCTCGCCCTCCCCACATCAGTCCTGAAGGCTCCTCTTCAGCTGAGGTACACTGGTTCTGCACAGCACACACCAGCACGGCTCACAAAAAAGAATTCAAACCCCTATCTCACCACACCAAGGGTAACAGTTACTCGTATCACCTTGCCTTTGCCAAACATTACATTTAATTCAGCACTAATCGTGATCCTAACCGTGTGAACAGTGCCTCTGTTTACACACAGAAGTCAACACACCGGGGGCTGGAGATATGGCTCAGTGGTTAGGAACACCTGCTGCTCTTGCAGAAGACCCAGGTTCAGTTCCCAGCACCACCTGGCAGCTCACAACTGTCTGTGACTCCAGTTCCAGGGATCTGATGCCTCTTCTGAACTCTTCAGGTTCCAGGCACGCACACAGTGCTCAGACAGACGCAGAGGTATGTCTGATACTGATACGAACAACATATTAGATGTGGCTTGTCCCGTGGCCTCCGTGGGAGCGAACAGTTCTTAGGATTCACTGAGTGACTCGCACGTTTCATTCATTTACTTATATGCATGTGAGAGAGAGCGGGGAGAGGGATGGACGACGGATGGATAGACAGGCGGACGCACAGATAGGGAGCAAGCCCACACCGTGGCTGGGAGGTCAGAGGGAACAGCTCTTCCCTTGCACTGTCTCGATCGGACTCAGGCCCTCGAGCCTGTGCAGCTGCCACAGTTCCTCACAGAGCCGTCCTTCGGGCCTCTGTTCTCTGCTGCACAGGAGCATAGCTCATAACTGCCGTCTGACAAACTTGCCAGCCTTCCCCTTCCTCTCAGCCTCCCAGAGTTCCCAGCAAAGCATGAGGCATGGAGTCCGAGGGCCGGATTTCACGCTGACTCAATGCAGCATGAGCTCCCGGCCCCTCACTCACCTGCAAGCTCTGCAGGACGTTCAGGAAGTCGTTCATCCCCGTGAGATGCTCCACGTCTTGGAAGACAGCGACGAGCAGCGTGGGGATGACCGCGATGGAGCGCGTCAGGATCACTCGGGCGAAACGCGACCACTTGAGGTTCAGGAATCCCTGGGAGAGAGCACAGAGCTGGTGACGGCACGTGACAGGGAAAAGAAACGCTGGGGAAGTCAGGGAAGCCCTTAGGAGCAGGGAGGGCTGTGCTATCTGTGTGTGCTCATCAGACGCACCTCCATGACGAACTGGCCAGAATAGGTTCCTGTCATGGTGGAGCTCTGCCCAGCAGCCAGGATCCCCACTGCCCAGATGTAGAGAGCGGCAGGCCCGAAGTAGCATCCCAGCACCACGCCCTGTCACAGAGAGGGAGAGGCCTGTCAGGGACTTGCTCAGGTAACACGCAGAACACCCTTCCTGTGAACGCCCAGAGAGAGACAGACTCTGGGCACTGGACCTGATTCTAGAGGCTTCCAACCTCAGCTCTGCTGGATACCTTCATTCCATAGCTCAGTCCTGTGTTCCTAAGGCCTTCAGCTTTAATGCCACCGTAAATAATGAACCTTGTTAAGCGCGCTCCTTAGCGCCCTTTTCTGGGAAATGGAGGAGTGTGGAACCATGTGCACCTCACACGCACAGCACACGCTCTGCTCCTGGGGGTCACAGCAGGAAGGGCCCCAGAAGCCGGAGGAGCACTTTGCTAAGCTCACTTTGTCACTCCAGCCAATGCCTGTGAAGCGTCAGTGCCCTCTCAAGTCCAGCAGCTGCTGCTGTAACCTATCTGCCCGTCTTCTCTCTGCTCCCCCAGAACCCCACACGTGCACCTGGCATACGGGCTCCAGAAGCAAAAGATTCAGAGGAATTATGCTCAGATCTGAAATGAACTCACAAGGCCAGAGAATACGCTAACCCTAAAAGCAGAGACTGCAAACCGGCCTGCTTACCCCTTTGTAGATGTCCACAGCCAGCGTGGAGTTGTCATCAGGGAAGAGGTCAGTGTGGGGGCTGCTGCTGTTTCTGCAGACACTAACCTGAAACCCAAGGTGTTCAAGGAGAGTTGTTTCTGCAGTAAGAACCAGATAAGAAGTCCCTTCTCATCTCACAAAACTCCTCTATTTAAGACAAGCTGGAGTAAAGCACTCCCGGAGGGTCGTGATGTGGGCAGTAGCTGCGACTGCAATCCTCCCGGGTCTCTCCACACCCTACAGCATCAGAGTTCTGACTGAGCCAGAGTTTGTATGGCAATGTACAAATTATGGAGCATTGGGAATGAAAGCAAGAGGGGAGACAGGCTCTCAGGCTCTGATGGCCCATTCCGGAGGCTTGCTAGAAGAATCTCAAATTTGAGGCCAGGCATAGGGAGAACCTATCTAAACAAGCACACCTAAAAAACAAAGGCAGGTGTGGTAGCCCCACCTTTAATCCCAGTACTTAGGGGGCAGAGGCGGGTAGATTTCTGTGAATTCTAAACCAGTCTGGTCTACAGAATGAGTTCCAAGCCTCCAGCCAGGGCTACACAGTGAGATCCGTTTTCAAAAACCAAAACGCAAAACAAAAAACAGAAAACAAAACAGAGCTTGGAATGTGAGCGAACACAGCAATAAGGAGACCTCAGTCAAACCGTCCTGTGGAAATAGCTGGTCAAAACTAGATAGGAATCTGGTAAGTAGCTCCCCAGTGGGAGGCTCTTAACATCAAGCCCAGCATCTTAAACCAAACCACACAAAAATCTTAAAGAAAAACAACCCAACAAAACACATAGGCAGCAGTGATTAGGGGGCCAAGCCCTGCCCCAGAGTGTGTGCTTTCTGTCTGCCAACTCTTCCTAACCTGGCCTCAGCCATCAAGACCAGCAGCCAGGCCGGCAGAAGTTGACACAAAGGAAACAGAAGACAGAGCAAACAGTCAAGACCCCTCTGCAACAGCATCAGGACCGTGAGTCTAAGGCCAGGTCTTCCCAGCCCACCCCTGGGATGGGTGGGGTCAGGCTTTCTCAGCCTCTCCCCACAGATGAGGAGTAGGAGACACCTGGGCTTCAGGTGGCCCACATTTCCTGAGTTCCAAGTCCCTGCTCTTTTCTGCCCCATCCCAGCATGCAGGTCACCTGGCATTCGCCACCAGGACCTTGCGTACTCACCACCCAGGACCTTGCGCACTCACCACCCAGGACCTTGCCTACTCACCACCCAGGACCTGGCACTCACCACCCAGGACCTGGCACTCACCACCCAGGACCTGGCACTCACCACCCAGGACCTTGCCTACTCACCACCCAGGACCTGGCACTCACCACCTGCTCGTTGGTTTTTCCAAAAAATGCTTCAGCAAAGACTGAGACGACAAAGACATTGATGATGAAGGAAACAAAGAGCGCAATGCAGGACTCGATGAAAAAGTACTTATTGGCTTCTCGAATCTCCTGCTTACTGGCCCGGTTTACCTGTCTGGACTAGAGAGAACAGCAGCAGTCATTTTCCACGAGTGGCAGCCAGTTTCTTTGTGACAACTCAGAACTTGAGTCAGCTGAAAGACTGAGAGGCCAGCCACGGACTAGACAGGCGTGGGGCTCTCAGCTCACTGAGCAGCTGAGAGCCCCACAGCCTTTGGCAGCAGCGCACGACGGACGGGAAGACAACAACCAGGTGGCTGCTGGCCGGGGCTGGCTATCCCGCAAGGGACACCTGACTCAGCGACTCTGGTAAAGCCCTCCTCTGCTCCCACCTCAAGGCTTCCAGGCCTTTCACGAAGAACACTGGCCGGGCGTTTGGTGGGTCACGTTCCCGGTCAAGCAGCCCGCCTGAGGTATGCTGTGCTCTTTCAGAGCTCTAAAAGTCACCCGAAGCTTGTGTCCCACAAGCGATCCGGAGGGCACTGCTCACCTTGACCAAGGCAGAATGCAGGTACATGTTGTGCGGCATGATGACAGCTCCCACGATGCCCACAGCCTGCTCAACCTGTGGGGTGCGGCAGCCTGAGCAGGACGGCACGAACATGCCTCTGAGTACTTCGCTTTGGCTGGGCTTCACTGTAACATACTACACAGCAAAAAGCACCCATTAGCTTTACTGGGGCGGGAAATGGGGAGATCAGCACAGGGCAGCTCTGGCGTCCTGTCCTTTACCCCCTCCTGTAACAACTGCCTGGAATACAAAGAACATGGTCAGGGACGTGCCTAGCATGCGGAGGCCCAGGCATTTGGAATCCCCAGCTACACCCAGGTGCACGGAGCTGATGCGGTCTGGTGCAGAATGCCTGCACAGGCACATGTCGGAGCTCGAGCCCCCTCTGCTTGCACTACCTGGAGATGTGGTGGCAACTCTGGCAAGAGGAGCCTCCCTGAAGCAGGTCAATGCGGACAGGTTTCCTGTCCTTCTGTGATCCTGCCTGCACTGAGGGAGTCTCCTAGCTACATCTGCCAGCAGGGTGTTTTGCCCAAGGAACTATGAGCCAGACAGAGCCCCCTGAAACCTAGCTAAGTAGATCTTTCCTCCTCCTGTTATTTTTTTTAACACAAAGTTAACTAATCCCAGGGCTTGTTGCCAGGGTTCAGAGGATTCAGAACTGTATATTCTGAATATCTTACTTTCACTTAAAACGTACAGAGAACACAGTGTCCTGAGGAAAGACACCGGCCCGAGGTCTTGCTGTTACTCCCATCACTGACTGCTGACATGGATCCAAGAACAGTTCTGGAGCCCACGTTCTCCATGCGGCTGCTCACTGCTCACCTATAAACCACCTGCACTTGACTAGTGTGGGGGGCTGGCCACTCCTTAGCCCACTCACCCCAACTTTCTCCTGGGTGAGGATTGCTCTTGTAAGCCTTGGGACAACCTAAAAATTCTACTCACAGACTGGAAATCTTTTTAATGTTTAGGCAGGCCTGTAAGTAGAATCCACTTTTAACAACAGGACATAAAAAGGTACAAGTAATGGTACTGATCCCTGGGAATGGGCAAAGCACAAGCCAGGAAAATAACTGACCTTCTATAACTCATTAACAATTTGTCTCACTCTGTAGGCCTGGCCGGCCTGGAACTCTCTATGTAGATCAAGCTGGCCCCACACTCAGAGACAGCTCTCCTCTACCTCCTTAACAGCTAGTCTTAAAGGTGTGCACCACCATATGCACCATCAATTGTTTTAATACAGAAAATAGTTCAACCGAGATTAATCTTACCATGATGAGCACCAACAGAACATCTTCGAGACAGCAGACAAGAGCCCTGCCTCCTCTCAATCTCACTCCAAATCTATTTTGCTGTCAGGGTGGCTAATTTGGAACCAAAAACATTGGTCCTGGAAGGGCCTACGGAGTCTAGTCATTTTTGACCCACGCAAATCTCTACAGGCCTCCCGACACATGAATCCTCAACTTGGTTCAGTACAACAGAACTATTCTGGCGTTATTACTGTTTTTATAATAAAAGATTACAAGCAAGACAAAATGAAGCCTTGTTTTGCACAGTTAACCAGCAGCCTGTGACACTGGCCCCTTGTCTTGCACAGTTAACCAGCAGCCTGTGACACTTACCTCGTATCCGAATGTGAGGGCCATAATCGTGATGAGAAAGCCAAAAAACGCTTCCAGTTTCCGCAAGCCTAAAGGGGAAACGCAGCAGTGAGCACAGGAGCAAACTTCCCACAGCCGTGCCGGAAGCTGGTGGCTGGTCATCCCGCCAGTCCCACTGTTCTTACCATATTTGTCCAAAAAGAGAAATACAAAAGTATCTGCGATGGTGATGAGAACTCCACCCCACAAGGGAACCCTAGGTTCGAGATAAGAAATGGAGATTAAAGACCCAGGGAAGACGCTCTCTTCATGTGTTGTCTAGCAGAGAAACCCTGGAAAAGCTGGGCCCCAGGGAGGAGCAAGGCAGCAGAACCAGGCCACGAGTGGCTGAGAGGCAGCATCAACTCAAGTCCACACTCACACTCTCCCTGGGAGCCTACTGCGTCGATGTGGATGCGCAGCTGAAACGCATGCGGCGTGTGCAGAGAGCCTCACCGTGCAGTGGGACGAGCAAACGAGTCATGTTATAGAAAGCCACACCCTCTGGTTAAACAGAAGTGTGCACAACCCGCCATGGGAGTGGGAGCTGCAGGGACTGCGTCTGCAGGGAGATGAAGGTGGCTCTGGACAGGCTGACTCCTGAACCTTGGAAACGGGCGGCTTGTTTTACCCTGGCTTTGGAATCCAGCTCAACCCGACAGTGCTGTAGGAAACCCTCACCTTCCTGCAGACAGGAGGTTGATGGCAATGGCGGAGCCGATGACTTCCTGCATATCAGAACCAATGATCGCCAGCTCCACCATCAGCCACAGGACGATCCGCGGGACCTACAAGGCAGGTGGTTCTGATCACTCATCTCTAAGAACTTCCTCCTTTGTCTGGAGTTCAGATTTTGGCACAGACCCACAGACAGCCTTACGTAAGCCCCAAGACCAGAGAGGAAGTTCCAGATCCCAGCCCCACACAGCGCACTGCTGCACACACCCCGCACGGAGCAGGAGAGCGTGCTCCCTGCGGGAGACTGGGAACAAGGCTAGGGCGGACAGGCTCACTGTCTCCCTTGTCCTGCTCAGGGGAAGAACAGAACGTCTAGACATTACTCTCCACTTACTATCTTGCCTAAAAACAATCTAAAAAGTTTTAGGGAAAAACAAATACACAAACATGGTCAAAATGAGAGTCAAGAGAGAATAAGAAACGAGCAATTAAGAAAATCTGTCTTGACCATGGACAAAATTACAAAACAAACATGGGGTAGACTCTGCTATCTGACTAAATAATATATGCAAGCAAATGAAAAAGTCATATCCAGAAGCATTCAGGATAAAGGGCTAGAAAGACGTCTCAGAGGCTAACAGCACATACTGCTCTTCAGACCAAAGACTGGATCTGATCCCAGCACCCATGTCAGGCAGCTCACAGCTCCTTCACATCCAGCCCAGGAGCCCCTGAAGCCTCTGGCCTCTGCAAACACCAACACTCACATGTACACACCCACATGCAGGGCTGTCCCAGAGCTAAGAGGGCGTTGAAGTGTGCTTTGAACCCTGGAATCCTCACCCTGAGAGCAGAAGCTGTGCGGCTGCTCCCCTCCTACTCTGACAAACCCCAGCGAGCTCCAGTGCTGCTGCCTTCACAGCAGGGCACTGATCAGACCCCGCCTCCTCAAGGAACCGGCCTGGCTGATGCTCATCTGACCTCTGTGACTAGAAGGCTGGGCTCCTCTCCTCATAAGGTAAGGCGTCTTCCTCTGGCCCTGAGAGACCACTGCCCAAGCAGAAGAGGCTCCCCCAGGACTTTGGTCCCAGCCAATGACAATCCGGCTACCTAGGCCTGGTTGTGAGCCTCCCCCAAGCAAATGGAGCTGCCCTGGTACCACTACCTTAACCAATGGCCCTTCTCTCTACCCTATAAATGTGGCTCTCCACGCTTCAATACACAGAGCTGTATTCACTGAAAACCGCCTCCCTAGAAATCATTTCTGGCTTGGCTCTTATCTTCTGAACGAAGACTTGCATGGACCCACAGACATGCCACCCTGAGCTCTCCTCCTCAGAGTTGAGCTGGTGGTCAATGGCTTAGCTACCTCCCCAGGAGGGGGCAGACAAAAGAATCAATACCCACACACATGCACATAATCTTAAAAAAATAAAAATAAATATCTTTAAAAGTGTTCAGGGATGCTGGGCAGTGGTAATGCACGCCTTTAATCCCAGCACTCGGGAGGCAGAGGCAGGCAGATCTCTGTGTTCGAGGCCAGCCTGTTCTACAGAGTGAGTTCCAGGACAGCCAGGGTTACAACAGAGAAACTCTGTCTTGAAAAACAGACAGACAGATAGGTAGATATAAATCAATCAATCAATCAATAATAAAGTGTTCAGGGTACACTAGTTGAGAATAGATGGAATACAGCAAATCAGGAAACTAAATCTGAACCAGATGAGTGGAAAGACAAATTTAGTTAATGTTGGCTTACTGATGCCAGAAAGAAAGTCTCCAGATACTTACTATCCAAAAGTTACCTCTCACAAATAGCTATTAATATGCACAAAGAAAAAGAAACTAAAAGAAATTATAAAATAACAACTTTTTTTTTGAAAAGTTGGTAAAAATAATTTTTATTTACCAGGCATATGCCTAAAACACCAGCACTCAGGATTCTAGCAAGACGATCAAGAGTTCAAAAAGGCTACAGAGAGGGGAGAAAAGGGGGGGCGGGTCAGGGGGGCCGCCTAGGAGAATAGAGAAGAAAAACAACACAAAACCTCCATGCTCAGTCAGAAATGAGACTAAACATTAGACACACCCAAGGGAGGCCCATTTCCTATCTAAAAATGAAACTAACTTAAAAATCCTTTCCAGCCCGACAGCAGAGGTCAACTGCTAGGTGTCTGTCGAGTATACGGGAAGGCCTGAGCTTTGCCCTCGGCACCACTCCCTCCAAGTCTCCCGACAGAAGCCGCTCCCACTTTAGGTGGCAGTAGGACAGGCAAGATACTTAGAAGGAAGATACAGGAACAGAGTGAATTGACAATAATTAGCAAATCCAAAGATCCTGCAGATATACTTTGTGAAAAAAGAAACAAGCAACCGCCATTTTCAAAGTGATGGTGACATGGAACAGGACGGGAACCGGTAAACGTGTTTCCCTGAGGAAACCCGGGGGACACTGAGTTCCAGAGCCAGGCACACAGTGAGGGCCGCTGTTCTGGGGTGCGAGCGGTGGAAACAGGCCGTTAGGTGCTCAAGGACATCCTTGGCTAAATGCAGATGCACTGCCAGCCTGGGCTACAGGCGTGAGTGACTGAAGGGAGGCAGAAGGGTTCCTCGGTCCTTCTTGTTTCAGAGCCTGGCCCCAACTCCACCCGGACTGGGACCAGAGATTCCTGTGTGGGTAAAAGACAGACAGGACAGCATGGCACTCACCTTGGGGTACTGCCGGTGACACACTTCAGCGAGGTGCAGGCCGGTGACCACTCCGAGCCTCGCCGCAAGGCGTTGGAGCAGCAGCCCCACGATGGTAGCCAACAGAAGCACCCAGAGCAGCTAGGAGGAGCAACACCCCACGTTCATTAGACAACTTGGGGTCTCCTTTGTTGTTTGGGGATGTCAATGGCAAACAGTGCAGTCAGAACAAGGCCAGGTCAGGAATGTGGTCCCAAGTTCCGTATCAGCTTCTACACATGACCTACCAGGCAAGTGGGTCCCCACCTTCCTAACACTGCAGTCCTCATGCTGTGCTGACCCCAACTGTAAAATGATTTTTGTTTTTACTTCATAACTGTAATTTTGCTATTGTCATGAATTGTAATGCAGATGTCTGATATGCAGATGGTCTTAGGCGACCCCTGTGAAAGGAGCATGTGACCCCAAGGGGGTCAAGACCCACCAGTTGAGAAGTGCTGTACTAGGCGACTTGCCTCTCTCTAACCTCGGTCTCTCGCCTGTTGTCTCCACTGCCAATGAGGACCTGGGCACCGGGAACAATGGGGAGGTGTGGCGGCTTGAATGAGGATGGCAGTCTCCCATCTGAACGCTGTCCCCAGTTGGTGGGACTCTTCGGGAAGGATCCGGGGTGTGGTCTTGATGGGGCAGGTGTGTCGCAGGGGTAGGTTGTGAGGCTTTGAAAGCCTCCCGTCACCCCAGTGTCCCCTCTGCCTCTCAGCTGTTTGCTGCGTGCTGCCCCCCTCTCCTCTACCACCATGGACCCTAACCCTCTGAAACTGTCAGCTCAATTAAAACTCATTTTGTATTGTAATTGTCTTGGTTGTGGTGTCTTGTCACGGCATTAGAACAGTAACTAAGGAGGTTAGGGACACCAAGCCAGACCCTTCTGCGATGCAGTCAAGTCTTTACATAACATAGCATCCCCCGAGAACTTCAACAGCCTGCTGATCAGAAGCCAGACCAATATTCTGTCAACTAACACCTGCTTTACACTTGCCTTAGCCAAAGGCCAAGAAGCAATTGGCATATTTTGTATGGATATATTATTCATACATGTGGTGAAAACTACATGACAACCCAAGAACCAAAATACATCCCTTACTGAAGAGAAAAGCTGCTCATACAGAAATGACAACAGCATTACAAGCAATCACAGCATGAGCCGCATAGCAACAGGCGGCTACCACAGGGCACACTGCAGCTAGTTCTACATGGTTCGGAGGTAACACGTCTTATATTTCTCTCAAGAGAGAGTTGTCCCACCATGAATTATGTGTGTGTAGAAGATGGGATACATTTTAAATTTTCATGGTAGATTTTGATATATCCTGGGGTAATAAATTATAAAATAGATTATCTGAGCCAGGAATGGTGGCACATGCTTTTAATCCTAGCACTTGGAAGGCAGAGACTGGCTGATCTCTGTGAGTTCGAGGTCAGCCTGGTCTACATAGTGAGTTCCAGGACAGCTATGTAATGAGACCCTCTCTCAAAAAAACTAGCTAATTAAAATAGAGTATCATCTGTATGTATTTTATTCATTCATGACAAACCTAACCTTTAGATTTTCAGTATTTCTAAGCTCTCCAGGTCATCTGTGGTTTTTACAAGCTGCTGCTGATCTAGAAAGAACCTACATGTAAGTAGACATGCAGTTCAAATCTACGTTGTTCCAGGTCATCTCTACCTAGAGGTAGAGCCTGAGGCTACTCAGTAAGAGCAGGAGAAAGGCTGCCAGAGTCTACCTCGTGCTCAAAAGGACAGTGATAGCCTGGCAGGTCTTGGAATCCATCCTCAGCACTGCAAAGTAACAGTAACAGTAGTGAAAACTGTCATCCAGGCAGAGTAAATGGATGCTCACCTTAAATCCAGCCACTGCTCCAGACTGCAAGTCAGATTCGATGTTGCCTGGATCCAGGTAGGCAATGCTCATAAGAAAGCCAGGTCCCGTGAACGCCCAGAGTTTACGAAAGCTAAAACAGGAGTACTATAAAAAAAAGAGAGGGAATCCAGCCTGAGTGTCACCTGTTCTAACCTCTCCGCTATTTCACCACCGGTCAGGGAGCAACACCAGCGTCCTGGGATCGGTGTGGGGGGCCGTGTGCCCAGGGTCCCACCCAGTCACCCACTCCACGCCAACAAGATGGCCACTTCTCCCAGTGACAGCCCTTCCTTTCCCTGCGCTCCTTCAGCAGCTCTTCTAGAGTACACAGTGCCACCCGCTCCCCACACAGGACCAGACCACATTTGAAAACGGAAAACACAAATCCACACTTTCCTAAGTAGACTCCCTATCTGAGGCCTTTCCCACAGTGGCTTATTTATTCAGATGATAAAAAACTGCAGTTGTCAGAGCCGGGATGCCAGAATGAGGCTGAAGCTGCCAAGCCTGAGGAGGCTCGCAGACCTTCCCCGGGACACAGCCTCAGGGCCCTGGCACTGACCTCCTCCTCAGGGATGGGGATCTTCTCATCGAAGTAGGTGGTGAAGGGCTCCTCGGAGTCCCCAGTGGAGTGCGGGAGGGAGGAGTTGCTGTAGGCAGGGTTGATGGCACCAAGACTAGCAGTGTCTCCATGGTCTCCAGAAGCTCCATCTGCGTTAACATAAACAGCTCCATAAGCGTTCTCAGCCATGATGGAGTACTAGCCCACGTCTGGTACATGCTTCCCCATCACTGAGCAACAGCTTGAGACCCAAAATCAAATCGCCTCACGCCTGCACGCACAAGAGACCAGCCTATATGCGTATGTGTGCGTATATGTGTGTGTGTATGTGTGTGTATGGAGGGGGGGGAGAGAGAGAGAGAGAGAGAGAGAGGCGCAGACACAGAGACAGGGTCTGGGTAGCCAGGCTGCTCTGTCCCACAGATGACTCTGAACTCCACCCTCTTCCTTTACCTCCCAAGCGAGGGTCACAGCATGTGCCACCACACCTGATTAGTGTGGTGCTGAGAACTGAGCCAGGGCTCCATGCACACTAGGCAAGCTCTCTGTAAGTGAGCTGCGTCCCCAGCCCAATAAATTACCTTTCCTAACAAGGTAGGGCATGCGCTTGGTTAAATGGACGGCTAGCTGGCTGTGTACAAGCCTGTAACCCTGACACCCAGGAAGCTTCCCACACCAGGTGGGAAGACAAACTCCAGAGCCGGCCTGAGCTACACAGCAGATCCTATCTCAGAGGAAAGAAAACGAAGCCTAAAGGCCTTCAATAGCGCTCTCGTCCTCGGCCAGTTCACTATCTTATTAATCCTTTGAGACTTCCACACAGTGAATTCTGATCATAGTCACTCCCACCCAACCCCCGCTTGTGCCTTCCCTGGATCTCTGGTAACGGTAACCTGCCTCGCACACTTCTGCGCACCTGAGAATCTTTAGAATCATTTCACTTTTCACCAAGAACACTGACGTGCTTGAGAGGCTAAACCAAGGGGATCACCAGGAGGTAGCCTGGGCTACAGTTTAACAAGACTGTGCCTTAAACAAATGAACAGTTCATACCTAGGACTCACTCTAAGAGTCACCTTGGGACAGCTCCGTCAGCCTCACACAATGGAAAGCTGGAAACCTGCCAGAGCTCAGGCTAAATGTGACACTAAAAGGCAGGCCGTGAGCAGGAAGACGGGAGGCTGAGGCCTACGGCAGGACCGCAGGGCTGGTGGTCACGGGAGGTCATGGGTGCTAGCACCTTGTGACCACAGGGCTCACACAAGCCTGACAGCAGGTTTCGCTGAGCTCTGCATTTTACAGCTAATCTTAAATGCCTGGAGGGGAGCCCAGCAGAAAGGGGCTAGTCTACCAGGAGAGTTCAAAGACCACTAAGCCTCGGGAGTCAGAGCTGTTGAACCACAAAGCTTTCCCAGACTCTCAAGGAAGTAGGTCCAAATCATCTTCACCAGGAAGGAGAGGGAGTCCAGAGGGAGCTCAATGGCACTGCCTCGAAAGCACCACTGCTCTAGAAACCAGCCTGGCTAGTCTCGACTCAGCTGGCAATTAGAAACAAGACATGAGGCGGAATTCTATGATTATAAATTTATTTTCAGCCTGTCACCAGGTAGGACACTGGATTCTTACAACAGACACACAGGGACAGTCTGCCACTGACTACGGCCCAATCCCATGGGGAGGATGACAAAGCTCTAAGTTACCGTCTGGCATCTTTTCTTCAGGATCCAGCACCATGGTGGACACCCGTGTGTCTGCGTTCTTAGAATAGGACCCTAGAAAAAAGAGACGGCGGAGGGTCAGCAGGAACAGAACCAACACTCCCTCGCTGCGTACGTCTGAACCCTTGTGTCAAAGGAACAGTTCCCCTATTAATTAGCTAAACTTGAAAATAACCACAGCTTTCAGAACAGGGTTAAGAGACATTAACAACACCACAAAAGGCAGGCCGGGTGGCTGTGGTGTGCGTGCCATCAATGTCTCCCCAACACTGGGGTCCAGGCAGCCACACGTGGTTCTCACATGGGTCCTTGTGCAAGCACCATGGTGAGCTAGCTCTTCACCAACAGATGTGTTTTAACATGCACTAGCAGGCTGCCAATCAATAAGTCTTGTCTTTGCCTCAATATTAACCCAAGTAGTAACACCTAAATAATCTTCTATTTCACAACTCCCCTCACCCCCCAGGGTTTCTCTGTTGTAGCTCTGGCTGTCCTGGAACTCACTCTGTAGACCAGGCTGGCCTCGAACTCACAGAGATCCACCTGCCTCTGCCTCCGAGTGCTGGGGTTAAAGGCGTGCACCACCACTGCCTGGCTCAATTTCACAAATTTAAAGAACAGAAAACAGCCAGGTTTGTAATAATGAAATGTGGGAGACGGAGGTGGGAGGGCAGGGAGATCAAGATCATTATCAGCTAGATTATGAGCACTAGGTCATAGGCCTATCTCAAAAAACAAAACAAAATACCACAAAAAATGAATAAAAAAATAAAGAAATCTAGAACTCTCTGGCCTATCTGACAATTTAAACTCGGGGTTCAATTTTCTGGAAAGGCATGAAAAGTACCTTCCAAGTAGAGGTCCACTATTCATTCCCCAAGGGGAAAATACACAGAGCTCCAGCCTCACTCCCAACCTTCTGAAAACTGGGAGAAGCTGGTCACCCACAGGCTAGCCTGCCCTGGGTGCCCAGGAATGCACCGCATGGCGGGACCGGGCCCCATCTATGGAAGCGATGCTTCTCTGGGTGCCAGTGGTGTATCAAGGTGCTCTCTTCCCACCAGCTGGGAAGCTGACAATCTACCCACAGCACACCCTCGACTTGGCCTCACCAAAAAGGCTCAGCTTTTTTTTTCAACGTTTATTTGTATTTTGCAGGGAGGAGCATGGGTGCCACATAACTTGTAGGAGTGGGCTGTGTCCTCCACTGTGCGGACCCGTGCGGAACTCAGGTTTGACAACAGGCGCCTTTCCCTTCCGAGAGCGCTCTCACTAGCCCTAAAAAGGATGAACTTCTAAACTCTTGGCCTTCTTACTCTGTAATCTTTGTTTCAGTTGAAAGAGAAAGTTATTTGCTGGTGTCTACTCCCTACTGGAAGCGGACAGAGCCCTCCTCCCTGCGGAAGCAACTTTCCCACGTGTCCAGTAGACTGCTCCTGCACAGCAGCCCTCCACCTTATTTTCCGGGTGTTCTTCATGAGCCGACATATTCTACCTCACGGTATCCCATCATCTGCACCCAAAAGGGGACTTTAATGTCCTGTCTTCTGGGGCATAAAGCACACCACCTCTTGTTAATTTAAGAAACGCCATCTTTCCCTCAATAGTCACCAGGGCCAAGCATTCTGCAGCAGCAGCCAGCATGTCTCTCTGGTCAGCCAACAGACCCATTAGCACTCACAGATCCAGCCCTCTTCCACCCGCTTACAACGCCCTCACAGGAATCAGCAAACCTCAAGCAGCGCCCCAGTGAGCTCTAGGCCGCGTGGTATGAGAGTCCCGTGTTCTCTGTTCAGTTCTGAGAACAGTCAGTCACCGGACTAAACCAGACTGCTTCCGTGTGAGGGCTGATACCCGTTTAAGAAAATTCAGTGTGTGTAACATACTTGAAAGTTTTTTTTTCTATCCAAAGGGACTTTTAAAAAGTTATATTGTAAAAGGAAGTGGGCCATGGAGAGGCTCAGTGGGTAAAGGTGCTTGCTGCCACGCCTGATGGCTGAGTTCAGTCCCCAGAATCCACACGGTGAGAGGAGAGGACCAATTCCCCACCCCTGCAGGCTGTCCCCCGACCCCCCACCCCTGCAGGCTGTCCCCCGACCCCCCACCCCTGCAGGCTGTCCTCGGACAACTTGCCAGTGGTTATGTGCCAACCACACACACTGAACTTTAAAAAGATAAAATAATCAAACAATCAAGCTAATTGTATATATTTGACTAATATAAGTACACAAGTAACTAAACTAAGTATTTCAGGATAAATTGAGTTTTGTGTTTTGGTTTTTTAAACAGCGTTTTACACTGCAGTCCAGGTTGGCCTGGAGCTTGAGGCAATGGTCGCCTTTGAGCCCAACCGGGCCGGTCACAGCAGCTTCCAAGTGGCGCTCCTACACCGAGCGCAGAGCCAGCAAGCACAGCTCTGGCCTTAGCAAGTCTCCAGAGCGCAGCACTGAGAGGAAGCGGGTTCTACACTGCAGTCTTCTCACCACAGCTGTGGGAAACGAGCCACCAGCCCAGGGTCTGCCCCGCCCGAGGGGCCCACAGGGCAGGAGGAAGGGCGCTGCGGCCTCCGAAGCCCGCGGAGGTGAGTGTGGTGAGCTCGGCAGGGCCGTTCCTCCTATCTCACGCACTCCACTGCATCAAGGAAGGCCGCAGCCTTAGAACAGAGACAGCAGAAACCAGCAATCTGGATTACCACAGATAGCGCTAAGCAGGCAGACCTCTGGGAGCTCAAGGCCAGCCTGGTCTACATATCAAGTTCCAGACCAGCCAGGGCTCGCTGTGAAACCCTGTCTAAAAAATGTTAATAAAAGTTATAAGGCTGTTTTTACAAGTAAAAATGGTGATCAAATCACATTTTATTCAAAAACTCAAAAGTTTGCATATCCTCTGATACAGCAATGAACCCTAAACATGTACACAGGGAAACACACAGAAGCATCAGGGCTCTGACAATGTCTATACCATCGAAGACTGAGAAAAGCCTGGGTTAAGTATGTAGCTGCTGAAATGAGGTGTGCACACAGAGGGTGGAATACTATGCAGCCATGATAAATAAAGCAGATCTACACACTCACAGTGAATCATGCCAGATGTATCTTGCCAGGTGAAAACACCAACTTACTGAACGATATGCTATTATTTGTATAGCAAATAGAGGGGCGAAGAAACAGACCAAAAGCTAGTAACAATGGCTCTCATGCCTGTGCATAAGAAAAGGCAGTGCTGTAAGACCCTCGTTCTCTTGTTCTCCCCCCCACACACACAAACACAAATAAGTAAATAAACAACTGAGACAGGTTTGGTGGCTCACACCTATAATCCCAGGATTGCTTGGGAAGGCCAGAGGGTGATGAGTTCAAACCCAGCCTCAGCTACACAGCAAATCCTAGTCCAGAAGGGCAGAGGCGGGGCGAGGGAGGCAGCAGGATAGTAAACAGGCAGGTGAAGTGGAAGAAGTGGAAGGGAGGACTGAGCAGTAAAAGCGTTTCTCCAGGTTCCCCTGTCACTGTTTATTGAGTGCAGTACGGAGGCCCAGGAGGCCCATGCCCAGGTGTTCAGTGACTTGCAACACCAGGCCCTATTTAATTTTCACAAGACTTAAGCGTCTAGATTCTCACAGCTTTCTGGCAGTCCTCTCATTGGGGAAATTCTGCAAAACTGTGATAAAATCTTGCCAGTGGAAGTCGCGCTGTGGGTGTCTGCGGGCAGGGTCATGGGCAGGCACCAGCAGCCGAGAGCTTCTCCTGTTCTGTCCTCGTGTCCTGAGTGGCTCCAATTGTGAAACGATGACGTCCCAGAGGGCCATCTCCCGACTCTAACCTTGGGGTAGTGGCCGCCCCCCAGGACTCTCAGCACCCACTGCTCACACTAGCTTGTCTTCCGTGCTTGTGAGAACATCTGTAATTTACTAAGAAAATCTGATTACCTTAAAAACCACATGCGGTCAGGGCTGGTGGTACATGCCTGTACTCCCAGCATTCAGGAGGCCGAGCAGGACGACTGCTAAAAGTTTGAGTCAGCCTGGTCTGCCTGCAAGTTCTAGCCCAGCCAGGGCTACATAATAATACCCTAGCTTACAGAAACCAAACGAAGTATGAAATCCTGAGTACATGTACAACTCTAACTTAAACTGCTTTTTTCTTATGTTCAAAAGCTTGAGTTTAAAATGATGATTTCTTGTATTTGCCCCCAAGAGGGCCAAAGGCACCCAGACATTTCATTTCTTTAGGCACAGAGAAGACAGTTCTTGTCACCACCCAGCTGGGGAAGCAGTGGGTTGCTTGCACGCACACTCCCCAGATCTCCCCATCTGCCCACCCTCTTTTTTTCTTCCTGCCTTGCATATTAATAAAATCAAAGTATAGAAACTAGAATTTACAGCTGGCCAGTGGAGGCGCACGCCTTTAATCCCAGCACTCGGAGGCAGAGGCAGGTGGATCTCTGAGTTCGAGGCCAGCCTGGTCTACAGAGTGAGTTCCAGGACAGCCAGGGCTACAACAGAGAAACTGTCTGGGGGAGGGGGAGGGAAAGAAACAAACAAACTAGAATTTACATACAAGTAACCAAGAAAAGTGTTTGTAAAGGAAGTAACAGATCCCTTGGCTATGAACAGGAACGTTCAAGGTAAATGCAAAGCCATCTCCTTTTCTAGTTAGTGCCAGAGACACAATAGTCACAAAGTACAAAACAGTAATCCAGAAGCGGCACTCAGGTGTTTAAAACCCTCTGCCTTTGGTGCTGGAATTAAAGGCGTGTGTAATCACTGCCCAGTGTTTGTATGTTAATATTTTCAAACATAGCTAATTACTTTCAGAATCCTAAATATGAGAAAGAGATTGTAGTGTCTCTCACCTCCACGTGTCAGGGATTGAGCCCCGAGCCTTGAACACATAAAGCACATGCACGTGTGACACTGGGCAACATGCATTCCTCTTCTCTTGAATGTCAGAGTACAACTTTCTCTGCGAAAACCCTAGACTAACAAGCAAACATTTTCAAGTCATCCTTGGCTAAAGGACCCTGCTTTAAAAAATGACCTTAAAACTACAGTCCACTCTCCCTAGCTGGGATCTACTCTAATGCCTTTAATCCCACACAACACACCCAGAACATAAAGTACAGTGTTCCTATTACACAATACCTGAATCAGGGCCAGCTCTAACACAATGGCCATTGAGACTGTCCTTTTGCTAACTTCAAATGCCACAGTAACAATCTCTCCTCCTACCTGTACGACCAGAGCACTCTCGTGTGTACTCAACACCCAATACACTGCCTCTCTCCTGAGCTTGACTTTTCAGTTCTCTTTGAGAGTGGAGGACACACAGACAAGAGAAGGGCCTGGTGTGGTGGAGCATGGAGAGGCAGGGCAGGCTCCGAGTGCACGGCGAGTGCGGCCTACACAGGGAGTCCGGACAGCCAGGACTCCCAACGAGACTCTGTCTCAGACATACATTTTTAAAAAGCAAGAAAAATAAAAAGCCAATATGGTGACTGACTCATGCTTATAACTCCAGCTTTCAGGAGGCTAAAGCAAGAGGCTAAGAGTTCTCGGCCAGTCTAAGCTAGACAAGCCAGATCCCGTCTGGAAAAACACACGCGCCCGCACACAAACCACACAGAAGAAGGGAGGGAAGCCGAGAAGGGAGGGAGGGGAGGGGAGAGATCTGGAAGAGGAATACAGCTGATAATGAAACTGTCTGCCTGGGTGTCCAAGACGATAAGAACACGGGAAAATGTGGCCCAGCTGTCAAGTACTGGTCTGTTAGACAACAGTGTTTACCAACCGTGACTTTATGAAGAAGAGCCTGAGGCTGGAAATGGCTTATAGGTTAAGATCACTCCTCCAGAAAACCTGAGTCCAACTCCCAGCACCCACAGCAGGCGGCTCACAACTGCCTGTGACTTCAGATCCCAGAGATCTGGCATGCTAGCCTTGGTCCGCACTCACACAGGCACAGGGCGGAGGGTGGGAGGCCTGGAGGTCGGTCTACACCACTGAAAGTCCTCCCACGCCTGACCTCACCTCTCAGGGTTCACTCTGACTCCTCTACCTTGGCCTCTGTTTCTCCCAGCTCTGACAGGGCAAGCTTCCTGCAAACCTCCTTCTGACCACAGCTTTACAGCAAGCAGTGTTTCCCTTTGGTGGGAGGGATCTGGTCACCTGGCCTGACACCTCCATCCTGTAGAAGACTTCAAGGGCCCTCTCTACTGGGAAAAGGAAAAGAAAGAAAGAAAGAAAAGAAAAGCCTATCGAAAGCAAATTATCTACCTCTTGGCCTGAATCTTTCTGTGCTACTTACTTAAGTAACTTTTCTCCAGAAAATCTGAAGAATGTTTTTTGTTAGATCATAACCAACCCACTTCCTCTAACAGGTATTAACTTCAAAGTTTACCTTCTTTTCTTAAAACAAAAATGATGTGTCAAGTGAGACAAACAGTAGAAGATTTCCTGGCCCTAGATGCTTCCTTCTGCTCTTTGAACCTGATAAAATATTAATAATTAACATGCAGTGTTCTCCTCTCATTACATATAAATTTTAACAATTTCAACCTAAAGAAGTAGCAAACTATTTTAATACAAAGACACGAAAGTAAACATGAGCCACCTGCACTGGCGAGAGCAGCCACCCAGCCTTCTGCAGTAAGATGTGCTTTCTGTAAACAAAGTTTCTCATTTAGTGATTAGTTCCTAACAGTGTTTCTAAGTGGATAAGGACCCACAGCTTCCAATTCCACCAAGGGGAAAAAGGATTTTAAGGCTCATACAAGGGCATACTTGCATAGGTATCTAAAAACAGCAGCCAACCAAGCTCTCAGCTTCTAAGTCTAATTGAGGATACAATTCTCTAACCATCATTCACTGGGTCACAACTGAACCAAAGCTGCCGGCTAGCTCTGCTGAGGAACCCAGGGAACACTGCTCTCCTCTGAGTAGAACCTCATAGATTCCCATCCAGCTTCCCTATTCCTCGATTCCTCAGCTGCCAAGATGCTCAGGAATTCCCCTTCTGAGTCCCACAAGCCTTCCCGAAACACGAGAAACCACATGTGCCTCAGTCACCGCCTGGTGGGTCTGGGTCCAAAACAAACTCTTAACCCAAGCAACACTGAGAATGGAGTATCTAACAAAAAACATCAGTGAAGTCTCAAGGTTACATTACCAACACAGCTTCTGCAGGAAATAGCCTAAGATGTTGTTTTCCAACCGTATTTAATAAACACTCAGCAGAAGCAGAACGTAAATGCTTGAGATCCCAGCACAGAGGCAGGAGGATTGAAGCAAGGTGGAGGCCAACTTGGTTTACAAATCAAGCTCCAGGCCAGTTAGGGATATATATATATATATATATATATATATATATATATATATATATATATATATATATATATATATATATATATATATATCAAGATCTAGTCTCAAAAAGAAAGGAGTAAGAAGGAACTCTCAGTCACCTGCAATTACCCGCGCGTCGGACTAACAGTACGGCTGGAAAGCACGGGCCTCAGGGATCTCTGGCATCAGCCCAAGGGGTTCTGGTCAAAGCCTTTAGGAAAAACCAGGCAGCGCAGGCAGTAGAGAAAAGCCCCTGGCGGCAGGCCACCGGTCTCAGCGCTGCGTGTTCACTGAGTCACAGGCAGCGACCCTGGAGATCCCGCCACCGCCCCCACCCGAGTGCGGGTCAGAAGAACGCGGCCTCAGCAGCTTGAACGAAACGTTAGCACAGCCGAGGAGCGATGGAACCCGCTCAGGCCGCAGACGCCAGGACGAGGCGCGCAGCTCCGGGTCCCACGCTCACGCAGCTCCCGGAGGCCCGTGGGCCTCGCCGCCCCCCGCGTCTGCTGCCTCGGCTCACACCGACCGGGAGCGAAGGGCGCCCGAGCGTCCCCATCTCCGCAGAGGAGCCTCAGCCTCTGCCGCAGGATACCTCCCGAGCAGTCGGAGGAGCGGATGCAGCCCGAGCGGGGGCCGGACGGACGGGGATCGAGGGCGCCATCAGACAACCGGGCCCAGGCGGCCGCAGAGAAGGGGCGCGTCCACCGCGCCACGGTCTCCCCGAGCGGGGCCTGGAAGGCGCAGGGACCCGGGCTGCACGTACGGCCCGGCGACGGCGCAGCTCTCAACCCGAGGCCTGAGGCCTCCGTCGAGCCGCGCTGCGCTCCCGGCCGGCCGGGGGGAGGCCGCGGTCGGCGGCCCGGTCCGCGGAGGCCGAGGCCCGTGACCCCGGCGCCGGTCCGACCCGGCGCCCTCCGGGTCTCCTCGGGACGCGGCCCTCCGCCGCCGCGCCCAGGCCGCAGGCCGAGCCCGCAAAGCGGGACGCCGTAACCCCTGACCCGCCAGCGCTCGGCTTACCGGCCCCGCCAGCACCTGACACGCCGTCCCGGCGCCTCCATGTCCCAGGAGCCTGCGCCTTGCAGTCAGCCTCCTGCCCTCCCGCGATTGGCCGGCAGGACGGGAGCCCCACTTTCCGATTGGCTGGACTCCCGCAGCTGAGGGACTGCGTGGCCGGCGGACTGGAGCGGAGGCTCCGCCCACTCGCGCTGGGTCTGGGGGCGGGGCCTTATCGGGGGCGGGGCCCGACGGAGGCGGGGCCGGGCCGGAGGCGGGGCCGGCTTCCCAGCAGTGCGCCACGGTCCCAGCAGTTCAAACCCACGCGTGCGCAGGTTGGAGCTGCGTCCCCGGGAAGACCCGGACGTACATTTCTGTCAGAGTTCCCGCTACTTCTAGGCCGCTGCAAGCCTCTTTCCTCCTTAGAGGTGATAACCACGAGATGCAGCTGCACCCGATTACAAGGAACCGTGCTTCCTGGGTCACAGCATCCACGCCTCGCATCTGGGAGGAACCGCGAAACTCGGACCAGTGGAGCCAGTTCGGCCGCATCGGTGGTTCCGCTCCCGAGCTCACGGTGAGTACGTCTCCGTCCCGCCCCACACTTCATCCTTCCCCACAGCAGCCCGCTCCATCCCCAGCCTCAGCCTCACACCCCAGAGCCTTTCTCTGTAGGCGACCGAGAGGGGAGAGAATAAATGCCCCGGCAGGTCCCCCAATTTGCCACGAAGTCCCTGAAAGCCACCAAAACCGAGTTCCCCTACTGGCTACAGCGGTGGACGCGACCGTGCTGGTGCTTTCTTCTGTTTTCTCCGTGGTAGAGACTGGCGGGGGAAATGTGCACTATTTGTTAGGAACGGAGATAGGAAGAAAGCGTAAACCCCAAAAAGGGAAATTAAAAGACACAATAACAGCAAAAGCAAACTCGGGACACGGGGAAAAAGCCAGACACCCACACCCTGGCAGAGGCTGCTGCTTCCCAAACGGGCTGGTTCCCCTGAAAGAAGAGAAGATGCATGGTTAGTCTGACAAAGGCTCCAAGGTTTGAGGAATGCCCGCTAGCCCAGAACCTCTCCTCTGAGACCCTCCGCTGCTCCTAGAAATGCAAACGCCCGGAGCTGTCTGTGTCCGCTTCGGGCGGGCTCGGCAGCCCAGCGTCCCTGGGTTGCTGGCTCTGGCTGGGCACTTACTTAGCTCACAGTTGGGAGCTGCGGGAACCTGCTTCTTCCCCATGGTTCAGAACTGGTTTGACTTTCCCCAAAGCAGTGCAGCCTCTATATATGCCGACGAGTGCGCCTCCCTTGGTTAGAGAGGACACTTCAGGTAGGTCAAGACTGAGAAAAAAATGTCAAACCGCACCCTCCAGAGCATTATCAAATTTCATCTTTGACCGGCCATGAAAAGGAAGCATTGTATTTCTGTCACTCCTAGTTATTAATAAAAATTAATGGAGTTAAATTTTTTCTTCTGAGATTTAATGTCTGTGCCATTTGTCAGGGGCAGGAACTGGAGGCGGGCAATGGGTACTGAAATGGGTGGAGTAAGAGGAAATGCTCTCCTCTGATGCCTCTCCCCTGGGAGTGAGGCTGGTTCAGGGATTCTAAGTCAGCTGCTTGCAGAGTAGGACTCTGCCCCTCGGAGACAGGAGGGGAACCAATTAACCCGAAGCCTGACAGTCCGCATGCATTTTCCACATAGTACGTGCCATACTGATGCAATTACCAGGCGTCTCAAAGCATAGGTGAAAATGCCGCCAGATCTATCTCCTGGATCAGAAGGAGCCGATGGATTAGCTGGTCGATCAGTGATCTGCAGGCAGCCAAGTAAGGCAGGGCCAGAATGTACGTAGTACCTGCTGGGAAAGGAAAAGTCCCGAGGCAGCAAAGCAGAAACCCAGGGAGAATTTCTCAGTGTGCGAGGAGGGGGGCTTAGAAAAGGGGGAATGGGTGGGGATTTGCCTCCTGAAAATAACTGAGAATATCTAAGAATAAACGGAAAGGAAAGCAGTTGGTTCGAATTACTACAGTAGGCTGCTAGGAGCCGTGGGTTTTCCGAGCAGCATCCCAGAGGAGTCTGGGTGGGGCTCAACCGAATCCTACGTTAAGATGTGATCTGTGTCCAGTCCTTCTGGCTATCAGATGGTTCCCTAAGGCAGAGCTGACTCTGCAGATTAAGCAGGGGACAACTTGTCCTCTTCAGAAAGTACAAGCACCCATAAAATCATCCATGAAATAAAATCTTGCAGAGAAAAGTTTTGAGTTTGTGGATTCTGAGAGAAGCGGGTTGATGGCACAGCCGTGTGGTAGGATGCTCCCGCCATGCCTGGCTCTGACTTCTGTCATACGCTTACACCACGCACAGCGTAAATCGGGAAAGCAGGAATGCATTTCCACAACTGTCTCTCACACCCAGTGCTCTCTTTAGTCGGCCGACACGCTCACTCCACTCTTGTACTCTTCCTGAATTTTTTGTTTTGTTTGAGACAGGGTTTCTCTGTTGTAACTCTGGCTGTCCTGGAACTCACTCTGTAGACCAGGCTGGCCTTGAACTCACAGAGATCTGCCTGCCTCTGCCTCCTGAGTGCTGGGATTAAAGGCATGATTCACCATGATCACCAGATCTGATTTTCAAAACAAAGGTTTTCTTTTAAGCATATGTATAATGTGTCCATAAAGATTTGTGTGTGCATGTGTGTGTCTGTGTGACTGTGAGCATGTGTGTGTGTGTCTCTATATGTGTGTCTCTGTGTGTGTGTGTCTGTGTGTGTATCTGTGGTGTCTGTGTATCTGTGTGTGTGTCTATATGTGTCTGTGTCTGTGTGTGTGTGCGAGCGTGTGCATGTACGTGCACGTATATGAGTCTGTCTGTGTGTGTATCTGCTGTCTGTGTATCTGTGGTGTCTGTGTATCAGTGTGTGCGCGTATGTGTGTGTGTGTCTGTGTATATGTGCATCTGTGAGTGTGGGGGGACTATGTGCATGTGAGTACAGGACCTGCAGAAGCCGAAAGCAGGGCTCCTCATCCCCTGGGACTGGAGTATGGAAAGTTGTGAGCTGCTCAGTGTGCATGCTGGGAATTGAACTTGGGTCCTTTGGAAGAGCAGTACATGTTCTTCATCCCGAGCCATCTCCCCAGCTCAGTATGGATTTTATTACATGTACCTTTTATTTAAGAGGTTCTTTCTAAGCTTTCTGTCCACCTACTCTGTTAGTATGTCTCCCACATCGCCCCCAAGATGGCAATGGGTCCATAAGAAGCCCAGCCTCACCCACACAAGCCTGTCTCCCCAAAGCCCCTTCACAGCTCCCCCCACCTGTCTTCAAAAGTCCACATTTCCTCTTCTTTGTTCTCAGCCAATCAGAATCAGCCACTTGAACTATTCTCCAGCTGTACCTCCCTATTGTGATGTTGGTCTCAGGCACAGAAGAGAGAGAAACGCACTGGATGCTAAGCCTTCAAGGAGAGCGGGGACGGCCTTTTGGAGACTGCACAGACTGACTCCAAGTATTTTTATTCAGTAATTTCACAGAGAGCAATTAAGGCTGAGCAAAGTTCCATCCACCAAAGTTTATGTTACACTTGCTGCTTGAAGGAGCAGGCAACCCACACAACTCCCAGTCTTTCTGACATGGCTCACCAAGATCAAATGCAAGATCTCCAGGTGTGCCAGGGGGGTCTTAGGACCAAGGTCTGCAAAGCTGCAGACTCTCAAAACATCAATGTTTACATTGCAGTGAATCAACAATTCTTCAGGGTCCAAGCAAGTCTCACAACAATGTCTTAACCTCTAGTGATTAAGCCAGACACAGCAGAGGCTTTGCCAAAACATTTCACTACAAAGCCAGATGCAAAGGCGTTACTATATATTTCACTCTGCCTCCCCTGTTCCGCTTCCCACCTGGGACCCTACATAAACCCACCATCCTGCGTAAGGGTCTTGTCTGCCTCTACCCTCTCCAGAGATCATCCTTACCCCTCTGGGGACAAATATCCTCCCCCCACCCCGGTCTCCCATGCCCCTCCCCTCTCCTCTCCCTTATGTCTGTCCCTTTGGGGCAGACACTAAGAAGCTGGTGTCTGGGTGAGTTGTCTGCCACTGGGCTCCTTTGACACTCCTGCTTTTGACATTCTAAAACGACTAAACTTAGTTACTACTGCCACTGACCAGGGTCCCTCAAATACCCGTGGGACCTCGGAATGGTAGCTCAGCAGAAGTCATGCTTGCAATGAAAGCCTGCTGACCTGTCTGAGCCTAGGAACCCATAAAGGTGGAGAACGGCCTCCCCAGGTCTCCTGGGATCTCCGAAACGGCACGATACACTCACCCCGTACAACAGTAATACATAATCTTAGGGGGAAAAGCAAACTCTGTGATTGCCCTCTGACTCATTCCTAGCCCAGTGTGGGGAGCAGAGAGAGCCTGGGTACAGGGAGCTGAGGGAGTGCTGTGGATGAGGACCTCCAACACCTCGAACCCATTGGAATTGGCTGTGCCTCCCTCTGGGCCCTGTGGGAATGTTGACTGGATGTACAGAAAGCACTGGCTGAACTTCCTCCTAGGGATGCTCACAGCCTGGGACTGCTCCCCTGCAGAGACCTCCTACGGTCAGCTAACCTTTCCTCACAAGCTCTGGCCCTGGCCCCGGAGCTCCGTGAGCTCCCAGGCCCACTCAACCCATTCTGTATGGCTTGTGGGACCTTCCTTCCCTCCCTTGTGGCTCCGTCAGGTTTTCAGGTCCGAGCCAGGCAGGACCGCCAAGCACTTCTTACTCTGCTTAACGAATTAACTCATTGTACACACGTTTAATGAGAACCTGCTATGTTCCCGGGGCAAGCTGGATGATACACGCGCAATCAGTAACGATAGAAGCACACCCCTCGTTAATTGTTTTTGTGCTTTCTTTCTCCTAATAACTTGAGCTTTTCAATGAAGAAGATTGAGCCACATGAAGTGGTACACACCTTTGATTTCAGCCCTTGGGAAGCAGAGTCGGGAAGATCTCTGTGAGTTCCAGGCCTGCCAGGGTTACATGGTGACACCTGGGGGTGGGGTGTGTGTGTGTGGAGGGGGGGTTCCTTAGCTTTATATTCCTGGAGCTAGCAAAGACCAGGTATACAGAGGGTGTCCTGTGAGTGGTTTACAGATAGATATAAAGACAGATGCATAAAGAGACAGATGTTTTATAACACGTAAGACCCTGGTAGGCAATAAGGAATGATAATTAGTACATTCCTATCTGTATTTCCAAAGATAGGTTTCATCCGTGCCAAAAGTGTTCTCCCCTAGATGCTGCTAGCCTTAGAAACTATTCCCGTGAAAAATGTCAAAATGTAGAGCTCAGACCCCCTTTGAGAATGCAGAATTTTTTAGGGAAGAGTTGAAACAAGGTCTTACATAGCCCAGATTGGCCCTGAACTGGCCATGAAGTCTGAGTTGGCCCTGTGATCTGTCTGCTTCAGCCTACCGAGTGCTGGGTTGCAGGCATAAGCCACAATGCCCAGGCACGAGGACTGTTTTTTCAGAGAGTCTGGAACTCATTTTGTAGAAACTCACTCTATAGACCAGGCTGCCCTGGAACTCACAGGCCCCACTCACCTCTGCCTTCTGATCAAGTACTGGGACTAGAGTTGTGTGCTGCCAGGCACGACTGTGAGGGACTTACTGTCCCAGGGGTTGTACTGAAGGATGCTGGCAGGTGGCCTTGGGTGCCTGCCACACCCTTTCCTGGCAGCCTGCATCCAGGGGGCTGGTCCTGAGTCACCGCTCTGCTGCTTCAGTCTTGCTTCCTCCCACTCCCTCTGTGTGGGTCCCAAGTCTTCTCCCTAATAATGGTCTTGCGGGAGCAGTCTTGGACTCGGCTTCTCCCTTCTGTAACTCTGATCAAACTTAACTGGAAAAATGACCTGCACTGGCTCTACCACCTCCCTCCTCATCCGCTTCTCCACCCTCGGTGACATCTGGAAATCATTTTCTGAATTGAGATCACTGAGACCATCTCCAGCCAAACCCCACAATGGCGAGTCATTCCTCTTCCATTCGGGCCCTGTCTGCCACCATCCCGTGCTCTCTGGCTGTCCGCCCTGCCTTCCCTACTTCCTTTCCTCTGTTCCTCACGTGCAGGCATTCCTTAGACACAACCCTAGTCCTCTGCTAATTGCCACCGTTTCTACACCCAGCACGAGGGCGTTCCAGACAAAAGATGGAGCTGTAGAAAGAACATCTGAAGACAAGATGGAGCTGAGCTTTGCGTCTGGGCAAGTCAATCTGCTTCTTACTGTATTTCTTTAGTCTCTTTGAGACAGGTTCTCACATAGCCAAGGCTGGTCTTGAACTCCCTACATAACTGAAGCTGGCCTTGAACCCCCGAGCCTCCAGCCTTCACCTCCCAAGTACTAGTGTGGTATGCTTGTGTCGCCATAACCGGTTTGTTCCGTGTCTCCATCTGTATTGAGTGGATAACTCGTGGGGAGGTTCTCAGCTTTCCTGGTGCTACAGTGTCCTTCTACGCTGGAGCACATTGCTCTGGCCGGGGTTCACTGGGCTAACTCCTTACGCACTTGCAGGGTCTCATGCTGGATGCCCCTGCTGCAGAGCCTCCGAGAGTCCAGTGCCCACAGGAAGCTGCCCTCTTTGCAGTCTCACACTGGACTCTGCCTGCCTGCCACGGCCCTGCATGACTGCGTCTGTAAACATCAGTGCCCCTCTCCCAGCCAGGCCTCTGTCCTGTCCTGCTGCCTCCAGGGGGACGCTAAGGCTCCCTTCCCAGCCACCTGTGGCGGCTGCAGAGTGTCACTGCATCTTCTTCCTGTCAGATCCAGGCCTGTTGCAATCTTTTCCCCCTGGGCCTCCAGCTGCAGGCAACGCCAGGTGACCCTGTGCGCACAAGCCAGCATTTCCCCAGGTCTCACATCTCTAAGTGTCAAGCCTGTAAGTTCTCACGGGCTTCTTTGCCTCTCTCCAAATAAGGCCAGCTACTAATATTCTATCTTCAGTAGGTCCGTGTATTGCCTAGCCTTCCCTGCTTGCCTTAGGGTTTCTTTTTCCGTCCCTCCCTCCCATCTCCCCTCCCTCCCTCCCTTTTTCTTTCTTCCTTTCTTCCTTCCTTCCTTCCTTCCTTCCTTCCTTCCTTCCTTCCTTCCTTCCTTCCTTTCTTCCTTCCTTCCTTCCTTCCTTTCTTTCTTTCTTTCCCTTCCCCCGAGACAGGGCTTCTTTGTTGTAACCCTGGCTGTCCTGGAACTCACACTGTAGACCAGGCTGGCCTCAAACTCACAGAGATCCTCCTGTCTCTGCCTCCCTCCCCAGTGCTGGGATTAAATGGTGTTCACCACCACCACCCAGCCTTAGAGTTTGTCTTGCGGTGATAAGCACCAAAGACAACTTGGGGAGGAACCGGTTTATTCCAGTTTACAACTCTCAGGTCACTATCACTGATGAAAGTCAGGGAAGGGATTTGATGGGGGGCTGATGCAGAGGCCATGAAGAGGTGCTGTTTACTAACTGGCTCCTCATGGCTTGGTCAGCGGCCCTCCCCATCAATCATTAATCAGGAAAATGCCCTACAGTCTTGCCTGCAGGCCATGGAGGCATTTTGTCAGCTGAGATTCCTCTTCCCAGATGACTCTCACTCGTGTGTAGGTGACAAAGAACTAACAGGACAGCACCCTCAGTGCCTGCCATGTCTCTCTCACCGCTTATGTCCCTCAGCCATGTAAAAGGCAGGGTGCTCCGCAGCTACAGACTAAGGAAGAGGGAGCTGAGCTCGTGCTGGGTGCCGATCCCTGAAGTGTGTATGGGGGGTGTCTTATACTCTTTCTGACAGGGTGTCACTACTTAGCTCAGGCTGCCCTCCTGCCTCAGACTCCGGAGAGCTGGAATACAGGCGTTACCACCACACTGTCCCCAGATTCCCCACAGTACAGCCTCAGCCTTCCTCCCACACATCCGCCATGCAGTCTGAGCATGCCCGGCTCTCCCCAGGCCGTGTCCTGGCGGCTGTCCTGATTCCTCCTCTATGCTGTGAGCATCACAAGATCGTTACTGTACAGAACTCAGGAGGAGAGGCAGGAGAATCTCTGAGTCCCAGGCCAGCCTGGGCTACATAGAGAGTTCCAGGCCAGCCTGGACTAAGTGGAGAGACCTTGTCTTAAAAACAAAACTGCTATTGTACATTACATGTTATTCACTGTACCTCACGATATACTTACCGTATCAACTGCACTCAATAGCCCTGACACGAAGTTTTACCTTGGATTGGACATCGCATATAAGCAAGCTGTAATGGTTATCTTCAAACCTCTGTGTGACACGTTATTTCATCAAGTTTTTTTTACTTTTTAAATGTTATGTATTTACTATAGATGTAGTTAACCCTCGAACAGGTTCAATGAAGAACAAAAGACAGTTCTCCAAGATGTAAGCCTGAACAACCTCGACAGAGAGTCCAGCATCTGTGGTGGACTGCACCCCAACCTCATGGTCTTCAGGTCCTTTTATTGAGGAAAGGCACTGCCCACTGATACAAAGGTCTTATTTGCATTTATGAACAGAGCCCTGCAGCCCAAATCCCCCAAAGCCCAGCCATCTAACTTTGATGCCATTAGGCAAAGGTCAAAGGCCGAGAGACATAGGTGTTCTGGTAGCTCCTGGTCGGAACACTGCGAAGGAACCACAGAAATCCCTTTCATTCGCACTAAAACAATCAAATGCTTTCAGCATTGAGGTCACAGAGGGCAAGGTGAATTTGAACATCAATTGCTTCTTCCAAGAATATTGAGAGTTACCAGTTCTCCAAACTAGCATTCTTTCTGCATTCAAGAAAGCTGCAGCTCATCCACACCCAGAAAGCTGCTCCTAACAACTAAGGAAGTGACCTTCTGGCAGCAGCTCTAGCTGACAGATACAGCAGATGTTGTAAAGTTCGTTTTACTGCACAGACAGTGCACGTAGCTTTACAATATCTGGAGATATGTTCAAATATTCCACTGCAGTTTACCTATTTAGTGTGTGTGTGTGAGAAAGAGAGAGAGAGAGAGAGAGACAGACAGACAGACAGAGACAGAGAGAGAGAATGTAGATGCACGTGACACAGCACATGTGTGTGGATCACAGGACACTCCTGGGAGTCGGTCCTCTCCTTCCATCTTGGGATCCCGGATCAAAGTCAGGTCACTGGGCTTGCGTAGCAGGCACCTTTACCTGCTGAGCCATCTCAAGGGCTCAGGAATGTATCATTTTATTGCGATATCAATTGCATGAGTCCTAGGGGTTCGACTCACTGAGAGACAGCTCGCCTACCATTCGGAAACCTCTGGGTAGGTTTTCAGCAGCTACCAGAAAACAAACCAAACCAACAAAACCAGAGTGAAGTAGAAAATGCCATGATCACAGTTCTTCGGAGGGAGGGGCAAGCGCATGACTGCCCCATGACAAAGTGAGTAAACCGGCTCACAAAAGTCGCGGCGGAGAAGCCTCAGGAGCAGAGGAAGGCACTGCTTTGTAGGAGCTCGTGTTTACGGAGCTCGTGAACGGAGCGGATGTAAGATAACTTCTTGTGAGAATCCGTCTGAAGGTGGGGACGCGCCATTTTGATACTTACGTAGTGTGAAATGCATCATTCCGACCGGCCAGTTACAGCTCTGTGCTGAGGGCAAGCGGTCTGAGGAGTCTCTTGGTGCCCCTACTTTCTGTCCTCCTCCAGGAAGCTGCCTACGCACTAACACAGGCAGCGGGATCATCTCCCTCATCGCCTCTCCTACTAAGAGAGAAATAAAGTCCGGTGACAAACCCAGACAGTTAGGATGGCAGCTCTGCTCGTACACAGGCCTCGCTGTGCGGGAGGGTGCGGTGCTGTGAGGAGCTGTGAGGTGAGGAGCTGTGAGGTGAGGAGCTATGAGGTGAGGAACTATGAGGAGCTGTGAGGAGCTGTGAGGAGCTGTGAGGTGAGGAGCTATGAGGTGAGGGGCTGTGAGGAACTGTGAGGAGCTGTGAGGAGCTGTGAGGAACTGTGAGGAGCTGTGAGGTGAGGAGCTGTGAGGAGCTGTGAGGTGAGGAGCTGTGAGGAGCTGTGAGGAGCTGTGAGGAGCTGTGAGGTGAGGAGCTGTGAGGAGCTGTGAGGTGAGGAGCTGTGAGGAGCTGTGAGGTGAGGAGCTGTGAGGAGCTGTGAGGTGAGGAGCTGTGAGGAGCTGTGAGGTGAGGGGCTGTGAGGAGCTGTGAGGTGAGGGGCTGTGAGGAGCTGTGAGGTGAGGGGCTGTGAGGAGCTGTGAGGTGAGGGGCTGTGAGGAGCTGTGAGGTGAGGGGCTGTGAGGAGCTGTGAGGTGAGGGGCTGTGAGGAGCTGTGAGGAACTGTGAGGAGCTGTGAGGAGCTGTGAGGTGAGGAGCTATGAGGAACTGTGAGGCGCTGTGAGGTGAGGAGCTGTGAGGAGCTATGAGGAGCTGTGAGGAGCTGTGAGGAACTGTGAGGAGCTGTGAGGTGAGGAGCTGTGAGGAGCTGTGAGGTGAGGAGCTGTGAGGAGCTGTGAGGAGCTGTGAGGAGCTGTGAGGTGAGGAGCTGTGAGGTGAGGAGCTATGAGGTGAGGAACTATGAGGAGCTGTGAGGAGCTGTGAGGAGCTGTGAGGTGAGGAGCTATGAGGTGAGGGGCTGTGAGGAACTGTGAGGAGCTGTGAGGAGCTATGAGGAACTGTGAGGAGCTGTGAGGTGAGGAGCTGTGAGGAGCTGTGAGGTGAGGAGCTGTGAGGAGCTGTGAGGAGCTGTGAGGAGCTGTGAGGTGAGGAGCTGTGAGGAGCTGTGAGGAGCTGTGAGGAGCTGTGAGGTGAGGAGCTGTGAGGAGCTGTGAGGTGAGGAGCTGTGAGGAGCTGTGAGGTGAGGGGCTGTGAGGAGCTGTGAGGTGAGGGGCTGTGAGGAGCTGTGAGGTGAGGGGCTGTGAGGAGCTGTGAGGTGAGGGGCTGTGAGGAGCTGTGAGGTGAGGGGCTGTGAGGAGCTGTGAGGTGAGGGGCTGTGAGGAGCTGTGAGGAACTGTGAGGAGCTGTGAGGAGCTGTGAGGTGAGGAGCTATGAGGAACTGTGAGGCGCTGTGAGGTGAGGAGCTGTGAGGAGCTATGAGGAACTGTGAGGTGAGGAGCTGTGAGGAGCTGTGAGGTGAGGAGCTGTGAGGGAGCTGTGAGGTGAGGAGCTGTGAGGAGCTGTGAGGTGAGGGGCTATGAGGAGCTGTGAGGTGAGGGACTGTGAAGAGCTGTGAGGTGAGGGGCTGTGAGGAGCTGTGAGGTGAGGGGCTGTGAGGAGCTGTGAGGAGCTGTGAGGAGCTGTGAGGAGCTGTGAGGTGAGGAGCTGTGAGGAGCTGTGAGGTGAGGGGCTATGAGGAGCTGTGAGGTGAGGGGCTGTGAGGAGCTGTGAGGTGAGGGGCTGTGAGGAGCTGTGAGGTGAGGGGCTGTGAGGAACTGTGAAGTGAGGAGCTGTGAGGAGCTGTGAAGTGAGGAGCTGTGAGGAGCTGTGAGGAGCTGTGAGGTGAGGGGCTGTGAGGGGCTGTGAGGTGAGGAGCTGTGAGGAGCTATGAGGAGCTGTGAGGTGAGAAGCTGTGAGGGGCTGTGAGGTGAGGGGGCTGTGAGGAGCTGTGAGGAGCTGTGAGGTGAGGGGCTGTGAGGAGCTGTGAGGTGAGGTGAGGGGCTGTGAGGTGAGGAGCTGTGAGGTGCAATTCTGTGCAGCGCTGATTTTGAGGCATCCTCTCACTGTCCAGCTCAGGGCAGCCTTGAACTGTGCATCCTCCGGCCTCAGCCTTTGGCATTTGTACTCGCTCCTGGCCTCAGCTGACTCAGTCAGGAGAAGCACGCCAGAGCTGGCTTTGCCATTTGTTAGCTGTATGATACTGAATTTGGAGCTTGATTTCTTCATAGAATCTTTATAGTTTAATGCATGAAAAATGTCTGTGCTGGGTGGGATTCTGTACACTTGTCGTCCCGAGACTTGGGCAGGAGGCAGAAGGGTCCCAAGGTCAGAGTTAGGCTGAGCTCCACAATGAGCTCCAGGGCAGCTCCTCGCAATACACAAACAAACGCTGTGGACAGTGGCTGCAATCCTAGCACTTGGGAGCAAGAAGCAGGAATTTTAGGAGTTCAAGGTCATCCACAACCACTAGAGAGCCTGAGCCACCAGCGATAGGAGAAACCCGTCTCAAACAAGCAAAGCCGCAGGACACAGGCCGGTCTTCCTCCTTCTGGTGTTCGTTGTGGTGCGCAGATTGTCTTGTGAAGCCCCAGCCCTGCAGACGTCTCTAAAGAGAGACCTGAGGACGTGTGAGGTGTGCGACAGAAGGCGGGTTCTCCCTGTGGAGCCCAGGCTGGCCCCTCCTGCCACAGCCTTGTCTACAGTGCAGACCCGGTTCATACCGGTTCTGTTAGAAAGGAACTGGACCACTCACGGTTGGGAAGCACAGGATACAGCGAGTGGGGCAGGCTTATCATCCGGGACACAGCCCCCGTCAGGGGCCGCTCTCCGCCTGTCTGAGCTCCCGCCTTCCTCTCCGCTTCGGCACAGCAGGTTCCCCAGGCGGAGGAACATCGGTTCGGGGCTGGCTCCTCCAGGATGGTAGGAGTATCTCGCTTCCCACAGTTCCAGACAAAGTCTGAGAGGGCCACATCTGACACCTCCCTTGGTCATAAGTCAAATCCCAAATCAAAGACGGTTGCTGGGAGCACCTGGGACACCAGCTGGCCCTGAGGTAGAGGGAGGCCTTCCGGCCGAGTCACCCAGACGGAAACAGAGGCCTGCGGAGCAGTCTCCTCAAGGAGGGCTGCCAGAGATTCAGAACGACACGGCTCTTAACACCGAAAAGGGTTGTTTTAGAAAGACTTCCCACCTTTAATCCCAGCACCCGGGAGGCAGAGGCAGGAGGATCTCTGTGAGTTTGAGGCCAGCCTGGTCTACACGGGAAGTTCTAGGACAGCCAGTACTAGAGCCTCCATCTCAAGACCAGACAAACAGACAAACCAACCAGGGCCAGTGAGACGGGTCAGCAGGGAAGGGTGCTCCTCACCAAACCTGATAACCTGAGTTTGATCCCCAGAGCCCACATCTGGAAGGAGAGAACTGACTCCCGGGGTGTTCTCCAGCCTCCAGGCCCACCCTACGACACGTGCGCGCACGACAAATGTGAAATAATTTAAAAGGGGCGTATTAGTCAGGGTTCTCTAGAGTAACAGAACTTGTAGAATGAATACATATAAAGTAAATCATATATATGTGCATATATGTACACACACACACACACACACACACATACACACACACACACACACACACACACACACACACACACACACACGGTTATTAGAGCGACTTACAGACTGCAGTCAGGTTAATCCAACAGTGGCTGCCTGTGAACAGAAAGTCCGAGAATCCAGTAGCTGCTCAGTCCAGGAGGCTGGATGTCTCCGCTGGTCTCCAGTGCCCGCTGGAATCCCGAAGAAGTCCGCTCTAATTCCAGTGAAGGAGTGGACTCGCTAGCAAGGCAAAGAGCAAAAGCTCCCTTCTCCATGCCCTGCTATAGCTTCCGGCAAAAGGTGTGGCCCAGATTAGAGGTGTGCCTTCTGGTCTCAAGACCCAGATTAAAGGCCTGTGTCTTCCCACTTCAAGATTCGGTGGATCTTCCTACTTCAAATTGAGCGAAAGTTCCTCACCGGTGAGCCCTCTGTTTCTGGACTGTAGTTAATTCCAGATGTGGTGAGGCTGACAACCAAGAACAGCCATCACAGCGGGGAGCAAAAGCCGCAGACAGAGACAAGGGTATTTCAGAAGGGACATAGGGAGGGTCTCACAAACATGTGTATGTGTATGTTCGTGTGTGGATGTGGGGTGGCACATGTGTGTGTGCGCGTGCGTGTGGAGGCCAAAGGCTGACATCTCGTGTCTTCATCACTCCCCACCACGCAAGTATGGATATAGATACGTGCGTATTGGTTTCCCTCCTTCCTTCCTTCCTTCCTTCCTCTCTCTCTCTCTCTCTCTTTCTTTCAATTCTTTTGAGACAGAGTCTCACTATGTAGTCCTGAACTCACAGAGCTCCTCCTGCCTCTGCCTCCCGAGCACTGGGATCAAAGGCGTGCGCCACCACGCCCAGCTTCGCCACGTTATTTTTGAAATAGCATCTCTCACTGAACTTGGAGCGCACTGGTTCAGCTAGGCCGACTGGCCTCCAGCTGGCTTCGCTCCACAGCGCCGCCATTACAGGGATGTGTCACCGGCCTGGCTCTCCCAGGGGAACCGGTCACCGGCCTGGATCCTCATGATCTGAGGCAGGCACTGTACTATCTCTCTGCCGCACTCAGTGGTTTGGAAGCACAAGTCTGGCTGAAGTACAAGAGCGATTGATGTAAATATCAGAGAGAGAACTTGCAGGTAGGTGAAACAGCAAGTCGAAAACTCTAGGACAGGGCGGGCTAATCTGAGAGTGAAAGTGTGCATCTGCTAGCATAGGTCTCGGCATGTGATGGAAACGCGCTAACACTATTTCCTGCGCTGAAAAACAGGCGTTTGCATCGTTTTGTTTTTGAGCTGATCTTAGAACCTTGTGGAGTATGGCCTTGAACCCACAGCCTTCTGTTGCTTCTGCCTCCCAAGAGCTAGGGATAAAGGCATGAACCACCATCACCAGATGAAGCAATATTTTTCCCAAAGGCAACATGGAACTGGGAAACCCTTGAGATCTTCTTAGGATTAGAATGTTGCTCAGTGTACAGGCTTTACACTTGATCTTCAGCACAGGAAAAACCCGTTTGAGTTATTTCTAACACCGATTCGCCTCAGCCAGGTTTGGGAATCTCGCCTTATATGCAGAGGGGCCTGTGGGGAGAGTGCTTTGAGGCAGGGGCGTCTCTTCTCCTACAGGAACTAGATCCAAGAGCAGCTCAGTGCAACATGCCATGCGCCAGAGCGAGGCCTGGGGATGGGCCAGCACGGGCTGAGGAGAACGTCCATCAGAGAGGCTCCTGAACTCTGGCCTTGCTCTAATTGCTGTGGACGTGCTGGGCAGCACTAAGAGGTTCCCAAGGGTGGTTCCTGCCCATGCTGGGTAAAGGTCCCCTTAGTTAGAGCCAAGGACTACAGAATGTAAAAATCCCTCTGATCTCAAGCCCTAGCAAAGGTTCTGTTGCCTGAGAGAGGAAAAGCTTAGGGTTAGGGTGGTGCACGCGTGCAGGTAGAAGGAGGCAGAAGTCAGAAGGCAGGAGACACGCCCTCCCGACCGGATACAACCGCTCCTGTAGCCAACCATAGCGCCCTGCTCTGCCCAGGACACACTTGTCCTCAGACACACGACTCCCCAAAGGCTCAACTCGCTGTTTTTATCCCCTCCCCACTTTTTTTTTGTTTTTTTGAGACAGGGTTTCTCTGTTGTAACCCTGGCTGTCCTGGAACTCACTCTGTAGACCAGGCTGGCCTTGAACTCACAGAGATCCGCCTGCCTCTGCCTCCCAAGTGTTGGGCACCACAAGTGCCCAGCTGACTCATTATTTTAAAATTTTTACGTTTATTTATTTGTTTGTTTGTTTGTTTATGGGGCTGCACGTGTGCCATGGCACAAGTGTGCTATTCCGAAGACAGTTTGGAGGAGCTGCCTCTCTCCTTCCACAGTGTGGGATGCCCGGCCCACACTCAGCTCTTCAGGCTTTGCAGCAAGCACCTCTCCCTGCTGAGCCGTCTGTCCTACTTAGGGTTACTGTTGCCGTGAGGAAACACCATGAGCAGAGCTACGTGGGAGGAAAGGGCTCACTTGGCTTACATATGCAGAGTCAGTCCCTTGAGAGGAGTCAAGGACCTCAAACCAGGCGGGAAACTGGAGGCAGAGCTGACGCAGACACCATGGAGGGGTGCTGCTGCCTGGCTTGCTCCTAGTGGACTTTAGCACTCCCAACACTGGGGAGGCAGAGGCAGGGGGATCTCTGTGAGTTCGAGGCCAGCCTGGTCTACAGAGTGAGTTCCAGGACAGCCAGGGGTACAGAGAAACCCTGTCTCGAAAAACCGAAAAAACAAAACAAAACAAAAAAACCCCAAAAAACTCAGAACCACCATTCCAAGGGTGTCCCCAACCACAGAGGGCTGGGCCCTTACACGTCAGTCGCCAACTAAGAAGACACCCTACAGCCGTATGGAGGCATTGTGAAGGTTTTCTCTACTGCGGTCCCTCCTCTCAGAACACCAGGGGCAGCAGGTCCAGATAAACTAGTCACCAGTCCGCTCGTCGGCCTGGTTAGTCCTTCAGCTCTCCGCCGTCTGCAGCGGCTCTGGATGCGCTACCTTTTTGACTGCTGCAGGATATAGCCTGGGCTTCTCCACTAGTGCTCAGAGTTCTAAATTAAGCCTGATGGCTACCCTGACTGCCCAGTGCAGGCAGGCACTGTCAGTGTAAACCCTCGGAGATGGGGCTGGAGATTCAGCTTGGCAGCAGAGTACTCGCTTAGCCAGTGAGAGCTTCTGGGTTCAGTCCTCAGCTTCAGAGACAAAACCACAAAGACTTGGTGATAAGGATTACGGCCATGGGGAGTTTCAGAGATGGCTTACCGGTCAATGGTGACTGCTGTCCTTCCAGAGAAACTGGGTTCAGTTCCCATTACCCACGCCAGGCTCACAACCATCCATAGCTCCCGAGCCCTTGTGGCATATAGACATAAACATAAATAAAAGAAAAAATTAGAGACACATGACTGAAATCAAAGACTCCTCCTTGTACTTGGGTCCTTTAGAACAAAACCCCATTCCGTCTCTTCCTGGGTTTTGCCCCAAACTGTGTCACCAATAACTTTCTTGGAACTGTGGAATCAATAACAAGGCCACGCCCAGCTGAGCAGCGATGGGGACTTTTATTCTTGCCTAAGAGTACTTAGCCAGTCACCCTGCAGACCCACTTCTAGGCTCTTGGGGGTCTGGAGATTCTAGAATGAGGGGAGCGGCCGCGGTAGTGGCCCGCTCGAGACCAGAAACCAAAAAGAACGAGCAAGGGAGATGGACTAACGGCTGGGGAAATACTTGGTTTTTGTTTTTGGTTTTTTTTTCTGGAAATTTGGCAGCCACCACACTTCACAACTTCTACGGTTCTTTTCGTCTAACCATCTGGAGGGCGTGCAGTTTAGCACACAGAGTACGATGAGGTTTATATTGTATTTTATGTTTGTATTAATTATAATGAGGCATTTAGCATACAGACTACAACGAAGTTTCTATTATATTTTGCATTTGTGTTAGTTATAGCGAGGCATTTAACACGCACATCATATCGAAGCTCCAGGCTGCCTGCGGCCTCTCTATCAGCCGTCTGAGATCCCGCCTTCTGGGATACTTCCCTCTCCACAAGCCGGTGTGTTCTGGCCTCCTCAGGTCCTTGGAATGAAGGCTTCAGCAGCACAGCCTCATTCCTTTGCTCCGGTGACTCCTTTACCTCATTCCAGGCCAGCTGCTCAGCTGCTCTCCACCTGCCTCTCCTTCCCTGGCCTGCGGAGAACTATGCTAACAAGCCTGGGCCTCATTAATGTTCCTCCTCTTTTCCTTGGAGACCCAGGGAGGAGCCAGGATGCTGAGAAAGAAGGGTTGTAGCCAACGAAGCCCAGAAGCTCCAGAACACCAGTGGAATAGGAAAACGTAAACTCTAGCCACCCTCCTGACACACGACCGTGATCCCAGCATGTGGACTACCTTTTTACTGTCACAGGAAAGGAGGAAGGTCAGGGGTTCAAATCCAGTCTCAGCTACAGACCCTATCTCAACAACAACAAAATGGGATTAAGAATAAGTCTTATGCACTGGTTACTAGAACACTTCATCCACTGAACATGGTGGCTGCCTTTCCATTGTTTTTTGACACAGGGTCTCTCTATGTAGCCCTGGCTGTCCTGGGACTCACTATGTAGACTAGGCAGGCCTCGAACTCATAGAAATCCACCTGCCTCTGCATCTGCCTCTGCTGGGATTAAAGGCGTGCGCCACTACTGCCTGGCTAAGTTTTTTGTTCTTTAATGAGGTGTTTGACTGCATGTATGTCTGTGTGAGGGTGCCATGTCCCCTGGAACTGGAGTTACAGGCGTGAGCTGCCTTGTGGGTGCTGGGACTTGAAAAGGACTCAGCACACTTCACTGCTGGGCTATCTCTGCAGCCTGGTACATGTCTTTAATCTCAGCACTAGGGAAGCAGAAGCAGGAAGATTGCTGAGTTGGAGGCCAGCCTGGTCTACACAATGAGTTCTAGTCCAGCCAGGGCTACGTAGTGAGACCCTTTCCTAGAGCACGCAAACAGAGACTGGAGACATGCTCAGTTATTGAGAGTACTCCCACTCTTCCAACACCAGTCCAGTCCAGCACCTAGCAGGCAGCTCACAACCACCCGTAACTCCCTTCCAGAGGCTCCGCTGTCTTCCTTTAGCCTCCACGGTGGCCGCCATGAGCACCGGCACACAAACACACACGCACACGATAAATATTTAAACAACAGCAAAACCACTTTCATCTGGAGGCTTTTCTCCAATTCAGAAGGATAGCCTAGGAGCAGATGGCCTAGTCAGCAAAGTACTTAAGGACCTAGGTCTGGATCCCGGGCACCCACACAGGAGTTGGGTGTGGCAGGTTGCTTCTGTGCTCCCAGTGCTGGGGGCTCTGAGACAGGGGTCTCTAGAGCTCACTGACCAGCCGGCCCAGCTGCATCAGTGAACTCCGGGGTCAGGGAGAGGCGCTGCTCAGAAGATAAACTGAAGAGCAACCGAGGAGGACACCTGCGCCCGGTCTCACACACGTGCAAACGTGTATGTACGCGCACGTGCACACACACACACACACACACACACACACACACTGAGTTAACAGCCAATCACAGCAACTACCAGTTTTTAGCTTGGGCAGGAAAAGGGGCTCCCTGCTCCCTCGGGTTTCTCCCAGGACTTGTCTGCAATCTCCAGTTTCAACTGTCCGGAAGCCCCACCCCACCAGGCTGAGGGCTGGCTCTCTTTCAAGTTCACTGTGGCCAGTGTTCTGTTCCGGTATGTCAGGGGTACATTTCCAGCTAGTCAGTTAGACAGAAATCAGTTTTAGGAACTTAAATTACATTTTCTTTTTGTCTACATTAATAACAGGAAGTCACAGTGTTCTGAGTTCCCCTTCATGTGTGCAGAGCAGAGTCAGCTGAGGAGGTCAGAGTTCACGGGGTGATGGGCACGGCTTTGTGAACCATGCCATGCGAGCTTCATTCCTGCTATTCGCCTGGACTGATCATTCCCTTTCAGGGGCTGGAGAGATGGCTCCGTGGTAAGACCACCGTCCGCTCTAGAGAGGACCTGGATTCGGCCTCCAGCTCCCACCCGGCGGCTCGCAAACACCTGTGACTCCAGTTCCAGGGATCTGACGCCCTCTTCTGGCCTCCACAAGTACTGCACACACGTGGGGCACGGACACGCAGGCAGGCAAAAACCCTACAAGCATAAAATAAAAATTCTCACTTTAGATATTACATAGGAAGTCCCAACAGCCTCTGTTGCTGATCTCACTGTATTGGGGATTGAACCCAGGGCATCACAGATGCCAGGCGATGCTCTATGACTGATTAAAGAAGTATACCCTGTGAGTTTGAGGCTAGCCTGCTCTACATAGTGAGTTCTAGGACAGCCAGGGATAAATAGTGACACACTATTTTTTTAACTAAAATTTCAAAGAGTAAATGAAAAGAAAATTGGGTGTGGTATGGCGGCACACACCTTTAATTTCAGCATTACGCAGAGAGGCCCTGTCTCAAAAAAATAAACTAAAAATAAAATGAAAACAATTTTGTTATTGTTGTTCTCGTGGTGATACATGCCTGTAACACTAGCAGTGTGTGTGTGTGTGTGTGTGTGTGTGTGGGTGGAGACAGGCAGATCCCTGAAGCCCATTGGCTTGCTAGCTTACCCGAATCTATGTATCTATGGGTTCAATGAGAGATCCTGTCTTTCAAAAAAAATCTAAGCCAGATGTGTTGACACATTCCTTTAATCCTACAGTAGAAGGCAGAGGCAGGCAGATCTCTGTGAGTTCTAAGCCAGCCTGGTCTAGATAGAGAGTTCCGGGACAGCCAGGGCTATGTAGAGAGACCCTGTCTCAGAGAAAAAAAAAGACATCCAACATCTACCTTTGGTCCGTACACACATCTTCACACATGTGTGTTTACACCTGTACAGCCACAAGCACACCTACACTAACAAGTACACAGCTATATACCACACACACACACCAATTCACCTCCCCCCAAAAGAAAGAACAACCAAACCTTTGAGGGTGGGATGGAAAGAGCTCAGTGAAATGCTTGCCTTTGTAAGCAGAAGTGTCTGAGTTTTGTCCCTAGAACCCAAATGCAACACTGGCACGATGGCTCATGCTTGCAATCCTAGCACTGGGGAGCAGGCAAGGCTCACTGGCCGGCCAGCCTACTTCATGAGCTCCAGACCAGTAAGAGGTTCCATCTCAAAAAACAAGACGAATGGTATGTTAGCTACTTTTATATCACCATGATAAAACACCACGGCCCAAGGCAACTTATAGAAGAGTCCATCTGCTTATGGTTCCAGAGGATGAGTCCATCATCTGGGGAGGCATGGTGGAAGTGTAGGTGTAGGTGTGGGGACTGCAGCAGGAAGCTAGGTACTCACACCCTCAACTGAAAACCCAAGAGAGAGCAAACTGGGAAGAAGAAAGGCTTCGCACTTCCAAACCTGCTCCTGGTGGTAAACTTCCTCTAGCGGTGCTGCACCAAGTCAACAGCGCCACCAGCTGGGCACCAAGGGTTCAAACCACTACAGGTGGCTTCTGAGGAATGATGCCTGTGGTTGTTCTCTGGCTTCTATATACACATGAACCCTCATATATAAACACACACACACACACACACACACACACACACTAACCCTTTCTTGGTATGTTAGTTTTAGTTATGAACTAGACATAATCCAGCATAACCTGGGAAGAGAGTCTCAATAAGAGACTGTCTAGAGCAGATTGGCCAGAGAGCCAGTCTGGGGAATTACCTTGGTCATGTTAATTGAGGTGGGAAGACTCGTCCACTGTGGGTGGCATATTCCCTAGGCCCAGATCCTGAACTAAGAGTGGAGCAAGTGAGCCCGTGCGGCATGGACTTCTCTCCTTGCTGGACCGTGGGTGTAACTGGCTGCTTTGAGATTCTATCGCATTGACTTTCCCAGGATGATAGATAACAACCTGGAACTCTGAGCTAAAAGAAACGCTTTCCCCACAAGCTGCTTTTGTCAGGGATTTTATCACAGAAAGGAAGCTAGGACTGTTGGGATGACTTACACTTTCCAAAGAACAGAAACCTTAAAAACCTGCCCTACAAGTCAGAATACGCATAGTCCTTAGGGTTGGGTTTGTGGTATGTTTTGCCCATAAATGAATATTGTCTAGTAAAACACATCTGTGTAGCACCCGCTCCCTGCTAACCACTGTGCTTGGCTGAATTTATGAGTGGATAGTTCCCTGTCACTTACATAGCTGTGTTCCTGGCAGGAACTAAAACCTCCCACCGTGCCATGACTGTGGCTGCCGTGCTGGCGTGACCATGACCACCTGGGTTTCTCGGCTTGGCAGTATTGGTCTCCACTGCCTCGGGCCCAAAGCTTCTGTCTCCAAAGTTTCTTCCTTTTCGTGGGTTCAAATGTGAAGGCCAATCGTGTAATTGCCAAAGCCATTGTGACTCCTACTTCCAAAACTGCTTCCATCGTTACCAAATCCGGTCAGGGTTTCCCACTGCCACCAGGGCCGGCGCTGTGGCTGCCACCAGTCACTGTGGCACTGAACTTTCCTCCACCCTATGCCCACCACCAAATTTTCCAGAACTTTGGCCTCTTTCTCTCTGCAGGTATTACATACAGATAGACACAGACACGTGCGCGCACACATAAATGATTATTTAAAGTTCTTTTCCAGGGCTGGAGCGATGGCTCAGTGGTTAATAGAATAACTGCTCTTCCAGAGGTCCTGAGTTCAATTCCCAGCACCCACATGGCGGCTCTCAACCATCTCTAATGGGGTCTGATGCCCTCTTTTGACATGCAGGTTACATGCAGATGAAGCACATTTATACATACATAAATAAATCTCTTTAAAAAAAAAAGCTATCTGGTTTCTGAGAACCTTCTCCTGAGCCTCTTTGGTTCCACACCCCACCTCGTGTGTCCTTACATCGATGGCTGCATCCACCTGCCCCACAGTGACTAACCCAAAGCCTTGGACGGCTTGGTTTTTGGATCTAATTGCCAAATGTCTATGAAATGTCTCTAAAGGCCCCTGTGTTAAAGAATGAATTGCTCCCTTGGGCTTTTAGGAATTGACCGGATCATAAGAACATTGGTACAATCACTGGATTAATTGCAACTGAATGACATAGATGGGAGGTGGAAATCAGGAGGTGGGCCTGCTTGGAGGAAGTGTGCCCTAAGGGGTATGCCCTGAAACATATCCTTGTTCCTAGCTCTCCTCTCACAGTAAAAAGGTGGATGGATCTAGAGCTACTTAGGTAGTGAAGAACTCACCGGGACCCGAGAGATGGCACAGCAGGTCTCTGACACTCAGTCAGTACCTGAGGAAATCCCCATGAACATGGTGGAAAGCGAGAACCTTCTGTGAGTTGTCCTCTGACCTCCATCAGCCACACAATCTATCAATTAACCAATGTAAAAACATTCATAAAACCAAACCACCTTTATGATACCAAAAACATGCCGATTCTCTCCCAATGGAGAATACAAAGTCCCTTTTCCTATCTTGGGCAACGCCAGATCCTTTGGAACTGACATTTCAACCGGTACCCATGACTTAAATCCTGAAGTGTTACGGTTAGCTGCTATGTAGCATCTCTTATGTTAAATAATAGGCAAATGGAAGCAAGAAATAGGAAACTGGTTGATGTGTGCACCAAGCACGGACACACACACACACACACACACACACACAGAGGAAGAAATAGCCAGGCGGTCAGGCGGTGGTGGCACACACTTTAAACCTGGCACTCAGGAGGCAGAAGCAGGTGGGTCTCTGTGAGTTCGAGGCCAGCCTGGTCTACAGAGCGAGTTCCAGGGCAGCACTGTAGTGTGCTGGGGCTGCATAATGAACCCCGGCTCAAAACCAAACCAAGATAAAACAAATCAACACGGAAGAAATGTTGCCAATAAGGAAAGCCTTTGCTTCCACAGCTCCCAGACAGACTCGGCCAGCATCTCGGCACGGGTTGTTTGCGGGGCGGCACGCCGTCAGTCATCTTATTACGCGTGAGGCTGCAGACCTGAATTGTTCCATCTTTACCGGCTCCTTCTTTCCTCAGTGAGTGAACAAAGTAATGGGCTCCTCACACCGTTCTCATGTGAGTGATAGCGTTATCCTTGGCCAGTCCCCCTTCGCCCGCCCCGTGTCCTCTCCTGCTTCCTGCCTACAAATAGTCTCCTTTCGTGTGCGTGTGCGTGTGCGTGTGTGCGCGCGCGCGTGTGTGTGCGTGTGCGTGAGTGTGCGTGTGTGCGTGTGTGCGTGTGTGTGCGTGTGTGCGCGCCCGTGTGTGTGTGCGAGTGCGTGTGCGTGTGTGTGCGTGCGTGTGTGTGTGTGTGTGTGTGTATAGATACATTCCACAAACAGAAAATGTAATACTTGCCTTTAATTTTTAAAAATTTATTTACTTATTAATTTTTCAAGACAGGGTCTCTCTACATAGCCCTGGCTGTCCTGGAACTTGCTTTATAGACCAGGCTGGCCTCGAACTCAGAGATCCACTTGCCTCTGCCTCCAGAGTGCTGGGATTAAAGGCGTGCACTACCACCACCTGGCTATTTTATTTTTTTAAAGAAAACATTACACACTGGGCAGTGGTGGCCCATACCTTTAATCCCAGCATTTGAGAGGCAGAGGCGGAGGCGGAGGCGGAGGCGGAGGCGGAGGCGGAGGCGGAGGCGGAGGC